>CAWUFW010003363.1:0-600000 GCA_963921515.1 Calotriton arnoldi
CCCATGCTATGTGTGGGGTAGTGTTGCCATCAACAGGGTGAACAGTCTGTGCACAAAGGCGAAAATCCAGAACAGGTTCAGGCTTCCTGGGAGTTGCGCTTGGCCATCAGCCTCTCACTTTCCCCTCCTCGGACGACCCCTCTTCTTGGGGGGGGGCCCTCAAGTGCAGGCTGCTGCGGTGCAGGGGACTCTCCGCCAGAGTCCTCCTCCCTCCCTGTGGCAGTTGCTGTTTGTTCGGTACCAGATGTTGTTGGCACACAGGGAGGTGTGGACTGGTTGCTGTTCATCTGGCGGAGGCATTGTAAAATGTCCCTGTGCACCGCCGTCATCTCATGTAGTACATCCCACTTGGACTCCACGCGGGTCATGTGGGAGTCCACACGTGACATGTGGGAGTCCACACGTGACATGTGTGACTCCACTTGGGACATGTGGGAGTCCAAGCGGGCATGATGGGCAGCCTGCTGCTGTTTGATGTCTCTGAGGAGCCCCACTACCTGGCTGAGCTCTCCGGTGCTGGACTGGTACGCATCAGCTATGCGTACCAGTTGTGGGTCTTCATGCACACCAGCAACGTCTGCAAGCAGCGACCTCTGTCTCCCACCCCTCCCACCACCCCTGCTGACATGTGCAGTGTGTGCAGTTGCACGCACAGATAACCCTGGTCCACCTTGGGGGTTGGTGGTGGTGGTGGTGTCCATGGCCCCAGGTTGGTCCAGGGTCACTGCGCTGGTGTTGTTCCTTATTCTGTCCATGTCGGCAGGGATGGTATTCGTGGTGACAGTCGTTGGAGGGGTGGGTGCAGGGGGTGCAGCTGGTGGACCTGCTGGTGCTGCAGCTGGTGGTCCTGCTGGTGCAGCATGTTGACTTGCACCGGATGTGCCAGGTTGTTCTTCATCGTCCGAGGAGGACAGAGGCTGTACGACGCCAGTGAGCTCGGCATCCTCTTGAGCCTGGGACTGGGACTCCTCAGCGTCTGCTGCTGTGTCCCTATCATCACCTGTTTTTGGGAGACACAAACAATGTATGTCATGTTTCTGCAGGCATCAGTGGTTGACACACCTGACAGTTGTGACTGTGCCTCGGGGTGCGGGCCTGTACATTGTATTGTCCTAAGTCGTCACAGTCAGGGGTTGATATTGGTGTGGCACATTGTCCTGCATTATTTGGGCATTTCTATGTATTCTCTGGGGTGTGAACATGGTCTGCATTGATTGTGTTTGGTTGTCAGCCAGACCTCCTTCCCACCCACCCACCCACCCAGTCAGTTATCCCACCATGGAACGTGCTTGCATTGCAGGGAGTGTAAGTTGTCTCTCAGGATGTCAGTCAGTGGTGTCCTGCTGTTTGTTGGTGCACAGTTGCCAGCAGGGCCTTGTGCTCCCCACAGCAGTAGCCAGTGTCAGCCATCTTGTGAGTCCTTCTCCACTCCCTGTGATGTGAGCATGGTTCAGGGTGGTGTTGATGGGACAGTTGTGGGGGTGAGCTATGTCTGTGACTACGACTCCCATCATGCTATTGCCTCCACCCCCTTCCCAGCATGCCCATGCTTCCTTCCTTTTGACTCTGCTTCCCTGTGGGGTGGGCTGGCTGTGCTGACAGGATGGCTGGGAGTGTTGTCCTGGCAGTTGTTTGGCTAAGAGTCCCAAGAGTGTCCCTGTGCTTCACACAACATAACCCAGGGTGGTGGTGCTTTGTGGGATCTTGTGTTAGGATGGAGGGCATTGCATTCTACCAGGTGGGTACTGTGGAGTTTGTGTTGGGGGGGTGAGGGGAGGTGCTGGTGACTATAGTCAGTGCTGCAAGTCCCCCTTCCCACCCAGCCAGCCAGATATCCCACCATGGAACGTGCTTGCATTGCAGGGAGTGTAAGTTGTCTCTCAGGATGTCAGTCAGTGGTGTCCTGCTGTTTGTTGGTGCACAGTTGCCAGCAGGGCCTTGTGCTCCCCACAGCAGTAGCCAGTGTCAGCCATCTTGTGAGTCCTTCTCCACTCCCTGTGATGTGAGCATGGTTCAGGGTGGTGTTGATGGGACAGTTGTGGGGGGGCAATATGTGTGACTGCGACTCCCATGATGCTATTGGCTACACTGACTTGGCCAGCATACACAGAATTCCTTCCTTTGAGTGGTCTTCACTGTGTGTTGGTGTTGTTGTGGTGGCTACATGTGTGGATGTGTGTGTTAGTTCTATTTGTGCCACTGCCTAGCTGTAGTTGTGGTTGTGTTTGTACATGTGTTGGCACAGTTGGATGTGACTTTTTTGATGGCATGTGTTGTGTTTATCTGACTGACATACACATTTTGGGATGATTCTGTTCTGGTTGCTGTGTAATTGCTATGAGTGCTTGGTTTGACTCTCCCCTTGACAGTGATGTGTGTGTTTTGTGGCAGTTTATTGTGTACATTTGTTGTGTACTCACCAGGCTCTGGGATGTTCTCTAGTCCATATACGCTCACTGGCGGAAGGATGGCCCGCACCTTCTCCTCCCAGGGCCTGAGGTATATTGGCTTGGCAGGAGGGCCACTGCCGGTGTGTTGGCTGTTGATGTAGTCTTTCTTCAGCATGTCCCGTACCCTCCTGCGCACGTCATACCACCTGTTCTGGATGTCCGTCTTTGTGCGCCGACATGGTGATTGGGCGTTCACCCTGTTGATGATCCTCTCCCACATCTTGGTTTTCTGCGACATGGGGGTCTGTTGGACCAGAGTGCCAAACAGCTGTGGCTCCACCCTGAGGATCTCGTCTACCATGACTTCCAATTCACTATCTAGGAACTTGGGATTCTTCTTGGGGGGCATGGTGATGGGTGGTGATGGTGGGTGATGTGTGTGTTGGTGTGCAGGTGAGGGTGTGTGAGTGTGTGTTTTGCTGGGTGTATGTGAGGTAGGTATTTGTTGGTGTGCTGATGGTGTGTGGCTTGTGTGAGGGATGAGCTGTGGGTGTGTGGTTGCTTTCTCTTGGGTGCTGGCAGTGGAATGGCATTTGCAAAGGCTCATGGTAGTGATTTGTGTCCTTTATATAGGTGGAGTTGTGGGTGTGTCCTTGTTCTCTGTCCCCACCCCCCAGTATTTATTGGCTTGGTAATTGCATGTTTGGCCTTTTTTTGGGTGATTTTTCCTTTGTGCTGTTTGTGTATGTTGGAAACGTTCTTGTGACCGAGTCGGACCCTGCATTGGTCTCGTACGGTGTTTTCCGTTTCGTTCACGCTGTGTTTGTGCAGTTTTCTATGCTGCGTACGCGTCGGTCGCGGTGTATTGTGTTGCTTCGGCTCGGTTTTGTATGCGTGTCGGTCGTACAGCTTGTCCTCCGTCCGACTCGCTCGTGGTTTCGCGCCTTGCATCGTACTTAGCGGTTTGGAGTTAGCGTGTACGTTTCGGTCGGATTTGTTCCGGGTGCGTGTCGGTCGGTTGGATTCGCGTGTTTTTCCGGCCGGATTGCTGTTTTCCGTGCGGCTCGGTCGGTCGACTTGGTTTCGTTACGTGTCGGTCGGATTTTCGCGCCTTGCATCGTACTTGGCGTGTCGGGCGCCACGGGTACGTGTCGGTCGGTATTTTTCCGGATCCGAGTCGGTCGGTGCTTTTCCGGCCCGAATCGGAATCGACCCCTAAACCTTTTATGCCAACTTCAAAAACGCAGCTTTGTTGGAATACACCTGACAATCAGATGTTGAGAAAACAGAAAAATAAAAATACTTGCTAACATCTAAACTCTTAATGTAACCTCAAGACATAGTGCACTTAAAACCTGCATGTTACAATCCAAGTATGATGAAAATACAGTGACAAAGATGTGCCAGTAATATTTTAAACCACAAGTTCCTTAAAAAAACGTGAAGATTGTGTAAGATCCCAAACCTGAAACCTCTTTAAACATCTAGTATCCCACATGTGTCATTGTCCAAAGTCTTGCAAAATTCGAAGAAGATCCAGTCACCGTGTCTTTAAAAGCATGAGGAAACTCAAACACAGTGTCACCCAAATGTTCCGGCAAGATTCTAAGGTGTGCCAGTCACCGTGTCTTCAGATGCAGGCAGCAACACCAAAAAACGATATGCCAATACACTATAAACGAGATCGGCATGTATGCTGTCACCGGACAGTACACAATCAGAGCTGAAGGTCTTCCCAACTCCTTAAAATGGCCGCCAAAAACGTGCCATGACGTGATGACGCTTCTCTGTGATTAGCGTCTTTGGATACTACTCGATCCCAGGAGCGCAGAGCGAGCAATTTAAATTGGAAAGAGGCTTTGCAAGATAGAATCTCTGCCTATCGTATGTCTCCCCACTCCACCACTGGTAGGTCTCCTTTTGAGCTGTTTAGAGGTAGGGCACCTAATTCAAAACTATGTCCTGGGTGGATGTCCTTCAATAAGGGTTTGAAAGACAATTGCATTGGTGGTTGGAGGGATAGAGAGCTTCAGAAACAAGTGGAAAGAAAACGCTATTTTGATGAAAAAAATGTGTGCAATACAACAGTTTGAGAGTTGGCGAAATTGTAAAAATTAGAGCGCCTGTGGGATGCCAACCTTGAATAGTATTCTAAAATGAGAAGAATTGTGAAAATCTTCAGAAATGCTGTCAAAACTGAGGATGGTAGGATCTGGAATAAGAGTCGTGTAGTCTCTGTCAATTCTCATCCCAGTTTGGGTGAGATACCTACCAGTTCGTTGAACACGTGTAACAAGTCTTCTTCATCTAACCCGCACTCTTTGCCTGATAATATTAGAGTGAGGAGTGCGAGATTGTGCAGTTTACCATTTCATATGAAGGACTTTGTCATGTGAGCTGTTCTCTTTCATTATTGATTTCTGTATTCTGTTTTGTTGTTTGTCTTCTGTAAGGAGAGAAGATGTGTGACGTCTTCATGTATTCCATATAGAATGTTACGCCGAAATTCTAGGAAAGAATGTGAGGCTGTTTTAAGTTGATCAGCGATTCTGTGAAGGCTGTTGGTGGCTGAGGTGAAATAAACGGACCTTCTCAAGTTCATATGCCTTAACGATTTATTTAACTAATGTGGAGAACACCACATTAACATTGGAAAATACTAAGATTTACTATTCCCAGTACAATTAACACAACAATAAATATTAATATTAACAAAAAAATAATAATATTCCCACTACAGTCAGTGCAACAGTAGGGAAAGTGTTGAATGCGGAGGGGTAAAATTTACTATTCCCACTCCAGTCAGTGCAACAGTAGGGAAAGTGTTGGATTGCGGAGGGGAAAAATGTAATATTCCCACTCCAGTCAGTGCAACAGTAGAGAAAGTGTTGGATTGCGGAGGGACAAAATTTACTGTTCCCACTCCAATCAGTGCAACAGTAGGGTAAGTGTTGGATTGCGGAGGGGTAACATTTACTATTCCCTATCCAGTCAGTGCAACAAATAAAATATCTTAAACAAAATGAAAATAATTTTAAAAAGGTATATAATTTTTATTGTTTGATTATTTAAACTTTTACAATAGATTAAACATACTAATTCATATTATAGCAGATACATTTAAAGTAAAAACATACTTTTAGGATTAAAACATACTTTTTATACAAATTGAAAATGTACACGTTTTAAAATTTTGCTAATCTGAGTAGTGCAAAACTTATTGTACAGATTAATTGTTAATCACGTCCTATGTGTTCTCCTTGATCAAATCATCTGGGGTAAGTTTCTTTTTAATCATTAATATAAATTTTACAAATGCAGAGTTCAAAACTATGTCGTTTGATTTTAGACACCTTATAAGTGCTTGTCTGCTAGTCCGAATTCACGAATATTGTGTAGTTCTTCTTTCTTCCTTCAATTTTGAACATATGCAAAGCAAATGGATGATGTGCTCTTCTCCTGTATTACATAATCTGCAGGGTATTCGTTCTGCTGTACGCAGCCATGGCATTGCGTGATATGATCCTGGGAAAAGGCCAAATCGTGCTTTCAAAAAGATATTTTTCAGCTTTAAGGACCAGGGTGTTTCTAAATATGATTGTGTCTTAACGGATTTGACTCATTCATTAGAGCCCATACATGCGTTCTTTTTGCAAGGGATTCTTTATCTTTATGCAACGATAGTTGTTTCGTTATTTAATGAATAGTTTTTTAAAAAGATTCTGTAGTTATAGGCATATGCCAAACCGCATGTTCTGAGTATTTATCTAGTTATCAACAACAGGGGCAGCCCTGAAACCTGAACCAGGGGCAAACAATACTGGAATTCTAACAAAGGTTCAAGTTTAACACTTAAATACACAAGACATACATCAGAAAAATGTATATTAATCAAAGGAAAAGAATCATGAACATAAAGAAAGAAACATTCAGATATAGAGTACCCATATATAAATAAATGCAATTTGTAGAAAATGTATTGACAAAAGATAAATAATTAAATCCAAGGACATATAAGACAATGGCGCTCAACACGGTACACAAACAACAAGGTAAACAATACAGTGTGTAATCAAAAAAGTGGCTAAGGAAAACATTATACAAAATAGGAAGTTCAGGACAAAACAAAAACAACACAAGGCAAAAAATGCTCCCTCTTCAGTTTTGGCAACATATATGCGTTGACGGCTTTTCGACCATAACATAATTAAATGGTCATCATCAGGACAGGACAATGATTATAGGAGCGTCCAAAACAATCCAGTAAAACCCCTAGTCACATAGTAAATCCAACCGAAAGTACAACAATCGTATGGAGTCCACAAAGAGGTTGACTCAGAAGTATATTGATCCAGGGGAGAATGTGGTATATCCGAGAGGCATAATGTGCAAAAGTTGGAAAACTCCAAAGATGGAGTAAGTAACCAGCCTGTTCCTTCAAAAGTTTAAGGCAAAGCCAAATTAAATGGCAGTGTGATGGTATGTATATATACACACACTCACAATCCAGTCCTAAAGGATCTGGTAGATTTCAGTGTCCGTGCTGATGGTTTCATAATTAAAATCATTTTGTCCTGAACTTCCTATTTTGTATAATTTTTCCTTAGCCACTTTTTGATTACACACTGTATTGTTTACCTTATTGTTTGTGTACCGTGTTGAGCGCCATTGTCTTATATGTCCTTGGATTTAATTATTTATCTTTTTTCAATAAATTTTCTGCAAATTGTATTTATTTATACATGGGTACTCTATATCTGAATGTTTCTTTCTTTATGTTCATGATTCTTTTGCTTTGATTAATATAAATTTTTTTGATGTATGTATTGTGTATTTAAGTGTTAAACTTTAACGAGTATTTATCTAGGGCAACTTGTAAATACTTCCAAGATTGGGATTTCCGGTTTGTTTGTATATCCTCCCATAACAATTTGCACAATTGGCTAGAGTTATCTATTTTTATTTTTTTCCACACTTTTATAAATTGGCCTTTCCTAGCAATTAGCTGATTTGAAAGTCCGAATTCCAATCTAATTTGGGCAGATGATGCATTATGAGGAAGGTGGCAAAGTGATTTTAAGATTTTAGTCACTGCATTATTAATGGTTATAGCATCTTTGCCGCACAGTGCTTCACTACCGTATGTCAGACTTGGTAATAATTTTGCAGATACCACTTTTAGGAGCGGGAAATAACTAGGTCCCTCTAAGGACTTTTGCAAAGTTCAAAATGCTGTCAACAAGGTGTTAGTTCTCCCAACCTTATGTGGGTGGAATGATCTTTTGTCGTCAAAAGTACTCCCAAATATTTATATGTTCTTACTTGCTCTAATTGACAGCCCTGAAGATACCATTTGTGCTTATACTTTGTCACTGCGTTGTTGCTAACTTCCATTATTTTTGTCTTAGTCTCATTTATAACCATGCCATTTGCTAGGGAGTAACTTGATATCCTATTAATCAGACGTTGTAACCCTACCTTTGTTTGACTTAATAGGACAACATTGTCTGCATATAATAGGTTTGATATATGACTACCAGCTAATTTCGGTGGATAACCATTTACCTCATCCATGACTTGTGATAAATCTGATAAAAACAAGTTAAAATGGCAAGGGGCGAGTCCACATCCTTGCTTTAAGCCCATGTTTGTTGGAAATTTTTTGAGACACATGAACCGTCACCTAGCTGTACTCTAACCCAAGTATTTGAATATAGTAATTGGATAGGTTTCAGAAGGGAAGATGGTATTTCTTGCTTCTTCAGCTTTTCCCCAAAGTAGCTGCCTGTGTACACAATCAAAGGCAGATCTAAAATCAACGAAACATAGATATAATGGTTGCTTCTTTAGTAGGTATTTGTCTATTAAAACTGACAGGACTGTGGGCCAGCGAGTGAAGATGGCCGCTGCCTAAAGCAGCTCCGCAACTTGACCTCCAAAAACCCCCGTAAATTCGATACAAATCCGACTGAATCCCGCTGCAGGTAGTGGGAAAGAGTGCAGAAGGAGCGAGACCAGTATCGGAGCGCTCCGGCCGGCGGTCCGTCGACCTCATCTGTATACTCCCGGAGTGGGGCCTAATCGCATGGGTGAAGCCCCGGCCTAAGTTTTGGAGGAGTGGTGTGCTCCCGGACATCCCGGAATGGCGGAGGAGGCGCGACCGCGGAGGTGGTGGGGACGTAACCGGACAATTGGCCGGGGAGGGACTAGAGACTCTCCGCTCCTCCTCTGGTGGATCGGGCATCGGATAGCAGCTGTGAAGGTCCCCCCAACGCTGCGCCTGAGTGACCTGGCAGCAAAGGGCCGACAGGCCGTGAAGACACTCCCTGGGCCTAAGGTAGGCTGGTGCTGAGACGAGTGAGGAGAGGGATGACCAATGGTAGTCGGGGGCAAAAGTGTGATGATGTCGGCATGAGGAGACCCGATGAGTTTAAGCAGAAGCGAGAAGGCGCACAATTGAGGTGAGGGACGCAAATACCTAATCTGCAGCACTGGGGCCCTGGCGTTGAGCTGCCACACCTAGCCCAGAACCGAAGCGCCCCGGCTGGTGGTCTGTCGACCGCATCTGTATATGGAGTGGGGCCTAGTTGCAGGGCGAAGCATCGGCCCGAATTTGGGAGGGGCGGTGTACCCCCAATTATCCTGGAAAACGCGGAGGAGACTTCTCTGGTGGTCCGGTCGTGGGACAGCAGCTGATTCGGTCCCCCAGATGTTGTGCCCAATCACCTTGGCAGTTAAAGGCCAGACGGCCGCGGAGTCGCCCCCCCCCGGGCTGAAGGTAGGCTGGTGCCGAGGCACGTGAGAGGAGAGACAGCCGATTGGGGCCGGGAGCAGAGGTGGGCTGGTGTAGAGGGGATGAAACGCGTCGAGTCGGAGAAGAGGCGAGAAGGCGCAACCTTGAGGCACTGGAAGTAAATACGCAGTGAGTTGCGTTGCCACACGCTAGCCCACGAACCCAGTGCCGGATACAAGCTTGGGAACCAGACTCAACAGAGGCACTCCTCCACCGAGATGACGCCACCTCTGTGCTGACCAGGGCCCCTAAAATACACCAAAGGACCTTATTTAGATAAACTTTGTCACAAATCATACACCTCCTACGTGAACCCAACAGGTTGTGAGGGCCGCGGGGCGGTGGCCGTTCCGGTGGTGGTGGGCTGAAGCCAATCCAGAACTGAGAAGACAAGATGGAGGTGGGAAATCAAGTAATTGCACTGAGAGAGGAGCTACGTGCCGAGCCCAAAACTATCCAGCGGACCGGCCGGGGATTAGGGGGAAACGTCTGAGACGCAGGGAGACACCCTGACAGGCCACATGGGCTGCCTTGGTTATGTTATGTTATTTGCACTTATAGAGCGCACGGTTACCCTGGGGTGTCCTGGCGCTAAGTACTGGTTACCGGGGAAGTCGAGTGTATGCTACTGAGAGAAGAGCCATGTCTTCAAGCCCTTTCGAAAAGAGAGGAGATCCGGGGCATTCCTGAGATGAAAAGGAAGCTCGTTCCAAGCTCTAGAGGCACAGAGAATGAAACTTCTACCTCCCCAATTGTTTTTTTTAAATGTGGGGACTTGCACTTGTTTGGCACCAGTGGACCGTAGCATTCTGCCAGGAACATACCATTGGAATTTGCGCCTCAGGAACTCTGGACCAGTTCCATTAATGGCCTTAAAGACGGTGCATAATGCTTTAAAGTGTGTTCTTTGCTTTACAGGGAGCCAGTGCAATTTTTTAAGTTCTCCCTTCACAGAAACAAACTTCGGTGTTCCAGACAGCAGTCTAACCGCTGCGTTCTGGACTAGTTGAAGCCTGCTCATATGTTGTTTTTGGACATTAAGATATAGGCCATTACAATAGTCCAAACGCGACATTATAAGGGCCGTCACCACTGTCTTGAGATTGCTCTCGGTTAAGAAGATCTTAATTTTCCTTATGATTCTAAGAACCATAAAGCAGGCTGAAATCACCGTGCTTACTTGATCCCCCATGGTGAGTTTGTTGTCCACCAATACTCCAAGGTTTTTGGATTTTCTTGTGGGTACTGGACACAGACCAAGGTCCTCCGGCCACCACTCCGGTGTCCACACCCGAGGATTGTTTCCAAATTTTATGACCTCGGTCTTGCTGGAGTTGAGTTTTAAACAATTAGAGGACATCCAGACCGAGATTGCACTCATACAGTCATGGAAGCATTCCCCAGACTCCTTTCCAGCTCCCTCCATCAGCGACAACACAATTTGTGTGTCGTCAGCGTAGGAGGTGAGCTGGAAGCCAAAGGACCTGATAACTCCAGCCAATGGTGCCACATATATGTTAAAAAGCGTTGGGCTAAGAGATGAGCCCTGTGGCACCCCACAAGGGAGTGAGAAAGGTTTGGATGTATTGCCATCCAAGTCAACGGTTTGCGACCTATCTGATAAGAAGGATTGTAAAAGTTTCCACGAGAGACCTTCAACACCGATCGGTGACCCCTGGCAGGCGGCAGCAGCTTGCCCTGTTTCCTGGACGAAACGCATCATCAAGTTCCAAGATGACAGGAGGAAAAAGCGTCAAGAGTAGTCATCAGATGAAACTGGACAAATTCACTCTCCCGAAGGGAGCAAAGGCCCAAGAAGCTCCTCACGAACATTTACCCCCGAGTCCCCGGCAACACCTAACGAGGGTACGCTATCCCTCCATGACATCATGGCCGCCATACGAGGGGTACAAACGGCTTTAGAGAGCCGGATAGACTCAGTCACAACGGAGGTCTTGCTGATCCGAGCAGATCTACGCAATATGGGGGCAAGGGTACAGGCAGTAAAGACTCCACAAAAACTCTGCTTCAAGATACCAAAGCGCTCAAGGCTCAAATGAAGGAAATGCAAGCACTCAATTCCAATCTGGAAACTAGACTTGAAGATCAAGAAGGACGGTCGAGACGTAATAATGTTCGAATTCTGGCAATCCCTGAATGGGCTGAGGGACCAGCAGCGGATCTATTAGTTGAAGACCTTGTACGTAAACATCTTCAATTAAGGGGACTTTCAAAAAATTTCTTAGTGGAAAGGGCCCATCGAGTGCCGGGTGGGCAACACAAACCTAGAGCCCCGCCTAGACCCATCATAGCGCGTCTCTATACCTACAGAGATCGTGACGTTATACTGCAAACAGCCCGCGCAGCTCCACCAGTCCCATTTGAGAATGCACAGGTCACCTTCTTCCCAGATTTCACCCTAAAGACACAGAGGCTGAGGCGCAGCTTCATAGCAGTAAAGAAAGCACTCAGAGATATAGGGGTGAAGTACTCAATGCTTTTCCCGGCGCGCCTATGAGTGGAGTCAGAAGGGACGGTTTGGTTTTTTACAACACCAGAAGCAGGGTGGGAATGGCTAGAAGGCTGGAGGACAGTGGGAGGTGCTGGAGCTCATCTCGGGAGACCAAGGAAAACAACAATGTGCCGGGAGATCGACCGACAGAGGACTCCCGTCTCGGAGATGAAACATAGAAGGGTTTGCTACTTGCCAGTCAAACCGTCACTGAGAGGGCAGGGGGGAGGAATGCATTCTCATGGGCTTTCGGGATTATTTTCATCAAAATTAACTCTGGCCCGAGCGACTTGCTCCCCAGCTATCACAATACGAAGGGACATGCACCCTACCTAAATCATATAGCGAACCTAAGCCTAAATGGGCAGTGAAATGGGGACATTTACGAACTGATGAAAACACAAACTCCATCCTCTCTGCAGAGGGAATAATCTGAGGGCCGAAGGGGGGAGGGGGAAGAGTTGGGGTGTAAGCCTACATTTCCTATGTTCATTAAGTTGGGTTGGGTCGACAGGCTCTCTGCTAAGTTGGGGGGGCGGGCAGTTGGGGCACCGTCAGGCAGGGATGCGGGGTGGGGGATGGAACGGGGAAGAAAAGGGAGGGGGTTCAGATTTTCTTAGTAGTTTTGCTGTGCATTTTTTCATGGTTAAGGAGACGAGCAGTAAATATCCGTCAACACGACCCACACATTGCGATCATCACCAGTAGTTTGACAGTGACTCACAGGGGGAAGGACCCAGAAAGGCCACAAAACAGGGCCAAAACGGAAAGTATACAAGCCACCACATGACAGGACGATCTCCCGCTGAACTTAAATTAATGACCTGGAATGTAAACGGGTTAGGGAATAAAGTCAAACGGGGCATAGTACTCCATTTTATCAAAAGGTACTCCCCGGATGTGGTTCTATTGCAGGAAACCTATCTCATGGGAAACAGATGTAACGCTCTAAATCGATGGGGTTACAGAATGAAAATACATGCAGGGTACACGTTGGGGTCAAAGGGCACAGGGATTCTCCTCAAGAAAGGATTTCCTTTTATAATAGAACAGACATGGTCGGACAGACTGGGTAGGTACGCGACACTCTTGGGGATCTGGGCAGGTGAAGTGATAAATATACTGTCGGTATACATCCCCCCAACTCTAAAGGACTCGACTCTGGCCAATTTGGGAGCCCTCATGCTTGACTTCCCAGTGGGGCGCCTATATATGGGAGGTGATTTTAACATGGCAGGATGCAAATTTCTAGACCGTTTGCCACCTGCCCCACTCAAACACGACTGACAGAGTTTCTCTGAGCACTAGGCCCGATTGAATTTGGAGGTTTCTAAATGCCAATACACAAGAGTACACATTTCACTCGGGGGCGCATAGGAGCCGATCGCACATTGACTTTTTAATATCCCTACACTCTCTTCTCCCTCACTTCACCAATGTGATGCACCTGGCAAGAGGGATCTCCGATCACTCCCCCCTATGGGCAAGATATAAGGTGGGAGACGTACGGCGTTCAGGCCCAGTAGCCGTCAATCCCTGGCATCTTAAAATGCCAATCTCATCTTATCTAGGTTGAACCTCACCCAAGGGACCCTGTGACCATACAAACATAAGATGAGTATGTTCCGACTCACGCTAGGGAAGATTTGACTACAAATTTCAAATAATTGTGTTTCGACTCTTTCAGCATTTAAGCTCGTATCTAACTGACTGATATAATCCTGATGACTCCCTATTGTCCGCTAGAAGAAACAACTATTGCACATCCTCCCTCCTACTCCACACTCTGGACTTTCAAGTGTCCCCAATAGTAACTTTTCCATTTCCATTTTTTGCCCAATATAATGGCTCACCCTGTGCTTTTTTCTTAGGCTTCCATCCCCCTCCTTTCTGGCGAGCTCTAATACAGCTATCTTTGCCCGTTAGGCTCACTATTAGTGTCACTAAACTTATATTACTGTACACCACGACCTTCAGTTGTTATCACAGCCTCACACTCATGATTCTTAATTGGAGGTATTACCCCTTTTTAATATGCATGTTCCTATTGCCACCGTCTTTAGCAAGTGAATATATATTTTCACTTCTAGTGAGGCCTTGCGTTTCCTCTTTACAATTTCGAGCCCCAGCAAAACACTTTTCCTTTACAATATGTTTTGACATGACCCCCAGATAGTAACTCTTCAGTTGCCCTGCACGCAACAGTACGCAGTGACAGAGCATGACCCTGACGTCAGAACAAGAATCGATTTATTTGACTGCGGCCCGTCCCGGAACTTACTTCTTTCCTGGGACCGCAGAGACCGCCACACACATCATTTACGGTAAGACCGGCACCTCTAACCTGCTCCCGACTTAGTTAAGCTACCATCGCCTAGACGTAATTTCTCTTTCATAGCAGGAAGAAACATCAACGCGACTTACGAGCTCACTGTCCGCTCCCTGTAGCCCTTTTCCATTCTTCACTCCGGCCGCCTGCGCTTTATACTCGAGACGCTGCGTCTCCCTTTTCCAGTTTAAAATCCCAGTCTGAGCGCTCGCGCTACACTTTAGGTCAGTTTCTTCCAATAACGTAACCTCTCTGCTATAATACGAAACAACGCGCTTGCATTTTGGCATTTTCTTTGACATGCAATCCTTCAACTCTTACCCCCCGTTTTTCCACCTCTACCTGAAATTTTTCTTTGTTAGCTTCGGCTTAATTACTCCTCCCTCTACCGACTTAAACGGTATATCTGTCATCATTTTCTAATCTCAGAGACCCAACGTGTGCGCCCCTGAGTTCAGATTTTCAATACCCTTAAAACATGCACAGATGATCAATCGAACAGAGTCATACCCCTTTTTTCACATTTTGCCTTGCCATTTCTTTTGTTCTAGTGACTGGACTACCAGCAACGACCCTCTGGTAAGCACGATGCCCTCCAACACTACAGTATAATTTCTCTTTACACTATTGACTCCACCAACCATGGCTCTGGGTACCACAATATATGGACTATTTCTCTCACGTATATCTGTTCCATGATAGTATTAATGACTTTTTTACCATAGATGTATAATAACGCTAGGCTAACAGGTGTCCTTTAACCCTTCAGGCTGTCTCATGTCTCATGCGCTCAGCACCAGTTGGTTGCATTAGTATATAGAAATAGGATATGCGTATGTTCTCTCGTGCATGCCTGTCTCACTTGTGATCTTTACAATAGGGATGTAAGACTATTAGGCTAATAGGCAACTCTTTCAGTTGGCTCCTGTTCCATGCGCCCAATACTAGACAGTTGAAGGTTTTGTTCTCTCCATTTAAGTAACACTCCTTATTCCCATGATGTAATATAACACTTTAACGTTGCAATGCATCTTTCAATGTTTCACATCAAGTGTATTTTTCTTTAAAATGTTCGTCGATTAAGATGAGACTGAAACGTCATAGACCACTCAGTCCTCATGAATTTAAGGGATAATGTGGAATTATGAAACATGAATAATTCGCTGGTCTATCTCTCATGCTTATGTCTTTTTGTTTTTGCTTGTCTTCTTCTCTCTCATTCTTCTCTACTATCTCTTTCTGGGGTCTTTTCCTGTTCCTTTTTCCTGTCTTTTCCTTTACCTTCTCCCTCTCTCCGGTTTCTCTCCCCCAATCACCATTACTTTACTGTGACATATTTTCACTGCTCCTTACACTTTAACTATCGTCCAAATATTCTCACTGTCCCCTCACTTGAATCCCTGCCTTAACCTATGTATTTATGATGTCTCTGCACTCCATCAGCCTTGAGAAAGCCCACGGCCGTCGGGCCAAACGGGCGAAACACGTGTCAGCTGTCCTTTGTTCTATGTGTGAAAAAAGTTTTGAATAAACACACCATGTTTGGAACCAACCAATGAATTTTGGAAATCATTCCACTTACGAGAAACTCATTAAGAAGGCACAGTCCTCCACCAACTACCTAAACAATAATAAGGAAGGGACTGACTGAAGCCACTGACCATTACTTTCAAGAAAATACCAATTCAGTTTCATCAGCACAGGTACTGTGAGAAGCATACAAGGCAGGTGTCGGGGATCAGGCTCTTTCACTGATTTCAGGGCACAAACGGGAGAAGAGAGCAAAAGTAGCTGAGCTCGAGCAAGACATCCTAGATCTCAAACTTCAATTGGTAAGAAAGAACGGAGAAAATCTACAGCATGCGCTAAAACTTAAACAGCAAGATTATAGAGACTGGGTGACGGAAGATGCCAGGAACAAAAATAAAGAAACACAGCACCGAGTGTATGAAATTGACAACAAAGCAGGTAAACTGCTGGCATGGCTTGATCAGCGTGAGAGAGCAAATCGATGGGTTGCATCCATCTCCTCAAACACTGGAGAAACCCTCAGAGACCCCCTAGCGATCGCCGAGGCTTTCGCTGATCATTACTCTGAGACCTACTCCTCAGGGACGACATTGTCAGAACAGGACTCTCTCGAATTCCTGGCGGATATCCCACTCCCAGTCCTGGCTGTCGAAGAACGGCAGTTGCTAGATAACGACCTCACTGAAGTCGAAATAATGCTGGCTGCTAGAGCTCTAAATTCTGGCAAGGCACTGGTTCCGAATGGTATCCCAATAGAATTATATAAACTTACTGCACAGGCAACCGCACCACATTTACTGGCTATGTTCGATGAAAGCAGGACACTCAGTAAGTTCCCCATGGACCAAAGGCTGGGAACCATAGTGGTAATACATAAGGAGGGGAAGCCGAGGGACCAATGCACCTCCTATTGACCTATCTCGTTGCTTAACGCTGAGGCAAAGATTCTAGCAAAGTTATTGGCTCTGCGGCTTCTCCCACTATTTTCCACATTGGTCCATCTGTATCAATCCAGATTTATGCCAGGTCGCAGTACAGCCCTAAATCTCAGGCACCTCCATGGGGTGCTGGGACGCACCCACAGGATCAGAGAGGATGCCGCGGTCCTATCCCTTGATGCGCAAATGGCTTTTGAGACTATTGAGTAGCCTTATATGTTCGCGGTGCTTAAGCGAATGGGATTCGGACCGCGCTTCCTGTCTTGGCTCAGCCTCTTATACACAGAGCCCCTAGCACAGGTAGTGGTCAATGGGAAGACATCGCAAGTGTTTCCCTTGCAACAAGGCACAAGGCAGGGTTGCCCCTTATCCCCTTAATTTTTGCGTTGATGTTGGAGCCAGTGGCAACCTGGATCCGTGGCGATCCACTAATAAGAGGTCTGCGCTGGACTGAGGACTGGGAGGACAAAATATCACTGTATGCCGATGATATCCTTTTATACGTTGCCTCTCCCCGTTCCTCTATCACGAGAATACTAAACATCTTTGCTACGTTTGGAAGGTATTCTGGGTACACAATTAACTGGGTTAAATCGGTGGTGTTTGTCCTTTGCGGAGGGAGGCCCGTTCTGCCAGTGGAGTGCGAGGCGCAAATAGCTACGGAGGGTTTCCGATATCTGGGCATCTTTGTAACAACCGACCCAGCGCGTTTTCAGGCCCGCAATTTGCAAGGCCCCCTGGAACGGCTCAAAAACGATGTCCAGCACTGACGTGCTCTCCCCCTCTCCCTCTTGGGTAAAGCGGCACTGTTCAAAATGATGGCGCTACCGCAATTTTTATACATTCTGCAGAACACACCATTCCCGATTCCGGATTCATACTTTAACTCAATAGATAGCACTGTCCGTTCCCTTTTATGGGATGGGGGCCCCCCACGGATCGCTCTTAGCAAACTGACCCGTAGCTGGTACGAGGGAGAATTTGCATTGCCCCACATTCAAACTTATTATAGGGCAGCTCAACTAGTAACTATAAATCAGTGGGTTCACCAACCACTATCGGAATCAGCCTGTAGGATGGATCAGCTGGTTCTCCAGCCGAGAGGATACCTTCAAGCACTCTATACTGAGCCACGGCGTCTCTCGCTGAAAGGCCCCACGGCACTGACAGTTCACTTATGGCATTCAACCCTTTCCAAATTAGGATGGAAGAATAAAATCACCAAAACTACGCCCCTATGGGAATCCCAACAACTGGGTGCACTGGGAACTAGAAAAGGTTTTGACAAATGGGACTTGATCGGAATCTCGTGAGTGGGCGACATACATACGGGGGTAGATATTATATTGTTCGAACAGTTACAAAGAACCCACGTATTGGCCCAAAAGGAATATTTCCGCTATTTACAGAACTGACATGCCATACAGACAGCGGTGCCCCGAGGGTCAGATCTACCTGAATCGTCACCATTGGAATGCAGACTTCTTGACAAACACTTAACTCGGAGGGCGATTTCACTCACATACCAAAAACTCATTAACAACTTACCAGTCACTCTTCTATCCCTGAGGGACCTTTGGGGACATGACATCTCAGACCTACAAGACGAAGACTGGCCGGAAGCTCTGGCCTCCCCAAGAGAAGTAGCCATTAGGGCCCGCTTCAGATTGGTCCAGCTCAAAATCCTCCACAGAGCTTACATCTCCTGTGTTATGTTGGTTAAAATGGGTAGAAAGGCAGACACAACCTGTTACAGAAGTTGTGGTGAAGAGGGATCGTTCTACCACATACTGTGGACATGTCCAAAAATCCATGACTACTGGGAGGCGGTAGTATCGTGTATGTCGAGAATAGTTGGAGAGGAGTTAACACTCTCTCCCAAATGGTGCCTCCTAAATATGTGGGAAGATACAGATCTGGGAAGAGCGGATCAAACCTGGACTACCCTAGGTCTAATGTTAGCGAAATGTAACATATCCTGTCACTGGGGGGCAGATATCCCACCAACTCTTCGGGACTGGAAGAGAGATATGGACTGGTGTATGGTAGCGGAAAAGTCAGTCTATGTGAACAGGGGGTGCCCAAGAAAATTGGGAAAAGTATGGGACAAATGGAATGTGTATAGAGGGAATCAAAGGACGGCCCCCATGGGAGAGATAAGACATCCTTAGATTAATCCAGAGGTCGATTGTGGTACCAGATTAGTGGACGGCTAACAGTTTCTGGGCCAAAAAACGGTAAACGAAGGTTAACAAATAAATCACTGTAATAATCTTTGGCTGCGTTTGTCATAATTGTAATGCAATGTGTGTTTTAACGCTCTGTCATAATAAAAAGATAATAATTTTTTTTTTAAATGACAGGACTAATATATTTGTTGCAGTTCCCAGGCCTTGAATAAAACCTGTTTGATTAGGCGGAATTTTCTGCTTTTCAGTAGCCCATGTAGATAATCTAGATAGTAAAACTCCTGCAAAAAGTTTGCTATCTGTGTCTGTAAAGTAATTAATCGATAGTTACAAGGGAGGGCCCAGTCTCCTTTCTTGTATATAGGTGATATTAACGAGCCCATCCATGCTTCTGGTATTGATAATAACTCAACAGCATTCTTGAATACTTTCGTAAGATATTCTGCCCAACGAGTAGAATTTTCTTTGTATAAGGCAAATGGAATCCCGTTAGGGCCCGGGGCACCATCTTTTTGTTTACGAATAAGATTACATACTTGATCTTCAGTTATATCTAGTTTGTTTTCCCAAATTCAGTTTTTCCCTTCCTATACCATGAAACGAGTTATCATTTTGTGAAATAACCAGGTTACTATTATGGTGCGTGGTTAAGAATTCTATCCAGACAGTTTAATTTAATGTAGACAATACAGGCATTTTGCTAGCTCTCGATAGTCCGTTTATCAGTTTCCAGAAATCTTGTTGTAATTTAAAAAAGGTAAATAAATTAAAATATATGTTGAATAAAAAATACAAATATATTTAATATTACAAATGTAAAATTAATTTACTTCCCACCACATACCCCTGCAAAAAAATGTCAATTAATTAATTATTCATTAACAACTAATTAGTAATTATTAAAAAATAAATGACTTCCCACCCTTTACCCCTATAAACCCCACAACCAACACCTAAAAAAATTATTTCACAATTAACATAATTAATTATCAATTAAGTAATTAACAACTAATTATTAATAAATTAAAAATAAATTACTTCCCACCCTTTACCCCTATGACCCCAAACAGCACCTAAAAAATAAAAACAATTACACACTTAACATAATTATCAATTAATTAATATTAATTTACAACTAATTAATTAATTAAAAATAAATTACTTTCCACCCTTTACCCCTATAAACACCACAACCTGCAAAAAACATTTACATAAAAAAATTAACAATTAACAAAATTAAATATCGATTAAATAAATGTAAATTAAATTACTTCCCTCCCTATACCCTATAAACACGCAACCCAGTACAGACTGAAAAAATACAAAATTTAATTAAATAAAATTTCATAACTACTAAAAATTTAACTAATATATTAAGAAACAAACAATTTTAAAAAAGTAATATACATGTAAAATATATACAAAAAAACAACAATAATTGAAAAAATGATATTTTAAACAACTACATTTTTACATCCGATGTTAATGACTTCTATATTTTAAAAATTGATATTACATACCTTAATATCAATATTCTCGACAACGATATTCTTGCACTGGATATTTCCATTCCACAATATTTTTTACTCGATATTATGGTCAGTCGAAATTTTTTACTCGATATCCCTCACCACCCTCAAAAACAACTGGATCAATGCGATGCCTGATACTGATCATCCATGGCACCCAGAATAAGTTATGTCAACAAGCATGGAAAGGGTTCAAGACCCCCTTGATAAGGGATGGATTCTTCCCGGATGCTGACTCTGACATCAGGGATTATCCCTTATCAGAGGGGTCTTGTACACTTTCCATGCTTGTTGACATAACTTCTTCTGCGCGCCGTGGATGATCGTTACCAGACATCGCATTGATACAGTTACAGGAGTAAATGCAATGATGATGCAGCCTCAATTCTTTTCTGGAGACCACTCTGGCTGTGCCTCACCTCTTATGGGATGTGGAGAGTGACCCTGGAGGACTGGGCCCAAATTGTATGCAGTGACATTTGGTGTACATGGGCTTGCATTGCCCACTGTGGTCAGCACTGCCTAGACGACCCCTGCAGCAGAGGATGGCCTTCAACATGAACCTCAGGCATTTCTAACACCATTGTCACCACCAACACCAATATCATTGTTTGTTACCTTTGCCAGAATAGGAAGCACTTCACATACAAGGTGGAGCTCCGGAAAGACAATACTAGGCTAGAGATTACCAACACAATGCCTTAGGGAAGAGCTCAACTGTAAATTCTACCTAAGAATATAGCTCATTTAGCCTTATCCATTGCAGCGAATAATAGGAGTGACTCTAGCGTAGTGGCAGTTTTCTACACTACCATTTAAATTTTTACTTATGCACCATTGCCTTCTTTCATGAAGTACGTCTAGGAAGAGTAGAATGTGGGGCCATTCAGATCAAGGGCGATTCAGAATAGGCATGGTTTTCAATTATGAACGCTGCCAAACATTCGGATTGATCTTCGATCTAGCACTGTTTGGTTGCTGCAGAGCCTACAATAGCATCATTGGAAAAGTAAAGAAACCCCCCCTTGTAACACAAGTGCCTGCTAGATTATGGAACATTTTAGCTGGGGAACTTCTTGTACCCAATATAAAGGTGGCACATCTGAAATGCTTGAGGAGGGGCAGGCCTAGTGGCCGACCACAATCCCGGCAAATGGCGGCTGCCCCGAGTCTGAGGAACACCGCCCGCTTCCACTCGCTTCTGCCTGCAACAGCCGACACCCGCTGTCATACAGGCACAACTGGGTCCCCGGACTCCCGCAGGGGCCCCCATCGCTATGGGTGGTCTCCCGCCAATGCGCACAGGCTTTTCTTGGGGCGGCCCAGGAGGGACAAAATGTCAGCTGCCAGTGTCTGTGGCCAGCTGCTCCAGCATCTACACCCCCCCCCAGAGTGACAGAGCCCTGGTTTCCCCTCTGGAGACCAGAATTCAGGCATTGGGGCCCTGAGCAGTCTAACACAGTGAGTGGAAGGCCCTGAGATCACAGCTCGTACAGAACCTCAAGGTAGGCCTGCCCTCTGCACCAGGGCCCAGAAGGCTACAGTGTGTCCCCTGTGAGTTCTTGATTTCTGGGTCCAGGACGGAACGCTCGAGCGGAGCCTGGTGCCTGTGGAGTCCCCTGTGCTGCACGGGTGGCCCCGGCTCTGCAGTGGGGGAGGACCTCCCACAATCGGAGCAGTTATGCCAACGGCTACTGGACTTACCGGGAATTCCACTCTGTTCCTTCCTGGCGGATTCCAGCTTGTCCATGGAATGAAGTGAGTACCGGGATTTGGCAGGCGGGGTGGCGATCTCACGGGCTGCACATATCTGCATGGACGAGCAAGCCTCAGAGAGTGAGCCGTGGCCCAGCCGCCCCCTTCCCCCAAGTCCCCACCTGTCCACACGCTGATCTGTCTCGCTGTGGCCAAGACATAACAGCACAGGCACCTCTCCCCCTCGCGCTGCCAGTCTGTGATACATCCAGTGAATGGGGAGACCCATGGGGGGCTCTGAGCAGGACTCAGCTGCAGTGAGGCCAGATCTCCACGACCTTCACCTGCCTCAAAATCACTATGGCAGCAACAAAAGGCAGGTACGAGCACTCAGTACATGACATGCTCACCCGCTCTACCCCAGCAGCCCCCAAGGATCCTATGCTAGGCTCGCAATGACCTACCCAGGCGGACCCCAAGAGAGAGCTTGTCCAGGACCAGGCGCCAGTGACCCGGACCTTATTGGAAAAGTTGTCTGACACCCTTAAGGCAGATCTTCAAGACCTCAAACGGGGCCTCTCTCAAGAGCTGCACGATGTGAAACAGGACCTGACCTCCGTGGGCGAGAGGGTCTTATTCCTGGAAGACAACAAACAGGCAAGGGGTGAGGAGGCTGAAATGCTGCAGCATGTAGTTATCCACCTGCATGAACAACACGACTAGCTCCGGGCCCAGGCGGAGGGCATAGAGAATCTAACCTGCCGCAACAACGTCCGCCTCTGGGGAACACCAGTGGGCTCCGACATACAAAGCTACATCCAAGCATTGTTCGGATCTATTCTGGGCTGGGATGAAAACACAGCCTTGCGGCTTGACAGGGTACATCGAGTTGGTCGCCTAGGCGGCCCTAATACCAAACCACTGGACGTCTTGGCCTGTGTACATAACTTCCAGACCAAAGACGATATAATGAAAAAACAAGGGCTGCGCAACCTATCCTTTTCCATAGGCACCAAATAGGGATCTTCCAGGATGTCTCAGTGCTCACCCTCTAGTGACGCAGAGACTTCAAGCCGATCACCGAGTTCCTACACTTCAAAGAAGTGCCCTACGGTTAGGACCACTCCTTTAGACTAGTTTTCCTCTGGGAGGTCCAACTGTTTCAACCTAAGACACTGGAGGAGGTCCACCATATCCTAGACCTGCCTGATACTTCACCTGCCCAATCGATATCTGGGTCCCATCTGGGCTCCCCCCACCCCATCCATGTGCACCACTGTGGCAGAACGCTGGCAAACAGAGGAAACACTCTCGCCCAGGCCCGAAAGAATGGGCTCAGGAAGATCAAGCCATGCTTGACAGTCTGGCATCTGGAAATGGCAAGACAACCACATGACCAGTAATCTCTTTTGTTCTTGAGGTCTTCAGCACATGCCCTCTCCCAGAGACTACACCTTCCTGCCTGGTCTGAGGCGGCGGAGGGAGGACTACACAACCGCACTCAGTGAGGACCGAGCGTTGCCTCCCTGGTGCGACCACACACAACTTCCAGTTGTCCATTTATAATGGACTGACTAACTTTATGGTTTAGTTGTTATTGTTGTTAGGGTTTTGTTATTCCCTTATCCTTCACATCTCACAACTTGATCACATCCATATACCTACTGCAGGGCTCCGTGGTCTCCCGCCAGCCTGGCTTTGCCTCCTAAGAACTGTGGATGCTCCCCTAAAAGGTAGGGACTCAAAGCCTCTCCTCCCAGGGCCCCATGGAGATTAAAATTACCAGCCTCAATGTCCGAGGCCTCAATAATCCAACCAAGTGGGCCGCGGACCAGTCTCTCCTAGAACAATCGGGCAGCAACATCTGCCTCCTCCAGAACACCCACCTACTCCCTAAGGATGAGCACAGGATGAAATCTCGTTGGTTCCCGCACCAGCTCTGGTCCTCTGGTCCCGCAAAAAAGGGTGGGGTGGTGATCCTTCTCACTAGGGCTTTCAGGGGTGAAGTCTTGACTAAAGTCACGGGTATTAAAGGGCAGCTGCATGCTTACCGGCTTCAAGTGGGCCACTTCCATATCACGCTTGCTTCCCTGTATGCACCCAATGACCACCAGGAGGAATTCATTGTAGGAGCCCTCTCATCGGTACTGCAATCCCCTAATGCTGCCATCTTGGTGGGGGGAGACCTGAACCTCGTTTGGACACAGACCTAGACCATTCTGATCAGAGCTTCGGTCATTCTGGCACCTTTTCGATACAGGGACACCAATGGTAGGGCGACGGTGGCTTGGGGGACTTATGGTGACTCTCCCACTTGACTACCAGCGATTACACATACTACTCTGTGGCCCATAAAATGTACGCTCACATTGACTACTATCTAGCCTCCCCAGCAGTGCAGACCCTCGTCCACGATGAGCACATTGCCCCCATGTCATTGTCCGATCATGCCTCCTTATGATGGTTATCCGAATGGACAAGAGTCCCACTCGGCCCTCTCAGTGGAGGCTTCGTGATAGTCTTCTGCAGTCCGAGACCACGGTTGCCATGCTCCAGGAGGTGATCGCTGACTACCTCCGGAGCAATGACACAAGAGAGATGTCAGTGGCCTCGCTTTGGGAGGCTTTGAAGCTGGTGGTCAGGGGGGGACTGATTGTTATCTTGGAGTCAGACAACCGTCGCAGGAAGGAGAAACGGCAGGGTCCAGAGCAAAAGGTCCTCGCGCTAGAAACCATCCACAAGTGCACAGGGGCCTGAGGGTTTGGAGGGAGTTGGAAAGGGTGCGCCTACAACTTAAATGCCTGGACCTTGACAGGGCTGAATACGCTCTGTCCCGTCTGAAACATACATTTTAACTTGGGAGTAACAGATGTGACCGGATGCTGGCTCATTGACTTCAGGCTAAAACACATATGGACTCTGTCGAAATGATACATAATACTCAGGGAGCTGAGGTTCGAGGAGATACCCAGATCGCAGACGTCTTCTTAGACCGCTGTACACGGCTGATGACTGCCATGCAGATAAAATCTCCTCTTACCTAGAGGCAACATCGGTTACCCCCTCACACCCCATGACTCTGAAAAGTTGGAGAAACCCGATTAAGATTGAAGAAGTGATCTCAGCTATTGCCTGCTTAAAACCACTAAAAGCATCTGGGCTCGGCAGTTACAAAACGTTTTGTCATGACCTGGCCCCCCTGCTTACACAGCATTTTAACTCCTTTGCCGACCAGGGGACCATCACCGACACCATGCTCGAGGCATCCATTTTTGTCATCCCTAAACCAGGGAAAGATAACACAAAATGTGGGTCCTATCGGTCTATCTCCCTTCTTCCCGTCAATGCCAAACTGTTCACTAGCATCCTCGTCTGCCGTCTTAACTTCCTAATGCCTGGCCTGGTTGACCCTGACCAGGTCTGTTTCATCCCCAACCGCCAATGTGGGGACAATAACCAAAGTATCCTTCATCTTATGGACACAATTCACCGCTTCCAGAGGCAGGCTCTCCTTTCAATCGACGCTGAAAAGGCATTCGATAGAGTACACTGGCCCCATCTCTTTATGACCCTGCAACAATTTGTCTTTGGAGGGAGGTTTCTATGCTGGGTCCAGAGCGTCTATAGTTCGCCCTGGGCATCAGCGAGATTCAATGGAGCTCGTCTCAACCCTTTCCAATCTAGAGGGGCACTCAACAGGGGTGTCCTGCGCTCCCCTTTGCTTTTTGTTTTATACATGGAACCCTAGCCCAACAGGTGAGGGTGGACGCGGATATTACCGCCTTCCTCTTTGTAGGCAATCGTCACATCATTAGCCTTTATGCTGATGACGATATCATTGCCCTCATTGACCCGATGTCATCCCTGCCAGCCTTGGTGATGGAACTTTCCTCATTTGAGGAGGTCTCTGGGTTCAAGAATAACATACGAAAATCCCAAATACTAAGCCTGTCCCTTTAACCGCAGCATGACGCTAATCTCCGCTCCTCATTTCTGTCTGAATGGGCAGGACAGTTCATTCCATACCTCGATATAAAGCTGTCCTGGTTGGTCACAAAGACAGTAACGCTCAATTACTCTGCCCTCACCTCCCAGGTCTTGTACGACCTAGCGAACTGGCGCAAGTTGCAGCTGTCCATAGCAGCTATCAAAATGACAGTCCTTCTCCTGATTCTCTACGCCTTCCAAGCCCTCCCACTCACAGCACCAGTACGCACGTTAAGGACACTACATCTGCGGATCAATAAATGTATTTGGGATGGGAAGAAACCCCAACTCCACAGGCACCTACTCTCCCATACATTCTCTGAGGGGCGACTCGCCATCCCCTTGGTGACCAGATATTTCCAAGCCTCCCAACTCTGCTTCCTAGAGGAATGGAGTCGACCCGCCTCCGAGAAACACTGGTGCTTTTTGGATCAGGCGTTGGTGGTAGGAACCGTGGCTACCCCGCAGACACAGAGCGTGGGGTCTCTAATTGTCCCCGATGACCAGCTCCACCTTTAGGGTGTACAATACCATTGCACTGCGGACTGGCTTGACCTCTTTTTCGTCTTCTATGACTTCCATACTAGCTAACCCTGACTTCCCACATGGCATGCAGCAGGTGAGGCTCAGACGGCGGCAGGAGGGAGGTTGCAAGTGCATAGATTGCATATTCAACACCCAGGGGATCATCCCATTCGACTGTGTGAATACGGACTATGGCTAAGGGGAGGCTGACCGTATCCGATACTTACAAATTTGTCATTAGGTGATGCAATCGGCTGTCAGGCAGTATGCAGAGAGTCCCCTGTCACCTTTTAAAAAATGGGTTTTCCTCAAGAGGGATGACAAACGACTTATCCCTGAGCTCTACAGACTCTTGGGGGGGAACAACAGACAAGACGGCAGGTCAAAGATGGTGGGAGACAGAGTTGGGCAGGACATTTACCACAAAAGAATGGGAGGACATTTACTGTCACTCCCTACACACTGCCCATAATATGGCGAGATGGCATACAAAATAGTTTCCTTCTGGTACTATACTCCCGCACGTCTCCACGCATGCTCCTCAGGATGCTCGAAGGAATGCTGGAAGGGTTGCAGTGGCACGGGCACCTTAGTACACCTACTCTGGCACTGTCCGAAGCTGGTCCATTAATGGGACGAATCCTGGACGATATAGATGGAGCCTTCAATACCCCTATCCCAAGATTCCCCACATACACTATCCTGGGGCTCCATAACCCTCTGACATACCCACTATGCTCCATAAGGGGTAGACAAATGGACCTAGCCCTAGGGGCTGCCCATCAGGTCATGCTCCCCTGGGGTACCGACAGAATACCTGACTACACAACTTGGCTACCTAAATTATGGTTTATCCTCGGGATGGAAAAGTTATCCCTAGCTGTTGACCCCAGGCGCGACTCTTACCCTGAACTGGGCCCCATCTATCACTGTCTTTTGTCCACCGATTTCAATGAACTCACCTGCCCAAAGTACCTTAAACTTCTTTGTATGCTCTCTGTAGAGCAATCTCTCACTGAAACCATCTCACCTTGAAAGCAGAGTACTAGCCCACGCCCACACAGATATGCAACCTGAACCACCATTTAGCAGATGTAGATTAACGTGGCTATATTATTGGAAGAAGGAAGGGGGAGGGGTAGTTAAGTGGGGGCAGGGGGGTTATATGAGTTCCAAATTTTATTTTGCCTCAATGACGCTGTCGGACCCAGGGTTTTAGGTGGACAGCTGTGTATCTTGACTGATTACTTTTTGCTAAAATAATAAACAGAATTGATCCATAAAGCAGTCGTTAAGAAAAGAAGGACAAGTATACATACTGATTTGTAATAAAACATACAATGCATATCATCCAGGATTTTAAGTTTTGCAGTTTCAGTATTACTGCCACTCTGAAAGCCTGATTGGTAGGCGGTAAGTATATTATTGCATTCAATGTATTTGTCCAACTCACTGGCTACACATTTCTCTATGGCTTTGCCTAGCCAGGAGAGATGGGTCAAAGGTTGATAGATGTTTACATTTTCAGGGTCAGCTTGAGATTTTGTTTTAATCAGAGGAGTGATTTGTTCAGTTTTGAAAGAGTCTGGGAAGATGCCTTCTCTTACAAGTGAATTAGTTTTTGGCACTTCAAGTGAGAGAACTTCTTTTTGACAACGACTGAAGGTATTAGATCCTAGAGGCTCTGTGTGTTTGATGGGATTGAGAGGAATTAATTTCACCCATTCAAAAGATTTGCCTGGTTAATTTAAGTCATTTATTTTTATAATGAATTTGTCTGGCTTTGGTGACGAAGACCAAAGACTATAATTTTGTATTTGGTTTTGTCGATTTATTGAGAATCGCAAGGTTAGATGTAACCTTCCTGGAATTAGCTTTAGTTCCCTTAGTTCTTTCCTTGCCCTTGCCTCAAAAAAAGTCACCCAAGAACACATGTTTTTTTGTTAAAAGATTTAGCCTTGCAAAAAGGAGCAAGATTTTCAGACTCTTATCTCAAAGTGTTGATACAAGAGGTGATTAGTGTGCTGATGGTGCAAGAAAAAAACAGAAGCATTCGATATTTTATTTACAGTTTAAGTGCAGTCCTTCTCAGACACTCTCTTGAACAGATTTCTGCAATGTGGTTCTGGTTTGAATCCTGTAAGGTTTGTGTAGCTGTGCGTGTAAACTTGGAAGGGGATCTTAAATTATCTGACCAATCCCCCGCTTAGGTTTGTTTCCCTTGACCTAAGACTATGCAATGAATTGGTAAATTAAATACATTTTAGATAGTTTGGAGGGGATATAGGAATAACTTTTTCTCTATTGTTTATAGTAGCAGTCAACAATAATTCAAAATATTTGCAGTATATCTGAAGTTTCCTAAATGGGATGGGGTTTTCATGTTGAATGGTTTATAGGAGGTTATTTCTTCTTATGGTTAGTCACATGTAGCAATCACTTGCAAAGAATAATTGAAATTGCACACCTTTTAGTCTGTATTCCTGGGTTAAAAACCAACACAAATGCAATAAAAGATAATTATAACGTCAGGATTAAAGACAGTATCCTTGCCAAGTCACACTTCCATTTCCCATTCTTTTGCTGGGCAAAGGGTCAACTAATGGGCCCGCTCTATAGCCCAATACTCAGCATTACGGAAGACATACTTCTAATGGGCAGGTACACAGCTTTAGACTCTCCCTATTCACATCATCATGAACTCCATGCAAGAATTCAATAAGGAAGAGACACACTTGGTCTTGGTGAGAGGGGCAAGTCACTTACCACTTTGCCAGTGGGTTCCATGTGTGCCATATGTCAAGCCTCTAAATCTCCACCCCAGCCAATAATCTAAACTCATAATGTCAGCAGAAGTTTAAGGAATGCTGACTGCAACATAGAGAAGATTAGCCTGCACATTCTTATGAGGGTTAGTCCCTAAAGGCAGCACAGCTGGAACACTGTCCCAACAATTTCATATGGGGCCAGGCTTTGCAGCCCATTGTAGCCCACATGGTTTACTGAACATTTGCCCTGGGGGCTCCGTAGGCAACTCCAAACCTGCCAAAATCCTGCCAAAATCCAGAAGGACTTCTCTGTAAAAAGTGTTCTATAGCAACCAGCTATAGGACAAGCCTTTCAGTTAACTCAAAGCAGGGGCTTTCAGCCTCACCCTGCAGTTACTTTCCTTCCATCCTCACCCCGCCATCTCAGGGTTCACACCCTGAGACTGGTTTTTCAGCTCAGGGCCTTCCATATGAAGCTCAACAGTTGCTTGCTCAGCCAGGGCTTCTCGGAGTGGGACAGAGGTAAGTCTTTCTCTATAATGCATAAGTGCAAGGACAACAGAGGCACAAACAGCACAGGCAGCCTCTCCAAGTGAGAATATGTAGCTTCAGCATCAGCTACTTGTCCTATGCTGGAAGAGAAGTTAACAACTGGCCGACTAGTATCACCACTGCAGGTCGCGCCAGTCTCACTTGTTTTCTAGGTACCTTATTCCTACTCTATTGGTCAGTACCCAGAAAGTTAGCCGAAGAGGCAAACTGGCTGTACCTCAAGATACTTTTTACTGGTACACCAGGGCAGGCTGCTAGTATCCTCAGATGAATGATTTCACCCCACTTCATGGTGACCACAGCCAAATGGGCGCCTTACTCAGCATTGTAGACTGACTATCCTGACAGCCGACCCGCTAGGTAGTACTCTTGAGTGAAGCCTTTCTTCCACGATGGCCTGGCTGAGACATGTGTCCCTTTGTGTAGTTACAAGTACCCCATTTACTCAGACCTTCTGAAGGTCCTCTTGCATTCTCAGGCCCACTCTTTCATCCATCAAAGACTATATCTACTCAGAAACACCAGGATGATCTCCCTTCAACATACCATTCCCTATTTTCAGCTTCCAGGATCACAAGAACATGCAGCAAATGTAGAATAGTGTGTACAGCAAGCAGAACAATTTCTAGGCATACTTCCCTAATAGGCTGCTTATTTTAATGGGTCTTCCTGACATCAGATTACAAATCTGGAAGTCATATGCAGGACAATTTTTCCAAACGAAGCTATGCTATGCTTCTGCATCTGGCACCAGCACAGAAAAAATAATTCCATGCACTTAGTTGCATGATATTTTAGACCGGAAGCATTTTTATTGAGAATATGCACAATAGCTAAAACAACAGCATGATAAATAGCACAATAGAACAAGCATTGGCAAAGCCATTAGGTCTTATACATGCAAGCGCTGTTGGCTTTGTCAATGTCTTTTATTTATGTTGTACAGCAGCATGGCTGAAATTTATAAAGCAAAAATGCTATGACGTGGCCAGAGCTCACCACGAGAAGCAGTGATCCGTTTTCTTAGTATGGAATTATTCTCTGCCTTCACAAAAAACACAATTACGTTTTCAGCAACAATTGACAATAATACCTTGTCAGCAAACGTAAGCCAACAAGAAATTAAATTACGCATTTATGCATCAATCTTTCTTTTTAGGAGGCAGGAAATGTGAGCCAAAGGCTGAGGGTACAGGGCAAAACACAAATTAAGCAATAATAACAAAAATAAATTATAACTGCCATCCATAAACAAGTGTGAGGGCTGCAGTCAACTTAAGGCGGTCTGAAGTTGTCAAAAAAAGGATCATGGCATGGCTGTACTGTCGGAAACTCGCAAATACATAAAAGGCATTCAAGGAAAAATACTCACTTGTTAAATTACATTACCTCTGAACTGAAGTTCACCATGTTGGCCCTGCACGAAGACAGTGCCAAACAGGCCATGCAGAGTAAGGAGCGCCATCTGAATTCTTGCAGAATCTTAAAACTAGATGGCAAGATTTTGGGCGGGTTTTTTTCTGGCGGGAAGCGACGGGGGTAAACAGCAAAGGAGGAGGAGGTGGTGTGTGGACAGGGCAAGCGACAGCAAAGTAGGGGCAGGGCAGACCGGACAATCAACAATGAAGGAGGGGGGTGTGGGAGTGAGGCAAGCAACAATGAGGGAGGGTGGTGGGAGAAAAGGGGTGCAAGCAAAAGAAGAACAAGCATTTGCAATGCAATCAGTCTCGTCTTTGGGACCTTATATGTATTCAGCTATGCAGCACATTAGCCTGGGTGCAGAAACATCTACTGTTCTTTAACATGGAGGTAAAGTAAGCACCAAACTGCGGAACACGCCAGGTATGGGAACACATGGAGAGAAATACTGCCTATCAGCGGTAAATTGTATTGTCCAAAGCTCTATTTTTAATATAAAATCAGCCCCTTCTGTGGTCATATCATTGAAAATACAAGATTTGAAAAAAATATTATTGTCTACGGGTGCTCTTTGAATACAAGTTTCTATGGCCTGGAATCTAAGGAATGCTAAAGTGATTCAGGTATTTTACTGACTTCTGCTGGTCGTTTTCGATCAAGAAAGTTAAATAGAGGCAGTTGCCAGAAAAATAAAAAAAGAAAGTCCCTAAGCAAAAAGCAATTCTGGTATTTTACTGACCTCTACTGGTCGTTTTCTATCAAGACAGTTAAATAGAGGCAGTTGAACAGAAAAGAAAGTACCTAAGTAAAGTCGAAAGCAGACAAGTCCTAGGGCTGATCTCCAGATCCCACAAAGTACATACAACAGATCTTCCAAACAGCGCAAGCGCTGTCTAGGCTCGACCTAAAAAGTACTTCTGAAAGCGGTGAGCATTGGAAGGGCAAGGGAAGCAGCATTTGAGTCATGCTCCAGTGTAGGGATAAACACATGAACAGGAAGTGAAGCTGGCACTTGCTGACCAAAGAGAAGCAAAGAAATGAGAGTGACAATAAAGCCAACTAATGGTAAGTAATGGGTGAGGTCTAAGCCCCCTGTAAATTAAAAAATGTGTTACGCAAGTGACAGCGCATGTGCTGTCTCAGGCGAGATCTGAAGTATATGACGTGTGGGAGGAAACAGTGGGCAAACTATCAAAGAGGTGACCGAAGAGCATAAAACAACCGACAGTGCTCCTATAACATTCAGGGGCGTAGGGAATGAAGGCAGAGTTTTAAGTGGGGGTGGGAATGTGTCTTGCCTCAGGGAAAACAGCTTTTACCATGAAGCCTTAACTATGCAGGACTTTTAAAATGCAGATAAGTACCACACAGGTAAGTATTTGTACCTCTACCACACAGTACTTTACCACACAGGAAAGTATTTTTTTAAATAATATACTTTTTATGTGAATTTAAAAAAAGTTACCAATCCTGAACCCTAAAATCACCCTTGCCTCCCTTTACCCACATCTGGCAGAGGTGATTTGCTATAGCAGTAATCAATCTGAATAGGCATATTCTCCCTGACATCCCTGCAAAAGCACTGCATTTTGTAGCTCTGAAAGGAAATGTATTAGATTACACTCTGGTCACCCCTTCACTATTCCAACAAATTGGCTCATTTGACATCTTTAATAGAAAAGAGAGTGATCATCTCCCACGTTTCATTAAAATGAACTGGGAAGTCAGTCAAAAGCCAAATCTGAGACAACTGCAAAAAAGGAGGAAGTTCCAAGCCTGTCATTCCACAAGGCTTCATGAAACCTGGGCAAACACTCTTGGCTGCAGACTAATTAACAATCTGGCGCTTCCATAACCGGATGAGAGATCATTGATGACTTGCCGAACGTTCTTCCAAGTCTGCTGGGTTATTTCACAGGGCAGCATCAGAGTGGGGGAGAATGCCCCCATGTCTGGTCTAACACCTACACAGCAGAGTTGGGTGCCCTGAGAAAACAATTAACTCGCCTGAGGAGGAGATATTCTAAGACCAGAAACAAAGCATGACTCCACTGTCAAAGGGTTTAACAGAATACAAGTGACAATGCTGGATCAAGAAAAGTATCTGTGAGCTGAAAACATGGCATAACATCAAAGAAGGGGCAGCTCAGCACCATTCCAAAAAATTCTGTCCGGGTACTTAGCACACAAAAGTTGAGACTAACAACATTGATGCAGCTAATTGGATAGAGTTTGTCTCTGACCTTTATTATGATGTATATCACGATCCACCTCATATACGTATTGAGAATTATACAGCACTATTAATTACGGAAGAAATGACCATCGAAAACTTGGGGACAAGCAGGAGCAATATTGCCACAGGTCCCAATGGTATACCTATATCCATATTTAAATTGAACCAGAAGTCTTGGGTTGAGCCATAATGCTTCCTGTACAATTCAATCTTGGAACAACAACCAATCGCTGACTCCTGGATGGGCTCAATTCTGCACTCAATGCATAAGAAGGGAAGCCTGCATGATCCACAAAATTACAGAACTATCGCCCTCCTTGACAACTAGGCCAAGATTTCTGCACGTATTCTTATAGCGCACTAGGAGGATTGGGTGGTAGAAAAAAAAAATTTGCCAATGTTCCAGACCAGGTTTCGAAAGGGGTGTGGGACACAGGATAACATACTTGCAATTAACCGAATGTTACAAAAGAACATTTATGATGGTTGCAGTCTCTACACGTTAGCTCGACTTCAGTGCCACTTTTGATAAAGTTAATAGAACTAAACTTTGGGGCAAACTAAACTAGGGCATCCTAGATTTCTTACTATCTCCCATTCGTAGGCTATACACAAAACATGGGTGCATGTGAAGCTAGGCAACGGCACTAGAGTTTCTAGGTAGATCCCCACCAAACGTGGGCTGAAACAGGGCTGTCTACTGGCCCCACATCTCTTCAATCTGTACACAGCAGGCTTAAATCCAGAGGTTAAAAAAATCAGGGCCTTCTTTCCAAAACTGGACTCCGAGCATGTTCCCGCCCTGCAATACACAGACAACACAGTCCTTTTGAACCACCCACCTGTTGGCCTAGCACTCTCTCTGACTTCTCTCTATAGGTGCATTGCTAATAATAACCTAAAGCTAAACGTATAAAAAAATAAAATGATTTCCTTTGGAGCACCTAAAGGTCAGCATAACTGGTCAATCGGAGGGGACGCATCGACAAAGTGAGCAAGTACCAGCTGGCAAGATGAAAACATGACCCATAGAACACAGCATAAAGCCATGCTTTACAGAGCAAGTCATTTGCAATACCAAATCTGCCAATTATATTTAGATCTTCGCAGTCCATCCGGTGAGTCCTTGCTGGAACTTTTTAGATTTAAGTTCTTTCCGGCTGTTTTATATGGCTCATCTACTTACAGCAACAAATTGCACAAGGATCTAGAGATCATACTGTCCACTGTCATTAGATTTATCTTTGGGCTCCCAAATTGCATCCCTGTCTGCCAACTAAGACTGGAATTTGGTATCAGTGATTGTGCCAGGCTGACTGAATTACTCTTTATCAAATATTGCTTCAGATTGAAAAACGCTGCAGTAGGCTCACTCATGAATGTGTTATGGAGAGATCTCGGTGCTAATGAGAAAATCTACATCTCAAATGGTATTAAGAACCTCACACGAATTTTAGAAGAGCTGACCCTCAGGAAGCTTTGGGACAGTACTCCGAGCTATAACTCTTTCAAGAAAATAGACAATGATTCCACACAGAGAATGTCATTTATGGAGAATGTGGAAGAGTTATCAAACCTGGAAAGTGGGAATCTGCTACTTCCCACTAATAATTCTCTTAAGGCTCAGAGCTATATAACAATTAATTTGAAAATAGAGACAAGAACACAATTTATTCAAATGGGATGCCAACTCTCAGCTCTGGTCGATATAAGAGCAAACTGGAAATCCCACCATGGAATGTCATGCAAATGCTGCAGAGGATGCAACTATAACGGTTAATCACAATCTCATATATTGTGAGTGTGCCCTTAGTTATCCTCTCAAAGGGTCACTCTCCTAAGGCCCTGCTTTTTGAGATTGGGGGTCTGAATAATCAGGGAGCAAACCACTGCCTGAGTCATGGGTCAGGACGCACAGCACATTTGCAGAGCAGTTAAATTTCTTGAGGGGGCACTGGAAGCCTTGGAAAAGGCAACTGTCAAAATTCATGACAAAGCCTATAGCAAAGGAAGGCAAAAGGAACAAGGCAACCTCACAAACACCGAGGCTCTCGAGCAGATCACTTGAATCAATGAGGATTTGGACACCTTGGGACGCACATCAAGTGTGATTGAGTATACAAAATGTTTTTCACCATAATCCTACATAGCAGCATTGCAGCTTATACCGCAGTGATTGAGTGGGCGGAAAAGTTATTTTTACCCACAATTTTAAAGTAGTATTGTACTATATAGAATTGTTAATGAAAAATTAAGCTTCTAGCCTTTTGTTGTAACAAGCTAATTAGTCTTGGTATCAGAAGATTCATTTTATGGAATGTATAGTCTTTATACATATACTTTCCTTTTTATGAGAAATTAATTACTTTTTGCCATCCGCAGGCTCACAATCATTTAACTAGCACACTGTTGTTGTTTTTTAAGGTTTTAAATGTACAACTTTGCAATTTATTTTACGGCTCAGTGTTATTTGATACTATCTCTTAAATGATTTAGATCATGAGCTTTGTATTCTATGTCAGGACCAGAGGCACTGATTATGCTTTTATCTCTCTCCGCTTTATTAACATCAAATTTCACAGCAGCCAAGAAAGATGTATGAACAAATCTTTGAATGTGGACAAAGAAAACATCAACTCCGATAACAAGCAGGGAGGCATCCGAGAACATAGTCCTTCCATTCTGTCCATCACCACAACCAATATATAGTCTCTTCTCTGTGTCTGTCCCGCCTCTTTCTTCGCTGCTTCGCAGCCAGTTAAGTTTCATTTTTCTTTCCTCTGTGGTTTTTCATATTATTCTGAAGGATTGTTTTATATTATTGTATTTTCCCCACTGCTTAGCGGGTTAGCGTTAGCCTGAGGATTGTTTCATGATTTTACTGTCTTCGTTGACTTTGTTTTTATTGCAGATTCCTCAACCGGCCGCAGGAGCGCCTCCCGCGGCCGGCATCCTGCTAATTGCGGTGCTTTGCTGGCCCGCTAGGGGGACTCGCTCGTCTCGTTGGTCTCGCACCGCGGCTCCTCAGAGGAGGAGCCGCGCTGTGAGTAACGAGTCCAAATCGAGCCTTGTCCCCGCTGCCATCACCAGACGCCCGACTGCGGGTTGTATTTTCCCTGCATTTTCAAGTGAACGCCCCGGCAGGGGTCTGTACGGCGGGTTCCTCATTGCACGTAATTATCAGCGCAGTGCGCGGTGAGGCAGCAGCCTGGTCAGGGCTCTGAGGGCTTTTGGCGCGCTAAGGTTGTGCAAGCCTTACTGCGATCCTCTGGGCTGCCTTAAAAACATGCAGTCCTCTGGTCTGCCGCAATTTGGTTTGAGTTCACCAGCCTGATAAATAGAAGTGCACAGCACATAACATAAGGGAAACTAACACAGGGGCCCCATAGTTGTCCCTTGCGGCGCTCATTTTATTCACTCACCCATACTACAATAATGGAACCTCAAAATGACTTTTATGAGGAGGAGCAAGTCCAGGGGTACTTACCTTGGGATGATGAGTTTTACGAGGCCGTGGACTCCTCCATTTATAGGGTGGTTAATGAGGTGGTCGGCCCTATGGAGCAACGCCTCTCAGATAGCATTGTCCAAGAAAGCGCTAAATTGGCAAAAGCGCGCGCAGAGCTCCCTGCACCCCCAACTGAGCCTGTAACCGGAGGGGGTCCGCCACCTCCCAAAAAGAAGTGTGCTGAAGGGGTGGACAGAGATGCGTTTGCGCGCCTAAAAAGCGCCTTCCTAGCTACGGTAGCGTGCCTCACCACTGTCCCCACCCCGGAAGCCGAACCCCAGGGCACCCCAGATCCAGCTTCCCCGGAGCCTGTGAATGAGGACTCTCAGGGTGATTCGGACGATGAGGCAGGCCCCTCGCGGCCGTGGCGCCCGGCAGTCATTCCCCCCTCAACACCGGTAGATGATTCCGGTATGTTGGACCCGGATGAGATCATTCATCCCCGGTCTGCTGCTTAAGCCCCCGGCGACAAGGTGGCCAAGTTTGTCGCGGGTCCCCTCCGTAAGCCCTTAGAAAAGAAAGCCCGAGGGTGCCTGAGAGCGGAGTGCCCAAGGCCCACCTTGGATGGAAATGTCGCCTTCACTCCAGAATTAGACTCTAAGATGGCCACCTTCCTGGCAAAATACATGAAGGATCCTCGGAAGGGCATAGATAGATCCTGGCGGTCATGCCAGGATAAGCTCCTCGACGCAATTGGCCCCATGAAAAAAATCTTGGACATGGCAGAGGAAGCCAAGGTCTCAGGGTCCCCTATTTCTCCAGAGGTCCTTTCTAACTGGGCACAACGGGCTATTATTTTTATGGGCAATGCCAACTGTGCCCTATCAACAGAGCGTTGCCGCTCGTTGTTGATCAAACTTGACCCCAAGTTAGGTGACTTGGCCTCCTCGGAGGCGGGGGCAGTTGCCCAAGGGGGTCTCTTCGGAGACCCTTTTGTAAAGGAGTTGGGCAAATTTGTTGCAACCTTTACTTCTCTGGATAAGGCCCAATCTAATATAAAAAGGGTCTTGAACCAACGGGTTTTCCACAGGGCCGGCCGTAGCAGGGGCCGCTCGTCCGGCCGTGGTTTCCAACAGAACCCCCCAAGGGGACAAGGCTCTGGTCGCGGACAATGTAACTCCAGCGCGAACTACAACAATTTTTACCCGAGAGGGCAGCGCTTCAGAGGTCGTGGAGGATTTAAAAACAACGCCGGCGGCGGAAATCCCAGCGGTAAGTGTTCTACCGGCGACCCACGTCCGCATCGGGGTTCGATTAGCGGCCTTTCGGAACACTTGGGCGATCATTACCGCAGACGCATGGGTCTTACAGACCGTTCAGGGTTTTCATATAGAGTTCTACGACAACCCTCGTCAGGAGGTTTTTCCTCGGCCAATATCCTTTACTTCCCACGAGGCACAGCTGATCGACGAAGAGGTATCTGAGTTGCTTCGCAAAGGGGCCATTTGCCGATCAGCTTTGCACCCTCATGGCTTCTTAAGCAACATATTTTTGGTGGACAAGCCCGACGGGGGACGTCAACCGGTTATCAACCAAAAAGAGTTCAACGGGTGGTTGGTATACCGCCATTTCAAAATGGAGGTAATCCATCTACTCCGAGATGTGCTTCTTCCTTCCGACTGGATGGTGCGGTTGGACCTAAAGGATGCTTACCTGGTGATTCCAATCCACCCCCCTCATCGGCGGTTCCTGCAGTTTTCCTGGAGAGATCTCGTTTAAGAGTTCACCGCCCTTCCATTCGGTCTTTCCTCAGCACCATGGTGTTTCACCAAAGTGCTTCATCCGGCAGTGGAGTTCCTCAGGGCTCAGGGCATAAGCATGATCGTGTACTTGGACGATATTCTTCTCATGGCGCAGTGCCCCAGGACCTTGCCCAGACAACTCCTGCAAGCGGTGTCTCTTTTACAGGGCCTGGGGTTTATCATCAACGAGAGCAAATCTGTTCTCAAGCCTTCTCAGAAGGTGACTTTTCTCGGATTTGTGGTGGATTCCATACATGCGTCTTTGAGTCTGCTGTCTCGGAAGATGGCCAAGATTCGTCACGAATTGAGACAAACAGTCTCCAGGTCTTATACCTCCCTTCGGCAGCTTGCCCGGTTAGTGGGCCTTCTGTCCTCATCTATTCAGGCAATCTTCCCGGGGCCCCTGCATTACCGGGCCCTTCAGTGCCTCAAGGCATATCACCTGCGGAGAGGATTGTCGTACGACCACTCAGTCCTTCTCTCGGCAGAGGCCAGGGAGGAGATTGCGTGGTGGTTGTCCCACATGGAGGCGTGGAACAGTCAGGCGATTTTCGGTTCGGTTCCGGACCTTATCATAGAATCCGACGCCAACAGATCAGGCTGGGGCGCCCGGTGTGGGGATTTTTCCACCGGAGGCGTTTGGTCATTGGACGAGCAGAGCCTCCACATCAACTGCCTGGAGCTCCTGGCAGGTTCTTTCGCGGTTCGCTGTTGGACCAAGGACAGAGTCTTGTGTCCTCCTAAAGATGGACAACATCTCCGCGGTTCGATACGTCAACCGTTTGGGAGGTCCTCGATCTCGGGCCTTAGCGAACCTGGCAAAGGACTTTTGGGGTTTCTGCTTGGCTCACCACATCTTGGTCATGGCGGAGTACCTTCGGGCCAAAACAATCAGATTGCAGATTGGCACTCGAGAAATCTTCACGATTCCAGTCTCTGGAAGCTGGATCCGAAGGTCTTTCAGTGGGTAGAGACTCTGTGGGGACCATTCTCGGTGGACCTCTTTGCGTCACGCCTGGACCATCAAGTCCCACGGTTCCTCAGTTGGAGACCGGATCCGATGGCTTTGGCCACAGACGCCTTCCTTCAGGAGTGGAGCGAAGAGAGGGGCTACGCTTTTCCTCCTTTTTCGATGATCACGAGGGCGGCGGCCCAGATTCGCCAGCAGGAGGCGGAGGTGACAATGATAACGCCATGTTGGAGATCGCAAGTTTGGTTTCCAGTTCTTCTGGAACTTTCTTGGGATTTTCCAATCCTACTCCCCCTTTTTCCTCACCTGCTTCTGAACCCAGACGGGGTTCCGCATCATCTGGTCACCCAGGGGTTGCTCCTTCTCATGGCATGGCGGCTTTCAGGCAGCGGTGGCTGTTGCCGGGCCTTTCGAGACCGGCTGAACTCTCTTGTCAAAGGCCTGGGCAGACAGCACCACAAAACGTTATCGGTCCGCCTGGACGAGATGGGTTCATTGGTGTCTTCAAAGGGGTTTTAATCCCATGGTCGCAGGTGTTGTTCAAATCTTGAATTTCTTGGCAGACTTGGCTTCAGAGAGGCTGGCGTATCGTTCAATAAACGCGATACGGTCAGCGATTTCGGCAGGTCATAACCCAATAGACAGGGCTCCGGTAGGAGAATATCCGTTCGTCTGCAGGCTTCTGCGTGGCATCCGGCTAACTTTGCCTCCGGAACCACGTTATTCTGCCCTGTGGGACGTCAACCTAGTGTTGAACCTGTTTTTGTCCTGGCAGTCGAATAGGTACCTTTCCTTGAAAGAAATCTCATCCAAACTGGCAATGCTTTTATGTCTAGTCTCCTGCAGGAGAGTTTCCGACGTCCGGGCACTGGACATCTCAGCGAGAGTTTTTTCCCCAGATGGGGTAGTGTTCACGGTAGGACGACTTACTAAGTCTCATAACCGGACGGTTTCATACCCGGCTTTTCAGGACACCCCAAAATTATGTGTGGTAAATTGCCTTAAGGCATATGAAGAAATAACAAGAATTCCGCCCTCCGGGCGAACGACAACTTCTTATTGCTTTGAAGAAGCCGCACAAGGCTGTCTCTTCCCCCACCATAGCCAGGTGGGTGCGTTGGGTCATGCAGGAGGCGGGTATTGACACAAAACAGTTTGGAGCCCACTCAGCCAGGGGTGCAATCGCCTCTAAGGCTTTTTCGCTGGGGGCTCGGCTAGAGGATTTAATGCGTGCAGCGGATTGGTCCTCGGACTCAACCTTCAAAAGGTTTTACTTCAAACCGGTCTTGGAGGTGGCTCAGTTGGTGGTGAGTACACTAAACTAGCATAATCGGAGCCTCCGGTCTTGACATAGAATAGAAATTTGCCTAGCACCGTAAAGGTAAGTTTCAATTCTATTAAGGACACGGAGGCGAGGATTATCCCACCCGGGGCACAGCTGGTGCGAACCCACCCGTATGATGGTAAGTAACCGATTCATATTTTGATGAGTTTTCAATCTCGGTTGAAGAATTGTTTTTGTTAAAATGTTTCTCGTATTGCAATTGTCGAACATCGTGTATTGCATAGAGATTTAGTTTCTTGAAACCCTTACGTTGTCTCTGTTTTTCTAGGCAACGACGGTTCAAAACAGGACCAGTGATGAATTGGCGTGACTCGCTCGAAGAAAGAGGAGGGACAGAGAAGGGACTATGTATTGGTTGTGGTGATGGACATAATGGAAGGACTATGTTCTCGGATGCCTCCCTGGGTGTTATGGGAGTTGATGTTTTCTTTGTCCACATTCAAAGATTTGTTCGTTCATCTTTCTTGGCTGCTGTAAAATTTGATGTTAATAAAGCGGAGAGAGATAAAAGCATAATCCTCGCCTCTGTGTCCTTAATAGAATTGAAACTTACCTTTACGGTGCTAGGCAAATTTCTATTGTTGAATATTTTAATTAATCAAAACAATAAAAATTTACCAGAGAGCTTATTGCCATCAAAAATCTAATTGTGTAAAAATAGTTTAACCTCATTTTTCAGTTCATCTTTGTCAGCCTAGGCAGGCAGCCCCAGAATGTACATTTTCATGGCGTTAGCATCATTCAGCAAAAAAGCCTCCACCTTAGTTTCTATATTGGAAATGAAAGCGAAGGCACAGTTCTCAAACATTTGGTACATCCTAGCCACAGCTTTGTGCCCCTGTACAGACGTCACCCACTGACTCGAGGACCCAAGCATCTTGTTCTCTCTATACAGCAATGCTAGATGTATTCAAGGGCTGTTTCTAGCGAAGAAGTTGTAATGCTGATGTGGAGCGTAGAGCCACGAAGGTCTGTCAGAGCGTTCATAATAAAAGACTCTCCGGTGTGAGGAAAGCGTGTTCTTGGGTGATTCGGGATCCCCTCCATAGGACCAGGTCCTTGGGGAATACAAAAATCATCTGTGCTATTTACTGAGAGTTGTTATTGAGGGTGGCATGATCCATCTGGAGTAATGCCAATGTATACCCTCAGTAACAATGTTAGCACAATCCCGTAATTGGGGGGCGTGGCCAGGCAAGATGGCCGGGTGGACGTGAGTCACCTCGGCTCCGGAGCCACGGCAAGGTTCTACCACTAAAATTCATACCGCAGGTCGCCAAAAATACCTTCCTGTTGTGGGCTAAGTGGTCATTACACCGTCTATGCCACGATTGCGACCCCTTGAGACGCGGATTCAGCAGATATAGTCTCCGAGGTAGCCGCGAGCTAGCAGCGTCGGAGCATCACAACATGGCGGGGCGCAACGGACCGGCACTCCGGCGGTAGTGACTCCGGACTTCGATAGGAGAAGCCGAGCGGCCCTGGATCCACTGGATACCCCTACCTCAGACGAGCCACCGGATGGATTAGCGAGGGAGCAGAATTGCGGCGATAAATAGCACCCGATCCCCCCGCCCGGCGAAATCGAGGAGGCTCCACAGGGGAGCGGTTCCTACCTGATGGTGAGAGGGGTGGAAGCCCTGATCCTGTAGTATGTCTGCGGGGGCACGAGAGAATCGGTCCCACGGGCGCCAGCCGGGCGAGTTGATCATTCTGAGATGCCTGGCCTGCTGTTGCCTGACTTTAAAATGGCGGCCAGCCTCGTGGCAACTTCGGGACTTTCCCAGTAGATTTCACCGGCGTCTAGCACACAGCGGGGGGCACAGAACATCACAACGGGAATGAAAGCAGGCCTTTAAGTTGTATCCTCAGGGGAGATTCAATTTGGCAATACACTAAGAGGGCCCCAGGAGAGGTGCGGTGTTCCCCCGGGGAGTAGATACCACACCAGGAGGAGCTTGGCCCGCCGGGGGAAAGGGAGTACACCTGCAGAATCGGCTCCCATTGGAACTGAAGGTCATTGCTGAGGGAGGTTCCTGCGCTGCCCACAGAAGACCACGCGCACACAAAGAGAGGGGGACACCCAGCTGGCATCTATGCCACCAAAGAAGGTGACAAACAAGGTCTCCAACTTTTTCACTCCCTCTGAGAAGCGACAGTCCCCAGAACAAGGAGAAACCTCCACCGCCATGACACTTACGAAGGAGGACTTATTGGCCTCCCTGAGGGAGTATAGGACGGAACTCCGCTCTGAGATAAATCAAGGCATTCATGGACCAACTTAGAGCTGACCTGAATGAACGCATGTCCGCCCTCCAACACGATGTGGATTCAGTAGGCACCAGAGTTGTGGAGGTGGAGACACAGGCACAAGATCTAGCCAAGCGGACCACGGACGCACAAGATAAGATACAGGACCTCCAACATCAGCTACATCTGACCCTGTTGAAGACGGAAGACTTAGAAAATAGGTCTCGTAGAGATAACATTAAAATTAGAGACCTGGAGGAAGGGGCGGAGGGACCGGACCTGGAGGCCTTCCTTGAAGGCCTATTCGCTGAGCTTTTGGGCCCGCACCAGCTAGAGATCAAGATTGAAAGAGCACAGCGCGTTGGAAACCAGGTAGCCAGGGACCGCCGATGTACACGTGACATCCTCGCCAAGCTTCACTCCTTCAAGGTTAAGGAGGCTATATTGCAGGGGGCCAGGAAGAGAGATGACATCACCTTTCAAGGGTTCCAATGCAATTTATATCAAGACCAGGCACCTGCCAGGCTGGCTCGAAGACAGCAATTCAGGCCCATTACCATGAAACTCAGAACAGACAAAGTCAAATATAGATGGACATTCCCATTCGGCTTGAGCTTTGAATATAACAATAAAATGCGCCATATTAAAGGAGCTGGAAGACGGTCTGAGAATACTGCGTCTCCCCCCCTTGGACACCGAGAGCACACAAGAACCGTCGAAGGTGATGGACCGCGACAGCAACAAGGGAACCCAATGGAGCACAATCGCCAGGAGAGGGCGCCTTTGATCGTAAAATAAAGGGAACCATGAGAACTGAGGTAATAAGGGACCCACGAGGGCAGTTTTCCTGAGCGGGGGTCAATCAAGGGGGGGGGGGGCTAGAAACAGAATACAAGATGAACAATGGCCGACAAGACACCGTACGTCGCAGAACGCGCTAGATCTGCGTCGGGTCACACCACAAGCTGGCGATCTTACCAAGCAAAGGGACGGACGTGGCTGCGGGCTCTGGCCGAGCCGCCCGCCAACACGAACCAGCCTTTCATGGACTCCACAAGCAGAGGCCCACGGGCCTGCTGGCACAGGATGTTGTTGGTTATGTCGTTTTTGTTGTTGGGGGGAGGTGGGATCCAAGGGAATTGGTGGTGGTCGCCGGGGGGCGGTAGCTCGGTAAGCACACTGGCCCAAGGGGCTATATCGCAAAATGTGGAACATTGCGGGTTTCTGGCAACGATTCTGAGGGGTGAGACCCGGACTTTTATTCCAAAGGGCACATATGAGGAGGGGAGCTTGAGCACAGAGTCATGGTGATTTCCGTGGTGTCCTGGAATGTGAAAGGGGCAAATTCGCCACTTAAGAGGCATAAAATCTGGAAATACCTGACTGACCACCACTTCGAAGTAGTGGCACTCCAAGAGACGCATTTAAAACGCTCTGAGGAGTTTCAGTTACATCATAAACACTACTCCCTTATCTATAGATCCTCAGCTAACACTAAACAGCGGGGGGGCGCTTCTTTTTCATAACTCTACGAAATTCCAACCGGAGGCCATAAAATCGGATAAAGATGGCCGGATAGTCATGGTGAAGGGGACTCTAAGAGGGCGACTCTGCACGTTCATCTCGGCATATGCACCCAACGTTGGCCAGCCGGCATTCCTCTCCATGCTACTAGACCAGGTGGGAGAGTTTGCGGAAGGCCCGACAATTCTTATGGGGGATTTTAATCTTACCTGGCAGGCAGAAACAGACAGCACGCATCCACATAGGAATGCTACAGGCAATTTCCCCAAGGGAATTAAACAGACGCTGCATAACCTAGGGCTAAGAGATGCATGGCGACTTCTTTACCCCTCAACCAAAGATTATACATTTTTCTCCCACGTACACCAAACATATTCAAGGCGTGACTATGTTTTTGTTAGCCAAAATCTACTGGGCTCACTCCAGGCAGCAAAGATTCTCCCACTCACGATTTCTGACCATTGCCCCGTCTCGATTTGTTTGGACTGGGGCTACACAACACCCAAGATACCGAGGTGGTACTTCCCGGTTTCGCTAACAAGGGACAGATTGCTCAGAGATGAACAAAGGGGGGCTATTGCAGAATTCTTTAAGTTAAACTCCCCGCATGATACCTCGCCCCTTAATAACTGGGATGCATTTAAAGCAGTCCTGAGGGGTAAGTGCCTAGAGCTCAATGCTACTCTGAATAAACAGAGGGCTAAGGAGAGGGTAGAATTGGAGAAGGAACTGGATCTTGTTGAAAAGGAGCATAAAAAAGCGCCCTCCAGGGCTCTGCAGCGTAAACTAACTGCGCTTAGGGGGAAAATCAAGGCGATTTATACTAACCGGGCTGAATATACCCTGCTTCGTCTACGCCAACTCTCTTACACACAGGGGAACAAAGTGGGAACTCACTTTGCCAGACAGCTTAGGGAAAAGAGAGAAAGGGAATACATTGGAGGCATACAAGACGGAGATGGCAATATAGTGAATTCAGATAAGGAGAAGGCTAATATCTTTGGGGCATTCTACAAGGGGCTATATACGTGTGAACCATGCGATGCTGACGCACAACATCGATATCTACAGACGCTGAAGTTCCCGCAGGTCTCCCAGACATGGAACGATACACTTAATGCACCTATCTCCGAGGAAGAGGTGGGAAAAGCAATTAAATTACTTAAACCCAATAAAGCCCCCGGACCAGATGGCCTGACGGCTCATTTTTATAGAACATTTGCGCCAGATATCATTCCACAGCTCACTCAGCTCTTTAACAACATGGCAGAGGCATCGGGGTGACCCCTTCCATGACTGAGGCGGTGATAACGGTAATTCCCAAGCCGGGAAAAAATGCACAGCATTGTGCATCATACAGACCAATTGTGCTCCTGAACCTGGATGCCAAAATATATTCGGATATCCTGGCTGCGAGGCTAGAAGCAACAATTGATGGACAGCATGCAGAACAATGTCATACATTCACCCCAGTACAAAGATCTGGGCCTAAATCCATCGTTTTTTTGCTCACCATGCCATTTCAGTTTGGACCCAGCCATATGCAAATCAGTCTTGACCCTGTGCCCAATGGGAACAGTCCAGCCTGAACTGCCAGGCCAGGTCCTCCCTGGACTGGAAACAAGTATCCTAGGACCGGTTTCGGGCTTTCAGCCCTCATCAGCCAGGATAGCTTGACTCCAGTGGCATGGAGAGAACGGGACCCACGTCTGGGCATACCCGACCCACTCGGGGTGACAAATGCAAAAACAACAATTGATGGACAGCATGCAGAACAATGTCATACATTCACCCCAGTACAAAGATCTGGGCCTAAATCCATCATTTTTTTGCTCACCATGCCATTTCAGTTTGGACCCAGCCATATGCAAATCAGTCTTGACCCTGTGCCCAATGGGAACAGTCCAGCCTGAACTGCCAGGCCAGGTCCTCCCTTGACTGGAAACAAGCATCCTAGGACCGGTTTCGGGCTTTCAGCCCTCATCAGCCAGGATAGCTGGACTCCAGTGGCATGGAGAGAATGGGACCCGCGTCTGGGCATACCCGACCCACTCGGGGTGACAAATGCAAAAACAACAATTGATGGACAGCATGCAGAACAATGTCATACATTCACCCCAGTACAAAGATCTGGGCCTAAATCCATCGTTTTTTTGCTCACCATGCCATTTCAGTTTGGACCCAGCCATATGCAAATCAGTCTTGACCCTGTGCCCAATGGGAACAGTCCAGCCTGAACTGCCAGGCCAGGTCCTCCCTGGACTGGAAACAAGCATCCTAGGACCGGTTTCGGGCTTTCAGCCCTCATCAACCAGGATAGCTTGACTCCAGTGGCATGGAGAGAACGGGACCCACGTCTGGGCATACCCGACCCACTCGGGGTGACAAATGCAAAAACAACAATTGATCGACAGGCTAGAAGACCTGATGCCAGACTTAATACACCCTGACCAATCAGGCTTCATAAAGGGCAGGCAGACCCACGACAATATTCGCAGGACGCTACACCTAATTGAAAAAGTAACCAAACGTAAGATCCCGGCGATTCTTGTGGGTCTGGATGCCAAAAAGGCTTTTGACAGCACACTTCAATACTTTAGGTTTGGGGATAAATTCATAAACATGATCAAGGCCAACTACGTACAACCATGATCGAGGGTGCAGGTTAACGGGAGGAGCTCCCGCCCATTCCCCCTTACTAGAGGGACTAGACAGGGATGCCTGCTTTCGCCCCTGCTATTTGCCTTGAACATAGAGACGTTGGCGATGCGGATCCGGGAGACCACAGAGATAAGGGGCATTGTCTTTGGAGGTGAGGAATATAAAATCTCACTTTTCGCAGATGACATACTGTTGGCGCTCACCGACCCGGATCTCTCGCTCCCTGCTCTGCAGAAGGTACTGAACACCTTTGAGGAGGTAGCGGGGTTCAGAGTTAACCTAACCAAATTGTCGATATTAAATCTTACGGTTCCTGATGTTGAGATTAATCGCCTCGGAGAGCGTACACCCTTTCAGTGGGCTAGACGCTCACTCCAATACTTGGGTATACAACTAACACCACGCTTGGAAGATTTGTATAAGGCCAACTATCCACCTCTCCTTCTCCAATTCCAGCAAGACCTCAAACGATGGAGACCTCTCTTTATCTCTTGGCTGGGACGCATCCATGCAATTAAAATGACAGTGCTGCCCAAATTCCTGTATCTTTTCCAGGCACTACCAATTGACGTGGATAGGGAGCTCCTCCCCAGGATCAGATCCCTGATCATCCGCTATGTTTGGCAGAATGGCAGGGCCCGTCTACCATTCCATACCCTGAGACGCACGAAGGGGGCAGGTGGAGTGGGTCTCCCTGATTTCGGTCTGCACTACAAAGCGGCCCAATTGAGGATTGTGGCGGAATGGTCCAAGAGGGAATCAGATAAACACTGGTTGCACATGGACAGGGCGATAGCGGGAAGGACAATATGGGACCTCATATGGAAACTTAAGAAAGACAGACCCGTAAACACCTACATCAGCATGCCCACTCGCACCACTCTGAAGGTCTGGGACGAGGTGTCCAGGGGGGAGGGGTGGACCTCATTCCCGTCACCTTACACGCCGATCCACTTCAACCCGGAATTCCCCCCCGCACTCCGCGAGGGCCCATTCGACCCATGGAGGGAGGGCGGATGTCTCATGCTAGCAGACCTTTTTCATAATCATGATATCCTCACATTTGATAGCTGCCAAAGGGAGTTCCAAGTGGCCCCCTGTGAACACTTCCATTATCTCCAACTTAAACACTGGGCTCTTACCCCACAGGTTAGAGAAGCAGCAATGAGAGAGAGAACACCGATAGAAAAATGTGTGCAACGGGTGGGCTCCATGAGTGGGGTAATTTATTTTCTGTACAGCTCGCTACTCTCTTCCTTACATGCACCGAAACCCAGATACATGACTTTTTGGGAGGACATGGCACTGACGGACATTTCCAACAAGGAATGGATGTGGTTATGGGCTGACATCTCCAAGTTTAATCACTCCCTCGATTTGCGGGAAGCCCACATTAAGACTCTAGTGGACTGGTACATGTACCCCACCAAACTTAAAAAGATATTTCCGGAAACTTCGGATATGTGCTGGAGGGGATGCGGCCTTCTTGGGGACTTTCGGCACATTTGGTGGGACTGTCCCACAATTAAAACTTTTTGGGAGGAAATCCAAGCTCGCAGCAGAGATATGCTGGGATACCCCATTCCAACTTACATGGAGGGAATCCTCTTGGGAATTAGGGACCCGGAACTTGAACATCAAACTAAGGCAGACAAAACCGTTGTGGGCCTGCCTAGGGGCGCCCAAAACTGCAATCGCTGCAGCGTGGAAAAAGAACGCAACACTCGATATTTCACAATGGCACTCACGTCTCTGGAAAATTCTCTGCCTTGAGAGGATGTCGGATATTTTCAGGGATGATTATAAGAACTTTGAATATAGATGGGGTCCATTAGTTACCTATCTTACGCAGGGCCATCCACTGGCGGTATGCCCACCCTCAATTAGAGATATGCACTTGTTCCAGTTTTAGCTTATGAGATCCACAAGAGCGGGGTTTACCCGCAAGGTCCCTCCTGCTGAAGCGATATGAAAGGGGCACGCAGTCCCGTAACACACCCTGTGGATAACCCTACATACCACCGGGCCAGAGAATGCACTACGCAACCACCACCACCACCACTGATCTACACATTATCTGGGGGGGTAGTTTAGTTAGTTTGAGGGCCTTCCCAGTTGGAAGGGATAGGAGCCCCGTCACAAAAGAACAGACGGGTTGGCCCGACATCTGACTACAACATTGTTACTGCTTCCTCATGGAATGAATCTGTACCCCTTCTAGAGTACTACATAAAGGAGGGGGGCACCTGCTCTTTTTCAATGTATGGTCAGCCTTGACATTGCTTAGCTCACTAGGAAAGAATGTCGATTTGAGCTGTTACAAAATCTACTGTATTTCAAGCATTGTGATAAGCTGATTTCCTTGTACAATGTGAAATTAATTGTTAATAAAAACAAGTTTGGAAAAATAAATCCCGTAATCATGCAGCAGAAATTTTAGGTTCACTGATCTACCAGCCGGTCACTTGACTCTGATCCTATGCCTTGGTCACTACTCTTCTCACAGCCCACCGTGTCTATCACCAGGTCAAAAAAGTGAGGAGCCCACTGACCTCAGTTGACAGCAGCAGGCAATGCCATCTTTGCCCATCCCTGAAACCGCACTGTTCAGAACAAAAGAGGGTCAACAGGTTTCCATTGAGGCTTAACTGAGAGTCCGCTGCCTCCTGACACCACAGTCCATCAGTAATAGGTCAATTTCGGGCTCCGTACACCATGACGCAGCCCCGAAGCCAGAGATGCACCAAAGTTCCCAAGAAAAGCAGCTAGACTGGATCACAAAACCTGAGATCCCTGCATGTTATGTGCAGGGGTGTAGCTTGGTCAATAAGATTAGGAGGGATGAGCTTCAGATTTTCAAACAGTCACTCAGAGATATCTTGTTAAAACACATTTTATGAGCGGTAGAACATGAGGGGGGCTAAGAGGCAGTGGATAGAGAGAGAGAGGGGAGGGTGGAGTGTTAGGGGCACTTAAAACACAACATTTTTCAAACTAGTCAACATTTTTAAAGCCTTCCAGAGACGAGATTGAGTGTGTGTGCTTTTTTGTCAGTGTGGCCGTGTAAAAATCCAAGGTGAAATTCGACAGACACTTCTCCATACCTGACTGAAAACCCTTGTACCCAACTACTTACTACAGAATACATTTTTTAGGAGGGTGTAACATCCACAAACACCCCCCTCAAGCAATGCCCCTGTAAGAGATGACTACAGATTGCGCTGCATCCTTGTTCCTAGAAGCCTGTTTAACTGACATTTTCGAAAGAGAAGACAACTTGCCTTCTTTCCTTCTCCATGCCACAACTTATACAAAGTGGTAAAAACCACCTGGAATTCTATGGTAACTTAAAATGTTTCAGTTATAAGTTTTGTTAATGTTTAAAGACAGCCATCTGCCAGGGCAGGGGAGATTCCTCAAAGTAATAATAAAAATGCGTGGAGCACATAATAGGAACTGCATATACCTACACAGCCACGTATTATTATAAATCACTGAGACTTCATCTAAGAAACATCTTTTCATTCTAGCCTTTCACTGTAGATGTTATGATTTCTGTTTTATACATTATTTCACATTCGCCATTCAAGGACCAATGTGAACAGAATTATGGATGTATATAAGGGCATTTGAAGGCATCGTTGTGTTTTATCTTTTTCTTTTCTGCTCAATTTGATATGTTACAAACAATTAAGAATATTGTATTTGGACAAGGAGCTGATCTAAACAGGCGACCTGAACTGCGTTTCAAATGGCCAACTGGATAGACTTCTATCTAGGAACACCTCCTAACTGGGTAAGAATAATTCTTGGGCAGAAATCATGGCAGGACTGCATTTGAGATAGTACAGTTTATCGACACAGCATTACACAATGGTGTTACTAGCATGAATCACCCATAAGAGTTGATGGGAACGTGACTTTTGGGCTTCACTGGGCAATGATCACCTCGACTGTGAATTAATCGTACAAGCTCATCGCTTTAGAACGCGAGCTGAATCACTCTGATTTTAAACCATAAAATGGTATCCTTGATTTCAAACAAATTACCCTCAACACCACATCATCTGACCTTTTCTACTATTTCTCACAATTCTCACATACTAATTTGAAAACTGCTTACTTTGCAACTGTATGAACATGGATGTGGCCTATTGTGATCGCCACTACTTTGTTAATCACTTAATTTCAGAAGAATTATGTTCATCCAATGTAACTATGGTCTTATTTAATTTGATTGTCTCCCGGAAGAAGAACGATGGGATGAAACACAAATTGGCTGTACTTGATGATTTGCTTTCTTTTTACACTAATTTCACTTATTTCAAGACAATACAACTACTTTTCATTAAGAAACGTTTGAGGACTTTTGATTGATTTTTTAGTACAATTCAACGTGAGGGCCCCAATGCAAAACTTGTCTGTCCATTGATTCTCTACTAAAAGCTGGGGTCACCCTACCTATACAATCTCTATGATTTGAACCTTAAAACAATACATAAAAATACAGAAAGTGTACACCAAATACACAAATTATGAAATATTTTTTTTAATTCGAAAACATGCAAAATTTTGATCGGAGGATTGAAGTGTTTCAAAAGTTAGTTTTATTTATAAAAGATGTAGTGATATGCCAGACTCCAGCATATCATTTTGTCTTTTTTGCTCCAAATTCATGCTTTCTTTTTGTCAATGTTTACCAGTGCTTTAAATGGGGCTACCAATTGCTCATACAAGATTCCTATTGCTGTACTTGTGCTGCTCCCACAAATCAAGATAAGGATACCAACTTAATTTTTATCCTCCAATTTCAAATTCTGTCAGGACCAGCGGCAAGGATTAAGCTTTACTTTCTCTGCTATATTGTACCAGCACCCACTTTAAGAAACATTAAGAAACTTCATTTTCCATAAACCATAGGGAAAGAAAACTTAAATGTCAGTCAATCCAATCAGTATGCAGGGGCTCCCTTTATAGCTCCTTGTTGACTATCCTGCTCCCCCCACATAAGATCGACTAGGGGCGCTAGGCAGGGGTGCCTTGCTAGACATCAACAGTATTTAAACAGTGGCGGTGCGTCCATTGGGGCGTTGGGGCGTTGCCCCACTAAGCCACATGGACAGCACCGTCACGCCTAAAATTTCATTCGTGCCACAGTAAAAGTCTTGCAGTCCAGTCCGGTAGCGTTTAATTTGACACGCCCGGCCCGAGGCAATCGGAAGGCGCTGAAGGGGGTGGGGCTGCGGCAGCTTGAGTGACAGACTGTCACTGATAGTGCAGCTGCAGCAGCAATAGTAGTGCGCATGTCCATTTTTGGGCTGGTCATTTTTAGGACCAGCCCGAACATGCGCACACTACTCCACTGCGACCTTTTCTCTTAGGAGAGCGACTGTCTGGCGAGGGACCCGAGGGTGCTTCATGCAGCAGCCCCCGGGTCTCAAAATGGGCGGGGAGTAACCCTGCTCTAGCCAATCCTGGCGCTGCTAATGCAGCGCCTGGATTGGCTGAGACTCCACCGCGCAGCCTGGTGCATTTCAAACTGGAACACCCTGAGGCGGCGCGTGATCCGATCCGGAGTGTAGAGAAGGGTCGGAGGAAGGTAAGTTTTCTTTATTTTAAATTAATTACCGTCGCCGTCCCCCACGCAACACTCCCGTCACCCCCCCCACCCGCCCGTCTGTCTTGCCGGCCGCACCTGTCCTGGTTTAGTGCAATTTTATTTCTTCTTCTAGTAAAGTAAACGTATTTCGTTCTTTTCTGGCCTTCGCCGCCCCATTCTGTTCAATTCCCCAGGAACAGACGACGCCTCAGTAGGCCTGAATCGCGGGATTGTTTCACATCATCGGTCCATTCAGCCTCTCCCCTCCCCGGTTGTAAAACACAACCCATTGCCAGGCGAACAGTGATACTATTGTGCCCGAGCACTATACCACCCAGATTTTACCTCAGCGTCCCGAGACCCCTTTTTGTCTGCAGTCAAAAGAAAACATTTGCTAAGGGGTGGGGAGAGGGTGTTCCAATTGCTTTACTAACATGGAGGTTAAAGGAAAGATTGATGGGAGAAAGTTCACCTAAAAAACGAGGATACATTTCTCGCTGGCCGAGGGCTGTTGTAGCTGTGTGGAGTGTGGAACTCTGTGCAGGACGGAGCTTGGTTAAGAGCAGAGAGAAAGAGAACATCGGTAGTTCTGCAGTTCTGCTATCCATACTGAAGCATACGTCTTAGACACAGTGTTGTAAGACACAGATTTACCGGCTAGGCTTCACTACAGAACACAGGAAATGTTTAACTCCGACTGGTCAAATGGCACCTTGTGAGTTTGGTCACAAGGCCCAGAAGACTGACTTTACGACATCACTGATCAGCCCCCACATGGACATGCATTTACTGATGCGAAAGAATTTCCAGAAACAATACAGCTTGTTCATAGCCTTGGGACTTTGAACCCGTTATGTACATTTAGTTTTAGGAACGTACATTCAGTGTGCGGAACGTACGCTCACTCCAATCAATAGACATTTATTTATTCAAACCCACATCTGCTTGGACCCAAGTTCCATATGCAGATCATTTACTGCCTTTGTTAACTATTGCGACCTATTCTTATGCCCCGATGTTCGTGTGTCTGACCTTGCTTCGTAAGTAGTCCTTATGTAAAAATTCTTGGATTCTCACTTTGATATTTGACTTTTGCTCTGCCTCTGCGCATAGCAAATTCATAATTAAATTCGACCTCACTAATACACTTTTCTTAAAAACAAAAACAAAAAAGACTGGATAATTTTCCAACTTTTCAGGAGCCGCTAAGTGGCTTCTGCTGGCCAAACCAAAATTGGTCTAATTTGATGAGAGGTTTAGGCTACTTTGTCAAATGTTAAACAAGGGTGTTGTGTTAACATGTTCTAAAGGGCTTATAGATTAGGAAATGCCAGATACTTTCACCAAACTTCGAATGTGCACCAGTCTCTAAGAAAGGTGGGTACCAATGAATGACGTGGCTGAAAAGAATATCGAAATCTTAGTCGGCTTCAATGTTGCTTTCGGGTGGTGTCCCAGACGAGGTTTCCAAAAACGTAGTGTGTTCTCAACTGAGGGCTGAACATGTAGAGGAGAACATAATGTACACACGAATAAACTATACATTGAAATTAAATAAGACATGTAGTGCTCAACCAGAGCACTTGTCACAAGAACTCTGACCGAATGCTCAGGGCTTTTCCAAATACCCCAAACGAAAGTTTTCCGCCTCAAGTTCCTCCCCTATCTGTTGTTGCGGTCTCCTGTCTGTTGGCATGCCCTGCCCGTGGTTGTGCTGCCGTGTCTGTTGCACTAGCCTGCATATTGTTGTAATGATCTGGTTGTTGCAGTGTGCTGTCTGTGTTTAGTCGGCCCTGACTCTGTTTGCACTCCCTTTCTCTTGCGCTGACCTGTTTCTTGTGTTTCTGTGGCATCGACCTCTCGTTCATTTTGCCACACTGTATGTTGCACTGCCCTATATATTGTTGCAGCCCCTGGTTGTTGCCCTGAACTGTCAGTTGCTGCGCTGCCACGTGCGTTGTTGTGGTGTCATGTCTGTTGCGAGATCTATTCTGTTGCGCTGGCCTCTGTGTTTCTGCTGCACTGTTGTTGCGCACAGCCCTGCATGTCACACTGCCTTTGCGTTACCCTGCCCTGTGAGGTCTTGCGTTGCACTGGCTGTTGCACTGCCCGCTCTCTGGTTCTGCTTATCTGTCTCCTCATGTGCCCTGCATTACGCTGTTCGTTGCGCTGCCCTGCCTGCTGCACTTCCCTGTCTGTTGTTGTGCTACTCTGTCTGTTGTACTGCCATGTCTGTTGTTACGCTGTCCTGCCTCTTACACTGCTCTGCTTCTTGCATCTCTGCACTGGCTGTTAGACTGTCAACCATCTCGTTTGTCTGCCCTGTCTTTGCACTTCCCTGTCTCTTACTAATCTGTCCTGCCTGTTGGACTGCCCTTCCCCGTCTCTTGTTGTGCTGCACTTTCTCATGTTGGGCTGCCCAGTCTTGTTGTGCTGCATTGCTTCGTGTTGTGCTCTCCTTTCCTTTGTTGTGCTGCCCTTTCTCTTGTTGCGCTGCCATGTCTCTTGTGGTCTTGTTGGTTGCTAGAGACCGTAGAGAGAAATCAAGAGACAGAGCGTGAAAGAGGGTGCAAAGAAGAGAAAGACAGACCTAAAGAAATATGGATGTAGATAGAGATAAAATGACAGAAAGAGATACAGGCCTAGAAAGAGAGAAAACAGATACTTGGAGATAAAGTCAATGGAAAGCAAAGAGAAAAGAGACACAGAACGCACCTGTAAACCAAAATGTCATGCCTGGTGTGTAATGGAACTAACCTGGATGTAATTGATAACATAAGAGAGAGAATAGATTGATAAATAAAGCAAGAGAAATGAAGCGAAATTGAAAGAAAGATGAAGAGCCAGAATGAGAGAGAGGAGAGAGTGAGAGTGTGTGTGTGTGGGAGAGAGAAGCGATGGATTGTTAGAGAGAACGAGAGAGAAGGGGTGAAACAGAGAGAGATGGAGCTAAGCAGAGCCAGAATGAGAGAGTGTGGCAGAAAGAGAGAGGGGTATAACGAGTCTGTTGAGATAGAGAGAGAAAAAGAGGGACATAGGAAGTAAGACAGATATAGGTATGAGCATACGTACACAGTTATCTCTACTATAATCAGACACTGGGACAGACCATTGAATGTTGGAATGTAAAATCTTGTCCCGCTTTGGGGTAACTTAAAATTTTGTCTGCTACAGGAATTTTTAAATATGAGAGAATGTTAATTTGCTTTGGCAAGTCATGCATTGTACACTGCACTTAGCCCACTTGAAATGACACGTGGGAGGCCTGCTTTGGCAGTGAATTGGATCTGGAATTTCTGAGTTTGAGTTGCATGGTCAATATTTATGTGTCACTTTCATAGTTATTTAGACTGTGTTTCTGTTTTATACTGTTTCTGCCAATATGTAACTTTGAGCCACAGTTTTGGTTGATTTGGATTGCAGTGGCTCAGTTTATTTGGTGATTCACAATTCTAATCATGGGTAAAACATGGCTTGTTGAACATAGATGAGATGTACTTGCAAATTGTTGGATAGCGTATTGCATTTCAGTTTTTCAATTTGACCAATCTTTTACCAACGAAATACGAGTGTCTTCCAGGTCGAGGACCACACTGCTTTTTCTCTTATCTGTCTTGTATCAAGACCCTGCTGGACTATGGGGTGAAAGCAAGTTTGAATAAGCAGCTACCTATGTTATATGACATCTCTTTATTAATGTAATAACTGCATTTTCACAATTTCTTTATTAACCTTCCTGCTTTCTCAAATTTGCTTGAAAATGCACCATTTGTCCACTCTTTTTCAAAACTTTCTCGGGGTGAGAACCCCCCCGAACTCCCCTTAGGTTGTTCGGACTAGCTCGCTACGCTCACTCGCTGTGGTGCAGTATGCCAATCATTTTACGCCCCACCACTTTCAAATATCACCAGCCGCCCCTGAGTATTAGTAATCATGTAGTAGAACATGGCAAAGATCTACCTTGTAAGGGCCAAAAATTCATCCCCATTTTATTATACGCGGATGACGCAGTTCTGATCGCGTCTACCGCAAATAGCCTTCAGTCCCTTATAGAATTATTTTTAGCGTTCATGGAGGACCAGGATCTTAAAGTAAATTTCTCAAAGTCCTATGTAATGACATGTGCATGTCCTAGCACTTACTCAGAGTCTTTTAAATTGCGGGACTCTGTCTAATCAAAGGTAAAAAAATATATATATCTAGGAATTTAGTTTAACCAGTCACTGAGCTGCACCCCGCTTTTAACACTTAGATGCCAGACTTTTAACCGGAACATTGAAGCCATTTTTAGATTCGCCTGTAAGCTCCAAAATAAACCAGTTCCAAAAATACTGAATCTATACAGGAGCAAGTGCATTTCAGCAGGGGTAAATGGTGCTGGCCTCTGGGGGTACAATAAGGTGTATATCTTACAACGCGCCGAAAATACATTTTTGCGTAGACTACTTTCAGTCCCAGGGGGCGCAGCTACCTTAATATGCCATGAGGAGCTTGGGATGCCTTACCTGAAAGATCATATTGGATTAGCCCTTATTATTAATGTGGGTTAAAATATGGCCCTCTCCAGAGGCTGGGCTGAATAGATCTTGCATTTCAGATTGCATGTCATTAGATGGGGCAGACCAGATACAATGGCTAAGGTATCGGAAGGCTACCTTTGATAGATTGGGCCTCCCCGAGCTTTATAAGTTCCCCATACAATCAGCCCCAATCACAAATTACGTGTTAAAGAACTGTTTTTAGAGCATTGCACGAATAAACATTTGGCCGCTGCTGATGCCACACAATCAATTGCAAATTATGCCACAGCTTCAACAACTTGGGTTTCAGAGCTTTTCTTGAGGTAGTGTGTTTCCCCCACATATCGTCACTGCCTGACTTTGTTTAGACTTTGCACTTTAGATTTGCTTTTCCATCTCCAGGGGCATGGCAGCAGGATATATCTTTCTGTGAGTGTGACAACTTTTCGATCCAAAGCACCATTCATTTTTTTTTTTTTTGCCCATTGTATCAAGGTCCAAGACACAGTTTTTTTGGTGCCGTCGTTGCGCAAGGCTAACGCGAGAGGCCTATGGATGGTTTAATATTCATGCAATCTTTGGGCTCACCTGAAATCTATTCTGCAATCTTAAATTTGATAAAATCAGTGTTTTACAATAGGAAGAGATATGAAGTTCAAGGGCTATTTTTCAACGTTTTAGATATGACTTAGTCCATCTGACTTGGCTCTTTTAAATATTTAACTCAGAATTGTAATTTGAAAATTGAATATTGTTAATGATTTTGTACTAGATGAATTTTTTTTAATCTATTTTTTTCATTTTATGTGTGCTTTTATGGCCTTTGGTCGAATAAAGTTTACTTTGACTTGACTCCCCTGCCACCTCTTTCTTCGCTGCTCCAGCAGCCAACAGATAAGTACCTCTGGCCTCCAGGCCACAAAATATTTTTTTCTAATTATATGCGACTGTTTTCCATGTGCTCACTCAATTTTGGATTTCTCCTCTCTAGCGCGGACGATGGAACACTCCGATGCTCCGAGCGCTACCACTCAGCCATATGCCTGATGCCATAATCCTCGCCTCTGTGTCCTTAATATAATTAAAACTTCTGTAATGATAGCTAGGAAATGTTACATTACGTCATACAGAACGTTTAAATGTTGCTTTTTTATGTATGTATACTCTCAATCTGCTAATGTTATTTAATTTTCTACACAGTCCCTGCCCCCCTCAGTAATTACTGCCTTAGACAAAATCACTCACACAACCTTTAAGCAAAGGCTTTTAAGGAAGGGTAGTAAGATGGACAGGCTACCAGCCAGGCTGCGGACAATGAAAGGGCCGTGCATGTCCACAGTACAACTAAAAGACGAAAGAGGAAAAGACATCATAACCCAAAAAGGATTAATGATGCATTCCAGGCACATCTGGCAAAACCCTATAAGCCACCTGTAGGGTTACTGTACATCCTGTCTGCATGTACGTGGCTGGTCTTGCACTGTTGCAACTCACAGAAGACCAGAGAGAAGCAGACCTCCAGGATTGCAGTGATGGGGTAGGTCTTCCAGCACTGTCCGCTTGCTAGGCCAAACCGCACACTGAGTCGTTACTTGAATCCCGCAATACCCAAGGGGCCTGATACTGTTATCAGTAGGGTTGTAGGCTTTTATTTTTCTTCGTGACAGTATTTCCTTAATAAGTGAGAGATACCTGTTTTCCCACACTGTATTAGTGGTTACTCGTTTTGGGCACTTGACCACTTCAGATTCCTTTGTCCCAATGGAGTGTAGATTAGGAAATTAACAGATCCTGACAAATTGCCTTACAGCATTTTGACTTCTTCTACGGCAAGAAACACGTTGACCAGATATTTAGTTTAATTATATTATGGGAACAAGAAGGAACATCACTTCCCTTCAAGTTCTACATTGTTTTTATCCCTTAACAAGGACCTCCTGAATTTAAATATTCCACCGATCTCACTTCCTTGAGGGTATACTAGTGGTGTTTATCCTTAGTTAATATCAGGAACAATATGCTCTTTGTTTAATAGTAATATACATGAGAGCCTTTATACTGGACCTGAACTGCTCCCCGTCTCTTTATTGTTGACAAGTTACAAATTGCCATAGAGGAGATTCAGGCAGGAAAGCCCCTGAGCAGTAATGGCTTCCCTACTAATATACATCAAACATGCACAGGGCTACTAGCACATAAAATATTAGAAGTATATTCATAATCATATTAAACTTGATTATTACCTAATATAATGAAGAAAGCAGTAATAGTCCTTATGCAGAAACCTAACATAGACCACAATGATGTCACAGCATATTGGCCTCAATCTATAAAGAACGCATACACTAGGATTCCAATAAATTACTAGCCAATAAGTTACAAAAGTAATTTAACAGCTTATGCATGAGGATCAGCGTGGCTTCATACCGTGGAGAAGTATGTGATGTAGTGTTTGTTGGCTTACTGAAGTATTCCACAGTTTGGAGGATGTTTACAACCATTATGCCCTGGCATTGCTATATTCTGAAAAGGCATTTGATGTAGTTGGATGGAAGTATATGTGGGAGGTGCTAGGTGTGTGGAATAGTACAACTCTACCTGAAATGGGTAAAGTTATTATATGCAATGTCCATGGCTGGAGCTAGAACAGGGCAAATGGTTTCAGGGAGCTCAGCCCTAAAAAGAACCACCAGAGAGGGCGGTTCCCTCTCACCACTGCAGTTTGCACAGGCAGTGGAACCTGTAGCCTGCCGATTGAGGACGGCCCTATAAACCATAAAGAGTGTCTATATATGTGGAAGATACCTTAATAGATCTTATAGCCCTTATACATTCAGCACCGATAGTAATGCAGGTGTTAACAAGCTACTGGAAACCGCCAGGGCTGCACACAAATCGAGACAAATCTGAATTGTTCCGACTAGGTGGGATCAGGGAACTGCAGATGAGCAACTAACCAGATATTGGAAAATGCCAATTTCTGTTACCTGGGTATTTACATATCACATTATATAGAGACCCATCATTCTAACATATTAAAACGTACTGCTGCAAGACTCATTGATGATGGGAGGAAACATACCAAGCCGCACTTCCAATATAAGATTAATTGCCAAAGTGAGGGAAACAAAAGTCAAGACAGTACTCAAATGGCCATCGTTTGCAAACTACATGACTTTATGGAGCTTACACACATTTAAATAGATAGCAAAGTACATGATAGTAAGGGGCTGGAGGATTGGTAGGCGTAAGACCCTAGACAACTTATATCCTGGAAATAGTCATTACATTTCCAGAGGCACAAGAATATTTTGGATTGGGAATGGGCCAAATATTGCAATATGCAAAAATTGCACAAACTGCCAGGAAGATCTGGTGCACATTTCCTGAGCCACCTGAAACCACACACATTATGGCTATGGTACTAGATTAAGCACAAAGTAAAGGACTAATGTCAACCATCTACAAGGCACTCAGATGAGATAACGGGGCAGATACAGCAGGAGCCATGGCTAGATGGATAACATGTAGACTGGAACCTCTCACTGAATAAACTGGGATATGGCATGCCAATAGGTTAAAAATATTTAATGTTAGATTTCTTCCATATGGCCTATCTAGCATAGCTTAAAATACATAAGATATACATCAGGAGCTCATCCCACCGCCCAAGATGCCACTAACAGATAGTCAACCTTACATATGACAAAAAGCGGTCCAAAAATACAGCGAAGAAGGACCCCTGCACCAGATATCGGACTATATTTCCTGTTATACTCAAAAAACTACATGTGTACATGAGCAATCATAGTTTCGTTGGGTTTAAGTCAATTTTCCCACATCATAATAATAATAAACACAAACTACTGCTCGGCACCATGTCATACACTCAATTCGATCTTTTTTCGGCAGATTAGAACAGCCATAAAAGTACATACAGTATCATATAAAATAGAATTAAAATGCAATAAAAAAGGGCATAAAGGCTCAAGTTACATAAAACGAAAAGTTAAAAAGAGGCAGCCCCACCACTTCCCTGAGTCACAATCAGCACACAATAATTTCCTGAGATATGGGGCCCCCTTATGTTGAATGCAACATTAAACAAACATGGGGGTCTTGAAGTGCAAACAAATAACTCAATGCAGTTTTATAATCCCTAATATTCATAGCAAGAAACGGCATAAAAGGCACAGATTAAATAAAACGAAACGTTTAAAGGAGACAGCCCCACCACTTCCTTGAGCCACAGCTAGCACACAATACTTTTCCAGAAATATAAGGCCCCCCTTATATAAAGTGCAACATTAAAACAAACATGGGGTCTTGAAGTGCAAGCAGATAACTCTGCAGTTTTATAATCTCTAAAATTCTGTGCAAGGAGAATTGGTTTAAGGTAACAACTCCTCAAATATTTGTAAAAATCACAGAACATCATAAAGTGTTGGGTGCTTTGCTTAGACTGGCCATTGCAAGGACAAGGAAATAAGTTTGGAGGACATATTCTCATTTCGGGAAAGGCAACCAAATGATGCACTATGCCCGCACATAGTCTTATCAGGGCAAATTGGTGCTGAATATCATTAACAAGGGACAAATATTGCTGACAATCCTCCTGAGGATTGGTTGACATATAAAAGGCAACAGTTGGCTTCCTCGGGTCCCCACTCATTCTAAGGTCATGCCCATGCTAAACAAAAGTTGCTTTACTAAAACCTATATTAAGAGATATAGGGCCATATGTATCAAAATTTGTGTTTGCGATTCTCAAATAGCGAATTTTTGAGAATCGCTATTTGAGAATCGCAAACGAGATGTATGTAGGATTCGCAAGAAAATTTGCAGATCCTACATATTCCTTAATTGCGATTCGCAAATTGCGAATCGCAGTTAAGGAAACCCTCCCCATTCATTCCTATGGGCCTAGAGGCCCATAGGAATGAATGGGAGGACATTCTCAATTTGCGATTAGCAATTAGAGAATCGCAAATTGAGAATGCAATTTCAAGGTTGCAAGGGTGTCCAAAGGACACCCTGTTGCACCCTGAAATGAGCATGGGTGCACATGTGGCGCACATACATGCCCTAAGGGCATGTATGTGCGCCACATGCCACTTTGAAAATGCAACAAAATGCATTTCTCAAAGAAATCGCAAGTTACCACCAACCTGTAGTTGGTGGTAATTTGCGATTCCTTAAGCCATAATCGCACAACTTAGGTGCTTCATACATTTCATTTAAGGAATCGCAATTTGCTATTCCTTAAATGCATTCAGCAAAATAGAGAATCGCAATTTTGCGATTCTCTATTTTGCGAATGCCTTTTGGGATGATACATCCCAAAGGCTTGTTCCGATCGCAAACGGGCCGATTCTGAGAATCGGCCCGTTTGCGAACGGGAAATGGGCTTGATACATATGGCCCCATAACTTTTAGAGGGTTTTGTAGTACAGACATGTTGAATATGGTACTAAAAGATGTAGATATATAAGAAAGCCTGGGGATGTTGGAGACATGGTGCCAGGGCAAGACAGTACAAAATGACTGATTTTGTGAAGCTTGTTTCATCTCTAGACCATATGCAGAGCCAAAGTAATAAAGGTTTCAATAGAAGCTGATCTTCCAAAAATCGCAACCCGACTTCCTTATGGGCAATCAGAGATGAAGCTGAGAAAAGCACAGAGCAAACGTTTTATAAGGGGATTCTCTTCAACTTGAAGTGGGTTACTAGGGGTGAAATCCCCACCCCCCATATATTGCAGTGCACTTCCCCCTTGCCTTGTAAATATCAGCGATTTCCTTGACCAGTCGGCAACCCAACTTTTGGGCAAACCTAAAATTCCTGTGGCAATTCCTACTCATCTTAGATCTAGCATTTGCAACCTGTCTTGTCTATGTAACATTGCTCGAAAAGAGGATACCTAGGTAGCAAAAAGAGCTGACTCTTGTAATTGGTGAGAATGTTTTATAAGAAACATTGCTTCCTTTCTGAAAGGTATAATTAAATGCAGGAAACAATTTTGAATTCCGTTTCACCCAAAAAACTATGATTAATGATGTTTTCTGTTTTTTTAACAAACTGATTTTAACTGGGTATTTTAAAGTAACTGTGATTTATATTGAGAAAAAATGTTTTTAGGGTTAACATGTGTAGTGTGATTTGTAGTAATTGTGATAAATATTTTGAAACTGTGCTTTTATGGTTTTGTGATTTAAAATGAAAACCGAATAAAGCAAATTTGACTTTGACTTTGACTTTGAATTGGTGAGTCCCCAACAAGAAAGGATCTACACTTGTGCACCTTTTTTCTGCAGGCCATGACATAGGTTTTGGCTTTATCAATTACCATTTTCTTGGAGTCCATAAAGGCCCCAAATACGTTCATCCACTTCTGCAGGCCGACTGGTGTCCCAGAGAGTAAAACAGCATTGTCGGTACAGAGCAGTATGGGAACCGGATGCCCAGTAGGCTTAAAAGTGGGGCAGCTATGTGGAGAATAGGTAAAGTGTGGATGAAAGACCATACAGGTACAGCGTAAGTGCTGTTTTTTGCAAATCAAAAAAACAAGATACGAAAACTAGATGAAAAGGTTGTTCTTTGGTTATTGTCCATTGTTAAGATAAACAAATGAAAATTAACTTTACATTTTTCAAATAAGCATTTGAGCAGTTGTGCAATATAAGTGAAAAGTACACTGAAAGTGAGATTATTGCTTTATTGAGAAAGGCAAGGTTTTTTTATTACAGATTTCGCTACAAAGTTTTTTTTTATTGTGCACTGCACACTGTTTTTTTATTATTGCGAAAAACTTAAACATTAACTTAAACTCTGAAACAATAATGAGTATATAGTAAATATTTACACTTGCATTGTCATTGGCATTGTCTTACTTTTGGTTTACAATTTTTCTTTATTTAAACACAATCATTGTGCTATATACTTTGAAGTTTGTATGTTGTAACACATACTGAATTTTCTTTCAAGGCATTTGTTATAAGTCCTGGTGCCACGGCACCTGCTGCACCATTGAGATTATGACCCTAGTGCCTGCTAGATAACTGCACTTTACCTGTTTTAAGAATGTTCAGTTGGTGTTCTTTACATTATATAACAACGAAAATACAGAAGGCTGTTTAAATTACTGTGGACAACTCAAACCTGTTTTAGCAATTATTAAGCTAAAATACCAGGCGTAAAGCAAGCTAAATCAGACAAAGCGTTTGCCAGTTTTAAGAATGTGTACTTGATGTTCTTTATATTATATAGTAATGAAAATACAGGAGGCTGTTTAAATTACTTTGGAGAACTGAAACCCTAATTAGCAATTATTAAGCTAAAATACCATGTGTTAAACGTATGCAAATAAATATGAATGCATTTTACATCCACGGAAAGATGAATGGCAAAATTCTCACTATTAGGAAATAACTCCTGCTTCAGTTTACAGAGTATCCCTTAATTCCCACATTGCTTATTCATATGACCAACGGGAAATACAGCAAACAATATATCATGGTTTTGGTGCTAGAACAGTACAATCTGCACAGTAAAAGCCTGTCCGAAAAAAAAGCCAGTCTTACCACCTACCTGCTTACTAAGCTAAACGCTTGATGTTAAAAAAGTGGAGAACTCACACCAAAGAAGAAAAAAAGCAGTTTTTTAACTTAAAAGTATTAAAACAATAATAGATACTTTCTGAAAAAAGAACAGCAGCACAAATCCCATACAATCACCAAAACTTGCTCACAATGACAAGTTTTGACGCAATGCAATAACAATGCACAGCAGCTGCAATTTTCAAATTTACTGCTCTTGAAACTATACAGCCTCCCTTCCCGGCCAGTCAGTGGCGTAACATAGGCCACCGCAGCCCCCAAGCTGCAGGGGGCCACCTCAGCACAGCACCTGGCATGAGAATCCTGACTGAATCTGAAGGAGGAGCCCCTCCATGTACCTTGCAGGGTGGCCCCCTCAAGTTTCATTACGCCACTGCGGCCAGTAGAAGGAACAGGCTGCAATCACAAAACTCGAGGAATACTTTTAGAACAGACACATGACTGTGTTTACAATCCAAGACTCTGCAGCAGTTGACTGTTATACAGAAGCTGTCCCAATGGATAAAGAAGGTTAAAACATCCCTTCATAGCACCACGGAACATGCTCATGTAAAGCACTGCAATTACTTTGTATGTGTTTACGCTACATAATGCGACAACAAATACATGAGACAGAATTTTTTTTTTATTAGCGACAAACACAACACAGAAAAAAATGCTGTTTTATTAGCGGAACAATATCATAAAGAATGTGAAAATTAGTTCAAAGTTCTACCCACTAAAGCAGAGTTAAACAAGCACGTTTTAAATGCGTGCAGCCAGGGGAAGATAAGTATTGGTAAACAGTAAACGCTGTTCAGCCTTAACGTAAGGAAAAAAGTTCCACAACTTTTGAGCCCGGTGCCACTGCACCTGATGCCCCATTCGAATCATGACTCTAGTGCCTGCAAGACAGCTGCAATTGTGACTGCCTGTTTAGTTGTTAAATATAGCATTTTTCAGAGTTTAACGGGGTGCCTGGAGATTTTGGTCCCAATGCCACTGAACTTGCTGCACTATTGAAATCATGGCCCTAGTGCTTGCTAGAAAACTGCACTTATGACTGCCTGTTTAGTATTAAAATATAGCAATATATGGTGTTTAGAGGAGTTATGACAACTTTTGGCCCCAGTGCCACTGCACCTGCTGCACCATTTAAATCAAGCCCCTTTTAATTGCAAGGTAACTGCAATTATGACTGCCTGTTCAGTAGTTAATTATAGCAATATTTGGTGTTTAGTGGCGTGCCTAGAGCTTTTGGTTCCGGTGTCACTGCACCTGCTGCACCATTGTAATCATGACCCGAGTCCAGTACCTGCTGGATAACTGCACTTGTGACTCTTTAGTAGTAAAATTTAGCAATAATCTATGTTTAGTGGGGTCCCTAGAGCTTTTGGCCCCGGTGCCACTGGACCTGCTGCACCATTTAAATCAAGCCCCTTTTAATTGCAAGGTAACTGCAATTATGACTGCCTGTTCAGTAGTAAATTATAGCAATATTAGGTGTTTAGAGGAGTTTTGACAACTTTTGGGCCTGGTGCGACTGCACATGCTGCACAATTCAAAACATGACCCTCTTGCCTGCAAGGTAACTGCACTTGTGACTGCATGTTTAGTGGTAAAATATAGCAATATTTGGTGTTTAGAGGGGTTCCTAGAGCTTTGGGCCCCGGTGTAACTGCACCTGCTGCACCATTGTAATCATGACCCTAGTGCCTGCTAGACAACTGCACTTGTGACTGTCTGTTCACTAGTAAAATTTAGCAATAATCTGTATTTAGTGGGGTCCCTAGCGTTTTTGGCCCCGGTGCCACTGCACCTGCTGCACCATTTAAAATCAAGCCGCTTATAACTGCAAGGCAACTGCAATTGTGTCTGCCTGTTTAGTAGTGAAATAAAGCAAAATAAGTTGTTTAGAGGAGTTCTGACAACTTTTGGGCCTGGTGCCACTGCACCTGCTGTACCATTCAAAACATGACCCTATTGCCTGCAAGGTAACCGCACTTGTGACTGCTTGTTTAGCAGTAAAATATAGCAATATTAGGTGTTTAGAGGGAAAGATAACAAAATGTAAACAGTAAATGGTATGCAGCGTTAACCAAAAGAAAAGAAGTTCGAACCACTAACGCTGATGGGAATGAGTAGTTAGGCTACGGGAAACTGATATGGGAGACACAGAAGGGAGAAGAGACTACAACCAATAGAAATGTAGGAAAATAAACTGGTAAGCATACAAACCAATAAAAAGTGAAAGCGGGATGTAAGTCCCTTTTAACCCCTTTGGTGCTTGCGTCGGCCAATGGCTGACGCAAGCACTACCTCCCTGGTGCGGCGCACGTCCATTGGCCGTCACCAGGGAGGGCCCCCTTTAAACCTCCGGTGCATCGCACCGGAGATTGTTTTTTTTAAAATTCCCCCTGGGGGAGACATGGAAGGCTTTCCGCGTCTCCACCCGCCCATCTGTGACGTCGCGCCGCGAGGCGCTCTGACGTCACTGATTTCCCCACCGGAGCCGAGGACAGCAGCAGGTAAGGCCGCGCTCGACTCCAATGGGGAAATCCGGCCGAAAACGGCCTCCCCAGCTTTCAGGGGGCCTCGTTTGAAAGGAGAGTCTCCCTTTCAAACGAGGCCTTCTGAGGGTTTCCTGGCCGTGGATCGCGGCAGCGCTGCGATCCACGAGCGCTGCGATCCACGGCCAGGAAACCCCACTAGACACCAGGGATGTCTTTGGGGGGGCGGCCCTTGTGGCAATGGGTCGCCCCCCCCATCCGGGGGCATATTTTGTTTTTGGTGAATGTTGGCTTTCCTTGGGGGGTGCGATCGCCACCCAAAAATGGAAGAAAAAAAATGGCAGCGTTATTGGCAGGGGGTCGGTCCTCCTGCTCATTGGCCGACCCCCTGCCATATTTGTTTTTGGTGAATGTTGGCTTTCCTTGGGGGGCACGATCGCCCCCCAAAAATGCTAAAAATTTATAAAAAATGTGCAATGGTGGCAATATTGGCAGGGGGTCGGTCCTCCTGCTCAGTGGCCGACCCCCTGTGGGGGCATTTTTTTTTATAGCTATGTGCTTTCCGTGGGGGCCACAATAGGCCCCCAGGGAAGCCATAGCTATAAAAAATATTAGAGAAAGAGAGAGATCTTTCTTTATATATATATATATATATATATGTATATATATATATAGAGAGAGAGTCTCTTTCTCTCTGTAGATGATATATGTATATATGTATATATGTATCTATATACATATGTATGTGTATATAGCTACATATATATACATAAGTCTAAAGAGTGAATGATATATATATGTATCTATATACATATATATGTATAGAAATATGTATATAGATACATATATATAAATATATGTAGAGATAAAATCTATGTATATATATATATGTGTCCGTGTGTGTATGTGTGTGTGTGTATATATATATATATATATATATATATATATATATGCTCCTTGATGCACAGTGAACGGCGCACTCGCGGACGGGTGCTTTACAAATGCGGGGTGCGCCCGCGATATTTATCCAGGCTTCTGTTTCCTTGTTTCCCAAAAGAAAAACAGCACTCAGCGAGGGCAGTTGCTAGAGTTTATTGGCAACGCTTGCGTTGCCAATAAACTCTAGCAACTGCCCCCGCGAATGCTGTTTTTCTTTTTGGGAAACAAGGAAAACAGGGCACGAAATAAAACTTATTGCACCAGAACTTGGGTCCGCAATCGTATGTTCCTGTTTGAAAGGAGTATGAGCGGCGAAGCAGGATATATATATATATTCAGAAACACAAAGGATGCCGCACTCCAGAGATTGGTTTCAGAGTTGCTTTATTTTCACCACGACTGGTGGTAGTGGTGGTGAAAATAAAGCAACTCTGAAACCGGTCTTGGAGTGCGGCATCCTTTGTGTTTCTGAATTTAAATATCGGGTAAGGATTCTACCCGTTGCTGCCTGCACCAGGTATTGAGCGTGCTGACATTGGGAATTAATTGTTTGATATATATATATATATATATATATATATATATATATATATATATTTACAGAGAGATTTCCCAGTGCTGAAAATATGAGACTGTGAAAGAACTATATTGAGTCTCTTTGAAGTTGCATGAAAGGCAGTAAAGTGTGGTACTGCTGCAGAGTACAAAAAAAATTCCTGCTAGATAGAGATATCTGACTTTTGTCTAGTGGCAGTTTTGACGCCATAAAAGGCATGCTGGAAAGAACAGTTCGGTATTATGTGGATAGCTAAGTGGATTAGTAAAGCCACGCAGTAGAAACACTTTGAAACAGATGAAATGTATGTGAGAGAGGGGCTATGGAGAGATGAGGGGCACGTTTGCAAGGATGGTAGTGAGGGAGTCAAAGGAGGTTATAGTGTGCAATTGTAAAGCACACGTTCACCCGTAGGCATCTTGGCGCCAAAATGATGGTCGCACTGGCTCCCACCAGCGCTAAAAGGCTGCGATGATGGGTATGTGGCAAGCTAAAGTAATACTGTGTCTGTTCTCTCTTTCTTAGTCTTTTTGGAGAGCGTACGGATTTCGCAAAGGTAAGGTGACCGTCATTATTGACTGTTAAACACTTCACTCACGCACACACCCTTCTACACTTTAAAACCAACAACCTATCTGCCTTCTACGTAGGATAGTGTTTTAAAAAGATAGTTTTAGGCACTAGCAGATATGGCATATCGTTGGATGAATTCTGCCCAGGCCCTAAGTCTGGTTCTGGAGTCCAGCTCTGAGGCAGGATCAGAGACTGGGACAGCAGATACTGAGACAGCATCTGAGGGAGAGGACAATGGAGCCGAATCTGGGAGTGATTTTTCAGTCGGCGCAGTTCCATCTGACGACTCATCGTCCAGCGATTCTGAAGGAGACGATGTCAGTCGTGCTGTCTCTTTGCCATCACAGTCTGTGCAGCAGGACACCAGTAACAGGTTAGAGCAACCCAGAGTGCAGGCACGTGCGGCAGCAAGCACAGACGGAGTGCTGTCTTGGCAGCCTCCCAATTTAGTTCAGCCCCAAATTCCGCCTTTCACTGGTGACGCTGGATGTAAAGTCGATACGGCGAATTTTTTGCTAATTGACTACGTCCATCTCTTTTTGGATGTTGACTTCCTTGACGAAATTGTGCAGCAAACAAATTTGAGTGCCGAACAATTTCTGAGGGAGCAAGGAGGCACTCTTGGGCCTCATTCTAGGGCGCGCAAGTGGACTCCCACTACTTTAGGGGAGTTGAAGATTTTTTTGGGCCTCACACTTAAAATGGGGGTAGTACATAAACCAACCTTGCTATCCTACTGGTCTACTCGCACGGTTTGGTTAACCCCCATCTTCGCACCATACATGAGCAGAGATCGTTTTTTGATATTGCAGCGCATGCTGCATTTCAATGACAATACTGCTGCAATGCCCCGGGACCATCCAGACCATGACAGGTTGTTCAAAATTCGGCCTGTCGTGGAACATTTGTCCGCCAGGTTTCCAGAGGTTTATACTCCTGGAAAGAATATAGCCATTGATGAGTCCTTGATCTTGTATAAAGGGCGGCTGCTGTTTAGGCAGTACATTCCGAGCAAACGCGCTCGCTATGGCATCAAGCTGTACATGCTGTGTGAGAGCTCGACTGGCTATGTGTACAGCTTGAGAGTGTATACAGGGAAGGACACAACTCTTAACCCTGTAGGTTGCCCTCCCACGCTAGGGGTCACAGGAAAGATCGTATGGGAGCTTGTCCAGCCACTTCTTCACAAAGGTTATAACCTTTATGTGGACAATTTCTATACAGGAGTAGAGCTGTTCAGTGAGCTCTACAAAGCTGGCACCGTGGCTTGCGGTACAATTCGTTGTCGCCGCAAAGGATTCCCGCAGGAGCTTGTTTGCAAGAAGCTCCAGAAATCCCAGAGCACTGCGTTTAAGTTCGTGTACGTGCTCACTACAATTCATGCTGAGAGCACTTCCCCTGTCACGGTTTGGGGTCAGATGGCCGAAGTCCACAAGCCCACCTGTATACTTGATTACAACAAGTACATGGGCGGAGTGGACAAGAACGACCAGGTTCTTCAGCCATACAATGCGAGTCGTAAACTCACACTTGGTATAAGAAACTGTTTACGCACCTGATCCAGATGGCAACATACAATGCGTATGTTGTTTATCGTGAGACTGCCACAGGAAGACTCATGTCTTTCCTTGACTTTCAGTTGTCTGTGATTAAAAGTCTCACTGCTACAGAAGCACCAGCCTCCACTTCATGTGTTCTGGAGGACGTGGCAAGGCTGCAGGAGCGACACTTTGCTGATAAAATTCCTGCAACACCCAAAAAGAAGCAACCATGTCGTCGTTGTAAAGTGTGCTCGATGCAGGGAAAGAGGCAGGAGACTCGTGTTTACTGTCCCCAGTGCCCAAGTAAGCCTGCCTTCTGTTTTCCTACTTGCTTTATGTTGTATCACATTAAAGCAAAATACTGGGAAATTGACTGAGGTGGAGCTGCCAATAGGTAAACCTTTCAATTGGTGTGAATGGATACCTACTGTCTGTGGGCCACTCCTTCACTACGCAAGCAGCTGCAGAATATTTCTTCCTGTACTTCAGGAAATCATGGACTTCTCAACACCTTTATCTGCTTTCAGAACGTGGTAGTTGTTCTGTTCGCCAATTGACAAGTGCATTATAGTCCCCACGCTGCACATACTGGTGGACAGAACATATGCCACGTTGTCATGGAGTACCCTTGTTTCACATTCAACCATTCTTCATAGTTTATGATGTTCTCTTTAGGAAGCTTTTGAAAATTTCCAGCATGTTTGCCTTAGTTTCAAAGGTAGATCTGCTTGCTCAGCTCGAGAAATGTTTTTGCGGCATACTCGGGCACCCCCCAACTTGCATCCACAAACTGGAAGGAGTTGGATAGAGCATTGTGAGAGCATTGATAGCACGTGACAGAAATGTTCACTCAAGCTTCAAGTAGCTAGAGATGGAAGGCATTAGTATAGGGTCTCTTAACAATTGGACAGGATTAGTCAGGACTCTGAGGACAGACACACGAACGGGTTTAGAACAGCTTATAGTAGGTGCGCTTTCCGAGGAATATTGCAAAGGTAGAAGGCAGATAGTAAAGGTAGTATAGATACACGTCCTGACTTCATCTTCACCCATAGATTCAAATCCATTCCTGCCACACTCACACTGAATTTACTGTAGTACTTATGGGTCAATGCTGCTTGCCATGTTCATCCTCCGTTAGAACTTAGTAGATGGTCAGTTTGCTGTATGATAAGTGCATTACAGTCACTGCACATAACGGTGGATTGGACATATGCTACGTTGTCACGGACTACCCGTGTTTCACATTCATCCGTTCTTCATAGTTTATGATGTTATCTTTAGGAAGCTTTTGAAAATTTCCAGCATGTTTGCCTTAGTTTCAAAGGTAGATATGCTTGCTCAGCTCGAGAAATGTTTTTGAGGCATACTCGGGCACCCCCAACTTGCATCCACAAACTGGAAGGAGTTGGATTTAGCATAGTGAGTGCGCCAAAGGCGCATGAAAGACATGTCTTCCTGAGCCTCATGTGGCTGTCTTGGAAGCCAGTAGTAAAGGCTCACTCGGCATGCGTTCAGTAACGTTCAGGAAGAAGGAGGGGAGACTTGACAGGTGGTAAAATGTAGTCAAACTCATTATGTCTTGTGGCATATGAATGTGATGGGCCCTTGCATGGCGGCGGTATGTTTGTGTGAGTGGAAGTGATTTGGTTGTTTGGGCCCGTGGCTGGCGGTATGGAAGTCTTGTGTGTGGTGTGTGAATGGCGTGTGAATGGACCATAAAGCGGTTGGTGCCGTGACGTGGCTTTCTGGCTCACCTTCAGAAGGCTTGGCTTCAATATTTTTATACTTTGATAAGTATTTGTGCTTTGAAGCCAGCGTGTCTGGAGGTGCTAAAACTAACCAGTGTAAGTGGTGGATTAGCTTTATCAAATTAGTGTTAGATTTATATTTGTGGCGGTTTAATGGCCTTTTGTAAGATTTTTTTGTCAAAATGGGTAGCAGGGGACTTTCTGCCCTAGCTCAGTCGTCACTTAGGCAAACCTTCACATTTTTGAGTAGTAGACAAAGGGGGAAGTACAAGGGTGAATGACTTGCATGGCTCTCACTGCTTTTTTACCCAACATACCCTGCTAGCCTCATATTTAGTTGAAAAAACCTCTTTTTCCACACATTTTTGTGTGGGAAAGTTGTGGGATCACTGGGCTGACACGAATTTCCCTACCAAATAGCGTTCCCCAGGTCTCCCGATAAAAATGGTGCCTCACTCGTGTGGGAGGCTCAAGTACCCGCGACAGGCTAGGGCCCAAAACGTATTGAGGCGACATCAAAATTGCCTATCACAAAACAACCTGGTTTTGTAAGGGGGGTCACCTGGTTTTTGGCCCTGTGCTCGGCGGCCAGCTAGGGAAACCTACCAAACCCACATATTTCTGAAAACTAGACACCCGGGGGGTTCCAAGGAGGTATGGCATGCATGGATCCCCCAACATTTTCTTACCCAGAATCCCCTGCAAACCTCAAATTTAGCTGAAAAAATCACTTTTTCCACACATTTTTGTGTGGGAAAGTTGTGGCATCACCGGGCAGACACGAATTTCCTACCACCCAGCGTTCCCCAAGGTCTCCCGATAAAAAAGGTGCCTCACTCCTGTGGGAGGCTCAAGTACCCGCGACAGGCTAGGGCCCAAAACGTAGTGAGGCGACATCAAAATTGCCGATCACAAAACAACCTGGTTTTGTAAGGGGGGTCACCTCGGTTTTTGGCCCCGTGCTCAATGTTCCCTCTAATATTTTTCCTCTGTGTGCGGCATTGTAGGGTCTCTGTGCGCTGCAGCCATGGCTATGTGCACCAGGAACCAGACCGCGTGTGTGTGCAGTGCCAAATATTACTCCAAACGTTTGCTTGAAAAACCAATCACCCCGCAGCCCAGCTCTGTTAAGAAGAGAAATTGTATTCCTCTATCTGATGTAACATTTCCTATACATTGATTTACACACTATGATTCAGTGTCTCTGTGTAATGTGTATGCAATGTAAAGTGCTTATCACCTTTCACTGGTATGAGTGGCGCTAATAACAAAATAAATATGAAAGAGAGAGGGTTATGGAGACTTGAGGGGCACTGTTTAAGGTTGGTAATGAGAGTATCCATGGCGGAGGTGGTCATTGGGGCGCCAACAGACATTGTCACACCAGGCGCCACCAGCACTAAAGCCTGCCCTGTTCAATTGGCACTAATAATTACAGTGAAATTATGAAAAAGTCTCACATTGCAATTTGAAACCTTGGCAGCTATGTCGCTGCATTTCTTTTCTTAATAGGGCTGGGCTGCGGGGTGATTGTGTGCATTTGTTAAGGTTTTTGTGTTAATTGCAGCTCATGATGGGTGCTGTGATTAACATGAAAACTTTAACAAAGGCACAGGGATATCTTAAGGATTTTGAGGGCCCTGGGCCAAACTTATTTCTGGGGCCCCTGATCAGAACAGCTTTTGATTTATGATCCAATTTCAGCTTTTTCATGTCCTTTTTGGCCAGGTCACCGACACTGCAGAGGCACGCTGGTCCAAATTCTAAATGTGCTTCCATCTAATATTCAGGGATAGTAATATGTGTTTTCAAAATTGTCATATAGCAGCCAGAAGGAAACGAGAGGATACTAGTGAGAAATAGGATTTAGTGGCAGAGAAAGGGGAGAGAGGAACAGAGGAGAAAAAAGTCATGGCGCAAAGATGAGAAATGGAGAAGGGGGTAATGGAGAAATTGGTAAGAGAGGGACGGAACGAGAAAGGCAGCCAGAGGGTCTAGAGAACTGGGAGGGAGAACGGAGAATGGAAAACCGGTAAGAGAGAAAGCAAAGAACAGGCATCGAGAGGGAAATGGAGACAAGAATGGGATGGGGGAGAAGGGGAAAGTGGGTAAATGTGGAGCAGGACAGATATGAGGAAGAGGAAAAAGAAGAGAAGGAAACGGCGAGAGCAGCTGAGGAGTGGAAGAAAAAAGGACAAAAGATATGTCAGAGAAGACAGCGAGTGTGATATGGCAATGCTTCAGAAGTAGCGTCTCTGCATATCGACGTTTGGGTTCTAAAGGAGACTTTTTCGCCATCTTGTCATTTCTAAATGCTCGCTCTATGTAACCGTGCTCACTTGAACGAACTAAGAAGGGTGGAAGGCTGGTTAGGCCTTGCCAAGATTTTGAATCTTGCCAAGTTGCAGGTCTGAGCAGATGGCAGCTGCAAGTGTGTAAATGACTGATACATCTGTCTGGAGTATTCTCTTCACTAACACTTGCTCATTTCCTACAACACTCTCCAAACCACTTCCTGCAGGTACGAGCTCGGGCTGTGGGTGCTATGAATGGACTAGTCTTGCACTGGCACGGAGGATATCCAGAGTGACCCCCTGCATGGAAGACCCCACGCTTCCCGCAGCTTTTGGCTTCCACCGAGAAAGCTCCCTTGTTCGTGACATTTCCTCCTGGTAGTCTCCAAATCTCACATGTAGTGCCAGGTGTCATGTGCTAACTGGCAGATTTAGACTCTTTGTTAATCAGCACCTAAAGTGCCCCTCCTCACATTCTGATTGTGTGATGTTCCTAGCTGACAGTGGGTGACTTATGATGGACACTACGTTCAGGGCTCTAAGTGGGCCAGGTCTCACTGGTGCTGAGCACCTGCAGTTTTTTAAACGGGTCTCTATCGGGCTCTGTTTTGTGCCCTGGCACAGATGGTCCGCTTTTTTCCGGACTGCAGTGACAGCAGTGCGCGTGCTCACACTGCTCACTTCTCACTAGTGGATAAGTTACGGCATGACGTCATGCCAGGGGAGCGTTGTAGGGGAAGGGAAATCCTTCAAAGAGAGTCTTTTCCTCTCTGGATTTCCCTTCTCTTTTTGAAACTCAGGGGCAGCAACAATGTCGAGGTGTCACCAGGGATTTAAGTGGAAGCTTTTTCAATATTATATAGAAACCATAGTTGCTGCTTATTTATCTTATGCAACTAGCCAACCACTGACAAAGCCAATAGTCCAACTTGTTGTAGGTATGATGTTACTTGTTTTATCATATATCTGGATGCAATGACGGAAACAGCAAAATACAAGTCAAGTGGCATACTATGCCCAGCACAGAAAAGTTTAATAAGTCACACAATCACCCCCAAGCTGTGCTCTATTAAAAAGAGAAATTCAGCAAGTCTACAAACAGGGGTGTGCTTCACACGCTGTGTTTGTAGAGTTGCTGCATATCTTTTCTTAACAGAGCTGGGCTGCGGGGTGATAGTGTGACTTAGCTAAAGTTTTCAGGTTAACTGCAGCGCCCGTCAGGAGCTGCAATTAACAAGAAAACTTTAACAAAGTCACACTATCACCCCGCAGCCCAGCTCTGTTAAGAGGAGAAATTCAGCAAGTCTACAAACACTGCGTGAGCTTTACACGCTGTGTTTGTAGACTTGAGAATTTCTTTTGTTACAAAAGTGCTGCTGTGGGCAGATTGTGAGCTTTTGTTTAACGTATTCATGTTAATCGCAGCTCGTGATGGGCGCTGCAATTAACATGAATACTTAAACAAAAGCACACAATCTCCCCTGCAGCGCGCTCTAGATACAAAAGAATAAAGCAAGTGCCCTCCATAATCCCCCAGGCTGCCGCAAGACTTACCTGCCGCTCCTTCGTCGTCTTTTCAAATTAGTCTATTCATACATAGAGAGGGACCCAAACACTGGTCAGTTGTCTCGCTGCGTGAAGCACAATTTTTAAGTTTACAAGCTTCAAGGTAAGCTCTTTATTTCATAGGCCAGCGTTTTGGAAAATATTTATTTGTGCACCCCCACCCCCGTTCCCTTCTTTCCACAAGTGCCCAGAGAGATATGGAATACATTTTTTCAAATGCAGGACACAAACCAGCGATAAGAGTGCGGGGGCATCGTGACTACAGTAGAGGGGGCGTGTCGGAGCAACCTCGAACCAGAAACTACAGTAAACGGAAAAACTTTTTTTTTTTTTAAAGATCAGATGTGGCCGTAACCCTGTGCAGACACAACAGTAGCAGAGCTCAGAGAAAGCCGACTGTACTCCAAGTGGATGAAGTGTCCAAAGAAGGGTGCACGAAGCTTGCGTTTGTTCCCGGAAACAAAGAACAGGCACCCGAGCCCAAAAATGTGCTAAACACTTGAATAAATCAGCTGAGGGCCATGAAGCATTGTACTTAAAGCGGGGACAGGCAGTCACACAAGTGACTTAACAGAGCAAGGCGAGCACAGAAAACTGCGCACACAGTTTGTGTCTCAAAAATAAGGAAGATCGGAATAAACATAAAAAGAGGAGGATCCATTGAGCGCGGACCAGCCATATTAGCAAAGAGAAATAGCGCTACCCGCAGAGTCTTATTTACTGCTTGGCAGGACCGCATCCCCCCGCCCCCGGAAGTTAAAGGAAATAACCCACCCCAGTCTATTCCGCCCAGGAAATACTCATTTTTCGCGCCGCTCGCTTTATTAAAAGCAGCGGCGCGAATGCTCTTGCGGGATCACGTGCTGTGTGCGCGCTCCACACACGGCACTGCGCGCTCATGGCAACAGAGGTGCGCGGGCGCGCATGCGCGCAGCTTATTGGGAACAGTGCCCGTGCTCGGCGGCCAGCTAGGGAAACCTACCAAACCCACATATTTCTGAAAACTAGACACCCGGGGTGTTCCAAGGAGGTATGGCTTGCGTGGATCCCCCAACGTTTTCTTACCCAGAATCCCCTGCAAACCTCAAATTTAGCTGAAAAAAATCACTTTTTCCACACATTTTTGTGTGGGAAAGTTGTGGCATCACCGGGCTGACACGAATTTCCTACCACCCAGCGTTCCCCTAGGTCTCCCGATAAAAATGGTGCCTCACTCGTGTGGGAGGCTCAAGTACCCGCGGCAGGCTAGAGCCCAAAACGTAGTGAGGCGACATCAAAATTGCCTATCACAAAACAACCTGGTTTTGCAAGGGGGTCACCTGGGTTTTTGGCCCCGTGCTCGGCAGCCAGCTAGGGAAACCTATCAAACCCCCAATTTCTGAAAACTAGACACCCGGGGGGTTCCAGGGAGGTATGGCTTGCGTGTATCCCCCAACGTTTTCTTACCCAGAATCCCCTGCAAACCTCAAATTTAGCTGAAAAAAATCACTTTTTCCACACATTTTTGTGTGGGAAAGTTGTGGCATCACCGGGCTGACACAAATTTCCTACCACCCAGCGTTCCCCAAGGTCTCCCGATAAAAATGGTGCCTCACTCGTGTGGGAGGCCCAAGTACCCGAGACAGGCAAGGGCCCAAAACGTATTGAGGCAACATCAAAATTGCAATTTTGATGTCCCCTCAATACGTTTTGGGCCCTAGCCTGTCGCTGGTACTTGGGCCTCCCACACAAGTGAGGTACAATTTTTCTCGGAAGACTTTGGGGAACGTGGGGTGGGTGGAATTTTGTGGATCCACGCAGATTCCAGAACTTTCCACCACAGAAATGTGAGGAAAATTTGTTTTTTTGACAATTTTTAGGTTTGCAAGGGATTCTGGGTAACAGAACCTGGTGAGAGCCAGCCAAGTCACCCCATCCTGGATTCCCCTGGGTGTCTAGTTTTCAAAAATGTATATGTTTGCTATGTTTCCGTAGGTGCCGGCAGAGCTAGGGTTCGAAATCTACAGCTAGGCACTTTGCAAAAAAAGGGTCCGTTTTCACTGCGAAAATGTGGTGTGTCCACGTTGCGTTTTGAGCCGTTTCCTGTCGCGGGTACTTGGGCCTCCCACACAAGTGAGGTACCATTTTTCTCGGAAGACTTTGGGGAACGCAGGGTGGGTGGAATTTTGTGGATCCACGCAGATTCCAGAACTTTCAACCACAGAAATGTGAGGAAAATGTGTTTTTTTGACAATTTCTTAGGTTTGCAAGGGATTCTGGGTAACAGAACCTGGTGAGAGCCAGCCAAGTCACCCCATCCTGGATTCCCCAGAGTTTCTAGTTTTCAAAAATGTATAGGTTTGCTAGGTTTCCCTAGGTGCCAGAAGAGCTAGGGTTTAAAATCTACAGCTAGGCACTTTGCAAAAAAAGGGTCAGTTTTCACTGCGAAAATGTGGTGTGTCCACGTTGCGTTTTGGGCCGTTTCCTGTCGCGGGTACTTGGGCCTCCCACACAAGTGAGATACCATTTTTCTCTGAAGACTTTGGGGAACGCGGGGTGGGTGGAATTTTGTGGATCCACGCAGATTCCAGAACTTTCCACCACAGAAATGTGAGGAAAATGTGGGTTTTTGACAATTTTTTAGGTTTGCAAGGGATTCTGGGTAACAGAACCTGGTGAGAGCCAGCCAAGTCACCCCATCCTGGATTCCCTGGGTGTCTAGTTTTCAAAAATGTATAGGTTTGCTAGGTTTCCCTAGGTGCCAGAAGAGCTAGGGTTCAAATTCTACAGCTAGGCACTTTGCAAAAAGGGTCAGTTTTCACTGCGAAAATGTGGTGTGTCCACATTGCGTTTTGGGCCGTTTCCTGTCACGGGTACTTGGGCCTCCCACACAAGTGAGGTACCATTTTTCTCGGAAGACTTTGGGGAATGCGGGGTGGGTGGAATTTTGTGGATCAACGCAGATTCCAGAACTTTCCACCACAGAAATGTGAGTAAAATGTGTTTTTTGACAATTTTTAGGTTTGCAAGGGATTCTGGGTAACGGAACCTGGTGAGAGCCAGCCAAGTCACCCCATACTGGATTCCCCTGGATGTCTAGTTTTCAAAAATGTATAGGTTTGCTAGGTTTCCCTAGGTGCCGGCAGAGCTAGGGTTCAAAATCTACAGCTAGGCACTTTGTAAAAAAAGGGTCCGTTTTCACTGAGCAAATGTGGTGTGTCCATGTTGCGTTTAGGCCGTTTCCTGACGCGGGTACTTGGGCCTCCCACACAAGTGAGGTACCATTTTTCTCGGAAGACTTTGGGGAAGGTGGGGTGGGTGGAATTTTGTGGATCCACGCAGATTCCAGAATTTTCCACCACAGAAATTTAAGGAAAATGTGTTTTGTTTTACAATGTTTTAGGTTTACAAGGGATTCTGGGTAACAGAACCTGGTGAGAGCCAGCCAAGTCACCCCATCCTGGATTTCCGTGGGTGTCTAGTTTTCAAAAATGTATAGGTTTGCTAGGTTTCCCTAGGTGCCAGAAGAGCTAGGGTTCAAAATCTGCAGCTGGGCACTTTGCAAAAAAAGGGTCAGTTTTCACTGCGAAAATGTGGTGTGTCCACGTTGCATTTTGGGCCGTTTCCTGTCGCGGGTACTTGGGCCTCCCACACAAGTGAGGTACCATTTTACTCGGAAGACTTTGGGGAACGCGGGGTGGGTGGAATTTTGTGGATCCACGCATATACCAGAACTTTCAACCACAGAAACGTGAGGAAAATGTGGTTTTTTGGACAATTGTTTAGGTTTGCAAGGGATTCTGGGTAACAGAACCTGGTGAGAGCCAGCCAAGTCACCCCATCCTGGATTCCCCTGGGTGTCTAGTTTTCAAAAATGTATAGGTTTGCTAGGTTTCCCTAGGTGCCAGAAGAGCTAGGGTTTAAAATCTACAGCTAGGCACTTTGCAAAAAAAGGGTCAGTTTTCACTGCGAAAATGTGGTGTGTCCACGTTGCGTTTTGGGCCGTTTCCTGTCGCGGGTACTTGGGCCTCCCACACAAGTGAGATACCATTTTTCTCTGAAGACTTTGGGGAACGCGGGGTGGGTGGAATTTTGTGGATCCACGCAGATTCCAGAACTTTCCACCACAGAAATGTGAGGAAAATGTGGGTTTTTTGACAATTTTTTAGGTTTGCAAGGGATTCTGGGTAACAGAACCTGGTGAGAGCCAGCCAAGTCACCCCATTCTGGATTCCCCTGGGTGTCTAGTTTTCAAAAATGTATAGGTTTGCTAGGTTTCCCTAGGTGCCAGAAGAGCTAGGGTTCAAATTCTACAGCTAGGCACTTTGCAAAAAAAGGTCAGTTTTCACTGCGAAAATGTGGTGTGTCCACATTGCGTTTTGGGCCGTTTCCTGTCACGGGTACTTGGGCCTCCCACACAAGTGAGGTACCATTTTTCTCGGAAGACTTTGGGGAATGCGGGGTGGGTGGAATTTTGTGGATCAACGCAGATTCCAGAACTTTCCACCACAGAAATGTGAGTAAAATGTGTTTTTTGACAATTTTTAGGTTTGCAAGGGATTCTGGGTAACGGAACCTGGTGAGAGCCAGCCAAGTCACCCCATACTGGATTCCCCTGGATGTCTAGTTTTCAAAAATGTATAGGTTTGCTAGGTTTCCTAGGTGCCGGCAGAGCTAGGGTTCAAAATCTACAGCTAGGCACTTTGTAAAAAAGGGTCCGTTTTCACTGAGCAAATGTGGTGTGTCCATGTTGCGTTTTAGGCCGTTTCCTGACGCGGGTACTTGGGCCTCCCACACAAGTGAGGTACCATTTTTCTCGGAAGACTTTGGGGAAGGTGGGGTGGGTGGAATTTTGTGGATCCACGCAGATTCCAGAATTTTCCACCACAGAAATTTAAGGAAAATGTGTTTTGTTTTACAATGTTTTAGGTTTACAAGGGATTCTGGGTAACAGAACCTGGTGAGAGCCAGCCAAGTCACCCCATCCTGGATTTCCGTGGGTGTCTAGTTTTCAAAAATGTATAGGTTTGCTAGGTTTCCCTAGGTGCCAGAAGAGCTAGGGTTCAAAATCTACAGCTGGGCACTTTGCAAAAAAAGGGTCAGTTTTCACTGCGAAAATGTGGTGTGTCCACGTTGCATTTTGGGCCGTTTCCTGTCGCGGGTACTTGGGCCTCCCACACAAGTGAGGTACCATTTTACTCGGAAGACTTTGGGGAACGCGGGGTGGGTGGAATTTTGTGGATCCACGCATATTCCAGAACTTTCAACCACAGAAACGTGAGGAAAATGTGGTTTTTGGACAATTGTTTAGGTTTGCAAGGGATTCTGGGTAACAGAACCTGGTGAGAGCCAGCCAAGTCACCCCATCCTGGATTCCCTGGGTGTCTAGTTTTCAAAAATGTATAGGTTTGCTAGGTTTCCCTAGGTGCCAGAAGAGCTAGGGTTTAAAATCTACAGCTAGGCACTTTGCAAAAAAAGGGTCAGTTTTCACTGCGAAAATGTGGTGTGTCCACGTTGCGTTTTGGGCCGTTTCCTGTCGCGGGTACTTGGGCCTCCCACACAAGTGAGATACCATTTTTCTCTGAAGACTTTGGGGAACGCGGGGTGGGTGGAATTTTGTGGATCCACGCAGATTCCAGAACTTTCCACCACAGAAATGTGAGGAAAATGTGGGTTTTTTGACAATTTTTAGGTTTGCAAGGGATTCTGGGTAACAGAACCTGGTGAGAGCCAGCCAAGTCACCCCATCCTGGATTCCCCTGGGTGTCTAGTTTTCAAAAATGTATAGGTTTGCTAGGTTTCCCTAGGTGCCAGAAGAGCTAGGGTTCAAATTCTACAGCTAGGCACTTTGCAAAAAAAGGGTCAGTTTTCACTGCGAAAATGTGGTGTGTCCACATTGCGTTTTGGGCCGTTTCCTGTCACGGGTACTTGGGCCTCCCACACAAGTGAGGTACCATTTTTCTCGGAAGACTTTGGGGAATGCGGGGTGGGTGGAATTTTGTGGATCAACGCAGATTCCAGAACTTTCCACCACAGAAATGTGAGTAAAATGTGTTTTTTTGACAATTTTTTAGGTTTGCAAGGGATTCTGGGTAACGGAACCTGGTGAGAGCCAGCCAAGTCACCCCATACTGGATTCCCCTGGATGTCTAGTTTTCAAAAATGTATAGGTTTGCTAGGTTTCCCTAGGTGCCGGCAGAGCTAGGGTTCAAAATCTACAGCTAGGCACTTTGTAAAAAAGGGTCCGTTTTCACTGAGCAAATGTGGTGTGTCCATGTTGCGTTTTAGGCCGTTTCCTGACGCGGGTACTTGGGCCTCCCACACAAGTGAGGTACCATTTTTCTCGGAAGACTTTGGGGAAGGTGGGGTGGGTGGAATTTTGTGGATCCACGCAGATTCCAGAATTTTCCACCACAGAAATTTAAGGAAAATGTGTTTTGTTTTACAATGTTTTAGGTTTACAAGGGATTCTGGGTAACAGAACCTGGTGAGAGCCAGCCAAGTCACCCCATCCTGGATTTCCGTGGGTGTCTAGTTTTCAAAAATGTATAGGTTTGCTAGGTTTCCCTAGGTGCCAGAAGAGCTAGGGTTCAAAATCTGCAGCTGGGCACTTTGCAAAAAAGGGTCAGTTTTCACTGCGAAAATGTGGTGTGTCCACGTTGCATTTTGGGCCGTTTCCTGTCGCGGGTACTTGGGCCTCCCACACAAGTGAGGTACCATTTTACTCGGAAGACTTTGGGGAACGCGGGGTGGGTGGAATTTTGTGGATCCACGCATATTCCAGAACTTTCAACCACAGAAACGTGAGGAAAATGTGGTTTTTGGACAATTGTTTAGGTTTGCAAGGGATTCTGGGTAACAGAACCTGGTGAGAGCCAGCCAAGTCACCCCATCCTGGATTCCCTGGGTGTCTAGTTTTCAAAAATGTATAGGTTTGCTAGGTTTCCCTAGGTGCCAGAAGAGCTAGGGTTTAAAATCTACAGCTAGGCACTTTGCAAAAAAAGGGTCAGTTTTCACTGCGAAAATGTGGTGTGTCCACGTTGCGTTTTGGGCCGTTTCCTGTCGCGGGTACTTGGGCCTCCCACACAAGTGAGATACCATTTTTCTCTGAAGACTTTGGGGAACGCGGGGTGGGTGGAATTTTGTGGATCCACGCAGATTCCAGAACTTTCCACCACAGAAATGTGAGGAAAATGTGGGTTTTTTTGACAATTTTTAGGTTTGCAAGGGATTCTGGGTAACAGAACCTGGTGAGAGCCAGCCAAGTCACCCCATCCTGGATTCCCCTGGGTGTCTAGTTTTCAAAAATGTATAGGTTTGCTAGGTTTCCCTAGGTGCCAGAAGAGCTAGGGTTCAAATTCTACAGCTAGGCACTTTGCAAAAAAGGGTCAGTTTTCACTGCGAAAATGTGGTGTGTCCACATTGCGTTTTGGGCCGTTTCCTGTCACGGGTACTTGGGCCTCCCACACAAGTGAGGTACCATTTTTCTCGGAAGACTTTGGGGAATGCGGGGTGGGTGGAATTTTGTGGATCAACGCAGATTCCAGAACTTTCCACCACAGAAATGTGAGTAAAATGTGTTTTTTTGACAATTTTTTAGGTTTGCAAGGGATTCTGGGTAACGGAACCTGGTGAGAGCCAGCCAAGTCACCCCATACTGGATTCCCCTGGATGTCTAGTTTTCAAAAATGTATAGGTTTGCTAGGTTTCCCTAGGTGCCGGCAGAGCTAGGGTTCAAAATCTACAGCTAGGCACTTTGTAAAAAAAGGGTCCGTTTTCACTGAGCAAATGTGGTGTGTCCATGTTGCGTTTTAGGCCGTTTCCTGACGCGGGTACTTGGGCCTCCCACACAAGTGAGGTACCATTTTTCTCGGAAGACTTTGGGGAAGGTGGGGTGGGTGGAATTTTGTGGATCCACGCAGATTCCAGAATTTTCCACCACAGAAATTTAAGGAAAATGTGTTTTGTTTTACAATGTTTTAGGTTTACAAGGGATTCTGGGTAACAGAACCTGGTGAGAGCCAGCCAAGTCACCCCATCCTGGATTTCCGTGGGTGTCTAGTTTTCAAAAATGTATAGGTTTGCTAGGTTTCCCTAGGTGCCAGAAGAGCTAGGGTTCAAAATCTACAGCTGGGCACTTTGCAAAAAAGGGTCAGTTTTCACTGCGAAAATGTGGTGTGTCCACGTTGCATTTTGGGCCGTTTCCTGTCGCGGGTACTTGGGCCTCCCACACAAGTGAGGTACCATTTTACTCGGAAGACTTTGGGGAACGCGGGGTGGGTGGAATTTTGTGGATCCACGCATATTCCAGAACTTTCAACCACAGAAACGTGAGGAAAATGTGGTTTTTTTAACAATTTTTTAGGTTTGCAAGGGATTCTGGGTAACAGAACCTGGTGAGAGCCAGCCAAGTCACCCCATCCTGGATTCCACTGGGTGTCTAGTTTAAAAAAATGTATAGGTTTGCTAGGTTTCCCTAGGTGCCAGAAGAGCTAGGGTTCAAAATCTACAGCTAGGCACTTTGCAAAAAAGGGTCAGTTTTCACTGCAAAAATGTGGTGTGTCCACATTGCGTTTTGGGCCGTTTCCTGTCGCGGGTACTTGGGCCTCCCACACAAGTGAGGTACCATTTTTCTCGGAAGACTTTGGGGAACGCGGGGTGGGTGGAATTTTGTGGATCAACGTAGATTCCAGAACTTTCCACCACAGAAATGTGAGGAAAATGTGGGTTTTTTGACACTTTTTTAGGTTTGCAAGGGATTCTGGGTAACAGAACCTGGTGAGAGCCAGCCAAGTCACCCCATCGGGATTCCCCAGGGTGTCTAGTTTTCAAAAATGTATAGGTTTGCTAGGTTTCCCTAGGTGCCGGCAGAGCTAGGGTTCAAAATCTACAGCTAGGCACTTTGCAAAAAAAGGGTCCGTTTTCACTGCGAAAATGTGGTGTGTCCACGTTGCGTTTTGGGCCGTTTCCTGTCGCGGGTACTTGGGCCTCCCACACAAGTGAGATACCATTTTTCTCTGAAGACTTTGGGGAACGCGGGGTGGGTGGAATTTTGTGGATCCACGCAGATTCCAGAACTTTCCACCACAGAAATTTGAGGAAATTTGTTTTTTTTAACAATTTTTTAGGTTTGCAAGGGATTCTGGGTAACAGAACCTGGTGAGAGCCAGCCAAGTCACCCCATCCTGGATTCCACTGGGTGTCTAGTTTAAAAAAATGTATAGGTTTGCTAGGTTTCCCTAGGTGCCAGAAGAGCTAGGGTTCAAAATCTACAGCTAGGCACTTTGCAAAAAAGGGTCAGTTTTCACTGCAAAAATGTGGTGTGTCCACATTGCGTTTTGGGCCGTTTCCTGTCGCGGGTACTTGGGCCTCCCACACAAGTGAGGTACCATTTTTCTCGGAAGACTTTGGGGAACGCGGGGTGGGTGGAATTTTGTGGATCAACGTAGATTCCAGAACTTTCCACCACAGAAATGTGAGGAAAATGTGGGTTTTTTGACACTTTTTTAGGTTTGCAAGGGATTCTGGGTAACAGAACCTGGTGAGAGCCAGCCAAGTCACCCCATACTGGATTCCCCTGGGTGTCTAGTTTTCAAAAATGTATAGGTTTATTAGGTTTCCCTAGGTGCCGGCAGAGCTAGGGTTCAAAATCTACAGCTAGGCACTTTGTAAAAAAGGGTCCGTTTTCACTGCGAAAATGTGGTGTGTCCACGTTGCGTTTTGGGCCATTTCCTGTTGCGGGTACTTGGGCCTCCCACACAAGTGAGGTACCATTTTTCTCGGAAGACTTTGGGGAACGCAGGGTGGGTGGAATTTTGTTGATCCACGCAGATTCCAGAACTTTCCACCACAGAAATGTAAGGAAAATGTGGTTTTTTTTACAATTCTTTAGGTTTGCAAGGGATTCTGGGTAACAGAACGTGGTGAGAGCCAGCCAAGTCACCCCATCCTTGACTCCCCTGGGTGTCTAGTTTTCAAAAATGTATAGGTTTGCTAAGTTTCCCTAGGTGCCGGCAGAGCAAGAGTTCAAAATCTACAGCTAGGCACTTTACAAAAAATGGGTCAGTTTTCACTGTAAAAATAAAGTGTGTCCACGTTGCGTTTTGAGCCGTTTCCTGTCGCAGGCACTAGGCCTACCCACACAAGTGAGGTACCATTTTTATCGGGAGACTTAGGGTAACACAGAATTGTAGAGCAACTGTTATTACCTATTGACTTTCAATGCATTTCTGCCTTCCAAATGAAAGACAATGTATAAAAAGAAGTCATTTTGAAAAATGACCTATAATTCTCATGCTAGTATGGGTACTCACAATTTCGAAAATGTGCAAATATCTACTGTTTCTAAACTCTATATTTTGTTCCAATTTCAGAAATACATAGGTGTTTTTCATACAGATTTTTCCATGTATATATTTACCCAAAATAATTGCTATATACCCGGTACATAATTAAAAACCATTGCAAGCCGCTTCTCAGTTGTTGGCTCTGGGTTCGTCGGGTTCTTGGTGAACCTACAAGTCCTATATATCCCCACAACCAGAAAGGTCCACCGGATGTAACGGTATATTGCTTTCAAACAGCTGTTATAATTTGAAGAAGTTACAGGTGAAAACGTTGACACAAATGTCTGGTTTTTTCAACTAATTTTCAATTTTTCCTATATTCAATGGTTAGTTTCTATAAAGAAACCTTGAAGGATCTACACAAATGACCCCTTGCTGAATTCAGAATTTTGTCTACTTTTCTAAAATGTATAGCTTTCCAGGATCCATTATTGCTTTCATACCCATTTCTACCATTAACTGGAAAGAGTTTGAAAGCACAAAAAAAAGCAAAAATGGGCTACGTCCCAGAAAAATGCCAAAACTGTATAAAACATTTTGGTTTTCCGACAAAAGTCTGCTTGTCCCTGAAAGCTGGGAAAATGGTGATTTCAGGACCACAACTCCTTTTTTGATACCATTTGCAGGGAAAAAACCAGACGCTTTCATTTGTAGCTCTTTTTTCCAATTTCCCCCCCCCCCAAAAAAAAATTTTACCTGTATTTTGGCTAATTTCTGGATCCCCTCCAGGGGAATCCAGAAACCCTGGATAGCTTTAGAATCACCATGATGTTGGAAGAAAAGGACGCAAATTTGGCGTGGATACCTTATGTGGTCAAAACGTTATAGAGGCCTAATCGCGAACTACCCCAAATAGCCAAAAAAGGGCTCAGCACTGGGGGGGGGGGAAAGGCCCAGCAGTTAAGGGGTTAAGATATATTAAAAACAATAGATTTTACGGAGGTGAAACCTAAATAGTGATCCCTTCTTAACTCTGCCCCAAGACCCTCATGAACCCAAACTGTACCGCCAATAAAATGCAATTATCATATGACCATTCCTCCAGTCTCATTAGTAGAATCTTGCTCATTAATTTCACTGAGGAATCAAGAAGGGAGATAGGGTGATAACATTTAGGGTCTAATTTATCTCTCTTCGTGAAAATAGAGATATAGTTGAGACGGCCCAGGAGGGAAGGATCGTACATTCTGCAGCAGGATTGAACACCTGTGTCAAAATGGGGCCCCTTAGATCCCGTAATATTTTCAATGCATCAACTGGTACCCCATTGGGCCTGGTGCTTTCCCACCTGCGCTCTGTTGTAGGGCAAGGAGGACCTCCTCAAGAGTAATATCTAATGGGAGCGTGTGCCTAGGTGGAGCTCCCTCACCATCAGCCGACAAGCTGACTTCCTGATTTGAGTCAAAGATGTCCGCAAAATGTGGCACCCATGAATTACAAGAGACAATGGAGCTAAGCTCCAATGTAAGGTTCTTGTCAGAAAAGGGACATTAACCATACTCCACAATAATTTAGCATCTTTTGTTTCAGCCGCCTGAAGCAATTTAGACCAGCCCTCATCCTGGAGCATCTTCTTCCTATCAACTAGTGCCTGGTTATAGTTTTTACGAAGAAGCTTAATGACCACATGGTCTGTGGGTGAAGTGTGTAGTGCCTCTTCCAGGTGCTTCGAGGATTGGGTGCTCGAATAATCAAACCATCAGCACTTATTAGATTTTGTGGGTCTGGTGGGTAGCATAAGTAGTGAATTTAACAACTTAAGGATCTGGCAAAAGGAGGTCATCATTATTATCTACCACCCCCTCCAAGCAGTAGCTCAACTCGGCATGGCTCAAACCTATTAGATGATGTAATATTCTACTAGGATCTATTCCTGCCCATTTTATGCAGACACCATTGGGTCTAACTGGAGCAAAGTTAACAATGCATGTGGGTTCATCAGCACTTTTGGCCCAGCAAAAGAATGGCAGGACTACAGGGTTATGATCACTCATTGCAGTCAGGATTATGCGGGGGGTACTGATCAAATTACTAGCGGAGGTGGAAATCAAAACATGGTTGATAATGGTGTGGGCATCTCTACCAATAAATAAGGGGACCTGCTCCCTGTTATCGGTGCATCTACATTCAAGGAGGATAAGATCATATTTTGAAATTAAGGAGTTCCTTGCGTTTCCGTAGTCATTATGAGGGAAATGTAAGAAACTAACCTCCTCATCATTGGAGAGCCCGCAAAACTGCTTCGCTGGGAGAGGGCACGCCTGGATGTTAAAATCACCTGCCCATAATATGGCAAAATTAGAATGGATCGGTTCAAGAAGGCTTCCAGCCCTTCATCAAGGGCATGTATTACCGAGCTACGAGAGGTATCAAATATGTTATTATAAAATTTGATAACCACTAGGTCACCCTTGAATGATAACCAGAGAAACTGACAATAAGGTGCAACATATACAAGCTTCCTTGTGGTAACAGGCAACTTATTTGAAATTAAAGTCTGTAACCCCCCTTTGGCACGCCTTGCTGGAGATGGCAAGACACCCAGGGAGTGGATAGAAAATGCATCGAAGTTTATTGGATCCACACTCCAAGTTTCCCGGATACAAATAATGTCAAAGGCGGACATAATTTGTAGCCAGTCGGGGGAATTCAACTTATTCAGCAACCAGCACACATTCCAAGTAACAAAGTGATAAAGCCCTTCATGGGCCAGAAAGGTATTAATCAGGAAAGACTCTATGAGATCCCCAATATCAACATCATCAATAGCATTAACAATTGCATTTGCAATCGACTTGCAGGTAGGAATCGGGAGGCTCAATAGAATCACAGGTATTAACAATAACATTAATAAATGCATTTGAGGTCAGCTTACCAGCAACAGAAGTAACACAACCCAGCAAAATAGGAGAGCCTAATGGAACAGAACAAGGCAGCCCCATGTCCAAGTTCGCCAATTTGCCCATATGACCAGCCTGAGGGCCAGAGATGGGACAGTCACTCCTTGAGCAAAGTCAATGATTATCTTGCAAAGAACTCAAAGGATATGTATGTCATACACAAAACGGACCCTTATTTACAGATAAGAGAAGTCAGGGGACATTAGACGGTTCACCAAATGTGTTTTGCCCCATGTTGGCACGCAGTCAGTCCCCTTCAAGGTTGAGTGACTGATCTCTTATTTGTTCTGTGCCAGTTCAAAACATCACTATGGTACAGCCATGATCTGCATATGGTTTTGAGCAGAAAGATAAAGAATGGCAGTGCGTAGGTGTAAAAAGAATTGGCTACCTATTGTTTGGTACGATCGGTGAGGCTAAGCAGATGTCCGAAAGCGGCAATCGCTTTTGTATGCCTGTTCTTTTACTTTATGTTATTTGTTTTTGGTTTTGTTCCATTGTTGATAACAGTTGATTCGGATTAACTCTCATGGTTTAGTTCAATGTGGTACATTCAACAGACGCTTAAATACTAAGCATCAAGTTTAATTAGTTTTGTAAATGATCCACTTGTTGGCCATTTACTTCAGACAAAAACTCACATATTCACCAGATACAAGACCTCCGTGAGCCGGACCTACTTATGGACTAACACAAGAAAAAGAAGGAAAAATAAGGTGAGCGTAGACCACACTGTTGCAAGCATAAAAAGGCACATTAATCAGACCAGTAGGTATACAGGATATGCAGTTAAAGAGTCTTTAATAGGACAATTGAAACAACAAGGACAAGCATTGGCATAGCCAATAGGTCTCGCCTTTGGGACCTTATAAGTATTTAGTTATGCAGTAGAATATCCTTGGCGCAACAACATCAAATGTTGCATGGCTAAACACTTATAAGGTCCCAAAGGCGAGACCTATTGGCTATGCCAATGCTTGTTTGTACTTGAGTTGTGTTGGTGTAACACAGCGAGGGTGAGGTGAGGGAGAGGAAGTGCTTTGCACCGATGCACCTGCCTCTTGTCCTTTATCGGTTCTCTGTTTTGCGGATCAGTGCACTGCTGCTGTTGTGTTAGGGAATCTTACATTGCTGTAGCTTTGATGCACGTTAGTGAAGCTTGCACAAACCTTTTCACAGTACAAAGTCACAATGGTTGCCTTCATTGCATTCAACGCAGGGTTGGTTTTGGGGTGCAGTATCAGGTGTTGGTGTACATTTGGGAACCAAGAAGCTGATGGGGAAGATTATCCTGAATTCAGACAGAAAGCGGGGAGCTTAGTTTTAAGGACATCTTTGAATTTAGAGGCCCGGTGTAGCTCAGACCGAGTTGGGGGTGAGAATCTCAGAGGAACAACACCTCGAAGAGAACTTGTCAGTGTGGTTACAGTTAACAGGCTTGAGTTTTGATGAGCGTAGGTAGCTGGATGGGGTCTGGCAAACAGCCATTTGAGAGTGTTACAGGAGTGATGTGGGTGGGTTTTAACCCCACCGTCAGTGGAGTGCATGGACCCCTGTGTTTGGCAGACAGCCAAGCAGCGTGTGCCAAAGGGGTTGCCACCTCTGAACCACTGTAGGTAGCAAGAGAGCTGCAGCTCACATAAGGTCAGAAATCCTCTCCAAAGCTTAGACCTCAGAAGATATCCCTCCGCCTTACTGGACAACATGGGCAGTGAGAGACCTTCACAGTGATGTATGGATTTCTATGTAATAAGGACAAACTGAACACAGCATTTGTTATTATTGTAATAAGGTTGTCCGAACCTACTTTGATTCCACCTAAAACCCCAAGATGGACAAAAAGCGATAGCTTAAATAAATATAACAAATTGAAAGCAAACTAGGCTTTACGATTAAAAGTAGCCCAACCCGCAGTAACTTGAAGGGGAAAAGAACGGTAATATTCAGAATGGAGGTTAAAGACAGTGCGGGATGGACACTGCGGGATGACTTCTCACTTTTCTTTACTTTAATAATCTCACGATCTCTGACAAAGTACAACACAAACACAGACGGCACGAACAAACGCAAAACGGAACAAACTGCTCAGCCAGAAAACACGGTGGCTAATCTGCGTAAAGAGCAGGAGCTCGGGCACAGTGTGTCAGAAAGCTACAAACAGTTGTGGTAACGACTGTTACCTGCGCGGGGACTGGACTGTCTACAGGGGATGCACGGTAGAGAGAGGTGCAGACGCAGTGTGTGATCGTGCGCACTTTTACAGCAGCGGTACTGCCGCAGATGCACAATCTGTCCATTCACACTGTGCAACAGACAAGTAGTGTCTGTACCTGCAGTCAGACCTAGCATTTGCTTTTGCATTTGCGAAAGCAAGGTTGGCGCCTCCTCCCAGCTGCCGTTTTGAATTGTCTCAGTGTTGGAAAAATGGGAGGGGCGGGGGAAGGTGAGGGGGCAGGAGTTAGGAGAGCTGGCAGAGAAAAACTAGGAATAAACTAGGAATAAAGCGCCCGAGGCCGTGAGTGTGGCGGTAGGTAAACTAAAGTTTATTTAAAGTGGGGAAGTGTGCCTGCAGAAAGCACAAAAAAAAAACAGCAGAAAAGGCAACGCATTGGGTGGAAAGAGTTAAGGCATGCACCGGCCAAGAAAAAAAGCGAGAGAGGGGGAGAGAGAGAGCGAGAGAAAGACAGAAAGAGAACGCGAGAGGAGAGAGAGCGAGAGAGAGAGAGCGAGAAAGAGCCCGGGAGTGAGACAAATCCAAGTTCTGCTTTTTCTTCCTGGGAGCGCGCGTGAGAGAGAGAGAGGGGGAGCAGGAGGTGAGCCCGGGAGTGGTGCGCACGCAGTCTGCTCTTTTTGGAAGCACATACTCGTGCTTGTAGCGCGCCCCTGCGCGCTCCCGCAAGGTGTATGCCGCCACAGGCACGAGTATGTGCTTCGAAAAAGAGCTGAACGACGGCTAAAGTACAACAATGGCAGGAGATGGAGCCAACAGAACCAAGAAACCAGAAAGATACTGCTCACAATAACGGGGTCACGCAATGTAACAAAGAAAGGGATAACACCACGATATCTATTAGTATATGATTAGCACGCAAACACTAAAATGAAAATAAATGTGTGGAGGTGGAGGTAATATGTTTCATGTTCTGCTAAATGTTCTATTTGCTACATTTATACACCAATAAACTTTCAATGAGTCAGAAATTACAGAAGCCTATTGCTTGTAACTAAATATGAAGCACAACTTAATAGAATATATATATATATATATATATATATATATATATATATATATATATATATTTATTTTTTGGGGGAAATGAAATAACTGTATTTGGTTTCTGTAAAACTATTTTCAATTTTAAATAACTTCAGTAGCTCTGTTAAGAATGAACACAAGAATCAGAGTGCAGTGCTGCTTTAAAATAAGGACCGTCAGAACAGCACAGATTGAAGCTGGGGCAGCTGGCAGCTTTGCGCTAAAGACTTGCACATGACTGGGAAATTAGCACAATGTGACTGTAATATAATAAGTAATAGGAAGTCACTGGGAGGCTGTTAAGGTGGTGTGACCTGTGGTGTGGAACAGGAGTCTGCTTAATCTACTAAGGGCTGGTTCTTGCAGTACAGGGTGTCCCAAGTGCCGAGCTACTCCCTGTAATTAAACCATTTTGTGGTGGCTAAAAACGTCCTTTGGCAAAACTGCATACATTACAATATACCTGTTAAAATGAGAATAAACATGGTTGTCAGTGTGCCAAACTCAGATGTGGGTGTGGAATGAACTCTAAAGGTGTGTGGGGGGGTTAATTAATAGGAAATCCCTTCTGGAGGATGAAGTCAACTTCCAACACAGTGCTTGTGGTCTTGCTATATTTAAAAAGATAAAGAGAATGGCGATTTTACAATTAGTATACAGAGAGAATCTTGATTTCAATAAAGACAATGGAGGATAACATTATGCATATTATGCACATTATGCATATTGCTGCCCTTACATGCAGCCCTTAAAGAACATTAAACATATCATAAACAAAACATTCCAGTTTAGAATATTCAAAACAGTGTATAGCTCCATATAACTATGCATCTTCCTCTTTAGGCTGCGACCAAACAAGAGATGCTTCTTAGGCTTTAATGGAAAACATTCTTACTTCAACAAGGCTAGAGGGAACCAGGGAGAACGTAACCCATTGATCAAAAAAGAAATGAGATATCTGGGTTTGAAGATCGTACAGGACATCAAGGAAATCCCAGAAGTAAACTTGAGTAGAATACTAAGGGACAGTATCTGTCTAAGGAAGGCATGGGCACATCTTCCCTTAACAATCTTCGGGAGGCTGAACCTGGAGAAAATGGTGATATTGCCTAAAATTACATTCCTGTTTAACACAATTCACCTGCATTTCAATAACTCACTGATTGATAAAGTGCAGCAGGCCATAAACGCCTATATCTGGGCTTATAAGGGTATAAGAATCTCATGGAAAAAACTGCGGAGTAGTTCCTCCTGATCTTGAGACATCAGTAATATATCGTCTAGGTAAATTATTAAGCACACACCACTTTTTCTCAAGAAGGACACTACAGGGCGCAGTACCTTGGTGAAGCACCAAGGAGCTGATGACAGACCAAAGAGAAGACAAGAGAACTGGTACAAACACCTCTCCAACTGAAACGTAAATATTTCTGCGAATCTATGTCCATGGGAATTGTGAGGTATCATACTTCAGGTCCTACTTCACTAGCCAATCTTTCTGCTGTAAAACATCTCACAAAAGATGGATCCCCTCCATCTTGAAGTGCCTGTACACTGGAAACTTGCTTAACGCCTTTAAATTTATTAAAAGACCGCCAACCATAGTCCTGTTTCTTGACTAGGAAAATGGTACTTACAAAACCGTTCTGTGTGTCCACGGCCTTGGTAATTGCCCCTTTGTGTAACATCTGTGTGACCTCTGTATCTATCAGTATCATTTGGTCCTGATCTAAGGATAATTCCCTTGGTTGACGCCTTTGGTAAGGAATGTCCCAAAACCCTTCAAAATTTGCAATGCTCATGTATCTTTTTTGCTATCCCAGACAAGTTTTGGATGAAAAACCATAGCCTTCCCCCTACCTTTGTGTGGGAAGAACCAAATCAAGTATTGAGGCTTACCTTGATTTCCAGCTCCTTGAGATATACCCCTGTTGCCACGAGTGTGTGCGGTTTGTCCTCTTTGCAGGAAGAAGCCAATGTTGGACCGGATGTTCCTTCTGAAGCCCCACTGGGTTTGGTAATAGTACTGGGACCTTTGTTGCTGACAGTCAGTCCACTCCTGTCAGCCCTACCAAAAATTCTAGTATTGAACATGACACATGTTGGACTGTGCTCTCCTAAAGGCAGTAAATGTCAAAACATATTTGCCTAGCGTTTTAACAAAGCCTTCGCCAAAGAGTAGGCCATTCGGGTCACCTGGAGTTTCCTTGTTGGCAAGCTCGCCCAACTTAGACTTAATCCTCATAAGGATGGCTCTTTGTCTTTCGGCAATTAGCCCAGCACTGACGTTCCCCAGCAGGATTAAGACACGTTGGCTTTAGCCCCTGAGTAAGTCAACATCCATGGGCATGCCCTTAAAAAAGAGGCATCCTCCGCCATGTCTAGGATTCTGGCCAGTGGATCTACGGTGTCCAACAATATATCTTTGGCCAATCACTATTGTGGCGGCCTCCTGAAGATCCCGCACCCCGACCCAGGAACTAAATCACCTACACTCGGCTATACGTCCGGATCGGCCCAACTTCACTACGAGCGGACCCAGTAAACGGCTTCTCCGCTACCTGCTCCAGCCGGCCGACAGTGGATCGGGGCACCGACCCTGTCACCAGCCTTTTCCTGACCTTCAGGCCCACGCATTTTCTTTTCCCGGCAATCCTTATTCCGGATTCCTTCGGTACCGGATTTGACATTCCTCAAATTCTTTCACTGGAAGGATCAGCCATTTTGGACTCCGCCGTCTGGCAGGAACCCTCTGCCCAGGCGATTCTGCGCCTCCCCATCGGGCCTCATCTCCTTGACTCACAGCCCTCTAGATAGGGCAAGCCCTGCTGCCCTACCTGCCTTCGCACCTCAGCACCTCCCTCAGCACCTTCAAATGGCAACCTGGTCCTGATGATGATCCCAACTGACTAGGATCGAAACGCCGTCGACATACCAGCGCGATATGCGGCGCCTCCTCTACTATGGTTCATTCCAAAAATGTCTGAATAATATGATAAATCTATGTAAATAATCCTTTCTTGAACCATAAGTCGTTGTACATATCAGTCACCTTTTCACATTGCGCCCACGCTGTTTTTTCCACTTGTCACCTGCGCCGTTCACCTTTGAATGTCACGAGCACTTGCGTGCACAAAGTCTTCGGGTTGCCCTTGCAATAATTGCTTACACTGCTAATACAACTGTTCCCAATTGTTTCCACAACCATTGTTTGTCTTTTATCTTTCCAAATATATGATACCTTGAGCACATTTAAACCAATTAGGAGTCTTCCTATTTCCTTTTTCTTGTAATGTCGTGTACATACTTGCTAATTAGTTCTCTCAATAATACCGGTTGAGACATTGTTGTTCTTCTATACCTCCTTACCCAGATCTCAACCTGGTCTATGGGTTTACTCCTGTTGGTTGTTGCAACAATATATCTTGGCACTGCTAAGGCAGCACTCCAGGCCTTTCCTAGGGTCCTTCCCAGACTTAAAAAGAAAAGACAGGAGTTCTGGGTCAAGATTTGGAGTTATTCCTGCTATAATACCCAGGTGTGGTCTAGGGCACTCGGCTCTCATCAAGTTACTTTTCTCCTTATCGAGAGACTTACGTATCCAATACTTAATAAAGGAGGTCACGGGGCCATAGGTCACCAGACTGAACTCATTGGGTGCCTCATGAGAGTGGGATTAAACATATCTTCACCCGATGGGTCTTTAATAGCTTTCAATGTTGAAGGTTGTTAAATATCCTTATCCAAAAAAACTGGTTCTAGGGTCTCTTGTGGATGAAACACATATTCATCCATCTGATCTAAATCATCATCATATAAAATGTGATCTGAAACTGTACCACTGGAGTATTTACCAGCTTTTGTGTCATGAAGGCTACTTATTCCACTTGTGCGCTCGGGCTACCTTGTCTCTGGTCCTTACTGACTCTGGATTCCTCCCTTATTAAGTGTTTAGACTTCTTGGAGACCCTACCTCCCTTCTTAATAATAATAGGAGACTCCTTGTCCGAAAGAGAGTAAAGGTCCTCATCAGAGAGAGGGTATCTCTTTCTCCTAGCAAAATTGGCTTCCACAGCCTCTTTTAGGGAGGATCTAAGCTTCCAGTCAAAATATTTTTTAAGGATGTCCTCACTGAGGACAGAGGCAGGGGGGCCCGTTGTTGTGGTCTGATAGCTCTGTCCCTTACCATATTCCTGTGTGTATGTATTCCCTTGTTTGTGCGGTACTGGTGTGCCGTTTTTTCCTTGTTTTTTTGTTTCATGGGTGTGGGCGGGTTTTCTTTTTCTTTTTTTTCCTGTGCGTGTGTAGTGCTGGCTTTTCCTTTTCCTGCGCAGTCGCGTTGGGATTTGGAGGTGGGATGGGGCGTATTTAGAGCCCTCTCCCAGTTCCTCCTCGCTTGAGTTTGCTTCCGGTTCCTTGCCCCGGAAGGAGTTGGCCGTTGGCGTCCTTGCGCCCGGCTGAAGATCGAAGTGCTTGCTATCTGGAGGAGTTCTTGGCTGTTTTGGGTCCTCCAAGGATTCGGTTTGTTCCGGCTGGAGCAAACGAACTGGACTTCTTGTTTCTTGGACTTTGGGACCTAATTACCGTGGTCAGGTTAGCGAGGAGTTGTTTATCCTCGTTTCTTGTTCCGGTATTGCCTTTCCCTTTTTTTTCTTTTCTTATTTTCCCAGTGCACTGGCCGTTTCTTTTTGTGTATATGCACTCTCCCATCCTTTTCGGTGAATAGCGGAGAGGCTTAACAGCGGGTTTTTTCACGTTGAGTGTTTTTCCCGCTGTATTGAACTATCCTGAATTCTCTTCTGGGCAAATTTGTGGATGTTTGGGACCACGCTGAATTGCTGCTTCCCTGTATGATTTAAAGAATGCCTTAAATTCCAATACATACGGAGGCGACTACACAACAGCAAGGGGTGAGCAAGGGATTTGTGATGTTTTTGTGCTTTTATGATTTAGTTCACTTCGGAGTTTTTGTTTATTAATGTTTGTATTCTTTTTCTATTGTATGTCCCTGTAGATGATTGGTGGAGTGTCTGCAGTCCCAGTGAGACCCTGAGAGAAGCCTATCAGTGTTATCACATCCTTCCCCGTTTCCTTTTCCTTCCTACCTTCCCCCCGGTGTGTTGGCCGCTCGTGCTTTGTTCGTTTAGCACGGAGGATCGAGGCGCAGGGTAGGAGTGAATGGGATTATCTTCGTTCCCGCAGTACCTGTACTTCAGGTGAGTGGGGCTGGAACAGAAACCCAAGCCCACGAAATTTAAACTGCCCGAGCGAAGATGGACCTGGGGGATGCTGCTCCCTTGACAGGTGGTTTGGGGGTAGGTCCTACTTTGCAGGACTTGGCGTTGTCCTCAGTACAAATTGAGGTTCGGGATTTACGGCAAGAGAATCAGGCCTTGTATGCTGAGTTGAATGTCTATAGGACGAGGGAGAAAGAGCGGATTCCCAAAGCAAATATACCTTTGGTACAACCGGCCACTTTCCATTTTGATCGGACATCTAGTGCTTCAGGGAGTGCCCCTGTTTCTTTCACTGTGAATACGCCTGTACCAGTGCCTCTGGCGGTACCTGAGAGATTCACTGGGGATAGCAGCAAATATGGTATATTTATGAACCAGTGTCATTTACACTTTATGTGTAGACCTGCAGCATTCCCAGATGATGCCGCAAAGGTAGCTTTTGTAGTATCTTATTTAGCTGGTACAGCTGCGATGTGGTCGGTTCCTTTAGTAGATAACGACGACCCCCTCCTGTATAACTCCCCGGCATTTAAGGAGCAGATGCGGCGCCTGTTCGCTAAACACACCTTTATGCAGGCGAGCGACGCAGAGTTGCTCAAATTAAGGCAGAGGAAGCAGGATATATTGGTATACATTTCCACTTTTAATCGTTTGGTATCCGAGACACATTGACCCCTAGAAAAAAGTACCTCACTTTTCTATCAAGGTCTTTGTGACGAGTTAAAAGATGTGTTATCACAAGTCGTGAATCCACCAGAAGACTGCACAGAGTTTATTGATCTAGTGGTCAAATTGGATCACAGATTAGCAGAAAGAAAGGGTGAAAGAAACCGGATGCTAGACCTCGGTTGTATACTGGCCGGAGTGATCATAGGGAAGAGGTGGGAGAAAGAAATGTACCTGAGCCCATGCAGATTGGAAGTGTACGTGGACCCCTGTCTAAAGAGGAGAAGGACAGGCGTCGGAGGCTTAATCTCTGCCTTTATTGTGGGAAGAATGGGCATTTTGCTTGTGAGTGTCCAGTTAAACCCTCAATGATGCCAGTAAGAAAGTCAGTAGCTTGTGTTGGGCCAATGGAGGCAGTGGTAGATCAGGATGATATATGTGACATCAATCCCTATGATGTAGCTGGGTTGGTATCCGTGTTCCACGTCATTTTACCATTACAGTCACATTGGTGATATCCAATAATAAAAGAACTACATTTCCGGTACTGCTTGATTCTGGTGCTATCGGCAATTTTATGGATATCCAATTGGCGAGTAGATATGGTATTCCGTGCATATCAAAGGCACATCCATGAACCGGTGAGGGCGATTGACGGTACTGAATTGTCATCAGGGTTGATTGTGAAACAGACCGAACCTCTTGTTCTGATTTGTGACAATGGTCATTCGGAGTCTGTATGTTTCGATCTTATTGATGCCCCGACCTTCGGTATTATTTTGAGGGTACCGTGGTTGGAAATACACAATCCTAGAATTGATTGGGCTAGACATACCGTGACCATGGATTCGGTACATTGCATACAGCATTGTTACAAGGAGGCGTCGGATTGGGTGTCCCCTTTGGTTTGTGCTATGGGTTGCTCTATTGATACTCCCAGTATTCCGGTACCGTATGTGCGGTTTTCTGACGTTTGACAAAAATAAGTCTTGTGTTTTACCACCTCACCGTGACTTTGATTGTCACATCGATCTGATTCCTGGGGCACTTTTGCCCTGTAGTCGGATTTACGCTTTGCCTGAACCCAAAACACAACATTTACGGGCATACCTGGATGAGATGTTGGCTGTGGGGTTCATTCGGCAGTCTTCTTCCCCTGTGTCATCTCCACTTTTTTTTGTGCCTAGGAAGGGGGGGGGGACTTGCGCGCTTGTATTGACCTTAGGGCATTGAAAAAGGTGACAGTAAAAAATAAATATCCTCTTCCCTTGATTTCTGTCCTATTAGATCAATTGCAACATGCTACCATCTTTACGAAATTGGACCTGCGGGGGGCTTACCACCTCATTCGTGTCCGTGAAGGGGGCGAATGGAAGACCGCTTTTAGAACAAAGTTTGGTCTATATGAATACTGTGTTATGCCCTTCGGGTTGTGTAATGCCCCCGCAGCGTTCCAATTTTTTATTAATGAGGTATTAAGGGACCTTTTGGATGTTTGTGTCATCGTGTATATCGATGATATATTGGTGTTTTCCAACGATGTTGCGGAACATAACTTGCATGTGGCCCAGGTCTTGCAGAGGTTGCGTGATAATCACCTGTTTGTTAAATTGGAGAAATGTACCTGTCACGCACCAAGAACGACTCGGGACTCACGGCAGCGGTGATTAGGGGTTGTTTTATTATTTAACAAGGTCTCTGGGCTGGTCCTTCTCTCGTTCGCAGGGTGTTTCTTTGGCTTCTCCACAGGGTCTTTTCAGGGTCTTCTGCTTGTGTTCTCTATGGGGCCTCCTCCTCGGGAAAACGGAGAACAGAGAGACCGTTAGTGTTGCTTTGGTAGCCCGTCTGGCTTCCTCCCACCTTTTTTGTGCACAGGTGAACTGTTGTGTTCCTTCACACGTCACAGGACCGAAAAGGGGGGGGTTTGTGTGAGGGGGTGCCCGCCCGTGAGGGAAGGGAGATGAACCACGAGAAAACACCTCTCTCCGGGTTCCTACGTGCCCGTTAAGTCCTATCGGCCTGTCTCTCAATAGCACCTTTCTCTCTTGTTTGTACCCCACAAGATTGTGCCTGGGTTATGCTCCACCTTCGTTCCCACCCTCAATATCCCTGAAATGCCACTCGACAAAACACCCAGCTGCGCAACACCCTCCTGGCCCCTGCCGTCACTTGCCTGTTACCATGACCCGGCAACGGGGTCACGGCTGTCTCGTCCAGAGCGCCTTCCCGAAGGGAGCCCTCCTTCTCCTTGCGCTGGGCCTCCCGACCTTGGTCTGCTACGGTTGGTCCCTCCTTGGCGAGGGCGTCCTCTGCTCCTCCGGTCCTCTCGGTGCTGTCTCTTCTCCTTCGGTCCGCGCTGGGTGCCGTTGCCTCCTCGTCCGCCAGGGCTACCTCCGCCCTCCGCTGCACGGTAGTTGTGTCGGTCTGCTCCGCTGGGCCTGCTGATCCTCCGTCCTCTCCGCTCACTCCGCCCTCCTCCTCCGTCTTCCCAACCCGATTTTCTTCTTCCGGCTTGAGGCGTTCTCTTCCTGTTGGCAGGAATGTGCGGACAGTGGTACCCCCGGGGCCTTCAAGTACCGCCCCTGCCGCCGCCGCTCTGTCACAGTACCTTTCAGGCATCTCGAGTGGAGTTTTTGGGGTTCATTATAGCCGCTGAGGGCATCCAAATGGTTCCCAAAAAGACTGAGGCCATTACCACCTGGCCTAGTCCGACTAGTGTTCGTGACGTTCAGGTACTGTTGGGGTTTGCCAATTTTTATCGGCGTTTCATTTCCCATTTTTCGGATATTGTCACGCCTATCACCTCCTTACTGAGGAAGGGAGTGGTGTTTCAATGGACACCGGCTGCTCAGTCAGCTTTTCAGTCTTTGGTTGGGAAATTTACTTCCGCCCCTATTTTACGTCATCCGGATCCTGATCTCCCTTTTTATGTAGAGGCAGATGCCTCACAATTTGCTGTGGGTGGGGTTTTGTCTCAGCGTGATTCCGAGACCGGCCATATGCATCCCCTTGCTTTCTTTTCTAAGAAACTGTTCCCCGCTGAGCAGAACTATACGGTGGCGGAGAGGGAACTGCTGGCAATTAAGCTGGCGTTCCAGGAATGGAGACATCATTTGTGGGGGGCCAGACATCCGGTTACAATCTATACTGATCACAAGAATCTTGAATTCTTTCGTTCTGCTCGGGCCTTGACACCACGGCAGATGCGATGGGTGTCGTTCTTCAATGAATTTGATTTTACCATCACTTATAGACCTGCTGCCCAGCAAGTAAAATCTGATGCATTGTCTCGCATACATGTATCTCCATCATGCATGGATGTTCCTTCTGGAGAGGGGTGTATGATACCAGCTGAAAGAATCATTGGTTGTGCCTCCTTTGAGGACTTTGAGGCGGAGATGAAGGTGCTGTTGTCCTCTGTCGACGTGACCCCTTGGTTGTTGGACGCCTACTTGCAGTTGAGGGATGGGCTGTTATATCATGGTACGCAGTTGTTTGTACCTCCTGACTTGAGGAATAAGGTTATGGATTGGTGTCATTCTTCCTCTTTAATGGGTCATCCTGGGATCACTAAACACGGGAGTTCTGTCTACGTTGGTTCTGGTGGACTAAGATGTGTCATGATATCCAGGTGTTTGTGACCTCTTGTCCTGTGTGTGCCATTAATAAAGCTTCGCGTACACTTCCTGTGGGCCTTTTGCTTCCCTTGCCTGTTCCTCCTGCCCCTTGGCATACGATAAGCATGGATTTTGTTACAGATTTACCATTGGATATGGGGTGTACTGCTATTTTGGTTGTTGTGAATATGTTTACTAAAACTGCTCATTTTATTCCCTTACCAAAGGTGCCTACTGCTCAGGAATTGGCTGGGGTATTTATCACGCATGTGCTTAGGTTGCATGGTAGTCCAACTGCCATTGTTACAAACAGGGGAGCGCAGTTTGTGTCTCACTTTTGGAGGGAGTTGTGTTCCGCGCTGAAGATGGAGCTCCGGCTGTCCTTGGCTTACCATCCTCAGAATGATGGGCAGACGGAGCGTACTAATCAGACGATGGTGCAGTATCTCCGCTGCCTTCTTACCTCCCTTACTAGCAGTTGGGTGACGGCTTTACCCATTGCCGAGTTTGCTTATAACAATAGCCTTCACTCGGCTTTGGGTGTTACCCCTTTTTTTTGTTCCATGGGGTTTCATCCTAGGGCATTCCCATCCAGCCTTCTGGTAGGGTTCCGGCTGTGCACATCTTGAGTCGTGAACTGTCCACTGTTTGGGATACGGCCCGTGAGCATTTGGTGGCTGCGAAGGCAGGGATGAAGTCCAAGGCTGACAGGCACCGTCTCCCAGCCCCTTCTTATGCTTCTGGGGATATGGTGTGGTTATCATCTAAGAATTTGCGTTTGGGTGGACCCCGGAAGTTGCAACCCCGTTTTGTGGTCCTTTTCGGGTTTGTAGGGTGATTAATCCTGTTGCTATGGAGCTTGTGTTACCTGATGATTACCACATTCACCCTGTGTTTCATACCTCCCTTCTTAAAGCTTATGCTGCTACCTCTTTGCCCTTGCCCCGCCCCCTCCCTTGTTGATTGATGGGTGTGAGGAGTTTGAGCTGCATGCCATTCTTGACTCTAGGAGGCGGAGGGGCCGTTTGTTTTATTTGGTGGATTGGGAGGGTTACCCCCCTGAGGATCACACTTGGGAACCCGCTAATCAGGTTCATGCCCCCCGTTTGGTTCTTTTGTTCCATGTTCGTCATCCCCTTAAGCCCCGTCCGGTGGGTGGCCTTTTGCGGGGGGTACTGTTGCGGTCCGATAGCCCTGTCGCTTACCATATTTCTGTGTGTATGTATGCCCTTGTTTGTGCGGTACTGGTGTGCCGTTTTTTCCTTGTTTTCAGTTTCATGGTTGTGGGCGGGTTTTCTTTTTCTTTTTCCTCCTGTGCGCGTGTAGTGCTGGCTTTTCCTTTTCCTGCGCAGTCGCGTTGGGATTTGGAGGTGGGATGGGGCGTATTTAGAGCCCTCTCCCAGTTCCTCCTCGCTTGGGTTTGCTTCCGGTTCCTTGCCCCGGAAGGAGTTGGCCGTTGGTGTCCTTGCGCCCGGCTGAAGATCGAAGTGCTCGCTATCTGGAGGAGTTCTTGGCTGTTTTGGGTCCTCCAAGGATTCGGTTTGTTCCGGCTGGAGCAAACGAACTGGACTTCTTGTTTTTTGGACTTTGGGACCTTATTACCGCGGTCAGGTTAGCGAGGAGTTGTTTATCCTCGTTTCTTGTTCTGGATTGCCATTCCCTTTTTTTTCTTTTCTTATTTTCCCAGTGCACTGGCCGTTTCTTTTTGTGTATATGCACTCTCCCATCCTTTTCGGTAAGTAGTGGAGAGGCTTAACAGCGGGTTTTTTCACGTTGAGTGTTTTTCCCGCTGTATTGAACTATCCTGAATTCTCTTCTGGGCAAATTTGTGGATGTTTGGGATCACGCTGAATTGCTACTTCCCTGTATGATTTAAAGAATGCCTTAAATTCCAATACATACGGAGGCGAATACACAACAGCAAGGGGTGAGCAAGGGATTTGTGATGTTTTTGTGCTTTTATGATTTTGTTCACTTCGGGGTTTTTGTTTATTAATGTTTGTATTCTTTTTCTATTGTATGTCCCTGTAGATGCTTGGTGGAGTGTCTGCAGTCACAGTGAGACCCTGAGAGAAGCCTATCAGTGTTATCACATCCTTCCCTGTTTCCTTTTCCTTCCTACCTTCCCCCCGGTGCGTTGGCCGCTCGTGCTTTGTTCGTTTAGCACGGAGGGTCGAGGCGCAGGGTAGGAGTGAATGGGATTATCTTCGTTCCCGCAGTACCTGTACTTCAGGTGAGTGGGGCTGGAACACCTGCGCAGCTGCATTATCAGCCATCATAACAAAATGTTCAAAGTAGAACTACTTTAAAAGTCCTTCCGTCAGACCTTTACATTCCTTCAGGTGCCCTTTTCCTTTTTTTTTTTGGTTAAAAAATATCCCTTATGTTTACCAGCCTCTCCAATGCGCTTCGCCAACCAACGGTAACAGTAACTGAAAGCTAATTTCCATGGCAACGCACTCTGCGTGCCGAACATGTTATGCAGAAAAAAGGGCGTCAAGCCCAAAAACATATGGCCACTGAGAACAATGAGTCTTCTTTCCAACGCTAATGAGGACTCAGAAGGAGGCTCTCAACACGCACCGGCCGTTGGTTTTGTCAAAAGCACCCTCTCAAACTCTCTGAGGAGTGGACGCAGCGTGTCTCGTCTTGAAGCCTGCCTGGATGCGAGCCTTAAAAATGCTCTGCGGTCAAGGGGGAAAACGCTTGCAGTGCACGAGCAGCCCATCGGGCTTGTTGTAGGCCCCCAATTCAGCCTAACGCGCTGCAAAAGGGCCCAGGCTGGGGGGAAAATGAAAGAAAAACGCACCTTTCAGCAAAGAAACCCAAAGACAGAGCAAACAATATTCAAGAAGGAATATAAAAAACCCAACCATACATTGGAGGGGTAAACTAGAAAACACGCGTACCTGCAATAAGTAAGTAATGGTTATTATTAAAGCATGAACCTAATTAAAGCACACTAAGTAACAACACAGTAAATTCAAATAAAGTCATAGTAATTATCTTGTTGACGAGCAGCATATAAAAGAGGAAGATGCATAGTGACATGGAGTTATCTACTGTTTTGAATATTCTAAACTGGAATGTTTTGTTTATGATTTGTTTAATGTTCTTTAAAGGGCTGTAAGTTGGGGTAGAAATAAAATGTTTATGCATAATGGCAACCTCCGGTCTTGTAATAAAATCACAGGCATACTAGCCCTCACCACACATCTGGGGGTATAGAGGAGAAGTAAAAGGATGTCATCCAGCCTTCCAATGGTATCGCTGATGTTGGGCTCCTTTTACAACCCTAACTTCTTGTCCCTGTGGCTTTCCTAGATTGCAGAACCTCCTTGGCTAGGGGTTTATGAAGGGCACTGTTGTGGAGGAGCAGTTCAAGTAATCCAAATCCCTACTTCACAGAAGGTTGGGTTGTATAGATTAAAATTGGGGTGTTCGCTATGCTTATTCCTTTGCTGCCTGCGAGGGAGACGAGCCATCACCCATCCAGCACCAAGGTAGGGGATTGTCTTGTGTCCAGACACTACCAAATATTTGGTGTCCCCATGTCATGACCATGTGTGTCTACCATTTACTGACCTCCATTCATTCAAAGGCACTGTGCTGTGTTGCAAACAGGTCCAGGGCCACTCCATCAATCAACGTTATTGGGGTGCATGAGCCTTCCAGAAAATAGCAGCCCACTTGTATATCTCTGGCTACCTTTGTGGCCTCTCCAAATCTGGAGGGACCCTCCTCAAGTAAACCCTTCAAGGATGCAGAGCACCAGTCACATAGATTGTCCCTACTTTTCAGATTCGCCTCCATATAATTATTCAAGTACATTCAGACCCAAAATGACTACAGACACACCCATCCATGTAAGTGTGAACTAGATGGGGAGCCAGGGCGTCAGACTACAGAAATACACAATAAAGAAAAGATTAAGAGGGAGAGTTTGAACGAGAGATTGAAAAAGACTAGGGAGGGTGTAGTGAATAAGTGAGAGAGGGAGGGAAAGCAAAGCCAGCAAGAGATAAGAGACAGTGGCATATGCAGGGCGGTACTTTAAGTGGGATGAAAAAGGTGGGTAGGAGTTTAGAAGAGCTGTGGCTGAAGAGGCGTCTGTAAGAAACGTCCACAAAAATCATGACCTATGTAAACAGAAGGGCCACTTAGAGCACTAATGCAGGAGATGTGAAAACGTGCAGATTTATTTATGTAAGCAGTTTTATATAGCGCAGACAGGCCCGCAATGCCCATTGGGCTAAAATAGCTTCAGTCGTCCCCCACTCGTTGTGTTGCTTAGCCCGGCCTCAGCTTTGGCAGGGAACTGCTTGGGAAGCCGGCATTGGAGAAAACATGTTCTTTTTTCTAAGAAGGATGGAGGCCACCAGCAATTCATAAAATGGTAGTTCACAGGCCCCTTGGTTGGGGCTTTCACTGTGACAGCGTGTGCTTTAGCCTTCCTCACTATTTTAAAGGAAAGACAATGATTGCCGATTAACACTATGAAGATGGAGGCAGCATTTGAACTTGAAAGGTGATCTCTGCCCAGTTCTTTCAGATTCCTCCAACTGTTGTTTTTTCAGATTCCTCCTAACTGTTGTTTCTTTCAGATTCATCCAACTGTTGTTTCTTTCAGATTCCTTCTGTTGTTTCTTTCAGATTCATCCAACTGTTGTTTCTTTCAGATTCCTCCTGTTTCTTTCAGATTCATCCAACTGTTGTTTCTTTCAGATTCCTCCTACTGTTGTTTCTTTCAGATTCCTCCAACCTTTTGTTTCTTTCAGATCCCCCAACTGTTGTTCTTTCTTTCAGATTCCCTGCCCGGCAGCGCCCCTCGTCCACTTCCCGTCTCCCACAGTCCCTGTCCCCCTCCCAGGTAACCTATTTAAAGGAGGCTCACAAATTAATATTACCTGCAGGTGTTAGAGAGCTTTACAATAGGCTGTAGAAGAAGAGAAGCGTAACCATTTCAAAAATACAAAAGACAGATATGGATGATTCTGTGACTGCAGCATAAGGAACGACATTTCAGCAGTTCCGGAAAGTAAAGCACCTTTGCGAACACCCTATACCCTTTCAGATTCCTCCTAACTGTTGTTTATTTCAGATTCCTCCTGTTGTTTCTTTCAGATTCCTCCTAACTGTTGTTTCTTTCAGATTCCTCCAACTGTTGTTTCTTTCAGATTCCTCCAACTGTTGATTCTTTCAGATTCAGCCAACTGTTGATTCTTTCAGATTCAGCCAACTGTTGTTTCTTTCAGATTCCTCCTGTTGTTTCTTTCAGATTCCTCCTAACTGTTGTTTCTTTCAGATTCCTCCTGTTGTTTCTTTCAGATTCATCCTAACTGTTGTTTCTTTCAGATTCCTCCTGTTGTTTCTTTTAGATTCCTCCTAACCGTTGTTTCTTTCAGATTCCTCCTGCTGTTTCTTTCAGATTCCTCCAACTGTTGTTTCTTTCGGATTCCTCCTAACTTCCTCCTATTGTTTCTTTCAGATTCCTCCTGTTGTTTCTTTCAGATTCCTCCTAACTGTTGCTTCTTTCAGATTCCTCCTAACTGTTGTTTCTTTCAGATTCCTCCTAACTGTTGTTTCTTTCAGATTCTATTACAGGACTGGAGGCTTTGGATTATTGCTTCTCTTTCTTTACTGTTAAAATAACAGCAGCCAATTAAAACGTTTCAACATAAATATAAACTACATTTCCCATGATGCTCTTGCCACCAATCATGTCCCATCAGACCCTATAAGAGTCACCATCTCCTTCCCATGAGCCTCTTTCTTTGCTGCTCACGGCAGAGATAAGTGCTATTTTTTCGATATTATTAATTAAGTGGTTTTCTCGTGATTCCGATCAGCTGTTTTCCCACAAGCGCGCGCTTGTCGGAACGAGCTTTCGGAGCTGTGTTTTGACATGTTTTATTACTATGAATGCTTATTAGCGTAATGCATGTTTGAAATAAGATTTGTTGCTTTGCTCTTGCTAGCGCGAGTGTTCTTGGCTCAGCTCGGGCAGCGTTTATGTGAAGTTCCCGTTAGGGAGCCTAGGCTGCTCACACAGAGGTAAGTGGTGTATTTATGCCTCTGTAGGCAGTGCGTCTTCCGTGCTGATAGTCGGAAGCCTCCCCTCATCGGGCCCGACAGTAAACCATGGAGACTGACGTCGCCCGACGTGCGTAGCCCAATTGGGCTACATTTTGGGTGGATTTGGGCTATGCACGTTGAGCGCTTCCCCTCGCTCACACCGGAGCACAGAAAGCCCGGTTTCCCACTGCGAGCAACAACTTCAAGAGAATGCCTGACTGGCTGCAAGAACAGTCGGCCCAGGGAGTGTGTGCACGCTCCAGGAAGTGAAAATTGGCTCGACGCCCTGATACTGAGGCTGGAATAATAATTGAATACAGCTTTGCTGAGGAGCTAAGTGATCTGTTGACTGTATTGTGCACGTGGGTTGGCTCCCCCCTGACTCCTCTAATACTCACCTTGCCTTAAATGTTTATATACATATTGGCCAAGAGTGAGATAAGTGACTTTAAAATGGAAGAGTGGATTAGATATGAGGATGAGGAGGAGGAACCCTACTATGATGGACAGCAGGAGACTGTGTTGGAAGATAATATTGTTGACGCTCTGGACGCATCAGTCCAGCAGTCGGTCACCAGCGCAATTGAGAGTACGGTACCTAATACTGTGCAGCAGGCCTTGGCAGCAGCATTGAAACCTATTACCAGACAGCTTGAAAGCTTCGCAAAGCGCCACAGGTTTCAGAACCCCCCTTGATCCCTCAAAAGACGCCCCCGCAGGCAAAAGTCAATCGAAGTCAGGGCCATGGCCCCATGCAGGTCCATTAGCTAGCTTGCCACAGGTGAATCCAGAGGAACATGGGTATTCCACACCATCGACCACTGAAGGTGGAAAAGTAAAACGCAAGCAGAAAAAATACATAGACACCGACACTACTGACACCGACTCCACTGACAATGAGGGTCCCCCTAAGAAGAAATCTAGGAAGGCATTCATCCTAGTGCCCGATATGACACCTCAAAATACTAACACCCCATTTACCTTCAATCCGGCAGACACTGGTCATCCCTGTTCCTCAGATTGGGCTCCGGCCCCTGAGGTGGCGGAATACCCCCATGACAATCTTAGAAAAAGCTTTGACAAAGAAGTGTGAAACAGGTTACGGCCCTCGGCCAGATATCCCAGACAAGGTGGCAGAGACACCTGATATCGATGCCAGTCTTTTGACCTTCCTCAAGAAATTCGCAAAGGACCCCAAAAAGGGTATCGACCGCGCCTGGCAGGGCTGCCAGGACAAACTCCTGGATGTGGCAGGACCCTTAGCCAAGATCCTGGAGATGGCCCTTGTGGCGAAAGAATCAGCCAGTCCCATGGATGCAGACATTCCAGCGGGCTAGACACAGAGAGTGATATGCCTTCTAGGGAACGCAAATTGCGCCATTTCTACGGAGAGACGCAAATCACTTCTGGTGAGAATGGACTCGAACCTTACAGAGCTAGCCTCGGCCGAACCAGGCCCCCTTGCAGAGGGCAATCTCTTTGGCGAGAGATTTGTGAAGGATGTCTTGAAGTACGTGGGTACTTTTACGTCTTTGGACAAGGCCCAATCAGGGATAAAAAGAGTGTTTCAGGCTGGCTTTTTTAACAGGGCCGGGCGAGGCAGGGGACGCTCGCCAGGCCGTCAGTACTACCAAGGTCCTCCCAGAGGAGACTACGGACGCGGTAGAGGTGACTGGGACTCTACCAGAGGCGGAACCTTTTACCCCACATGACAAACGTTCAACAAGAGTCGGTTCAACAAATTTGACCACAGAGCAGGATTTCAGGCCCAAAATTCCACAGGTAAGAGTTACAGAAATATCTCACTTACCCTTGGGGTGTCGTACTCAGTTCTTCATACACAATTGGAGAGTGTTGTCACAAGATGCATGGATTATACAGACCATTCAAGGTTTTCACCTAGAATTTTTATCAAACTCCACTCCAAGACAACTACTGAGACAGCTCAGTTTTTCCCAAAATGAAAGTGCTTTTATAGACGCAGAGATAGTGGAATTGCTGCAGAAGCGCGTGATTGCTTATTGCGACAACGGGGCTCGCGGTTTCTGCAGCAATGTCTTCTTGGTGCAGAAGAAGGGTGGTGGCCACAGGTTGGTGTTAAATCTGAGGGAATTCAACCACTTTATGGTTTACAAACATTTCAAGATGGATCTATTGGCAGATCTACTCAAAAAGGGAGATTGGATGGTCCGGCTGGACCTAAAGGATGCTTACCTGACGATTCATATCTTTACCTCCATCAGCGTTTCCTGCAGTTTCAATGGAGGAACCGGTGGTTGGAATACTTGGCCCTTCCTTTCGGGCTTTCCTCGGCTCCATGGTGCTTCACCAAAGTAATGAAGCCGGTGATAGCCCATCTCCGAGAACAGGGCATTCACATGATAGTGTATCTAGACGATATACTTATCATGGCTCAGACTCAATCACTAGCCAACCTTCATTTACAAATGACAGTGTCCCTTCTGCAGAGCTTGGGATTTGTAATCAACTAACCCACGTCGGCCGTAAGTTCTTCTCAGACGATGGACTTCCTAGGTTTTGTCTTAGACTCACAGACAGCTCAGCTGAGTCTACCCCGGTCGAAGTTACGAGATCTTAAGAAAAGCTCACATCAGCCAAACAGACGGTCTCACTCAGGACAATTGCCAGAATAGTGGGCTTGCTGGCATCCTCAATACAAGCTATATTCCCGGGCCCTCTTCATTACCGGGCCCTTCAGAGACTAAAAATCCAACACCTGCAAAAGGGTCTGTCTTATACGGGCCCTCACGGAGAACTGCATCCGATGGTGACATCGGGGCAGTTGTCCCTGATGGCATGGAGGCTTTCCGGCAACAATGGGACATGCCAGGCATTTCGGACAAAGCTTCCGAATTCATTAAGCAAGCCTGGGCCCCTTCCACACGGAGGAGATATTCATCAGCTTGGAAATGCTGGGAAATGCTGGGCACGTTGATCCCGTGGGGGCAGAGTTATCCCATATTGTAAATTTCCTGTCCGATAAAGCTTCAGAAGGTTTGGCATATCGGTCAGTAAATAATTTTAGATCAGCCATATCTGCAGGACATACACAGGTGGACGGAAAACCGGTAGGTATGCACCCAATGGTGTGTAAGTTACTTAAAGGAATTAGAGTGGCTAATCCTCCCAAACCGAAAAATTCATGTTTGTGGGATGTATCACTGGTCATAACCCTATTTGACAAATGGCCGAATAATGCTTTGCTATCCAGGAAACAGCTATCAGCTAAACTAGCTATGCTTTTGTGCTTATCTGCCAGCAGACGCTCTTCAGATGTGAGAGCTCTGGACATTACAGGTAGAGTATTCACTCCGGAAGGAGTTTCTTTTAACATTACTGGCAGGACAAAAACATTGTCACGTAGTATTGAATATAATGCTTTCCCCAGTAATGCTAAGTTGTGTGTAGTGCAATGCCTTAAAGCCTATGAAGAATGTACACGGTCCTTGCAACCAGAGGGTTCAACACAACCGTTTAAGCCAGTATCTGCGGCTACAATAGCCAGGTTAAAGTCAGTTATGAAAGAAGCTGGTATTGATACCCAGATATTTGGGCCACATTCTGTACGTGGTGCCATGGCATCCAAAACTTTTATGTTGGGTTCAACTATTCAAGACATTATGAAATCTGCTGATTGGTCATCAGAGTCTACGTTTAAACAATTTTATTATAAACCGGTGGGTGATATAACTACTGTGGTATTTGATAAGCGTTAAACGAGCAATAATACGAAGCCTCCGGTCCTGTAATAGAATAAAAAATTTGCTAGCATTGGCGCCAAGAATTTTCAATTCTATTAAGGACACGGAGGCGAGGATTATCCCACCCGGTTGTATTTCAATGATTCTTGCAATAAAGTACCCACCCGTATGTGATTGTATTCTGTTCAACAGAGATTACGGGTTTTCTGTTTCATTTATTCCAGGTTCAGAAAAGAAAGCAGAATAATCGTTCTTCTGGTTGAAGAGGCTGGACGACGTCCCAGTTCTTGGTTAAAGTTCTTCCACGTTGGAGGATAACACTAGTGGATTTCGAATTAATGTTCGCACTTGGACTAAAAGGCTCGAGCAAAGAAAGAGGCTCATGGGAAGGAGATGGTGACTCTTATAGTGTCTGATGGGACATGACTGGTGGCAAGAGCATCATGGGAAATGTAGTTTATATTTATGTTGAAACGTTTTCATTGGCTGCTGTGATTTTAACAGTAAAGAAAAAGAAGCAATAATCCTCGCCTCCGTGTCCTTAATAGAATTGAAAATTCTTGGCGAGAATGCTAGCAAATTTTTTATTCCTCCTAACTATTGTTTCTTTCAGATCCCCCCAACTGTTGCTCTTTCTTTCAGATTCCCTGCTTCCTGCCCGGCAGCGCCCCTCGCCCACTTCCAGTCTCCCACTGTCCCTGCCCCCCTCCCAGGTAACCTATTTAATGGAGGCTCACAAATTAACATTACCTGCAGGTGTTAGAGAGCTTTACAATAGGCTGTAGAAGACGAGAAACGTAACCATTTCAAAAATACAAAAGACAGATATGGATGATTCTGTGACTACAGCATAAGGAACGACATTTCAGCAGTTACGGAAAGTAAAGCACCTCTGCGAACACCCTATCCTCCTGCTCTAACCCCAAAGAATGCCGTTTAATTCTCTCCGTTCCTCACTCCTGCTATAGCCCTGCATCTCAAAGAATGAATTTCCTCAGAGGCAGCCCAACTGAAAACTGAACCATGCGACTGCCCTGTCTCTATAGACTGTAGTGTTTGTCAGCGCCACAATGTCCCCGCCCCCGCCGCCACCCAACGCCGCACCGCCCCACCCCCGTAACCTTTCCCTGACTCCAGCAACACATTCGGATAGCAGCTGCAGATGCGCCTGTGACTACAGCATTAGCAGCGGTAAATATACTACGTTATCCTTCCTTCATAAAGCGAGAATACCAAATAAATATATACAATAAAGGCATTTAAAAAAAGAGTCCTTCCCTCTAGCAGTCCTACCAGATAACTCCGATCCCCCCTGAGCACCCTCAAGGCAGAGCACAGTACCTCTGTGATAACTGACCCATCACAGACGAATCCGAATGAGGCTCCAACTTCAGAAGACGAATTCACGACTGCTACTAAGATTACACGCCGGCGAGCAGAGTGTACGCCATCACTATTACCCACTCACGAGATGGCCCAATGAACTTTGGAGGAAGAGTGTCAGCTTACACCACGGACGGGCAGACCTGCAAGGGTTGCAAATACAACAAATACAGGAAGTGGCTCTGTCCTTCAGCCCTTTCCTCGCGGACAGGCACTTTTAAGAGGTCAATGGGTCGCATGTACCAGAACTGGGGCCACCAACAATATTAAAGACACAGAAGCATTAAAAAAAAAAAAAACTGTACAAGGGAAGCAAATATATCGATACACTCTACACAAACTGTGTCCGGACTTGGCACCGACAACGGGCGTCGTCCGATTTGACGGGCTCACCGGAGACGGCTATTCCGAGACTGCGGACGCAGTTCCCGACGCAGACCTGACTTAGCCTTTTGATGCACATAGTGCGCACGCGCACTCGACGTATGCTGCCACAAGATTGCAATGATGTTTAAAACCGCATGGTAGCATCTTCTTCATCTGTGAGAATGGTCCATCCAAGCCGGGGTGATTTTCGAGCTCCTAAATTCAAAGGGATCGGCACTGTTTACAAGTGATTGAGCACGCTTGTGGGAGGGAACCAACACATTTCTCGCCCTACTGGAGCGAAGCATTCTGCTAGGGGAATACCACTTGAAATTATTCTTTATGCAGTCAGGACCAGACTCGTGCAGGGCCTTTAATGCTATGCATTGGACTTTAAAAATGGCACGTTTTCAATCAGAAGCCAATGAAGTTCATTAAGAGCCTGGGTAGCAGAATGACATTTTGGGAGATTCAGCAACATCTCGGCAGCCGAGTTTCTCCAGGGCTGTCCAGAGCCCTGGATCTGACCTGGGCTCACAGCCAAAGACATGAGCAAGAGTCAACACACCTGCCTACTGCTTGCTTACTGACCCCTACCACAGGGCCTGGAGGGAGAAAGCACTGGACTCTTTCCGTTTGCTTAAAGGTAAGACTGGCTGCTGGGCTTCTACAGATCCTGCTGTTCCCAGCCGGTAAACATTTGGGATTATTATTGACCGAAAATTCCCGGGGAGGACATTAAAAACAAGCAATAAACAGAAATGGCAGTGTGTCCCATAGCAGGCCGAGGGCACGGGAGGGAAAAATATCTGTGCTGATTCACTGCTTGTGGGAAATCTGGGGACCTGCCCACCCCCACATTCTCTCCAGAGTTCTGAGAATTCGTCACAACCAACGTTTGCCCCGGAAGTGTTTGACGCCAGGACCTGGTCGCAAAAGGTCCTTTACTCAGCCACAACAGTACTGGCAGATCCTAGCACCAAATTCATAAACAAATTTGTCCGTGTTTTGAGACTTTAGGCGACTCAAAAGTGGACAAATACGGTTACTAACTTTAACAATGCTCTTTCACAAGGAAAGGGGTTCCTCCATTAGCTCTCACATAGAGGCCAAAAATCAGGTGCTATGTCATGAAATACGACGCAAAACAGATATCTTACCATCAGCCCATCTCAGATTGGCTTACCATTGTTGAGGTACAGACAGGGTCAGTGGTTTTCCCTAACTGACTCAACATGAACACTAAGGGCCACTCCTATCCACTTCCACAAAGCCAAACCTTAAAAAAGCTTTATTTCTGTTTTATTAATGAACAGTTAACAATTCCTACCCTTGATCCTAAGTATTTGTGGCAATCCATATGTATGACATTGACCTCTAGCAACTTCAATTAATATGCACAGTAACAGCGCAGTCAACCTCAGGCGTTTGATACGTTCCTGTCTCTATTAAATTTTAGCATGTCTCCCTCCCTTTCTACTCTAGTTGATTCCTATTCTATATTCAAATCTCAGTGTAGTGCTTTTCAATGCATCTTTGACTCTGGTGTAAGATACAATGTGTGTCTTCTCATATTCTGTGCACCACCTCATATTACATATTTTTCATCTGTGCTTCTGTGTGTGCAAAAATCCCTCTTTCCCAAAGGCGGTCCATTATAAGGGCTGTCAAACAATTTTTCCATTACTGGAGTCCACGTCATCAGGTCTTCTGTCAGTTTGTTGTCAGTTTTCATAAGATTAATTTGACCTTAGTCTGCTATAGGCCATTCAACCATGTCCTTCTCCCAGGCCTACACTTGTGGGCCTTGTAGATGTAGCCAATGTATTGATGTAGGCCGCTTGATGAGTAGTATACCTAATGACCCAAATTTAAAACAATTTTTTCAGTTGTGGCATTACCGTAAGGGTGAACCCCAAAAGTTATTAAATAAACCTGAGCTCAACATTCTTGATACATATGGAACAGACCATACATGCTTAACTTAGGGCAATGTGTAAAGTATTTATGCAGTACCAAAACCGTAATTAAGTCAAAACACCAAATACATTTTTTTTAAAACCAAGTTAGAAAAAAGAGTACGTTTTTGTAAACATAATGACACCAAAACAGCAAAAATCTAACAAGGGGTACCAGAGCTATAAGGTTTTTAAAGTTTTCAGTGAAAATATTGCCAAAAAACAGTAAGTGCCAATGATAGTCTATGGTAGACCAGGATCTAGAAGCACTTTAAGGCTGTTCGTGATGGATCCCGAGGTCGGATACACCAAGTTGAATGACCCGGTCAAGGATTTTGCCTCCAGACTTAGGGCCTGATTCAGAACTTGGCAGACGGGTTATTTCATCACAATGGTGATGGATATACCATCCACTGAAATATAAATCCCATAGGATATAATGGGATTCATATTTCAGCAAACAGGATATCCATCACTCTTGTAACGGAGTAACCCAACCGCCAAGATCTAAATCAGGCCCTTATTCTACAAAATGGTAGTCAGATTCTCTCAGAGAGCCTAGGCATCAAGCTGTAACCGGGAAGGACTAACCGAAGTCAGATAGGCGTTGAGCGAGGTCCCGCTGAAGCTGTTGATTTTGGCAGGAAAACTTCAGAGCGGGAAACTCAAATTTCGCACCCATTGCGGTTGTTGGATAGGTCGGATGCTATGGGCACCTTTGCCTGGTGAAGATTTTTACCTTCAGACTTAGTCTCTGGAATGGAGCTCCACGAGATCGAATGCCTTCTCACCGAGGGGCCCGCTGAAACAATTCTGCTGTTGTGGAGAAGCTTGAAGCAGGACAAATCAGTTTCTTCAGCCCAACGGAGTCGCACCTTTGACAGATCAAATCTGGTAGTTGATCCTGTTCCTCCAGCAGCTGAAAGTCAGAATTTTTATAAATCCCAACAATTTGAAGGGGTAGTCCCATTTTCTTCAGATCTTCACCTAAGGCTCCTGGGCTATAGGAGGGCTTTCAGAACTTCAGGGCTTGGTTCAGCAAAGGCCTTGAGCAGGGTTTAGTGACAGTCCAGTTGTGACTGGGCACCTGGTCATCCAGGAAAATGTGAGTCTTCAGCTTGTTTTGTACGTGTAACCACACGAGACCAGCCCCCTGACCTTTGGAGTCCACTTATTTGTCCCGGGTACAGAAGGCAGCAGTGCAGTCCTTCAGAACTCCTTTCAGGTTATAGCAAGCAGGGTTGAGTCCTCTTCTAATCTTCAACAGGTCCAGAAAGTGTTCTGAGAAGGGTGCTTAATGTTTCACATTTATGCTTGGCACTAGCTAGTGTTTGGGGTTGGCTCCTGGCTCTTCCACAACCAATGTGGTAAAAATCCCCAGGGATAACTCTACACACTTTTTCAGTAGTTCCTGTATGCCCTACTGCAAACAATCCCACAATGCACCTTACTCCTAAAACCCAAGATGGGGAAACCTCTTCTCTCTTGTGCACAGCCAGTGTGCCCGTGCATAGGTGTGACCAAGGTAACATTGTGGCCACTCCGAACTGGTTTTGGGGGTAGCTTCCTTCCCACTGGGTTTGGATCCAGCCTGGCCGAGGGTAAAACTGTTTGCTTTCCCCAGGACTCACTTTTTATTTACTTGTGAAAGAGCAGGCCCTTTATAAGTTAATGAAGTTCCTGGGTCCACCGTTCATGGTCTTCCTGCAAGAGGAAGAAAAACACCTTCCCAAACCCAGGCTATTATCTCTGTTTCACACCTCATTAAGGCCAAGCACTGGCAGACCAGCGTCCGTAGGCTAATGCTAATTAGCCAACTGAAAGTTCAGGCAAGTAAAAGATAACTTTCTAAAAGTTACCTTTTCTAAATATTTATTCAAAATCAGACTTTATGATTACATTGAATTTTTACTAAATAGTGTTTGAATTTCTTTGTGTAACTGCTTCCTGTTAAAAGTTACAGATTGAAGTTTATAATTTGTATTCAACATTTTCTAGGATTCAGCAACAGCCCTGTCAGGGAAAATAGCTTTTGGGGGCTAGTCACTGGAGGAACATGACAACTGTAATTTTGCAATTGTTCCAATTTTAAATATCAGGTATCCTACCTTCTGGAAAAGGGGTGACCATGCAGAAAAGATAGATTTGCTACAATTATCCTATAGATACTTGGGGGATTCGAGGGGGAAGGCAGAGCGCTGGGACCCAAGATGGCCGCACAACACTGAGGCTCCCCCTGCAGAACCAAATAAGCAAGAAAAATTGGTGGAGGCACAATGGCTGGAGCCCAGGTCTGACTCCGTCTAGAGCTGTACTGTACAGAGGATTCCTAGAACTGTGACGTGGTGAGTACAAACTGGACTGGAGCTCCCATGCCAAGTGCCCATATATGAATGGAGCTGTTACGCCCGAGCCTTTAGAAGGAAAACAGAATCAACCAGGTGCCAGAGAGATGATGCCCAACCGGCCTAAACAAACCTCTAGGTGATGGGGTGGCCCTAAGCACTAGCTGCAGCCGGGCTGCCCAAAGTGACTGCTCCCTCATGGCAGTCTAAAAATAGATGCACCTAGTGATGTAGGGTACAAAGCACCAAAAATATTAACGCAGGCCCCCATGGACCTAAAGTGAAAGTGATTGAATGGAAGCACTGGACTCCCCCGTTTAGATCAGCTCAGGGACTGCAATGCTGAGCCACCTCAGCAATACAAAGGGAAAGTACAAAGACAAGCAAAATAGTATAAAACAGATGCACTAATATAAATTGTACTGCTAAGCCCCAGGGCACACTGCAAAAGGTTAAAATCAAACAACAGTACGTAAACCATAGTGGGCACAAGCAAACCCGGCTGAGGAACAATACAAATAAGGCAATAGGAACTCAGAGACATAAAATAGAGCAGCCTGCAAGCTCTGCCAGGGGGAGATCTGCACAACACAATCAAATAAGATCGCAGCTAAGGCTGAAAACTGTAACATGGATGGCTGACTTGGAATCATTGCAGCACAATTGGTAAAAACAATCAACACCAACCTAAACATTCATTTGAAAAAAACAAAACTAGCTGCCACAGACACAGAAGACATAGCCCACCAGACATCTAACACATCGACTGAGGAAGGTGAGAGGGGTATCAAAACACTTATCTTGGCAAAGCAGAAAAGTCTAACTGCAATCAACAGCAAATTAGACTCCATGACTATCCATGCAGACCAGATGACAGAAAGAATGGACCAACAGGCACCAGATTACACATGGCTGAATGCCAAATTTCAGATGCAGAAGACACTCTCTAAGCTAACGGTGGAAAGATCTGCCAGCTGGAAAAGGCATTAGAATTGGTAAAACACAGTAATAAAGACCTCAAAACAAGATCCAGAAGGAATAGCCTAGACATCATAGGAGTCACACACAACCCATATATGCAAGGTGGAGGACTTCGTAGAGCAGCTGCTTGTAGATATATTTGGCAGGTCAAACTACGCAGACCTGCTCATGGTGGAGAGAGCCCACAGAACATGGGCACAAAGGCCTCCGACCTAGAGCAGCCGCGCGACCCATAGTTTTGAGGTTACTTAACAACAGAGATAACAACAAAGCCTTACAACTGGCAAGGGAAAAGAGAGACATTTGCTATCAAGGGTCTACAATTTCATAATTCCCCATTTTTACAAAGGTAGTGCAAGACAGAATCCAAAGAAAGGTAAATCAAAAGAAAGCTATTACAAAACAATATAGGAAAGCCATGCTCTAGCTGGAGAAACTACGCATAGCACTAACATTCACACTCTTCAATGAAGCTGCGAAGGCCACTGAATTCATCAAGAAGGTGAAGGTCGACCAGCTGACAGATACAGGGAGTCGTGCAAGAGGCAACTCGTCAGGAGACTGTGACAATTCAACTCCATTTCAATGAGAGAAATAAGCAAGTAAGGTATCCTCTGTGGACAGTGGCATGGTTTCCGTGAGGGGTAGATTGTGACGCATTGTATCATGACAGAGAAAAACAGACTACTGACACTGTTCTTTATCAACAAAGGGACTAGAATTAAACAGCTGTAGAGGGAAATATAATAAATTTAATATAACATGGGTCATCCATGTAAGTGAGAGCAAACAAATATTGGGATACTTTGACGGCACCTGGTAATAAACAGAAATTGGGAGCAGGTTTACTGGTGCACCATGCCTAAAAGCTAGTAATACAAAATAGTCATTTGTTTACTATTGTTAAAAGGAATGGTATAATAGCTAGTCAATTGGCGACTGGAGTGGGAGGGAGAGAGGGGGGAGGGGACATAAAATGATTGAAATATATAAGACCAAGTTCACAGCTTCACATATCTGCTGCCCAGGTGAAACCTCACACTACAGAGCACAGTTAGAACAATTGCACAAATTACAGGGATAGCAGTGACTGAGCCTCCCAGCCAAGCACATAATAACTGGTCACCCCCTACAGCTAAAGTGTATCACGTGGAACGTGAAAGGAATTAATAATGCACAGAGGTTCATGTAGGTCCTGGACAGACACAAGATCTAGATGGAATTACTCCAGGAGACACATCTTACCAACTCACTGAAGGAGGGATACTCCCTTTATCCTAAAAACATGATATAATAACGCTGAAGGTTGCTTTCAGTGAGTAAACAGTGTGCTGGAAGGCTTGCCCATAACCACAGTCCACACCAATAGCCCCAACAATGATTCGTCTATATTCTATCAGCAGTTGGAAGAGGAGCTTCTAGCACTCCCTGTGGGGGTGTAATGTGAGGAGACAAATTTAATCTGATTCTGGGCCCAGATATGGACAGTCATGCTAATACACACTCATCATTAACTACGTCTGCAAAAACTCTGCACCAAATACTGCCTTATAACAACATCATAGATCTATGTGCATTCAACATCCAGACACGCACGGTTTCACACACTACTCAGCGATAACATCTGCTCTAGACTTGACTACTGGTTTGTAACCAGAGATCTCACTACTAAAATAGTTGAAAAATGGATAATGCAAAAACACTATCATACTACGGACCGTTAAGGTCAGTGCTATTGATAACAGTTTGCAATGCCACACCCAGAACCAGGAGGTTCCCATCTTATGCACTACTAGACCCCTCCTTCCGAGAAGAACTCAAGCACTCAATTAGCGAATACTTGGAAATAAACACTGATATTGTGGAAAGCCCAGGAACACTATGGAACACATTCAAAGCCAATGCCTATGGGCATCATAATTGCAAAAATAGCTGGTATACTGGGGTTAATACATGCAAAGGTGACCCAACTAGAGCAAGAAATACAAGTAATAGAGTCCAGGTTAATAAAGGACCAAGGGGAACACCAGGCTAAGATGGTATATGATACACTTCGTGAATATTCAGAAGAAGCAGACAGGGAAATACACTACATAAGTATATACTACATAGCTCAGTAGTACGGGGAGGGGGAGCGTTCTAGCGAATCCTTGGTGTGACTGATTCAAAAGCCTTGGGCAGCTGCAGAGATTGCTTAGCTACAAGCATTCGATGTGGAAAGGATACTTGGAAAAACACATATTGAAAACCTTCAGTGAATTCTACTTAAAGTTATATCCAACAAATAGCCCAGCCACTTAAGAGGACACAGACTCCTGCCAAGACACCATAGTATAGCCTGGTTGGATTACTCTCACTGAGAGTGCTTAGCATAGCCCATCACAACATAAGATATAATAAATACAATAAAATAATAAGTTCAATAAAATCCATGCCAGGTAGTAAATCACCAGGGAATGACAGATTATCAATAGAATTCTATTAAGACTACGCTAAAAACATCACCCTACTCTTATTACATGTCTACCAGGAGGCCTATGAAAAGGGCCGCCTCCCCAAAACTATGGGAGAGGCATTATAAATTAGCCTATTAAAACTAGGCAAAGACCCAGTCGATGTGGCTCCAACCGTCTGCTGTCACTCATTAACACAGACTGCAAAATCCTTGCTAAAATTCTCCCAGAATAGCCAGGGTTTATTCCCGGCAGATCCACAGCCCACAACCTGCTTATGAATGTTGCGCCATATCAAACCAGAGGTGAGGGCTGCTGCTGTAATGGTAGACACAGTCAAGGTGTTCAACTCAATACAGTTGCGACTGCTGTTTACAGTAATGGGGCGCATAGGAATAAGTCCATGATTTATAGAATGGAAAAAACATCTTATATACAGCCCGACAGCCTTGCTCCGAATAAAATAAATAACTTGCTTTTCTCAACTATAGCCATTACATCAGGCATAAGGCAGGGATGTCCCCCAATCACCCCTGTTAGTTACCCTCAGCGTGGAACTGATTGCCTGTTATCTGCAACTGCACCACTCACAAAGGGGCTCAGCTTTCTGGCGACAAGACTACTGCTGTAGCTAAAACCGACCAGACATGGGTGTCCTCAAGGGGGCACTTGCCCCCCCCCCCCATCCTGGATTTTTCACTTTCCCTTTAAAAAAAATCCAAGATCGCGCAGCTGGTATAATACCGGCAACGCAATATTGAATTTTTTTTAATTATGCCCCCCCACTGAAAAAATTTCTGCGAACGCCCATGCAACCAGATAATACTCTTTATAAAAAATTCAGGTGACAAACTTCCCCCAATAATTAGAGAGCGATCATGAGCTAATGACTACTGTCCGGTTTCACAATTATTCGGGGGTAAATCTATGTATGATTTTCCCACTGACAGGAAACAAACCCCCAGCAGAACTAAAATGCCTGCTCCTCTGGAGCAACACCTCAGTTAAATGTTTAGACATCCCATTACACAAAATATTTAAAAAAAGAAGTACTCCGAGAAACCTGCATCTCAGCCATCACTAAACTAATGGGACTAATAGAATGATGGGTTAAACTCCCGCTTACGTTTATTAAGGGGAGAGGGGTGTGCGGCCTCCATCCCAAGTCTTTACAGGCCCCCAGAGCCCCATCTGTCTGGGCCATTTTCTTTTATTAAGGGGAGGGTTGACGTGCCCCCCTCCCTGATCCCTTAGGGCCCGGGGACACCATACCGTTTGCACGACTCCCCTTCTCGAGCCAATAGTGGCCCCTGGGACGTCATCCCTTGGGCCTTAGGTGGGTGCCCCAGTGCCCACCCGGGGCACCCACAAAACAATATGTTGGGGGCCACCGCAGGAACCCCAGGGCCCCCGCCGCCCCACTGACTCCCCACATGCACCCATCCTGGGTGCAGCGGGAGCCGCCATTTCTCCTGTGCGACAGAAGCAGGTATTTTTCACAGCTCCTGCCGGGCGGGAGCAATCTGTGTTTCCCTGTCTGCAGGAGCATGGGCAAAGAAACAAATGTGTGCTCCCATCTGGCGGGAGCATTTTTGAAGGTCTCGCCGGGTGGGAGTAGCCAAGTTTCCCCCCTGAGCTGGCCTCGGGGATGGGGTCCTCAGGCCTTTCAAGGCTCGAGGAGGGGTGTCACACACCTCCCTTTTCAAAATATATGTCAGCCCCGATGGATGGGGTCCTAAGGGTCTAAACTGACCTAGGAACGGGGGGATCCCATGCACACCACCTCCACAAACAGTGACATCAATTTTGATCCCTGGGCATCATTTTAATCGAGCAATGGCGGCCCCCACATTTTGTTTTTTGCTGCCATCCTGTGGGAGTACTGTGGGATTGCACCAAAAAAAATATTTTTTTTTTACATTTTGGCCTCTGGGAACCCCACATGGGGTACGGGGACAGGGTATCACTACCCTGCCCCCTTATATCATTTTTAAAAAAAAACTATTTTCAGGACAGGGGACTAATAGCCTGATTTATAATTTGTGGACAGGATACTTCCGTCGTAAATGTGACAGCTATCCTGTTCTCTGTATTACAAGTCCATTAGATACTATGACACCTGTAATACGGTGGATGGGATATCCATCATGTTTGTGATGGAATATTCTGTCTGCCAAAATATAAGTCAGGCCCTAAGTCCCCGGAGTCCTGTAATTGCTGCAGCAACATTTTAGTTCATATTGCGGCCAGCCAATAAGAGTGCTTGCTACCACAGGAGCGTCCGTGGCAGCGAGGTGGGTGAAGGAAAAAAAGCTCCCTCAGCCAATCAGAATGCTTTGTTTTTTTAAGTTGTGCTCACAGGACTCTTGCAAGAGTTCTTCGAACCCAACCGTCCAGATATACAAATATTTTTGTACCTTAATTTCTCAAAAACTACTGAATGAATTTACACCAAATCACAAAAAGCATCCTTTCTGGACCAAGATCTAGCTTTCTTCCAAATTTTGTGTAATTTCGTTCAGCCACTTTTGCTATAGCCCTTTTCAAAAATCACTATGGAAATTTCATGGGGATTTTCCATTTTGGGACCTCCCATTTTTCTCCGCCGTGCTTGAGGGATCACCCCAAAACCTTCCATGAAGAAACTAGATAAAAAGAGCACATTTGGGGAAAGTTCCGTCACAATTTGTTAAATGGCGGCAAAGTTATTAGCTGCTCTAAGTTTGAATAGGGTAATCATTTTAGATTGTATGAAATTGGATAACGTGTTATATTCCCTGGCAGGTGTATATTACAGAGAATTTTTTAATTTTAGGGCGGCCAGAGTTATATTTTAATCGTCTAAGCATTACCAAAAAAGATGTTGTATGGCTAAAAGAGTCCTTTTATCAAAGAACAACAGTGGAAAGGGAATCTCTAGCACTAGCCAAGTTCCTCTATTTAAAAATTTGTTTTGGTCAAAACAGTACCTGGGATAGAGCCATATCTTCTTTTTGAAATGCCTACTCATCAGCGTCGTATCTTGACTTTTTTTAGATTGGGTCTGTTCCATCAGCTGCTCTATCTTGAAGGTACCTGGTATAAGTATTCTGATCCACCTACATGTACTTGTGAATTTTCCTCTAGATGTGATACCTTGCACATTGTACTGATATGTTCTTTTTATAAATCTCTTTGGTATAAGTTTTTAAAACCTCTTTTTCTATCCTTAGATTTTTATCAGACTAGGCCTGCTTTTTTATATCTACAACTTTTAGCTTCTCATGAAATCTGTTAAAATGTGTCAATGTTTCTTATGGCGGTTCACAGATCAGTTCGACAGGGGTAGACATTATTGGACCGGCTTTTGATATTTTTATGTCAATATTTATATTTTTGCATTGCTGTATAACTGCGTTGTTCTATTTTTTGCTGCACTTGTATGATTTTATTTTTTAATATTGAATAAAGTACTGATTGATTGACTGCAGAGATGATCTATTACTGTTGGGCTTTGCTGAGAAGGAAATTAACTGCCTGGTATGCTTAAAATGTGCTTTCCACCACTCGAGAGTGAGATCCTGTGAGTCTATAATGCTCTGAAGTGATTAGTGCTGCTACGTGCATCCAAGACCGAAAATAATGCTTGACGGCCCAGTGCAACCATAAGTGAACACCATGAAATACATTCATTGAGGTATTGCAGGCCCAAGGAAAGTATGAGACCAGAAGAGAGGCATCCTCTAAGGTGGTCTGTCACAGCTGTGAGCTCCTGCAGGCCAAGATGTGACTCAACGAAAGGCACTCCTCATGATGGTCCATCACCATAGTGAGCCTGACATCTAGCAGACCAAACGCTACTTTGTGACCCCGCAAGACTTATACCTTGAGGTGGCTCGTCATCTCGATGAACTGCTGATTCCCCCGCAGACATGAACTTGTGTGTGAACATGCGATTTCCACCCTGTTTGGTGGCCTATTCCACACGGTCACCACCCTCATGAACCCACTGCTCTGTAACCTGATCCAAAGTGATACCTGTAGCTGCTACTTTGCTTTTTGGAACGAAACCCCGCACAAGTCGCAAACAACTCTGCTGTAGATCCCGTGGGTTTACATTCAATGGGATATTCTGATCCATCCTTAAAAGATTTCCAAGCACTAATGAGGGAATCCAAGGCCTTAACAGAGCAAAAAATGGACACTGTAGTACTAGACTTCAAACATTTATGTGCTGTTATGCAAGAGATATGGAGCAGAGTTGCAGGAAAAATGTTTGAATAGTGGGAATGCCTGAATTGGCCAACTATTTAATTACTCATCCTAGACATACAGGTTCTCAAGGGTCTCTCAAAACTCTTCTTAGTGGAGAAGAGTCACTAAGCCTTTGTCATTCTGCATTGGTGGGGTTGTGAGGGGGCAACCAAGGCAATCATCGACTGCATTCTCGATTTCAGAGACATGGATGTAATACTGGAGAAGGCAATGGTAAAGGGTCCTTTGAGGTGCAACAACGCACATGTCCTCTGCTTTCCTGATTTCACTCAAGTTGTGTGAAATCAACACAAAATCCTAGATGCTGTCAAGTGAGAACTGAGAAAAGGAAACTTGAAATGCATGATGCTATTTCCTGCTTGGCTTCGGAATCTGGGCGAGGGATAATGATAGCACTTTACATCACTGGATGACTGAATGGATGGTTGGCGTTTCCGAAATGCGCAACTCATCTGGAATGAAGAGACGTGAAAGTGATCCGAAAAGTAAATCATCACCTGAAGAACCACCCAAAAGGTGGGAATACTAAGTAAAAATGATGTATCCACTGTGGAACAGATGGTGCTGCCTGGGGGCAAGTTGAGGGATATGGCTCCTCCCTGACGGAACTGAGTGTCCCTTTCAGACTGATGAACTGGGAACATGTGAAGTACAGTGACAGTACTCTATTTTGAGGCCTTGCATGGGAGAGTGACGATATGAAGCATAAGGAAGCAGGGTGGGCTATTAATTTCTTCTAGAATGTTTTACTGGGAGGAGGAATGACTATTGGTAGTGCCTATGATTTGTGATATTACTTACTGGGGCACTCCTACAGTTCTTGACCATTTTGAGATTATTTTCAATATTGCCATTGAGTTGTAAGAGTTGATGGGTCTTGTTAGACTTGGCATCTTTTGGCGTGTTTCCCCTGACTTTTTGCTTTCTGACCTCCCGGTTTTGACTCTGTTTTTGCTGGTGTAATGATTCTGCGCACTTTCCTCACTGCGGTCCAGTGGGAAAGTGCAAGTGCTCCTGTATAAAATGCGTTATGGATTGGTGTTTCCATGATTGACCTATTTGGTTTATCTGTCAGTCCCTTGTAAAGTGCACTGCGAGTGCCAGGGCCTATAGACCAAATGCTGTTGGTGGGCTGCAGCACTGGATTGTGCCACCCACGCAAACAGCCCGTAAAATGTAACTCGGGCCTGCCATCGCAGAGCCTGTGCGCAGCCTGGGGCTGCCATGTCGACTTGGCAAGTGCACACACTTGCAAGTCCCTAAACCTTCCCTTTGCTGCATGTTAGTCACCCCTAAGGTAGGCCCAAGGTACCCCTGTGGGCAGGGTGCGTTGTATGCGAAAGGTAGGACATGCCCGGGTGTGTGCGGCATGTCCTGATAGTGAATTACAGCCTAGTTCGTTTTTCACTATTGCAAGGCTACCTGTTCCCCTAGGCCAGAACGGGCGGTTTTGATTATTACAGTATATAATCCTAACTGACCCCGGGAACATGGTAGAAATTCGAGTTTAGTATGCCTGGACTCAGAATGATAAAATGCAGCTTTTAGTGAAGTTGGTTTTAACATTCTGTGTTTGAAAATACCACTTTTAGAAAGTGGGTATTTTCTTGTCTAACCATCCAAGCCTGCCTCTGCGGGTTGTGTATTCCTTGTCTGGAGTGTGAGTGACAGGGGCTGGGGGATGCCAGGAGACAGGGTGAGTCAGCGCAGGGCTGAATAGCAAGATCTACATGTAGATGGGTGGGAGGGGTCGCACCTGGGCCCTGAATAGGACAGTGCCTTCCCTCCACAATGCTGGCTCCACCTCCTGTGGTGCGTCTGATGTCCCTGGCCTACTCACTGAAAGAAGGGACGGAGACTTGTCAACAAAGTGCTCCAGAACTGGTTTGGACTAGGCAAAGGCCTCTCTGCCTTCAGAGAACAAAGGAATTTGGGATATAAATATTGGGGCCCTGACCCCATGAATTTAGATCTCGCTGGAATCAAGGAACCTGCCAAGACGAAGAGCTGGAAGAGCTGCCAGGAGGAGTACTGCCCCTTTGCTGTGTTGTTGTTTGTTGGGTTGGCCTGCAGCTGCTGCTTCTGCCTTGGGCAGTGAAAGGACTGGACTGAACTTTCTACAAACTTGTGCTGAGTATCTCCAAGGGCCAGAAACCGAGCTGGCCTCCTGTTAAGAAGTCTCAGGGACTACAAAGACTTCACAAGCCTCTGGGTACCGCTTCTGGAACGCTGTTTCAGTTGCCACAGAGGAAGGGAACCGCAACCGACTCCGTCAACCGAATCCATCCCTGGCCGGTGACCTGTTTGCACCGCAGACCGCATCGCCCCGCTTCGCATCGCAACCCTGGTCTCACCGTGGGCGACGTCCGACGCCGCCAACATCGAGCCGCTGCTTGCACCGTGACCTGTGGGCACCGCAGTTCGCATCGCATCGCTTCACTGGGCCAGCCGGACCAGACCGACACTGTCGCTGCAACTGGCTCAAGAGTCGTGACCGCACCGCATTTGGGGCACCGCTCGCACGTCTGCGGCGCACCGCTCCGACTCGCACCGCTGTCCGACGCCAGCTCCCGCACTCCGGCTAGGTCGCCTGCATCGCAACCTGTCAGCACCGCATCGAGCATCGTCTCACCCTGCATCGCACGCCTTGGACTCACCGACTCCGTCTGCACGACGCTCATCGAGCCGCTGCCTGCACCGCATCGAGGGACACCGCACCTTGCATCGCTCCGTCTTGCACCGCAACCGCGACGAACGCCGACCGGCTCGTACACTCCGTACCAGCCACAACGAGAAAGGTACTGTAACCGAGTCTGTTCACGACTCTGCTGGCCTGTATCGACGCGGTCGGTTGGAACTGTTAGACTCTGTGGTTTTCAGCATCGCGGTAGGCTCGGACGGAGCTACCGACTCGTCACGAACTTTGCTTTTGTGCTATTCCTGCAAAGAAAGAAGTTAACGTATCAAGTATTCATTACGTAAAGTATAGTATTGTGGATTTTTGTCGTAATTGGTCTTGTCTTGAGTATATAAAATATTGGTTATTTTTCTAAACTGGTGTGGTGTCCTTTTGTAGTGCTTACACTGTATTACTGTTGGTTATGTGCAAATGCTTTACACACTGCCTCTGAATTAAGCCTGACTGCTCGTGCCAAGCTACCACGAGGGTGAGCAGGGGTTACTTCACGAGTGTAACAACCCTTACCCTGACTAGGAAGAAGGGTCCCTACTTGGACAAAGGTGCAAGCCCTTGCCAACTAGAGATCCCATTTCTAACATTGGTTGTCAGCGGTGAGGATAGGACTTGTGTTTGCACTTGACTTACAGTGATTGGTGTGCACTACTACCATATCGCAGACCATTACGTACCGCATACTGGTTCTTTTTCTTTTGGCCTATTTTTGATCTTGCCAGTTTTCAACTCACGACTTTTGTCATGCCTGAATCAATTGCATCATCCGTTGCATCTCTGGAAGTTATCTTTGAGGAGGACAGGTTGGAATCCTACGCCGTAAAGGAGTTACGAGCGATTTGTAAAAACCTGAAAGTCCAAATCAAAGGCCTCACAAGGAAGGAGGAGCTACAGAAGGCGCTGAGGGCCTGGGTAGCAGCCAGACATGCCAATGGGCAGCCTGGTGATCTCAGTGAGGAGGTGGAGGAGCCTATTTCCAGGGTGGATGTGCTTTTGGGTAGGGGGAACCCGCCAGGTCAGGCAGCAGCAGTCTGTCCCCAGAGGAGCTGGAGGACAGGCGGGAGGCAAGGCAGTTTGAGCTGCAGAAGCTCAGGCTGGAGAGTGAGCGGGAGGAGAAGAGATTGGCCATAGAGGAGAGGAAGATGCTCTTAGAGCATGAGAGAGAACTGAAGGAGCTAGAACTTAGGAGTAAGTCAGGCTCAGATGGTGGCAGCAATTCGTCCAGAAAGGCAGACAGGATTGTGCACATTCCCAAGAACGTGGGCAAGGAGTTCAAGAAGGGGGATGACATACAAAGGTGGTTTCAGGGTTATGAGGCAGCCATACACATGAATGGGGTCCCTGAGGAGGATTGGGGAGCAGGATTGTGGCCGCTTTTCCTTGAAGAAGCAAGGGATGCTCTGATAGCTTTGGGTAAGGGGTATCACCTCACCTATGCTGACATGAAGGATGCCCTTCTCACGAGTATGGTCTTACTCCTGAAAAGTACAGGGATCAGTTCAGGTCCAGTAAGAAGTCTGATGCCAACACTTGGTTGGAATGTGTGGATGTGTTCTGCAGGTCTCTGGATGGTTGGGTGAAGGGCAGTAGTGTAACAGATTTTCAGGGGCTCTACAACTTGATTGCATGGGAGCACTTGTCTAGTCTATGTTTTGCAGATCTGCGCCAGCACCTAGTTGATAGTAAGCTAACTGACCCCAGGAAGCTTGCTATGGAAGCGGACCGCTGGGTGAGTACCAGGGTCCACAAGAAAGCGTATGGGGGAGACTCAGCCAAAGGTGGGCAGGGTCCCCAGCAGAATGGTGGGGGGACAAGGGTAAAGCACAGGAGTTCTCTAAAGGGCCCCAAACTAGTACCCAGGGTAAAGGTTCCCAGCCCCCGGTGATAAGAAGAAAGGGGTCTCTACAGGGAAGCCTGTTGAGACCGGCCCCCACAAGTGTTATGCATGTGACCAGGTAGGTCACTTTAAGGGGGACCCCAAGTGCCCGAAGGGGACACAGCCACCCACCGGTGGACAATCCGGCTAGTGTAGCGCTTGGGGAGGAGGGGTGCCCACAGGAGGGTGGGGATCCCGCAGAAATGACCCTTGTCTCACTCGGGGACAGTGAGATGGTCCCAGGAAACCAGGTGCCCCCTAACACAAAGAAATATAGCACCTGGGTGACCATTAATGGGAACAGGGTAGAGGCTCTCAGAGATACTGGAGCCAGTGTGACCTCAGTCCGGTGTCACCTGGTGTCTGAGAAGCAAGTAGTCCCAGGAGCATTCCACCAAGTAGTTGCTGTCGACAACTCTGAGCGCCAGTGTATGGTGGCGCAGGTTCCCTTTGAATGGGGGGGGTCTCAGGTCCCTTGAGGGTGGTTGTGAGCCCTACCATGCCTGTAGATTGTCTGCTAGGAAACGACCTGGAGCAGTCCTCATGGAAGGAGGTTGAGCTCAGGTCTCACTTGGAGATGCTTGGGTTGCCAGAGTGGGCATGCGTGTCTACTCGGTCAATGGCAGCCAGAAAGGGTGATCAAGAGGACTTGGAGCCTGAAACAGTGGCCCAAGTCCCTGCCAAGAGAAAGGGCAGGGGGCACGGGAAACCGGCCCCCGAAGTTCCCACGGACCGGGAGGAGGCGGACCTCGAGGGGACGCCCGGTGCCTACAGGGGAGCAGGTAGCCGAACTGGGAGACATCTCTGAGCTGACCCATTGGCAGCAAGAAGGGGGTCCCACCAGGGAGGAGTTCTGCAGGGAGCAGAGCGAGTGCCCTACTCTGGAGGGTCTGCGGCGGCAGGCTGCAGACCAGGCAGCTGGTAATCAGTCCGGGTCACATCTGATCTACTGGGAGAGTGGTCTCCTATACAGTGAGCCTAAGGTTGCTGAGCCTGGGTCAGCCCGTGTACTGGTGGTACCCCAGCGTTTCAGGACCTTCCTACTGGGTCTGGCTCATGACGTGCCTTTGGCAGGACATTTGGGGCAGGACAAGACCTTTGACAGGCTTGTCACCCACTTCTTTTGGCCCCAAATGCGAAGGCAGTCAGATGCGCACTGTAGGTCTTGCCAAACTTGCCAGGCAAGTGGTAAGAGTGGGAGGAAGGTCAAAGCTCCTCTCCAACCTTTTCCGGTTGTTGGAACACCCTTTGAAAGGGTAGGGATGGATATTGTGGGGCCACTGGATCCCAAGACAGCCATGGGCAACAGGTACATCCTGGTCTTGGTGGACCATGCCACCCGGTACCCGGAGGCAATCCCTCTCAGGACAACGACGGCGCCAGTGGTGGGCCGGGCGTTAATGGGGATCTTTTCCCGTGTGGGATTCCCCAGAGAGGTGGTTTCTGATAGGGGGACCAATTTCATATCGAAGTATATGACATCCCTGTGGAAGGAGTGTGGTGTAACCTACAAGTTCACCACTCCTTACCACCCACAAGGAAACGGTCTGGTGGAGAGATTCAACCAGACCTTGAAAGGCATGATCAAGGGTCTAACAGAACCCATGAGGCGTAAGTGGGACGTCCTCTTGCCATGCCTACTCTTTGCATACAGGGAGGTGCCTCAGAAGTCTCTTGGGTACAGCCCCTTTGAGCTCCTGTATGGCCACCCTGTCAGAGGACCTCTGAGTTTGGTAAAGGATGGCTGGGAGGCAGCTCCCAGGAAAACTCCCCAGGATGTATTTAGCTACATGCTGGCCTTTAGAAACCAAACTGCCCGCTTCAGGAAACTCGCTCAGGCGAACCTAGAAGCAAGCCAGGAAGAAATGAAGAGATGGTATGACCAGAATGCCACTCTGGTCGAATTTCAACCTGGGCAAAAAGTGTGGGTAATGGCCCCAGTGGCACCTTGTGCCTTGCAGGACAAGTGGACTGGGCCATATGAGGTAAAGGAGCGCAAAAGTGACGTCACCTACCTGGTGGATTTGCAGGCTCCAAGGAACCCGTTGAGGGTCCTTCACGTGAACCGCCTCAAGCCCCACTTCGAGAGGTCCGAAGTGAGTATGCTCTTGGCAACAGATGATGGGGTGGAAGAGGAGAGCGAGCCTCTCCCTGACCTCCTGTCTACCAAGGAGCATGATGGGTCAGTAGAGGGTGTGATCCTCTCCCCTACTCTGACTCAGGAGCAGCAGGGGGACTGTTGCCAGTTGTTGGGACAGTTCGCCCCACTGTTCTCTCTGACCCCCGGTGTTACTCACTGGTGTACCCATGACGTGGACACCGGTGACAGCCATCCTGTGAAGCACAAAATTTACAGGTTGACTGACCGGGTCAGAGCCAGCATCAAGGAGGAGGTCTCTAAGATGTTGGCGTTAGGGGTGATTGAGCCCTCCCACAGTCCTTGGGCCAGCCCAGTGGTCTTGGTCCCAAAGGCTGCGGCGCCCGGTGCCACTCCAGAACTCCGGTTTTGTGTGGACTACCGTGGGCTCAATGCCGTCACCAGGACTGACGCGCACCCCATCCCCAGAGCTGATGAGCTCATTGATCGGTTGGGAGCTGCCCGGTTCCTCAGCACGTTTGATTTAACGTCTGGGTACTGGCAGATTGCCTTAACCGATGGGGCCAAGGAGAGATCAGCATTCTCAACCCCAGAAGGTCATTACCAATTCCGGGTGATGCCCTTTGGGTTGAAGAATGCCCCTGCCACCTTTCAGAGGTTGGTCAATCAGGTGTTGGCTGGGCTGGAGGATTTCAGTGCCGCCTACCTGGATGACATTGCTGTGTTCAGTTCCAGCTGGGAAGAACATTTACAGCACCTTGAGAAAGTGTTGAGGGCTCTGCAAGGTGCAGGCCTCACGATCAAGGCCAGTAAGTGCCAGATCGGGCAGGGTTCTGTGGTGTACTTGGGGCACCAGGTAGGAAGCGGCCAGGTGGCGCCCCTACAACCCAAGATTGACACCATTCTGGCTTGGGAGCCCCCAAGACCCAGACAGAGGTGAGAGCCTTCTTAGGTCTCACCGGCTACTATAGGAGATTTGTTAAGGGCTATGGCACCATCGTTGCCCCCTTAACAGAGCTGACCTCTAAGAGGCAGCCCAGGAAAGTGATCTGGACTGAGTCCTGCCAGAAAGCTTTTGATGCCCTGAAGGCAGCCATGTGCACGGCGCCCGTGCTCAAGGCACCTGACTTCTCCAAGGAATTCGTCGTGCAGACTGACGCTTCAGAGCATGGTGTGGGAGCGGTGCTCTCACAGCTGAACGAAGAGGGCCTGGATCAGCCTGTAGTCTTCCTTAGCAGGAGACTACTTCCCAGGGAACAGAGGTGGAGTGCCATAGAAAGGGAAGCTTTTGCTGTGGTCTGGGCACTGAAGAAGTTGAGACCATACCTGTTTGGGACTCACTTCCGGGTTCAGACAGACCACAGGCCCCTCAGATGGTTGATGCAAATGAGGGTGAGAATCCAAAACTGCTGAGGTGGTCCATCTCCCTACAGGGAATGGACTTTACGGTGGAACACCGTCCTGGTACAGAACACGCCAACGCAGATGGTCTGTCCAGGTTCTTCCGCCTTAGTGAAGAGAACTCCAATGGGGTTGGGTAGTTCTCCCTACTTTCAGCTGGAGGGGACATGTGTTAGACTTGGCATCTTTTGGCGTGTTTCCCCTGACTTTTTGCTTTCTGACCTCCCGGTTTTGACTCTGTTTTTGCTGGTGTAATGATTCTGCGCACTTTCCTCACTGCGGTCCAGTGGGAAAGTGCAAGCGCTCCTGTATAAAATGCGTTATGGATTGGTGTTTCCATGATTGACCTATTTGGTTTATCTGTCAGTCCCTTGTAAAGTGCACTGCGAGTGCCAGGGCCTATAGACCAAATGCTGTTGGTGGGCTGCAGCACTGGATTGTGCCACCCACGCAAACAGCCCGTAAAATGTAACTCGGGCCTGCCATCGCAGAGCCTGTGAGCAGCCTGGGGCTGCCATGTCGACTTGGCAAGTGCACACACTTGCAAGTCCCTAAACCTTCCCTTTGCTGCATGTTAGTCACCCCTAAGGTAGGCCCAAGGTACCCCTGTGGGCAGGGTGCGTTGTATGCGAAAGGTAGGACATGCCCGGGTGTGTGCGGCATGTCCTGATAGTGAATTACAGCCTAGTTCGTTTTTCACTATTGCAAGGCTACCTGTTCCCCCTAGGCCAGAACGGGCGGTTTTGATTATTACAGTTTATAATCCTAACTGACACCGGGAACATGGTAGAAATTCGAGTTTAGTATGCCTGGACTCAGAATGATAAAATGCAGCTTTTAGTGAAGTTGGTTTTAACATTCTGTGTTTGAAAATACCACTTTTAGAAAGTGGGTATTTTCTTGTCTAACCATCCAAGCCTGCCTCTGCGAGGTTGTGTATTCCTTGTCTGGAGTGTGAGTGACAGGGCCTGGGGGATGCCAGGAGACAGGGTGAGTCAGCGCAGGGCTGAATAGCAAGATCTACATGTAGATGGGTGGGAGGGGTCGCACCTGGGCCCTGAATAGGACAGTGCCTTCCCTCCACAATGCTGGCTCCACCTCCTGTGGTGCGTCTGATGTCCCTGGCCTACTCACTGAAAGAAGGGACGGAGACTTGTCAACAAAGTGCTCCAGAACTGGTTTGGACTAGGCAAAGGCCTCTCTGCCTTCAGAGAACAAAGGAATTTGGGATATAAATATTGGGGCCCTGACCCCATGAATTTAGATCTCGCTGGAATCAAGGAACCTGCCAAGACGAAGAGCTGGAAGAGCTGCCAGGAGGAGTACTGCCCCTTTGCTGTGTTGTTGCTTTGTTGGGTTGGCCTGCAGCTGCTGCTTCTGCCTTGGGCAGTGAAAGGACTGGACTGAACTTTCTACAAACTTGTGCTGAGTATCTCCAAGGGCCAGAAACCGAGCTGGCCTCCTGTTAGAAGTCTCAGGGACTACAAAGACTTCCACAAGCCTCTGGGTACCGCTTCTGGAACAGCTGTTTCAGTTGCCACAGAGGAAGGGAACCGCAACCGACTCCGTCAACCGAATCCATCCCTGGCCGGTGACCTGTTTGCACCGCAGACCGCATCGCCCCGCTTCGCATCGCAACCCTGGTCTCACCGTGGGCGACGTCCGACGCCGCCAACATCGAGCCGCTGCTTGCACCGTGACCTGTGGGCACCGCAGTTCGCATCGCATCGCTTCACTGGGCCAGCCGGACCAGACCGACACTGTCGCTGCAACTGGCTCAAGAGTCGTGACCGCACCGCATTTGGGGCACCGCTCGCACGTCTGCGACGCACCGCTCCGACTCGCACCGCTGTCCGACGCCAGCTCCCGCACTCCGGCTAGGTCGCCTGCATCGCAACCTGTCAGCACCGCATCGAGCATCGTCTCACCCTGCATCGCACGCCTTGGACTCACCGACTCCGTCTGCACGACGCTCATCGAGCCGCTGCCTGCACCGCATCGAGGGACACCGCACCTTGCATCTCTCCGTCTTGCACCGCAACACGCGACGAACGCCGACCGGCTCGTGCACTCCGTACCAGCCACAACGAGAAAGGTACTGTAACCGAGTCTGTTCACGACTCTGCTGGCCCGTATCGACGCGGTCGGTTGGAACTGTTAGACTCTGTGGTTTTCAGCATCGCGGTAGGCTCGGACGGAGCTACCGACTTGTACAAACTTTGCTTTTGTGCTATTCCTGCAAAGAAGAAGTTAACGTATCAAGTATTCATTCGTAAAGTATAGTATTGTGGATTTTTGTCGTAATTGGTCTTGTCTTGAGTATATAAAATATTGGTTATTTTTCTAAACTGGTGTGGTGTCCGTTTGTAGTGCTTACACTGTATTACTGTTGGTTATGTGCAAATGCTTTCACACTGCCTCTGAATTAAGCCTGACTGCTCGTGCCAAGCTACCACGAGGGTGAGCAGGGGTTACTTCACGAGTGTAACAACCCTTACCCTGACTAGGAAGAAGGGTCCCTACTTGGACAAAGGTGCAAGCCCTTGCCAACTAGAGATCCCATTTCTAACAGGTCTCTTCCCAAAACACTGTAGGATAGTTACTTACAGCTTAAACAGTTTTGTTAGGATGTCAGGCATGCTGCAAATTAGGAATAATGATAGTTCAGAACCCATGAAACAGTTGTGCGGTTTGTTGGTGGAATTGGTAGTTTCAATAAATGTGGCTAAATGGCAGTGCTACTATGAAAGACCCAATTTTTCTCGGTAAATAATAACATGTATAAAAGAGTTGCAATTGAGAGTAGTGAACTGTATGGGAGCTATAATTAAACCTTCACACAAATGTATCTCCTGGAATGAGAAAGGTATGGGGGACAAAATTTAAAAGGGGTTGTGTCAAACAGACTCCATAGGCATGCACTGTAATTGGTAATCCTGCAGGAGATGCATGTAATACACATGAACAGTCGGGTCTTGGGTGTGGAGATATTACTCCCTAGTAAATGTAGGATTTCACATGGCGCTCCATCACCATATTGCTAAAAAAATCCATCTAATTTCCAGTAGACAACACACGGGCAAAATTACAGGGATGTTTTGTAGCAGCAACAGCTACTTAGTTGGAATAGGAAACAGATTACCCTTATGTTAGTATACCATCCACCATGGTCACAAGCTGATACTTTTGAAAGGCACTGGTCCAACATATTAAATCTATCCAGGGAACTGGTGGTCCTTGAGACAGATATGAACATGTTATTGTCAATAGGGATGAAAATATCAGGTGTGAAGGGGATTCCTCCTCCACCAACGTGCCTTTATAAATCATTCAATGCCCTAAAAGACATTTGGAGCTAGAGGAGCCCTGGAGAGAAGCATTTCACCTACTTCTTGGGTGCACATGCTGCCGTTTTGAGCACAGATTGTTTTTACTACAAGCACAACAGCCTATAGATTTTGAGATGTAAACATTCTAGCCAATGCTATGTCAGCTTATTCACCTTTGTGGATTAAGTTCAATAGGAGAGAAAGAGGTACGATTCTCAGGAGTGGTGCTAGAACCCAGTTCAGAGGGCCATGGGGCAAGCAGGGGATACAGGGCCCAACGATGGGCTTTGACGCCTTTTACTCCTGATGTCCCGGGGCCTGACCTACTATGGATCCTGAGCAACTGGGCCAGGTACCTCTTCAGCACATGACGCTCAGTGATAGCACAGGCAGTCCAAGGCTTCTCGGGGAGGAGGAAGACACAGGAGGTGAACACTGGAATACAACTTAAAATACGTGCAGCAGCAATAAATGATCATCCAGTCAAATACATGCTATGTGATACAAATTATTTATCTATGACTACAAAGTAAAATGCGACATTCATAAACAATACACTAAGTCCCCTGAGTTCAGGGCTCTAGTCTTTCATAGGCAGATCCCTGAGTCCCACCCCCCTCAAGCTAGTGGAAGTGGTTATTCTCCATTCACTATAGGCAACATTCATATTAAACCGCCCTAGTAAGCAGAGTCTCAAGAGTCCCACTCCAACTCTGTTTTAAAGTCAAAAGTGTTCCAGCACCATCTGGCAAGCAAGTTCCCCAGGGGCCCATTGGCCCAAAATCAGACTTATCCGCACCAGCAGCATCGGAGCAACCGGAGTCTCTGAGCACACCCCCTCCGCGGGTGCAGGAGCAGAAGTGACTGTCTCAGGTAGGTCTTATACACACTTGGCCAAACGGGCAGTGCTCAGCTGTCCTTGAGTTCCTCACATGTGATCCTGCAGTGGCTGGGAGGCTCTCGATGCACCCCTAGGCTGGATAAGGTCTTTGGCTCTTCCTAAGGGTAGTGGGGGTGTGAAGATCCTGGCGCTCGTCCTCAGTCATGGTTCAGGCCCACTAGGGTCACCACAGCAGCCTCTCTCTTGTCCGATATGTTTTCGACCAGGTCACATTTCCTGCTTGGTCCCAGTGGCCCACTCTAGCATAAGGGGTCAATGTCTCCCTACTGCACATGGGCTCTAACCCGATCGACACAGCGGTTCTCTTCACAGCTGACCCACCTGGCATACGGGGTTCCTGCTTACCACTGCACACATGCTAATCCCAGCTAGATACTGCAATATTCTTCATGGCAGCACCACCTGCCATACAGGGTCACCTACTACACATGGGCGATGACCCGTTCAGTGCAGCAATGATCATGGCTCACTTCAATGTGGCCCTCCTCTTGCACACGAAGATCGCTGACTTTCTTTGAACACAGGCAATGAACCGATCGGTGCAGCAGCCGGCTTCTCAAACCTTGCTACAAGGATCCACTCACCAGGATTCCCCACTGGACCTCGCTCCCTCCAGCACTCTCCTCTTACTCGCAGGGCACACTCACCCAGCTAGAAGACTAGCAGCCCATTGGCCCCCAGTCCTGGTCACAGGTGGAAATTATGCAGAGCTGAACCTTCTCGCACAGCCCTGCTGGCTGCTTGACAGTTGACAATTTTTGGGGTCTGTAGCACAGAAATCTGCTGTTTATATTTTTCTTCATCATATCTCTATAATTATTTTAATATTAGGAGTACAAAGATCATCAGTACAATGGGGAAACATCATTACACAGAGTCATTGCTTTCCGCAAGCATGCATGATATTTAGACCAGTTGTCTACATCCATGCGTCTCAGGAGTCAGAAAAAAAGTAATAGGTGCTATAACAGATAACCGATAAGCTATCTGAGCTTAGGAAAGGCATTGAGAAAATATGCAGTAGTTGGGCAACAATTCACGGGTGTGTGCGCCCCTGCTGGTGATACCGGTTGGGGGGGGTGGTAGGTTTAGGGCAGCCCTGTGCCACAATGGAGCAGCAAGTAATCAGCTGTGGGGTGTAGCTGTGTCAGGCCTCCTACTCTAGACTTAACAATGTAATATATCTAATTGTGACTGAGGAAGCAGTGGGTGTCTGCCCTATATGCCATTTCAGGGTATATCCACCTCTTCAAAGAGGTCTGGTGTCTAACTTGGCTTCTATCTTTGCCAGGGACCTGTCCCATCATGTATATTAGGATCCAGTGCCTCCTGCCGCCTGAGGGCCTGACGACACATCTACTTCTGTTGTAGCCCATTTACGCAGGTCTCTCAACCACTCCCCCAGTCTCGGGCTCATACCGGCTTCCAGGATATTCCTATGTGCTACTTGGCCAATACCAATGCTAGGTCGATAAATCTAAAAACATGTTAAGATTTCTTGTTACGCCTTGGTGTCCCCAGTAAGCACTTCTCTTACTCTTTAGGAAGCAGTCTTCTTGCCAATTCTGATAAACACTCCAGTACTTCCTCCAAAAGCCCTCTAACACAGGGCAGTATAAGCACATGCGGTTCTGTCGGAATAATTTCCAACAATATTTAGATCATTGTGAGAAGTGCATTAATCTTTTTCTCCAACCTGTCCTTTTTTGAGTGGAGGATGTTGTCAGGGATTTATTCTGAACTGATCGGCTGACATTAATTCTTCCTTTAGTTCCGTCACTACTCATCTGCACAGGGATGCAACACTACCGCTCCTCCGCCTTTAGCCTTTATTAATCACTTTAATAATCAGCACTTTGACTACTAGCATATAGTCGGGAGACAATTCATGTTATTGCCCCACCATTGGATGAATTTTGGCAAATTGATTGTAGCCAAGCCATTTGATGAGGAAATCAAAGCTTCTTTTGAAGAACTGCTGTTTCTATAATAGCACTGTTTCTGCACTGCACACGCACTTTCTCACTATTAAATCTGCACATTCAGATTTTGAGAAGTATTCCTCAAAAACATTTGTATAACATGTAAAAACGTACATTATTCAAATGAATTATATATATATTTATAAAACATATCATTGAGACTGCTCGTCATTATTCAATGTATTCGGCATGAAACAGGTTGGAGAAAAAGATTAATGCACTTTTCACAGTGATGTAAATATTGTTTGAAACTATTCCGATGGAACCACATGTGCTTATACCGATTATTTACCCAGGTTGTGAGGAACATAGGGTTTACCCACTAGCTGTTACGCCTATCACAGGGCAGAGCCACACCATGTGGATTAAGTTCGCCTCTGAGTTCAGACACCTAGGGCAGTTTGTAGATGCCCCTGGGTACATTTGTCCTATGCGCTTGTGGGTCAGGAAGGTATGATGGAGGTAGCTAAATTGTGTATATCTCAGTCTTGAGTTTTTTTAAATAAGCTCGCGGCTTATGTGCACCTCCCACCACTCCTTCAAGCTCTCTACCTGTGTTCTCTCCTGCTGCAACGGGGAGGCACAGAGACAAGTGACCACCTGTCTAGCTATGCTGTGTGCACATATGACCTATAAAAGCAGTGAGACGCCTGGGGACTTTTGTCCCTCTGCCCAACTTGGTGTCGCCAGTTGTTTTAGTGCATTATAAAGCAGAAATTGACCGGTTCCCAAATTATACAGTTCTCCCAGGTTCCAAAACATTCTCAGGCTTCCATCAGCAAACAAGTCATCCCATACTTGTATGCCCGCCTCGCTCCATAGGTGTACGTAATGGATTGTTGCCTATCTGAAGTATCACAGCAGCAATACAGGTGTGTATTAGAAGGGAATTTATGCAGGGGGTCATCTTTTTTATGTACATAGTTTTCCAGCACCATGTGGACACTCTTAGTAGAGTGTGATCTCTTTCAGCCCTTTTGTCTGTGGAAATCAGCCAATTTCTGATGGCTGCTCCTTCAGCTGAGCCTTTATGTCCCTTGGCTTCGCCACCCCCCTCATGGGCCACTGGAGTTGCGCCACAGCGTCATATAATTCGTAACTGGGGCGCTTAGAATACCGTGCTCTAGCAGCGCATATAACTTGCTCAGTGCCACCCGAAGGCGTTCTTCGTCCCAAATTATGGAGGTGAGCACAGATTGTAAAACTCTGAAAAATGACTTTTTTATTACCACCTGCAACACCACAAAGAAGGACAGCAAGAGGGTATTATCAGCATTTTGGCAATTGCTACCCTCCCCAATAACTACAGCAGTAGTGCCTTCCAGAACTGCAGGGATTGTCTGAATTGACGCCACTGCTCTACCTTAATTGCCACCAATCAGGTCCTTTTCATCATGGAAGATGTTGACTCCCAGGTATTTGAAGGTCATTAATTCTATTCGTAACCCCTCTGTGGGAAAGTCAAGTCGGGATTCCTCTGTTAGCTTGACCAATGGGAATAGACAAGACTTATCCCAGTTTACTTTCAGTCCCAACGCCACCCCAAAGTCATCAAGCAGGTTAATAAGCGAGAGCAAATCACCACAAGATTTGAGGAGCACAAAATTTAGAAAGTCAAGCGAATTTTTTTTAGAATGTATACATTATTTAAGACAAACCATATGACAACAAAACCATTAGTTAAAGTGCAATAATCAGTTTCTTCCACATGTAGGTTGTTTTTACATCGTCTTTATTCACACAACTCTTCCAAATGTTTGGATAAAACAAGATGACATATCCACAACAAAACAGCTTACGCGTTTCGTCCCGATTCACATGGGACTTCTTCAGGGCAGCACTTGTTATTGCAGACCGGGACACCGCTGACGGCTGCTTTTTGAGAGAAATAGGAGGCATTACACGCTTCTTGGTGCGCAGATGTGCGCAAGAAGGGCCGTTTAAATTGAGGCCGGATGGAAATGAAATTTTAAAGACATATGGACTGCGTGGTTTTAAGAACTTAAGGAACGCGGGAAAGTGAATAGGACACTGCGAGTGAAATTGGCAACGTCTTTGATTTGACTAACATGTGTTAAACATATTGAGCAAGCACTTGAGATAATACTAGCTGACATAAGCTCCACTTAGAGTGCTAAACACGCACGTGATCTCTGAGGTTTAAAATTACTGCAATAACAAGTGCTGCCCTGAAGAAGTCCCACGTGACCCCCCTTGCAAAACCAGGTTGTTTTGTGATACGTAATTTTGATATCTCCTCAATACGTTTTGGGCCCTTGCCTGTCGTGGGTACTTGACCCACCGACACGAGGTACCATTTTTATTGGGGTACCTGGGGGAACACTGGGTGGTAGGAAATTTGTGGATCCCTGCAGATTTCAGAACTGTCCCACACAGAAATTTGAGAAAAATTTGATTTTTTCAGCTAAATTTGAGGTTTGCAGGGGATTCTGGGTAGGAAAACGTTGGGGGATCCACGCAAGCCATACCTCGCTGGACTCCCCCGGGTGTCTAGTTTTCAGAAATGTGTGGGTTTGGTAATTTCCCAAGATGGCCTCCAAATCCTGGACCAAAAACTCATGTGACCCCCCTTGCAGAAGCAGATCGTTTTGTGATAGGTAATTGTGATGTCTCCACAATAACTTTTGGGCCCTTGCCTGTCGCGGGTACTTGAGTCACCCACAAGAGTGAGGTATCATTTTTATCGGGAGACCTGGGGGAACGCTGGGTGGTAGGAAATTTGTGTCAGCCCGGTGATCCTACAACTTTCCCACACAGAAATTTGAGACAAATTTGATTTTTTCATCAAAATTTGAGGTTTGCAGGGGATTCTGGGTAGGGAAACGTTGGGGGATCCACGCAAGTCATACCTCTCTAGACTCCCCCGGGTCTCTAGTTTTCATAAATGTGTGGGTTTGGTAGGTTTCCCTAGATGGCTGCCAACCCCGGGACAAAAAACGCAGATGCCCCCTATGTATCCAAAAATGACCTGGTTTTGCAAGGGTGGTCACATGAGTTTTTGGTCCCGGGATTGGCGGCCATCTAGGGAAACCTACCAAACCCACACATGTCTGAAAACTAGAGACCCGGGGAGTCCAAGGAGGTATGGCTTGTGTGGATCCCCCAACGTTTCCGTACCCAGAATCCCCTGCAAACCTCAAATTTAGCTGAAAAAATCAAATGTGTGTCAAATTTCTGTGTGGGAAAGTTGTAGGATCACCGGGCTGACACAAATTTCCCACCACCCAGCGTTCCCCCAGGTCTCCCAATAAAAATGGTACCTCACTCTTGTGGGTGGCTCAAGTACCCGCGACAGGCAAGGGCCAAAAACGTATTGTGGAGACATCAAAATTACCTATCACAAAACGATCTGCTTTTGGAAGGGGGGTAACATGAGTTTTTGGTCCAGGGCTTGGCGGCCATCTAGGGAAACCTACCAAACTAGAGACCCGGGGGAGTCCAGGGAGGTATGGCTTGCGTGGATCCCCCAATGTTTCCCTACCCAGAATCCCCTGCAAACCTCAAATTTTGATGAAAAATCAAATTTTTCTCTCATTTCTGTGTGGGAAAGTTGTAGGATCACCGGGCTGACACAAATTTGATACCACCCAGCGTTTCCCCAGGTCTCCCGATAAAAATGGTACCTCACCCTTGTGGGTGGCTCAAGTCCCCGCGACAGGCAAGGGCCCAAAACTTATTGTGGAGACATCAAAATTACCTATTACAAAACTATCTGCTTTTGCAAGGGGGGGCCACATGGGTTTTTGGTCCCGGGCTTAGCGGCCATCTAGGGAAACCTACCAAACCGACATATTTCTGAAAACTAGAGACCCGGGGGAGTCCGGGGAGGTATGGCTTTCATGGATCCCCCAACGTTTCCCTACCCAGAATCACCTGCAAACCTCAAATTTTGATGAAAAAATCAAATTATTCTCAAATTTCTGTGTGGGAAAGTACTGGAATCTGCATGGATCCACAAATTTCCTACCACCCAGCGTTCCCCCAGGCCTCCAGATAAAAATGGTACCTCACTCGCGTGGGTGGGTCAAGTACCCGCGACAGGCAAGGGCCCAAAATGTATTGAGGAGACATCAAAATTGCCTATCACAAAACAACCTGGTTTTGCAAGGGGGGTCACCTGGGTTTTTGGCCCCGGGCTCGGCGTCCATCGTGGGAAACCTACCAAACCCACATATTTCTGAAAACTAGACACCCGGGGGAGTCCAGCAAGTTATGGCTTGCGTGGACCCTCCAACGTTGTCCTACCCAGAATCCCCTGCAAACCTCAAATTTAGCTGAAAAAATCTAATTTTTCTCGAATTTCTGTGTGGGAAATTTCTGGAATCTGCATGGATCCACAAATTTCCTACCACCCAGCGTTCCCTCAGGTCTCCCGATAAAAATGGTACCTCACTCGCTTGGGTGGGTCAAGTACCCATGACAGGCAAGGGCCCAAAACGTATTGAGGAAACATCAAAATTACCTATCAGAAACCAACCTGGTTTTGCAAGGGGGAGTCACCTGGGTTTTTGGCCCCGGGCTCGGCGTCCATCTTGGGAAACTACCAAACCCACACATTTCTGAAAACTAGACACCCAGGGGAGTCCTGCGAGGTATTGCTTGCGTGGATCCCCCAACGTTTTCCTACCCAGAATCCCCTGCAAACCTCAAATTTAGCTGAAAAACCCCACATTTTCCACATATTTATGTGTGGAATCACCGTGCCGGCACAAATGTCCTACCCCACAGCGTTCCCCTCAGTCTCCTGAGTAAAATGATACCTCACTTGTATGGGTGGGGCAAGGACCTGTGACTGGGAAGAGCCAAAAACATAGGGATTAAGGGTATAGCACCGGGAATTCTAAGCGCTACATTTTTTTTAAAATAAGTTTTTAGCCAATTCTGCATTGGACACCCACACAAGTGAGGTATCATTTTACTCGAGAGACTGAGGGGAACGCTGTGGGGTAGGACAATTGTGCAGGCACGGTGATTCCACACAAAAATATGTGGAAAATGTTTTTTCCAGCTAAACTTGAGGTTTGCAGGGGATTCTGGGTAGGAAAACGTTGGGGGATCCACGCAAGCCATACCTCGCTGGACTCCCCTGGGTGTCTAGTTTTCAGAAATGTGTGGATTTGGTAGTTTCCCAAGGTGGCCGCCGAGCCCGGGGCCAAAAAGCCAGGAGACCCCCCTTGCAAAACCAGGTTGTTTTGTAATAGGTAATTTTGATGTCTCTGCAATTCGTTTTGGGCCCTTGCCTGTCGCGGGTACTTGACCCACCCACACGAGTGAGGTACCATTTTTATCGGGAGACCTGGGGGAACGCTGGGTGGTAGGAAATGTGTGGATCCATGGAGATTCCAGAACTTTCCCACACAGAAATTTGAGAAAAATTTGATTTTTTCCAGCTAAATTAGAGGTTTGCAGGGGATTTTGGGTAGGAAAACGTTGGGGGGTCCACGCAAGCCATACCTCGCTGGACTCCCCCGGGTGTCTAGTTTTCAGAAATGTGTGGGTTTGGTAGGTTTCCTAAGATGGCCGCCGAGCCCTGGGCCAAAAACCCAGGTGACCCCCCTTGCAAAACCAGGTTGTTTTGTGATAGGTAATTTTGATGTCTCCTCAATACGTTTTGGGCCCTTGCCTGTCGCGGGTACTTGATCCACCCACGGGAGTGAGGTACCATTTTTCTCGGAAGACTTTGGGGAATGCGGGGAGGGTGGAATTATGTCGATCCACGCAGATTCCAGAACTTTCCACCACAGAAATGTGAGGTAAATTTGGTTTTTTTGACAAAGTTTGAGGTTTGCAAGGGATTCTGGGTAACAGAACCTGGTGAGAGCCAGACAAGTCACCCCATCCTGTATTCCCCTGGGTGTCTAGTTTTCGAAAATGTATAGGTTTGCTAGGTTTCCCTAGGTGCCGGCAGAGCTAGGGTTCACAATCTACAGCTAGACACTTTGCAAAAAAAGGGTCCGTTTTCACTGTGAAAATGTGGTGTGTCCACGTTGTATTTTGGGCCGTTTCCTGTCATGGCCACTAGGCCTACCCACACAATGAGGTACCATTTTTCTCGGAAGACTTTGGGGAATGCGGGGTGGGTGGAATTTTGTGGATCCGCGCAGATTCCAGAACTTTCCACCACAGAAATGTGAGGAAAATGTGTTTTTTTTTTACAAAGTTTGAGGTTTGCAAGGGATTCTGGGTAATAGAACCTGGTGCGAGCCAGACAAGTCACCCCATTCTCGTTTCCCCTGGGTGTCTAGTTTTCAAAAATGTATAGGTTTGCTAGGTTTCCCTAGGTGCCGGCAGAGCTAGGGTTTAAAATCTACAGCTAGGCACTTTGCATAAAAAGGTTCAGTTTTCACTGTGAAAATGTGGTGTGTCCACGTTGCGTTTTGGGCCGTTTCCTGTCGCGGGCACTAGGCCTACACACACAAGTGAGGTACCATTTTTCTCTGAAGACTTTGAGGAATGCGGGGTGGGTGGAAATTTGTGGATTCACGCAGATTCCAGAATTTTCCACCACAGAAATGTGAGGAAAATGTGTTTTTTTTTACAAAGTTTGAGGTTTGCAAGGGATTCTGGGTAACAGAACCTGGAGAGAGCCAGACAAGTCACCCCATCCTGGATTCCCCTGGGTGTCTAGTTTTCAAAAATATATAGGTTTGCTAGGTTTCCCTAGGTGCCGGCAGAGCTAGGGTTTAAAATCTACAGCCACGCACTTTGCAAAAAAAGGGTTAGTTTTCACTGTGAAAATGTGGTGTGTCCACGTTGCGTTTTGGGCCGTTTCCTGTCGCGGGCACTAGGCCTACACACACAAGTGAGGTACCATTTTTCTCTGAAGACTTTGAGGAATGCGGGGTGGGTGGAAATTTGTGGATTCACGCAGATTCCAGAATTTTCCACCACAGAAATGTGAGGAAAATGTGTTTTTTTTTACAAAGTTTGAGGTTTGCAAGGGATTCTGGGTAATAGAACCTGGTGCGAGCCAGACAAGTCACCCCATCCTGTATTCCCCTGGATGTTTAGTTTTTGAAAATGTATAGGTTTGCTAGGTTTCCCTAGGTGCCGGCAGAACTAGGGTTCAAAATCTACAGCTAGACACTTTGCAAAAAAAGGGTCCGTCTTCACTGTGAAAATGTGGTCCGTCCACGTTGCGTTTTGGGCCGTTTCCTGTTGTGGCCACTAGGCCTACCCACACAAATGAGGTACCATTTTTCTCTGAAGACTTTGGGGGATGCGGGGTGGGTGGATTTTTGTGGATCCACGCAGATTCCTGAACTTTCCACCACAGAAATGTGAGGAAAATGTGTTGTTTTTTTTTACAAAGTTTGAGGTTTGCAAGGGATTCTGGGTAAGAGAGCCTGGTGAGAGCCACACAAGTCACCCCATCCTGGTTTCCCCTGGGTGTCTAGTTTTTAAAAATGTATAGGTTTGCTAGGTTTCCCTAGGTGCCGGCAGAGCTAGGGTTCAAAATCTACAGCTAGGCACTTTGCAAAAAAAGGGTCAGTTTTCACTGTAAAAATGAAGTGTGTCCATGTTGCGTTTTGAGCCGTTTCCTGTCGCGGGCACTAGGCCTACCCATACAAGTGAGGTACCATTTGTATCGGGAGACTTAGGGTAACACAGAATTGTAGAGCAACTGTTATTGCCTATTGACTTTCGATGCATTTCTGCCTTCCAAATGAAAGACAATGTGTAAAAAAGAAGTCACTTTGAAAAATGTCCTATAATTCTCATGCTAGTATGGGTACTCACAATTTCGGAAATGTGCAAATAGCTACTGTTTCTAAACTCTATATTTTGTTCCAATTTCAGAAATACATAGGGGTCTTTCATCCCGATTTTTCACTATATATATTTTCCCAAATTAATTGCTATATACCCGGTACATAATAAAAAACCATTGCAAGACGCTGCTCAGTTATTGGCTCTGGGTTCGTCGGGTTCTTGGTGAACCTACAAGTCCTATATATCCCCACAACCAGAAAGGTCCAGCGGATGTAACGGTATATTGCTTTCAAACATCTGTCATAATTAGAAGAAGTTACAGGTGAAAACGTTGGCACAAATGGCTGTTTTTTGCAACTCATTTTCAATTTTTCCTATTTTCAACCGTTAGTTTCTGTAAAGAAACCTTGAAGGATCTACACAAATGACCCCTTGCTGAATTCAGAATTTTGTCTACTTTTCTAAAATGTATAGCTTTCCAGGATCCATTATTGCTTTCATACCCATTTCTACCATTAACTGGAAGAAGATTGAAAGCACAAAAAATAGCAAAAATAGGCTACGCTACGTCCCAGTAAAATGCCAAAACTGTGTAAAAAATGTTGGTTTTCTGACAAAAGTCTGTCAGTCCCTGAAAGCTGGGAAAATTGTGATTTCAGCCCCACAAACCCTTTGTTGATAACCATTTGCAGGGAAAAAAACAGACGCTTTCATTTGCAGCACTTTTTCCCCATTTTTCAAAACAAAACAAAAACATTTAGCTGTATTTTGGCTAATTTCTGGGTTCCCTCAAGGGGAATCCACAAACCCTGGGTACCTTTAGAATCACCATGATGTTGGAAAAAAAGGACGTAAATTTGGCGTGGATACCTTATGCAGGGCCGGACTGGCCATAGCGGGCACCGGGCGTTTCCCCGGTAGGCCGCTAGGGTGGGGGCCGGTTTTGGGCCCCGGGGGGCCGTTTTTGTTACCGGGGGTCGGCAATATCGGCTCCCGGTAACAAAATCGGCCGAAACCGGCTCTCGCAAACTGCTCGGCTGCACTCCCCCTCACCCCAGGGGGGCCGGCTGAGCAGTTTGCCAGGGCCGGTTTCTATTCCCAGTCCGGCCCTGACCTTATGTGGTCAAAAAGTTACAGAGGCCTAAGCGCGAACTACCCCAAATAGCCAAAAAAAGGCTTAGCACGGGGGGGGAGGGGGGGAAAGGCCTAGCAGCGAAGGGGTTAAAGAAAATGTGCCTTGTACCAGAGATTTTGTCCAGGACTAGACCTTTCTATACTGCTCCTGTGAGATCTTTGTCAGGAGTCTTGACAATCAGGGGTTACTTTTATCACTGTTATCATGGGGCTTACACTGCCTAATGAAAGCCAAGCACCAATGAGCACCAAGCAGATTCCTTTAGCGTCTGAAACTGAGGACAGTGAAGTCAAACAGTTCAAGGAGTACTCATAGAGATGGAGCGGGGATAGAGACACAGAACTCGACGGACCATCCAATAATAAGCAATATACAGACTGTACTTTTAGTTAAGAAAGAACACACGCTTTTCTTTTGCTCACAACTTACTACTGTACACAAGACTCAGAGGGCACTCTACATGTTACACCGGTATCAAAATTATGAGTCACAAATGCCAATCAGTAACTGTGCATACATATACCATGCCCTCTTATGGGAAACCCTGTGGAAAATGTCCTCATTCTCCCTCCAGTGTTTGGGCTCACCCCCGACCCTGGAGCTGGTCAAATACAAAGCGATTGAAATGTAGGTTCCTCCTGTTCCTGGGGTAGCAACTTTGCACAGTACCTTCTGCGTCACTTATAGTGTGTGTGCAAGCCTGGTCTGCAATTGTCGGGATTCGCCACTCATGGAGGGGTGCTCAGTGCATGGCCAACTGAGTCTGAATCATCTGCTCCTTTTCCCAGCCGAAGTGAGTTCAGTCCATGGTACCTGCACAGGTGCTAGCCTAGTCAGGTGAGCGTCAGCAGCACTAGGACCAGCAGCTAAGTACTCTGTGCAGGCTGCACTGCTTGCAGTCCTGTGAGTCTTAGCTTTGTGTGTTCGTCCTCAGGTGCAAGCACAAGCCCCCTCCCCTGAAGAACAGAAGAGTTTCTTGATTATTGTTTTAGAGTAATCCGGACACACTGATTTTAAGTTGTATACTAAAGTTGGAGACAGTGTTCGTGTATTCCAACAGACATCTTTGAGACCGGTTTTGAACAGTTCGTCTTTTTGCTTATTCCTACTTTTTAGGTCTCGCGCCTAGCGTTGCACTGCGCAGCACGAGACATTTAGTAGTTGAAAAAACGGGGATTCAGCACTGACCTAGGAATTGCAAATGCTCGTGCGTGTGCGATTCCTTTTGTGCTACCCCATTGGCCTTTTCGTGCGTCTTTTTCTAAAAGACTGCAGCAATTGGCCAAAGGCGGGCGCATTGCTCCGCCCATGGCCTATTGGTGTCTATTACGCGCTTGGTGCGCGTAATAGACACCAATAGGCCATGGGAGGAGCAATCGCGAGCCCCGCGGGAGCGCGGAATCAGCCGCTCGCGCGCAGTCCTCGCGGCCCGCATGCGCACTGCGCATGAGGAGCAGAAACAAAACAAACCGCGAGCGCTCCGGAAGCGGAAGTGTTGGCGGGGGCGAGAAGGTCCTCGGTGAAAGTGACAGGAAAATACCGGCCTAGCGGAGCAGGCCCTGCGGCAGAGAGAGGTGAGGACGGGGGGGATGAGCCTGTCGGTGTCAAGATGGACGAGCGGTGTGCAGGGAAGACGAGGTTGACTCCCTCCATCCTGGGGCATGGTGCATCTGAGAGCCCTGCACCCAGAGACTGACTGTCTCTACGGGAACAGCGACTGGCCTGCTAGGGCGACCCTGGCCATGTACAGTGCGTCCTGTCCTGCAGTGTGTGGCGTCTGCCATGGTCATGTGTATTGCCCTTCCCGTGTCATAAAGTATCAGTGCATTATGGCCCTTATCTGTGGAATAACCTATTGGAAGTAGAGACTAGGGCTTCCCGTCCCATTGGTTGCTTGGACTAGGGTTGGGACTACTGGTAGGGCTAGGGCCTCTATTGGACATAGAGATCAGGGTTTTTTGAACTGATTGGATGCTTGGAGTAGGGCTAAGATTGGCTGTAAGGTCCTGATCTCCTATTGGTTCTAGCTTTTAGGGCTAGTGTTGTGATTGGATAGTATTAGGGCTAGGGTTCCCATTGGCTGACGGGGTCACCTGATTACTAGGGGTATCAAAGGCCAGGGTTAGGGCGTCTCAGCCAAGGGCAGAGAGGACAAGGGTGAGTGCCTGTTTGAGCCTGTTCGAGACGGGCCAGGGCCAGGAATGCTGCCCATCTTCCCATTAATTAATGTGTCTATTACTTTTCTCCTGAAAAAGCATATCTAATGCACTACCCTATTTCACATCCGCTACCTCTATCAATATTTTTAATCTGCATATACTTACCTCCTTTATGCATCTATATACTTTCAATGTACTTATGGATCTATATAATTATCACTTTCTTCTAATTTAGCATTTCCAATGCACTACCCTATTTCTCAGCCTATACTTCCCTCAATATATCTTCTAGCCCAACTTTTTGACTCATCTCAAACTTCTTTCTACTACTTTTTCCAATTCACTACCCTATCTCACCCTATACATCTATCACTATATCCTCTACACCCACTCTCTCATTTATCGCAAACGCCATACCACTACTATGTTCCCCAAAATAACCCTTTCTTGACTCTCTCCTACTCTACCCCTCCTTGTATCTTCTGACACCTCCTTTACTGTACCAATGCCCAAGACCAACCTTTCTAAACTCTTCCCTCTGACTCTTCCCCTCCAAAAACCCTTTTTACTCATCAAAAAGCCTCCTCCTACTGCTATGACCTACAAAAAGAAATCCTTCACTCTTCTATCCCACAACTATCCTTTTCAATCAAAATAACAGACTAGCATGTTCACTTCACTAATTCCATATTCCACTATACTAATTCACCACTAATCCTTTATGGGTTCCAGAGTAGCGTGCTACTCGCCAACAAAGCGCTTCAACACCCACCAGGGGTAACAGGCGCTATATGAATGCAAACCTTTCTTTCCCTTCTATCCCTCCACTATCCTTCTCACTCCAAATAACTGACTAATATCCACCACTCAAATTACTTTCATATTTCACCATACTAATTCACCACTAATCCTTTATGGGTTCCAGAGTAGCGTGCTACTCGCCAACAAAGCGCTTCAACACCCACCAGGGGTAACAGGCGCTATATGAATGCAAACCTTTCTTTCCCTTCTATCCCTCCACTATCCTTCTCACTCCAAATAACTGACTAATATCCACCACTCAAATTACTTTCATATTTCACCATACTAATTCACCACTAATCCTTTATGGGTTTCCGGAGTAGCGTGCTACTCGCCCAAAAAAAAAAAAAGCAATTCAACACCCCATCAGGGGTTAGAAGCGCTATATATATGCAAACCTTTTTTCCCTCTTCTATCCCTCCGCTATCCTTCTGAATCCAAATAACTGACTAACATATCCACCACTTAAAATTTACTTGCATGTTTCACTATACTAATTCAACACTAATCCTCTATGGGTCCCGGAGTAGCGTGCTACTCGCCGAAAAAGCGCTTCGACGCCTCGTCAGGGGTAGTAAGCGCTATACAAATGCAATTACAATACAATACAATACAATATAGACGGTCCTCCCTCCCGGTCATGTAGACGGCCCTCTTTTCCTCCCCGGATCACAGAGCCGGCCCTTGCTCACAAAGCGCCCTGGGCGGAAAGAAATGTGGCTCCTCCCTGCAGGTGGTGAATAAAATAAGGTAGCTGGGGTCCATGTTATGTGAACAGCTCATTCACACATCAGAGCAGTCATTGACATCTGAACACACATTTCTCGGCACCTCTTCAAATATTCTGATTTACTCACTGCGTAGCTCGATCACGCTAGTGCCAAGTTGGTGGTGCGAACGGCGGTGTTGTGTGTGTTGGCAGGGCAGTGAGCGGAAGGAAAGGGGTTAATAAGGTGTAAAAAAGCACACGCAGCAAGTAAAAGGATTAAAAGCAGTTCGGAGTTAGCAAGGCACCCCCCTAGAGAGAAATATTTAGTAGGCCAGGGAACAGGGGGAAATACAATCAAAACTACAAAGGTAATAGTCCCTCTAGACCTAAATTTCTTTCATTAGTGGCTTCTCAAAGCTCAAAAATAGGGCATAAAGAACATCATTCTCCACACAAGACAATTGGTCATTTTTATCAATTTTATTTCATTTTTTTCTTTTTTACTTATTTATCTGATATATCTCATTATAAAAAAATACATGACTCTTTACAATTAATATCACCATTTCTTACAAACATATGACTGTTTTCATGATTCAAATAATACAATACAAAAAAACGCAATTAATTTCAACATTTATGAGTTCATAACTGACTAAAAAATATATATAGTTCAACTCACCCCCACACACAATCACACCTCTCTCTACTCTACAACCACACCACTTGCACACAATACACTCATACTCTACATCCCAGAACAACACTGCATGCACAGATGGAGAAATCCGGGTGAAAAAATCAACCCTCGATTGCTGTGCTGATAGCTGGGATGTCTCACTCTAACTGAGTCGACGTACGTTTCAATGGAATGATATAATTCATAAACCATCTTCTTCAGGACCTGTTATTTTATGATTTATAACGGGTGGAAGGAGGGGGAACAAATCTTTATTCACGGTCTCCCGATATGTATCTGGGGTCCTAATAGAGATTGACACCGCCGTTTAGTTTGTAGTCATTCGATATCTCAGCCGAATGCAACAGGCATGCTCTCCTGAACAGCCTCTATGCTCCAAATATTCTGGTCCTTGTACAGAGTTATTTCTCTAGCTGTTCTCCCAAAAATTGCCTCCACCGTTTAACTTATCGTTCTCTGTTGTCTCGCCAAGATAATATAGATATTCACTCATTCTTACTTCTTCGGGCGTGCATCAGCCAATGCACGCCCGAAGAAGTAAGAACCACCGTAAGGGATCGCTAAACAAGAGCACGCTTTGTGTCCTTTTTAAAGGGATAAGATACACATAGAGAGGCTAGTTTCTGGGAGCCATAAAAAACATCATGTTGCTGTATAAACAATGAGGCAATTCTTTCTGGAGAAGGACAAATCAGAGAGGCTATAAATGAGTGAATATCTATATTATCTTGGCGAGACAACAGAGAACGATAAGTTAAACGGTGGAGGCAATTTTTGGGAGAACAGCTAGAGAAATAACTCTGTACAAGGACCAGAATATTTGGAGCATAGAGGCTGTTCAGGAGAGCATGCCTGTTGCATTCGGCTGAGATATCGAATGACTACAAACTAAACGGCGGTGTCAATCTCTATTAGGACCCCAGATACATATCGGGAGACCGTGAATAAAAGATTTGTTCCCCCTCCTTCCACCCGTTATAAATCATAAAATAACAGGTCCTGAAGAAGATGGTTTATGAATTATATCATTCCATTGAAACGTACGTCGACCAGTTAGAGTGAGACATCCCAGCTATCAGCACAGCAATCGAGGGTTGATTTTTTCACCCGGATTTCTCCATCTGTGCATGCAGTGTTGTTCTGGGATGTAGAGTATGAGTGTATTGTGTGCAAGTGGTGTGGTTGTAGAGTAGAGAGAGGTGTGATTGTGTGTGGGGGTGAGTTGAACTATATATATTTTTTAGTCAGTTATGAACTCATAAATGTTGAAATTAATTGCGTTTTTTGTATTGTATTATTTGAATCATGAAAACAGTCATATGTTTGTAAGAAATGGTGATATTAATTGTAAAGAGTCATGTATTTTTTTATAATGAGATATATCAGATAAATAAGTAAAAAAGAAAAAAATGAAATAAAATTGATAAAAATGACCAATTGTCTTGTGTGGAGAATGATGTTCTTTATGCCCTATTTTTGAGCTTTGAGAAGCCACTAATGAAAGAAATTTAGGTCTAGAGGGACTATTACCTTTGTAGTTTTAAAAGCAGTTCGGTCCGAATCATTGGAATCAAGTAAGAGGGACGCTGCTGTCTGCAGGACTTTAATGCAGACAGCTCCGTGTACCCGTCTGAAAATTGGCGCCCTGGACCCAGGTCCCTCATGCCAAAAGCCTACCCTGCCGGATCATGTTCTCTGTCAATGTCAAAGTCAATAAATATCTATGAGATACAAGAGATACGGGGGCCCCTCCTTGTTTAATTGTTTTTAGCTTTTTGGTACATTGAGTAAGTACCTTTGCTGACACAACCTCGGGATGTCCCTCATATGAGTTGACTATCAGCTTTCCGCACGGCTTCCCTGCGGGACAGCGAAATCTTTAACCTATGCTATTTTGTGGTTTGACGGGGTCATTCTAGAGAACTGTGTTTAAGCTGCCAGTTAGACACTCAGGCAGACATGTAAGCTTTTTCAACTACCTGCAGTAGCAATCTTCACACATGAGTTTGTATATCAATAATTAATGCCACGTTTTCAAGTTTCATACAGAGTGGAATTTTATGCCACAACGTGACGAACATCCAATTAAGTTTAGTGAGATTTCAGATATTGTAAGCGCTGTTTAGGCCCGCTTTCTGTCTGCTATAATATGCACCAGTAAGGTTAAACGTGCACTAAAAAGCTCTCAAGGAATCTAGACACTTATTTATAGCTTTTGCCTGCTCCACACATCTTCGTGGTGTTTATAAGATAAGTGTGCCAATTACGGTTTCTGATCCAGTTTCTTTTTCCAAAAAACCTCGCTCTCTAAGAAATGCATTTTCCCTTCTTTCTTTTTGAATTATCTTGCAATAGCACATACAACAACAAATAATTTTTCACTAAGGTGAGTTTTTCCACACCAGCATGAGGCCGGGGTATAAGACAGCATGTGCTCTACTGAAAGTAGGCAGACAGGGCCACCATTAGAGTTACGTAACACACCACATACATCCAATCCACACCACAGAATTCCACATCATGCCACAAAATTCAACAGCACACCACATAATTAAACTACACTACGTACCACTCCACAACACTACATACCATTCCACATAATTACACTCCATGTCACACAATCCCACTCCACGTAATTCCAGTACACTCAGTACCACATAATTACTATCCACATAATTCCACTGCACACCATGCCACATAATTTCCACACAGATACACTACACCCCACACAATTCCACTACTAACAATTCCAATTCAACCCACATAATTCCACTCCAAACCACATACATCCAATCCGCTCCAAACCAAAACACATAGATAAGACATTGTCATTTACAATGCCAATAGCTCTAACTCTCGCAAATGCGAGACCTATTGCATTGCAAATGCTTGTTGTTTATTCTTCTCAAACTGATCCATTTATGGTTTTTGTCTTCAGGTGTTTAGCAGAAAGGTTGGGTGAATTTGGGAGTCTTTTGCCAAAGGGAGATTCAAAACAAAAACACAAAAAAGGAAAAACCTAATCCGAATAATTATTTGTTAATTTACGAGGTTAGGGCCATATGTACGAACACATTTTCCCATAGACACAGAATGGGTAAAACCCTTTGATACATCTGGCCCCAAGTCCTTTCAGTGGACAGTGGGACAGGAAAGAGCAGGGGAATTTCCGTAAACAGCAAAGGTACCCTTTGTATACTCTCCTTGACACACTAAAATGTTTCCCACAACAAAGGATATCTGGAATGTCCTGGAGAAATCCTGCAATTTGCATTACTGTCTAAGGATCTCTCCACCCTCCATCTATGGTGTCGCTTGGCATCAGGAAAACAAAAAATATTTCTGTCTAGCAAGAGCCACACGTAACATACACACGTCCTCCACACAGAGAAGTAACACATTTACATGTGCACCAAGATGGCCGACAGGTGAGGAGCTCCGGCCGGGAGCTCCCGGCTTGGGATTCCCTTTTTGGCTTAAATCCCGTGACTTCTACCTCCTCCCTGGACCCCCTTACTCACCTGAGGTCCTGTTTTGGCTGCGGTCCTCATCGCTCCAATCTCCCGCTTGTGGGCTCGAGATTTGCGGAGAAAATGGATCGTTGCTTTCTTCCGCAGTGACCGAACAACCATGGCCGATGCCCGGTGGAGCTGCACAGCCAGCTATAGGGGAGATTGGCTCCGGTTTCTCGCCGAGGCCGTCACCTACCCAGCCGGACAACTGGCATGGCTCTCCTCGTCTCTCTGCCGTGCTCTCCCTCCTCTCCTGACGAAACCACCGATGACTATTTCTTTCTTCCTGGGTAGCTGCTGGATAATGGAGGGGGATCTCCCCCCTCGGCCGTCTCTTCCGGAGTCGCTGCTGGTGAGATGGCGGGGGATCTCTCCTCCGGCCGCTCGTCTTCCTTCCGGACCCGAGACGCGGGTGCTGGACATCTCTCCGCTCAGTAACGAATTATTCATCGAGAATGCAGCTTAGAGATATTGCCTTCGTCATCATGCTGGTCCTGTGCCGTAAATGCCTGACGTCCTGCTGGCTCCCTTCTGGGGCTTCGACGGAGACACGAGGATCTTTTTTTCTTCTACCGACTGAGCCGCCTCGAGATCACCGAGTTTTGTTTCCCTCTTCAGTGTTATCACCCCGTAGCTGCCTTTCCTCTCCGAGGCTGCTGCCTGATCTCCCGCGTTTATCCCACTTTCCCTGGATTCTGATGACTCGTTGAGCGTTCGAAGACCTCCAGATATGGTGACCGCCCCCCATTCAGCCCTGCCTTGGGGTAGGTTTTTTTCCTTTTTGTCTTTTTTACCAGACTTGTGCTCGCCCGCAATCCCGCCATTTTGATGCAAGGTACATGGGGTCCTTGAATCGGAGTCCTCCATTTTATGCACTCGGCATACCCTCAGCCTGATTCTTGCAGCTGCTCTGCGCATCGTTCCACCTTTTTGACTTTCACCCTTACTCGACCCCCCTGGAGCCTCCTTCACCCTTCTCTTATCTCAATGATCATGGTGAGGCACCCTTTTTGTCCCCTCCCTCGGACCTTTTCATTCCCTAATTTCTGGGACTTGACTCTGTGAAGAATAGCCGGCTCTGGATGTGCTGATTACTGGATCCCTACCCGCTTGTTTGACTCTGACCTTTGGTGGCTGGTCAGCTGTGTCCTGATCTGCATTCGTTGCCCCTCTTACTTATCTCTCTCACCCTCTATGCTCCACTAGCCTCGTTCTCTATTCTATTGAATGTTCTAGTAACAGATGTACTTGTACCGGATGTAACTTTGTAACTATATGTATCCTCATGTAAAGCGCTCTGATACCTCCGGGTCTAGCCAGCGCTATATAAAACTTTTCAAATAAACAAATAAATAAATACATGAGTCATCCATGTCCAAACACGATGGTGCAAAGGACATGGTAGTAGTGGACTGGCAGACCTTTTTAAAAACACTGGGGAGGCAAGTAGAGACTCCCTTTGGCAGGCGTAAGTGAAAAAGGCCATTATTGAACTATGAGCAGATGACAGGATTTTCCTCTCCCTTCAAAACAGACCATGAGGGTTTCACATTCCTGAATATTCCCATTATGAGGATTGAGGCTGAATCCTACACACATAAAATAGACAGTGTTTGAGCTGAGTTCCAGGGTGATGTCCAGGCCTGAAGATTGCTCCTCCTTTTGCTTCTGGACAGGGCTGATCTCTATAAAATGACTGTGTTTCCCAGATTTCTGTACCTACTCCAGATTTGGCCATATAAGGTACCAGAGATTTTCTTCCAAAAGGTAGACCCAACTGTTTGCACCCTGTTGTGGGACAGGGGCCACCCAACCACTTCCACCTGCTTCAGACACTTTGGCTCCTGGTCCAACGGCAGAATTACATTCCCTAATCTGCGAAAGTGTTATTGAGCATTCCACCTCATGGTGAGTAATAAATGGCCATTCTCCTCTTGACAGGAGCCATTTGATAGACTGGATATAGGTGACCCTGGATACCCAGCAGCATTGCATGGTGTCACAAATGTTCCTGACATGTTCCTGGGCTTCCGTCTGAAGTCTCACAACTGTAAGGCACTCAACTTGTGCCTGGAGGAATTCCTCCCTGGTGGGTCCTTCAGCAGCTAACAAATCCTGCAGTATTGGCAGTGGCTCAGACTCCAACTGTTTGGTCCACTTTGGGCATCTCACCCTCCTCTCCTTCTCAACCAGTAGCTTCTCAGATCCTACCCTGATTCACTCTCCATCTTTTTCATGTCCTTGAAAACCTGGTATGGACCCAGTATAATCCTGAGAATGACATGCAGCCTGTGCTCAGGTTATTAGAGCTGACCTAGCCCAAGTAATGTAGGCTTCTGGTACTAATACAGGAGCAATCAAATCATTGCTCAAGTCAAAAATCTTTATTCAGCACATGTGAGCATGGCCATAAGAGCACATAAAAAGAACATTTGATAGAACAATATATGAAAAGGTATTGCTCGTTCAGATTCTGTTTAAAACGTATAAAATACATATACATCACATTAAAGAATAAATGCATAAATCTTATAAGGACGCAATACATTTAAAACGAGGCAAGAAAGACCTATTCGTCACATCATAGGCAGTACAGTTTCCAATGTATTAAGTAATCCTGCGTGCTTTTCTTGTTTTAATAATATATGCTAAGAAAGACGCTGTAATAAAACAGGGCTTAATATCATTCAAATCCATCAGGTATTGGTACGCATTTTCATATGCAAACAGGTCTTCACTTAAAAAAAGGGGTCTTAAGAACTTTTTTCGACCTGCAGGATAAAGCTTACAAAAAATAGTTACATGTAAAGTGGTTTGCGCTGTCTCTTTATCACAGGGGCATTTGGTATCTTTTTGTACCCACTTTGTACCTGTGGGAAAAGCGACCAGGTGATGAAAAATGGAGAGGCAAAATCTGGTGAGGAGAAATCTATGGTATGGGTTATGTACCCAGCCAAGGAATCTCTGAAACCCTTGGTGTATAGCATAGGATAGGTAAAGTGCGACTGTCGGTTGTCTCTCCTTCCCAATAGTAGAGACTAACTCACTTTGTTCCTCTACCAGTTGCATCAGTTTTTTGGGGAATCCATGCTATCTCTTCCGGAGACTCCCATAAATGCATGTCACTATCTCTGATGGTTTGCAATGTGTTCCTAATCGAGGATAACCACCTGATCTTATCCATATGGTCCAGCGACAGGCAGTCCCTGATAATGTCCTGGGTTAATTAAGCTTCGTTTTTTACCCATATAGAATGCCAAAGTAAAATTGTTTTTTGTTCAAAAATCGTTGCTATGGGTCATTGGCCTAATTCTTAATGTACAATGGTGCTTGAAGTAGATTTGGAGACCGCTATGAGTCTTTTCAGAATTTGTTTTCTTGTTTGTGCAAGATTTTGTTGTCCCCTGTGCCACATATGTCAACTCCATATGATGCGGTGGAGGCTGTCTTGGCACTGTATTATTTTATAATTTCTGGGATACATTTAGATCCCAGCTTGGTGGTGAATCTGAAGATAGCCTCGTTATTTCTAGCCATATTTGCCACCCAGGATTCTCTATGTTCTTCCCACTCCCCATTTTCTGTAAATCTAAGGCCCAGGTAACTCAGGTGCTTTGTGCTTGCTATTTTACTGCTGTTAAGATAAAAGGAGTAAGGTTTCCTTTTTTAGTGCTGCATGACATTGTAAAGGTCTTGCCCTAGTTTATCTTAATATCAATGCTATCCATAAAATCACTAAAAGAATTCATAGAAATGTGCAGACTTGCTGGGGTTAGGGCTAAGAGGATGGCATTGTCTGCGTATAGCAGGAAGGGTACCGATCTGGCTGCTGCTTTTGGAGAGTCAGTGCCAAGTGACTGAAGTTGTTATCTATGGCATTAATATAGATTGTAAAGAGAAATAGTGCCAAAACACACCCTTGTATTAACTCCCTACAAATACTAAAGGGGTCAGTTATTTCCCCCTGTTTGCCGTATCGTACATTTGCTGTGAGCCTGTTATACATATGAGCGAGCAGCGAGATATAATTCGGACCCCCAAATCAGACATACTTCTCCAAAGCTTACTGTGGTTCACTAAGTCGAATGCATTGCTCAACTCCATGAAGCACATGTACAGGGCGGGCGCCTGAGCTAGCTTTAATGTATTTTATATTTATAAGATCTAAGTTGAGGCATTGTTCCATGGCTCCAAGTCCCCTTTCGGAAACTGTATTAAGCATCAGAAAGTATGTTATTTGCCTCAGCCCAATCTTCTAATCTCTCCAATAAAACTCTACCCAGTAATTTGGCTGAAGAATCCAACAATGAGACAGGTCTAAAACCTTTTGGGTCCTGCCTACAGCCTTTTTTATAAATAGGTATTATTATAGACTTGGACCAAGAAGGTGGGATACATCCCTTTCCCGCTGCATTACAACCCTGGGTGAGAAGGGGTGCCCATAAATCTGACTGCCTATATACATCAATGGGGACTCCACCTGGCCCAGGAACTTTCCCCAGGATGAACCTAGCTAGGGCTCTCTGGACTTCCTCAGGCTCGAAGTTAATATCTAGTTGGACTGTGTTTTTGGAGGGACCTTCTTCGGCATTTAGCTAAGTGGTGGAGGCAAAAACTGAAGAAAGTTATCAACTCAAGCATCTGCCCTTATAGAGTTTTCTATGTTCGGGCGGGTATTGCTGTTAAGGAAAGGGCATTCACTGTCTTGCAGAATAGAGTATTATCCGTATTATCGCCCGCTCGTAGAATGCTAATCAAGGCTTTGTCCTGCAAATTTTTCTTTCTTATTTCAATAGCTTTTTTGTGTTGCTTTCTACTATTGATACTATCAGCCTGGCCCCTAGGGAAGGCATTTAAGTATCTGATTAGTTCTCTGCGTGCCTTGTAACAGAGACTGTCGAACCACCCCTTAGGTCTGTTACCGTTAGCCCTCACCTCCTTGCTCAATTGTTGTTTTCATGGAGTTCGAAATTTGAGTATGGACATTTATAACTACGGAGGGGTCAGCATTAGTCTCTAAACAAGAACAGAAGTGTTCTAAATTGGCCCTCAAAAGCTCTCCCATGAATTGGTCACGATCAACACCCTCCCAGTTGTTCCGTACAGATTTCTGGCCTACCATGTAGTTAAAATCTATGATTTCCTTAGTGATGTTTGTGTATAAGGGCAGCGTAAAAATATGTCATTAAAAGATTATGGTCACTAACACCGTTGGTGTCTATCACTATGCTGAAGGGATCCGCTCTTCGATTTATGGAAGCCAAAATATGATCTATATTACTCTGACCCCTAGGACCGATAAATGTATGTTGCTTAATGGCATCATCAGTATTATATAGGGTCAAATGGATGAGGTCATATTTCAATGCTTGCTTATTAAGCTGAGTGCCATAAAAACAGTGGGTAAAGTGATCAGCACAGTCATGTGGGTCGTCAAAGCCACATATCGTGTCCACTGCTAAAGAGCATTTGAACAGATTGAAATCTCCTGCCCATATTATAAAGAGTTCCTCGTCTCTTTCTAGCGTAAAGTCCTCCAGTACGTGTTCCAGTTCACTTATAACCTGTACTCTAGACTTATCAAATACGTTATTGTAAAAGATTATAATCAAAATGTCCAGCTTTTCATCAACACAAAGCAAAATAAGTTGATAGAATGGTGAGCCCACGTTGCTTTTCACATGGCTTAGTGGTGACACTGTAGAGATCAGGGTTATCAGGCCCCCCCTTAGCTCTTCCGCTATTAGATGCAGTAGCCACTTTGCAAATAGTTGTAAAACCATCTATTGTCATGTCCTAAATGGACCATGTCTCCTGGAGGCAAACAATCTATAAACTCATAACAAATGTTTCCCAATCCTCAGTTGCTAGTTTGTCAGCCAAGCCCGACATATTCCATTAAACCCCACGGTTAAAACACCGGAGGTGTGGGATTATTGTGGACAATTCCTTCTGTAGCAATATCATGGGATTCATCAAAGGCTATGTGAGCTTCTATTAGACTTTGGTCTACAAGGGCAACTCACTGGGTTAAGGGAGTAAGTCAGTATCCTCCAGATGCAATAGCGCAGGAAAGCGATTACTCAATGTAATCTTAGAACGTGGGAATGAACGTGCTGTTTGGAAAGTACGCCTCTTTTTGGTAGAGCAAATTTTGGTGGGGGATAGAAAAAATCCAGTGGAACGGCTTGAATGTTACCCTTATTGCTTGGAATTTCAGTGTTTAGTAACATTTCCTCTACCATGTTCAGGTGTCTAAAGTTGATTATTATACAATCGCCAGCATATGACTTCCTCGTGTGCCCAAATCAATCAACTCTTATGATCAACAGTATATGATTGTGTAAAGTACTGGCCGAGAAACATCTCTGGGCAAGCCAATTCACCACTTTATTTTTAAGTTCTTGATCTGATTCATGTTTGAGTGAGGTCAGAGATGGTACACACATTAGAACTAAAACATATTAAGTGGATTCAGGGGAAAGATGAGGAACTTTGCCCTTCGACGACAGTGCCAGTCTATCTCTCTTTTGGGGCAGTCCATTTACTTGATCTATTTGTTATTTTGTTATGTGGGTTGTTTCTAAGTGAGAATTATGTTCATGGGCACCAGTACTAGAAGTAGGCATGTGGCTTTGAATCCTATTTGACCCTCCAGGCTGGTCTTGCAAGGTCCCTGTTTTAGAACCTCCACTGCCATTGTCAGCAGTATTCTCAGAACAGTTTGTAAATCCATGTTTGGGGGTGAACAGGGGGGTTGAATAGGGTGCTGGGTCTTACGTAATTCCAAGATTTTGCGCATTGCATTTTTCAGGTTATCCAGTCTTTTGGCAATGCCCTCTACCGCTGTATATACCAATTTTTCCAAGGATGATATTTGTGGTTGCGGACTCTTCAGTGATGACACTTGCTGCTCCTTGCCCATCCTTTTTTCTGTGGGGGCCTTTCTTTTTCTTTGTCGACGGGAAGTGTGGAGGTGAAATGCTGTGTGTCTCTATTTGATCTCAGGCGAGGCTGACACACAGGTGTTGAATACACAGTTATTAGGGGCGTTGGGGGTCCTCGATGGGGCCAACTGTGTTTCAAGGTTTGAAATCAAATATACATAATCTGGGAGGGAAACTTTAACAGCCGTTGGGTAGCCTCCAACCTCTTCTCAACATTACCTATTTCTTTTCAAATAATATTCATCGCCCTGGTGAAAAGTTTGGAATAGACCCAACATATTGAATGTCTTTGGAGAGCTGGCTTGTCTGTGCCTTTCTTTTACCCATTTTAGGTGTGGAAAAGATCGAATTAACAATGTTGAAGGAAAAATATAGGTACAAGGCAAAGCAGAGGAGGGGCGATATGTTGGCCAGTATTTACATCATGAATCGATGAAAGATGGCAATACAGAGGGAGACCAAAATAAGGATACCAGTTTCATAAGAAGTTGGCCACTCAGAGCAGGGTATACGCCCGTTTACTATGCAGCCACATTTGCGTCTAACACTGCAAACTACAAATTTAACACAACTACTACACAATCCACCATATGCTACATAATTTGCAGATTTCAACAAAATCAGCTTGTGTCTAACTCAAAAGGATTAGTGCTACTAAACAAAAGTGTCATACATGGTACCAAGCAATGGCAAATCTTTTGGAAAGGTTGTTGGACTTGGCCCTTTTTCCCTGAATTTTTCGCTTTTGTGGGAATAAACCTGTCATGCTGATGTATCTGAAATACAAATGTTAAATACTGCGCAATGGTGTACGCAGGTTGATTTTGACCCTTGTGTAAATGTTACTTTTAAAATGGACGCCATTGCTGTGTGCTTGTGCCTGCCTGCCAGAGGTGGGTTACCAGTCTAGTCGTTTGTTTCCCAGCACCCCCCAGCTTTTGGAGGGAAGCCTGGCACCCAGGGTGCTCTACACCTCCCCCTAAACCAGTTGGGACCGGTTCCCCAGGGAACCTTCCAGAAGCTTCCAGCCCTTTCTGGTAGGTGGGGTGAGGGGTGTATAAATAACGGAGCTGGGATGCCATGTGGTCAGACTGTGCGTGGACTTGATCGCGAGGGGACACTCTGCCAGGAGGTACCGCCGCATGGGCCTGTGTGCTGGCCTCTGTGCTCAACTGTACCCCTTTTTATTTTTATTTATTTTTATTTTAAAAGTTTTATATAGCGCTAGCTAGACCCGTGGGTATCAGAGCGCTTTACATACACACTGTACAAAACCAAAGGAAATTGCATTACTTAGTAGGAAGGCAGTAGGGAAGCAAAAACAGAGATAAAAAATACAACATGAAAAATAGATAAACAGTGCAGCGGAGGGAGAGAAAACAAACGAAGGTGGTTAACACAGACCGGTCACCACTATCCTTGAATGTCAAGAGAGAGAGGAGTTAACTCGGATATTGAAGTCTAGGTTAGTTGATGTTGGTCAGGAAAGTATTTGTTAAGGAGATGGAGTTTCAGGTCCCTTTTGAAACAGGAGAAGGAGGGGTTGCATCTGAGGACTCTAGGGAGAGCGTTCCATATCCTGGGAGCGTTGCCAGAAAACGATCGGTATTGGGTGGTTTTCTTTTTCAGTTTCGGAGGGATAAGAAGGAGTGAGTTAGAACTTCTCAGTGTTCTGGATTGACCTGCTCTTACCAGTTTGTTGTTCAGGTAGTTGGGGGCCGGAGAGTGAAGGGTTTTGTGTGTGATGCAGGCCAGCTTGTAAATACACCTCCCTTCCATAGGAAGCCAGTTGAGGGAGTTGAGAGCTGGAGTGATGTGTTCAAATCTTTTCACTCCAGATATGAGTCGAGCGGCCATGTTCAGCACTGCCCTTAGTGGGGCTAGGTGAGCTTTTGGAGTCCCTGTTAGGATGGCATTCCCGTAGTCGATTTTAGAGAGAACTAGGGATTGAACTACTGTCTTGAGGTCGTCCTGGGGAAGAAAAGGTTTCAATTTCTTGAGGTGTTTTAGTGAGAAAAGAGCACCTTTTGCAGAGTTTTTGATGTGGGCCTCCATTGATAAGTTCTTGTCAAGGGTGATGCCTAGCTACTTCACTGAGTCGGATAGGACGAGGGGGCAGTTTAGGGCAACCAGATTCTTGAGCCACTCTTGGATTGGTCGATGGTTGCTTTTTGGAGAGAATAGGATTAGTTCCGTTTTATCTGGGTTGAGCTTTAAGTGGTTAGTGTTGAACCAAGTTTGGATCTCGGTTAGAGTGACATTGAGGTGTCGGATGTCGTTGGGAGACTTGATTTTGAAATAGATTTGGGTGTCGTCAGCGTAGAGGTGGTAGTTCACTTCCGCTTTTTTCAAGATGATTGTGAGGGGCTCCATGAAGAGATTGAAGAGGGACGGGGAGAGGATTGAGCCTTGCGGGACCCCAAGTGTGACTTTTGTTGGCTTCGAGAGACAGAGGTTGATTTTAATTTGTCGCGAGCGGTGTTGAAGGAAGGAGGTGAACCATTTTAGTACTGTGCCATTAATGCCGGAGCGTTTCGACAAGGTCTCCAGAAGAGCTGGATGATTTACAGTGTCGAATGCCGCAGATAGGTCAATAAGGATGAGAAGGCAGGCGTCACCTTCATCTAAAGTCTTGTGAATATCGTCAGCGATGTTGAGCATAGCTGTTTCAGTGCTACAGCCTTTCCTGAATCCTGATTGAAAGGTGTCGAGGAGGTTGAACTCATCAATGTGTTTGTTGAGTTGGTGGAGAACGCATTTCTCCAATGTTTTCGCAAGGAACGGGAGGTTGGAGATAGGTCTGAGGTTGTTAAGATCATTAGGGTCGGCCCCTGGTTTCTTGAGAATGGGTGTGATTTGTCCTAGTTGAAGGGAGTCTGGGACACAGCCTGAGATGAGAGAGGCATTGATGATTTTTGTCCAGAAAGGGAAATGGTGTGGTTGAGTTCTTTTATAATTGTGGATGGGAGGGGGTCCATAGTGTGGGAGGAAGGTTTTAGGGTAGAGATTATACTGAAGACCTCGTTTTCCGACATTAGCTCAAAGTCGGACCAATGCGCATTGTTTTTTAGCTGGAGGCAGACCTGATTGTCCTTGGTAAGAACTCTTTCTGATTGGTCAAGGGTGGTTAAAGGGGGGCAGGTTAAGAGGGAAGGAGGGTTTGCGGTTTGGAGGAAGGATTGATCAATTTTTGAGACTTTATTAGAGAAGAAGATGGCAATTTCTTCACATCGCTCTTTGGTGGCTATGATTTCGTTAGAGGGAGTGCAGTTTGTTTGGCATTTGACAATGTTGAAGAGTTCTCTCGGTCTGTTTTTCACCAGATCTAGTTGGTTGCGGAAGAAAGACGCCTTTTCACTGAAAATGTGTTTTTTGTATGCCTGCCGAGCAGATCTAAGTTGCGCTAGGTGCAAGGTCGAGGGGTTTAGTCTCCAACACCTTTCCGTTTGTCTGAGTTGACGCCTTTCGTTATTCAGATCCATATTGAACCAGGGTTTAGATTTGGTTCGCCTCATTTGTTTGAGTTTGAGTGGAGCTACTTGGTCTAAGACCTCTGTCATTTTAGAGTTAAAGTGTGTAGTGAGGTCATCGGCCGTCCATGATGAGGGTTGGGGTTGTAGATGGGCATGAATCCTGGATTCAAGTTCGGGTAAAGGGACTTTTTGATGTTTCTGGTCCAGTGCTTAGGTTTGTCATCACGAATAGGTTGGTGTCTGACAAGTGCATCAATCTTGAACAGAATGAGGTGGTGGTCTGACCAGTCAATGGGAGAAATCGCTCTCAGAGAGACCAGTTCATTGTTGGTAATGATCGCATCCAGTGTTGCACCTTTGATGTGAGTTGGTTCATTGCAGAGTTGTTTGAGATTGTATATTTCAAGTAGGTTGGATAGGTTCTGGACAGTGGAGTCTTCTGGGTCATTCCAGTGGATGTTGAGGTCACCCAGGAACACGTCTTTTGTGTCTGTCATGGAGAAACGTGTTATTAGGTCTGTTAGTTCTTCGGGGAAAAGGGTACGCTCTCCAGGAGGATGGTAGATGGTGTGGAATTTGATGGGAGAGGTGCCCTTGGCAGTGAGTTCGACACCCAGGTATTCAAACGATAGGTATTCTGCAGGTTTAAGTTTGGTGATCTGTATTCCAGCTTTGTGAATGATGGCTAGTCCCCCCCAGTTTTGATTGGCCTGTCTTGTCTGATGATGTTGTACCCTGGAGGGGTGAGAATGTCAAGAATGGGGGTGGAGTGGACATTAAGCCAGGATTCTGTGAGGAAAGCGATGTCAATTTCTTCAGCGAGTAGAGCTTCAGCAATGTCTGTGGCGTGTTGTACTGCTGATCTGCAGTTTAGGAGCATGCAAGAGAGAGGGCAGGGAGCCTTGGTGGTGGGGGAGCTAGGTGGATAGAGGAGTATTGAGCAGGAGGTCTAGGCGAGTGGACAGTTTTAGGGAGTCTGTTAGTGCCAACAATAACAGGGATGGGGAAAGGGGCTGATTTCTGGCTCAGAGCGAGGTAAGGGTCGTTGGTCACATCAGGTTTCAATACCGAAAGGGGGAGGCGATCCCGGTTGGGTCGAAGTGTCCACCGGGCTAGTGAGGGCCCTTTGCTGGAGTACAGACTGCGGTGCCAGGAGGAGTGCCACTGGATGGGGGATGACCGTTCCCCGGAACTGCGGCCCTGTCTTGATGAGTGCCCCCTGCCTGCTGAACTTGCCCAGCATTGCCTGCCTGCTCTCCTGCTCTAGCGCCTCGTGAGCGCTACAACTGTGCTCTGCCTGCTGGCTAGCGCCTGGAGAAGAAGAGCGCTTTATCTTACTGCCCAGGAGGTGAGGAGCTGACCCCTGCAGCGCTGTGCTACGAGAAGCGCTATATGGCCCCTGTCCAAAGAGAAGAGGAGCGCTGTTTTGTAGCCCTGAAGCCCCTGGTGGGACCTAGCGCCTCGTGAGTGCTACAATTCGATTTTGCCTGCTGTGGGCACCTCTGTGCCCCAGGAGAAGAGAGGCGCTATTTTGTTGTCCTTGGAGCGCTATACTCCACCCAGGACTTTTCCAGCCTGGTTGCAGGAAGAGAAGAGCCGCTGAGGGAATCCCGGCGTGTGGGATTTCCCCTGTGTCTTGTCCTTCGCGGGTGCCCACCCCGCGTTTATGCACTTCTTAAAATAAAGCGGGTGCCCACCCCGCTTCGTATTACAAATTAAGAGGGAGCCTACCCCTCATTGCCGCCCTAAATCACCGCCGCAACCCGGGTTGCGCAGAGGAGCAGCGCTGCCCGCGGCGACCCGGAAGGAGACGGGACCTCGCCCGAGCCGGCCGGAAGTGGATGGGGGCTCCCCGTGAGCAGAGGAGAGCCCCGAGAGGAAGTGGGATCTTCGTAAAGTCCCGTGTCCCAGGAGGGGGCCCGGGTGAAGTCCGGCGAAGCGCTGCTGGTGGCGGGGCCCTCAGGCGCTGAGGAGAGCCCCGCGTGTGTCCGGAGCCGGGAGACTGAAGAGACCCCCGGCGACTGCAACAAGGACAGCCGGTGAGTGGGGCCCCTTGCGGAGTTGGGGGGTGTGTCGGGGCACATTGCCGGTGCCCGCCCCCGATGCCCGTGCTGATCCGTACAGCTGCCCCGTCTGACAGCGGGCAGCTGCAACGTTTGGGCATATTTCCCATTCCAGAGTCCCGGAGAGGAGCTCCAACGTGGCCATAGTGGTTTTATTCCACCCAGCCGCCCCGCCGGACAGTGGCAGCTGCTCCTAACGGGCAATTGTTGTTTGGGATACCAAATTGGGCTTCCCCTGCACATGTAGTGTCAGTACTTGTTTTGGGCTGATTCCCAGCTGGCCTGCGAGTGCGCAGGCAGCTGCAACGGATTGGGGGCACTGTATTCCTCAGGAGACGAGAGAGAAGAGTGAGAGACACTCCTGCTCGGCCCCAGCGCTTTGCGCACTCTTGCTTTGCTGCTTTTGCAGCCAGCCCTGATTATGGCCTAATGAGATGCCCCCTGTACTTATGTTGAGGCTGATGTGCGGTATACTGGGGGTCTATGCCTGACCTACTGGGGCTATGCCATGATGCCTGTATACTGTGTTCCATGCTTACATCGGAGTTCTGCCTATTTGGATGCATAATATGCCTATTGAAATGCCCATGTGTTAGGCTCCATGCTGACGGTGCTGCATTTAGGCCTAAGGTGAAGCCTCATGCCATACAACGTTTTCATGCTGATGACGCCTCGAGGCTCACATGGTGATGTACAGTGTGGTCGATGCTAATGCGATTACGCTTAATGCAGGAGGTGATTGGTACCCATGAGGATGCCCAACGTCGGGGTATGATGTTCTAGGTGCTACCAGGGGTGTCCTACTGTTACAGTGCATAATGTGATGTTTATGCTAATGATAAGGTTTCCCCCCCGCAGGCTTACAGTGTTGGTGTTCTGCTAACCTAGGCCTAATGCTCTTTCCTTGTGCTCACAGGGTTAGGCCGAAGGGACTTTAGGCCAACCTGATTTCTACCATGCTAATGTTATGAGCCTACATGTTCATGCCTATTGGGGTTTATGCAAATATGATGTTGCTCAGTGCATGATCTTGCCAGAGGGTACTGGCTGACATACCCTGATTATTACTACTGGACTTTCATGTGTCCCTTACACTTACATTACTCCTAATTATATTGTGATGAGGTTGGCAGCGGCCCGATTGGCCCTGCCCTGTAAATAACCCCATGTAAATGATTCCTGGGTGTCAGTTGGCACCGTGTTCATACCTGTGATAGTATCCTAACGTGTTCTGCATAATACATGTGCTGTTTTTTCACATCACCTGGTGTGGTCTCTTTTTGTAGTGTGCCTGGTGTGTCGCCTGTGAGTCTGCTGCGCAGATGCTTTACACATTTCCTCCGGAGTTTGGCCCGCCCGCTCTGCACCACGCTACCCGTTTCTAACACAGGTTAACTCATCACTTTTAAGTTGCTGATTGCTCTTTTCAGGGAGTTCCTACTAACGAGGTAAAATGTTTGCAAAGAAGGTACCGATTTGTCTTAAAATAAAACTGTACGATAATACTGCCAAAAAATGAGCCCCATTATGCTGCACAGTTTGGATTCTCTTGCCACATAATTTAGTCAACCTTTGCAACATAAATTGTTCCTCCTTTGCTGCATGCTTCCAGTGGCCCTTCGTTTTGGCACTTGATTGAGGTCCAAAATTAGCAGGCATTGATGCGTGTTAAAAACAGTAAAATAATACTGCCACAAAATGTGTCATGTTACGCTGCACAATTTGCATTTTCTTGACACATAATTTAGTCAACCTTTGCGATATGGTTTGTCCCTCCACTGCTGCATGCTTCCAGTGGCCTTGTGTTTAGGTATTTGATAGAGGTCAGAAATTAATACAAAGAGCTAAAGTGCAACATATTCAAATATATGAGTAGACTGTAAATGGATCAAAACTTGACTAGAGATCGACAGGAAGAGATGGTTTACAGAAAGAAAAAAAGGTATTTTCCAGCCCAGGCTTAGGATCACACCTTATTCAGTACCTTTTACAGAACATGGGGTTTGATGTACAAAGTATTTTTACGGTTGCAAACAGTCCGACTCTGAGTTTGCGACCACCAAAACGCTTTTTTAAATGTACTAATTTCATTTTAGGACTTGGTAAACTTTTACCAATTTCCAAAATGGGATTGGGACCCCATACCGATTCGGTATTTTCAAGAGTCATGTTGTAGGCATCCCTACCAAATCAAAATGCAATGTATCAATTTTTTGCAACAGAAATCTGGTCACAAAACATTGAAAAATTACTGATTCCCGAGTTGGGGTGTTAATGCATTCACAAGGGGACCCCTTTCCCTCTTTGAATGTAAAATAAAATTGTTGGGGAGTAGGCAGTGCTACAACTGAACACAGGCAACTCTAAAGCAAACTTTAAAAAAAAAAGAATGTTTCTTTTTAAATGCAGGCCCGTTTCCTTTAAGGAGAAGGGTCTGCACTTAAAAAAAAAAAAAAGTTGACTTTATTGAAATGCGAGCACAGAAATGGCGGTCTGCTGATCTTGGAAGGCTACCATCCAATGTATGTAGGCCATTTTGCTGAATTATTTCCTGATCGCCAAAATATTGTCATAAATTGCAACCAGATTCATGCGAACAGTAATTGGTACATTGTACCCAAACTTCCATATTGAAGAATCATAAGTTAGGTAAATGACTAGAGAGCACATGGGGGTGAGGGAGAGAGCAAAAGCGAGAGAGAGAGTGTGTACATTCAACATATTTATTTTAAAAGTTTTCTCTATTTAACCGTTGAACGCTTCTGTTAAATAGCTCACAGTATAAGTGCGCTGCTTAGAGGAAGTCATCTCAGTAGAACTGGAACCGGCAACACTCAGGTTACACACAAATCGCTGCAGTAGGTGCTCTATTGTTGCCCTGCCCTACTTCTTGTGACCAAAACCTTACAACAAATCTCTGCAGTAGTTGCATTTACCAACTGGCATTTGTGACTTGGATTATAACCTGACCTGTGAAGGCTACACTCTGAATATTTATATATTATACAAAAGACTATGCCATAGGCACTGAAGCCAGCGACCTTCAGATAACACACAGAACTATGCGATATAAACATGCTCATGTAGTATCACTCGCGTTTTAACTTAATATGTAAAGTCTGTTCGTATTTGTAGTTTTATTTCTATTCACATTACCTTCTATTTTGTCTCCTTATTTACCCCAATGAGGCTATAATCCATTTTTTTCTGTGTAATTTCCACTTCCATCTCTTTACTTTTTGGGTATTTTTTAGGTCTCGCCTAGCGACGCAGCGCATGCGCTGCTCGCCTTGGCGAGATCTATTGTCGTGGGTTTTCCTTCCGAAGGGGGACAGGAGATGTGCACGCACGGCCGGACAGGCGATGTGCACGTGTACGGCTTCAGCACAACGCGCGCATGGCGCGCTTTCACTTTCCCTCCGTAACATGCAGCATAGTGGGCAGAGAGGAGGCCTGCTTCATCCGTGCATTCTGCTTTATTTAAAACTGAAGAAGCTTTTTCGGTTGAAAGAGAGCGAAGATGATAAGTAAATGGTTTTTTTTGTTTTGTTTTTTAATTGTCTCCACGCCGTAGACAGCAGGCATTGGAGGCATGAGGGAGGAGCGGGCAGCTTTGCCAGCTTACGCCAGCGGGCTCTGGCGCGCTGTTCTCCGCCCCTCACGCTGCCTAGGTCTGCTCCCTGCAGCTGCGAGCACTTCCACAGACCGGCCAGCCGCAGCCCTCCTAGTTTTATTTTAATCGGCCCTGTGCCGTAGATAGCAGGCATGGGAAGTGTGCGGGGAAGAGCGGGGCAGCTTTCCTTATTAAAAACACGCACAGCGTCTCCGGGTCTAGGTTAATTAGGTGTTGTTCATCGCTTTCACTTTCACAAACCCAAATCAAAATCGTTGCTCTATGGCACACGTAACGTGTTTCTACAGTAGATCGGGTGTAGTGCCCCAATGCCGAACTTCACACGGCCACCGCAAAGACGTGTGCACATATGTGCACTGTAACTGCAACTTCTCAAAATCGCAGTCCAAGGGGAGGCAGGACCAGGACACTGCTCACCCACCTCAAACTGCAGCGGAAACAATGCACCAACAATGACCGCCACTACAACATAGCGCGCAGCAGTTGGTTTAGAGCGGACACTCCTAGGTCAGCCTCAACAGCATGGATGAGGCACAACTGATCCAGTGGAGGACGCTGGAGCCGACAGACCACCCGTCGCCACTAAAATGCTCAGAAACGGAGGTAAGGAGCTTCTTGTTTATTAAGCCGTCGGCTCCCAACGTCGGGCAGCAACTACCAACTGAACCCACCCCAGAGTTCCACACAGGGGACACCCTAAGCCCCCAAATTCACTTTCCAGTCAAAACACTATTTCCATCTCTCTACCTTTTCTACATGGCCATTTATCTTACCTCCCTTTTCAAATGTGTCTCGGTCTCTTTCTGCATTCCCTATTTCTCCGTCGGTCTCTCTTTTATATCCATATCTCTGTTTTTCTGCTGTTGTATATCCATGTCTGTCTTCTGCCTATGTAAATACCCATGTATTTCATATGTGTGTCCGATTCTCTTTCTTCTTCCTATCCAAATCCCTGCTTTATATCTTCACCAGATGTCATTCTCTCCTTAGCCTATTCAGTATTATCAGACTACCACCTGTCCACGTATCTGAGTTTCTTTTCCGCCCTTCCCAATGCCCATTTATCTTTCAGTTGCCTCTCTTCTGCCTATCTAAACTTTATTACTTAATTTCTTTATATGTATCAGTGTCTCTTCTGCCTGTCCGGAATTCTCTCACTCTTCAACTGTTCACTTGTGAGAGAATCTTCTGCCAATCAAGTTATTTTTTTGTCTAGTCAGCATACCATTAAAAGAGATCTCACAGCTGTTGTAAGCGAGTGAGTACTAGAGGATAGGACCTGCAGCCCACCCATGTTGGTCTCCTGCTTCGTCACATGTGTGGATTTCATCCACGTGTCTGTTTGTCTTGTGATCATGCAGTGACTGCCTCACTTTTGTAAAAATTGAAAACATGGCTGGTTAATACGCATTAATTAAGCTAGCATGCTGTCGTTCCTATATTACTGTAGCGCCAGGACACCCTTTTGGGCAACTGTAACGCTTTCCAAATATTTTAATTTATTTATTCATTCCAGTAAAATTTCTACTAGTTCGAATGTCTCTACCTTTACTTGATCTCTGCGTTTCTTCGGTCTGGACTACTGCCAGTGTCTGTTTTCTGCGTGCTTGCCTCTATAACATCTCTATGCGCTTTCTCCCGGCTCTCCCCCCTCTTGGGGCTGTGCCCCGTCCTTTATTTGCTTTGCATGGCCTGGTGCCCGCAATAAGGCTGTTTGGGATCTGTTGTCAGCCCTCGCAAAAGGATGCAAAGGGCAATGAACTTAGCCTTCCCAGTGTAAAATGGCAACTGTTTGTTGGGACCTGCTAATCCAGAACCGCATTTATCAGTGGTGAACATTCAACTCGCTTAGCCTTCCTGCTGTTTTACATTTAACTCTCGCATATATTGTAAGTCCATCTGATAAAGCTTCCATCAATTAAGGTTTTACTTATGTAGGCATTTCTATGTATTGGCCCTTTTACTTCTGTTACGCGGTATGTCTTATTTAATCTGTAGCACTATTTTCTTTAACAAGTTTCTTCTACTAAAGGCACAACATGCTTTCCTGCAACATTCAGCTTTCACTTCCCAAACAGCCAGGGACAGTGGCTGCCGCTTCTCTGAAATTGAATAGGTCTCGCAGTTACAACAGTTTGAGCTATTGGCATTGTAAATGACAATGCCTTTTATTTATCTGTTTTAAAAACAACAGATAAATAAAAGGCATTGTCATTTACAATGTCAATAGCTTAAACTCTTGCAAATGCGAGACCTATTGCATTGCAAATGCTTGTTTTGTCTTGCAATTGTTTTCCTTTTATTCTTTTATTTTCTAAATCAATGCATCGGGGTCTTTCAATGGTTTACTCTACCTCCAAGTTTAATTTGTCATCATTTTGTTCCTTTATTTTTCTTTCTGAATTCTTTAGGCGAAGTGTTTGGTAATTTCTTTTCCTGCCCTGTTTAGATCGAAGCCTACCAGACAGTTTGCTAAATACATCCTGGGGACATTCAGAAATTGACCTAGGAATGTATTCCATCTGTTGCTTACCATTGGCTTTGTGGTTTGCAACTCACATTTTCTGGCTTTCTATTTGCTGCCATCATTTGCTTTAGGCTATCCAGCTTGAGTCTGTCCCTCCCATTGCACAAACCTTGTTCGCTGTATTCTTCCACGAACTCGCTTTCTGTAAACAGGCCTTTAAATCTTGTTCATTTCTAGTCACATTTGCTGTGCATTCGAACGCAGAGGTCAAATGTCAATCTCTCTCTTCTGAGGGAGCTTGGTGTTTACTTTTCTTTCTCACTTCAAAGAGAGAATTTATGTGACAATTCTGCTGAGTACCCATGTAAGAGGAGAGGGTGTAGGATGTTTTTTTCTAACACACAACAAAAAAAATTAACTGTGCTGATGTTTCAGAATTCGTAAAAATGAAGCATGTTTTTGGAATTCTGAAGTGTGGTGGAAACAAATATTTGAATACGATCAAAACAGATCAATACACTAGGTGGTGACATCTGCACACATTATCATTTGTGTGTAGTAAAACCATATTTCGGTGCAAATATAATTGTCATTTCAATTGAAAATGTGCGGTCTGTTATGGCAGTGCACTACCACACCATGCATACTCCACACTAAGCCACTCCACTCCACTCTATGCCCTTCCACTCTATGCCCCGCCACTCCATTCTACAACGCTCCACTCCAGTCTACAACATGCCATCCACTCTATGCCCTCCACTCTAAGACACTCTATGACATGCCACGCCACTTGACTCCACTCCAATCTATGCCACTCACTCCATGACAGAACACACCACTCCACTCTACCCCACTCCACTCTACCCCACTCCAATCTATCCCACTCCAATATACCCCAATCTGCCCCACCCCACTCCACTTCAATCTACTCTACTCCAATCATCCCCACTCAAATTCACCCAATGCATCAAACTACACTCTAATGTACCCCATTCGACTCCAACCCACCCCATTTCACCACTCCAATCGACCCCACTTCAATCTATCCCACTCTAACCCAATCTACCTCACTCCAATCTACCCCAATCCACTCCACTATAATTCAATCTACCCCACTCCACTACAATCTACTGCACTCCACTGAAATCTACCCCACTCTGCTCCAATCTACCCCAGTCTACCCCACTCCACTCCTAACTACCCCAATCCACTCCAATCCAATGTACCCCAATCCAACCCACTCCAATCTACCCCACTCCACTTCAGTCTAATTTACCCTACTCCATTCCAATTTACCCCACTTCACTCCAAACTCCACTGCAATCTACCAAACTCCTCTCAACTCTAATCTACACCACTACACTCCAATCTACCCCACACTACTCAACTCCAATCTACCACAATCTACCCGACTCCACTTCAACCTAGCACACTCCAATCCACCTAAATTACCCCACTCCAATCTATCCCACTCCACTCTACCACACTACACTACACTCTACCCAAATGTACTCCACTCCAATCTCCCACATTCCACTCCAATCTACCTCACCCCCACCGTAATCTACCCTACTCCAATCTACCCTACTCTAGTCCAATCCACTCCACCTCACTGCAATCTACCCTACCCCACTCTACCCTATCCCACTCCAATTCAACCCACTCCACTACAAACTACTCCACTCCAATCGTCCTTCTTCAATCTACTTCACCTCACTCTACCCCACCCCACTCTACCCAACTCCAATCCAATCTACTCTACTCCAATCTACCCCACTCCAATCTACCCTACTCTAATCCACTCAATTTACTCCACCCCACTTCCCCATAATCTACCCCACTACGTTCCACTCCAATCTACCCCACTCCACTCCACTCTTCAGCAATCTACTTCACGCCACTCCAATCTACTCACCCAATCCACTTTACCCCAATCTAACCACTCCACTTCACTCCAATCTACCACATGCCCCCCAAAACTACCCCACTCCAGTCCACTTTAACCATCTCCACCCCAATCCACCCAGCTCCATCCCACTCCAATCTACCCTACCCCACTCCACCCCAAACTACTCTATTCTAATCTACCTCATCCAATCTGCCCCACTCCAATCAACTCCACTCTACCCCAATCTACCACACTCAGTTCCACTCTACCCAATCGACCCCACTCCACTTCACTCCAATCTACCACATGCCACTCAAATCTACCTCATTCCAGTCCAATTGTCATGGGCACTTTCACTCACTTGAGAATCCAGTACTCCCGGGAGCAGAATGTTGAGTATTTCTCAATTCCCACCTCAGGCCTCCACACGAACACCCAATCAACAGGTGGTCGCGTGAACCCGGTCGGGGGAAAGGGGAAGTGGACAGAGAAGAGACTGCCTTTGACCTTCTTGATATCTTCCAACCTGCCTTCTATCCTTCTTCTGGATGTGTTTCCTTTTCCAGTTTTCTCTCTCTTATTTTCTTGTTATGGTGGAGATACTGCAATTTAAGGCACACAAAATTAGTCCTCTTGAATCCCTCCCTTCCACTCCTTGTTTTCTCTCTCCTAAACTCCTTACCCAATTAGTCATGGGCCTTTGCTCCTCTTCTATTTTCTTTGGTGTCTGACAAGTAACTTCCTAAACAATAACAATACCCTTAGTTTTCTTTTAGTCAATTCTCACCTTTTAACTTGTAGCTCTCACACTCGCATTCTGTCTTACTTGTGGTTTTCTGTTACTTTCTTTGTACTTTTCTTCCGCCGATGAACCTGCTCGCAAACGCTGTTCTCAAACCTTCGGGGAAAACTCAGGACCAGAGGATTACGGTAAGTGAAGATACTTCCTATGCCTATTTACTTTTACCTATTATCTATAGCCAATTCCTGTCTAACTACCGCTGCTACGAAACGCTCTAACCTACGCCTTAGCCTAGCACAAAACTAACCTTAACACTGACTAATACTGCAGCTTCAGAGATAAGCTCCTCACTGGGGAATTTCGTTGGTGAAGTGCGCGGTTCGAAATTCGACCGCAGGGCTTCACACCTGAGCTAGACCTCGCGCTCGAACCCAAGCGCGAGAAACTAGACAGCCAACCTCACTCGCATTCCTCCCTGTTGGGAGAACAGAACTATTTGCCTTATTTCGCATAACGATCACCCGCGAGTTAGTTCGAGCGGGTGATCGTTTCCAAATAGTCTTTTCCTGGATTGTGGTGGCGCATTGGAGTTTCCGAACTCCTTTCTTTCCAACCCTGACACCAATCTAACCCACTCAACCCCACTCCATGTCACGCCAATCAATCCCTATCCAATCCACCCCACACTACCCTACTCCAAGCTACCCCATCCAACCCGCCACACTGCAATCTACCCCACTCCAATCTACCCCACACCACTCTGTCCAACTCCACTCCACTTTAATCTACCCCAATCTACCCCACTCCTATCTCACTCTGATCTAACCCACTCCACTCCAATCTACCCCAACTCACTTCAATCTACCCTACAATTATCCACCCAATCTATCCCACTCTAATGTACTCCAATCTACTCCTCTCCACTCCTATTGGCCATACTCCACGCCAATCTACCCTACTCAGATGTACTCCACTGCACTCTTCTCCAATCATACCCCACTCCATTCTAATCTAACCCAATGTATCGCACTCCACTCTACCCTCATCTACCCCAATTCAACTTACCCCACTCCCCCACTCCAGTCTACACCAATCTATTCCACTCACCCACTCTACCCCAATCTACACCACTCCACTCTAACCCTCTCCACTCCAATCTATCCCACTCCACTCCTACCTACTCCTCTCCAACTCCACTTTACCCCACTCCAATCTACCCCATCCCACTCTACCCCACACCACTCCAATCTACGACTCCCCCACTCCACCCCAATCTACTCCACTCCATTCCATTGTACCCTACTATAACCCACCCAATCTTCCCCACTCCAATTTATCCCACTCCACTCTACCCCACTTCACCCCAATCTACCCTAATTCAATCTACCCGACTCTCTCACTCCAATCTACCCCACTCCAATCTACCTACCCCATCCCAATCTACCCCACACCACTCCGATTTACCCAACTCCCCCACTCCACCCCAATCTACCCCACTCCAAACGACCCCAATCTACCCCCACTCTATTCCATTCTACCCTACTATAATCATCCCAATCTACCACACTCCACTCCAGTCTACCCACTCCACTCTACCTCAAACCACCCCACTCCAATCTACCTCAATATATCACACTCCAATCTACCCCACTCCTATCTACCCCAATTCATTCGACCCCACTTCAATCTACCACACAAATGTACTCAACTCCCCCACTCCAATTTACCCCAATTCACCTTATCCCACTCTACGTCAATCTACCCCCCTTCACTCTATCCCAATCTACCCCACTCCACACCACTAACGTTTATCCATACTGAACGGCAGCCCCGCTGGCTTTGCCAATGCTTGTCTATTTTCCTGGCGTTGCCTCACTCTTTCACGCCTTCGTTCTTTTGAGAATACATACACTGTGAAAGATTCCCCAAGGGATGCAGCTTACAAGCTGCCCAGGCACAGTTAGATGCCTTGGCAAACCTTCACTTTCACATGGCCTGCAAGAAACTAAAGAGCTCTAACATCTGTCAGGGCGGCAGGGTTGTCTCACATTCTTCAGGGCAGGGCCGGCACTACGCATGGGCAGTAAGGGCAGTATGGGCAGCTGCCCAGGGCCTTGCACTCAGCCTACCAGCATGGGGCCCAGCACCAGTGCAACACACCACCAGATCTCTTGTGCCCCTGCCGATCCCATTGATGAAGAAAGGTGTCTGTTTGCAATTGGGCTTACAGGAGGGGGCCCCCTCCCTGGGCCTCTCAGGGATGGTGTGGGGAGGCCTAGGGGAGGGGGACACTTCATCTTGTGCCAGTTGCAAGGAGACGCATTTTGTCCTGCAATTAGGCCTCCTGCCTGCTGCCCATTGAGAGACACCTCGGTACACCCATTGTCAGCACTTTACCGTCTGCTCAGTTTTAACTCTCAGCCCCCAAACTCCTCTCACACCTTCAGCCCGATATGAGCTGTAAAAGAGGTGCTTGTACCCAGGCGACACCGGGAACTCGGTTACGCCGCCAAAATGGCGGTTGTGCCGGTCCACGATGCAATGTCCCTTGCGAGGTGGGGGAGGCGGGTCCCGCGCCGATGACGCACGGTTGTCCCGCCCTCCCCACCCTCGTCCATTGGCTAAGTGGTGCTTGCCCCGGAAGCAGTTTAAGTGCTTCTGGGGCAAACGCGACGCGGACGGTCCCGGATCTCGCTGGGACCAATTCTAGCCGGCTTGGGGGGTTCGGACCCTCTTTAAGAGGCCAAGCAGAGCGGGAGGAGAGTCTCTTTCTCCGCCGCTCTGCCCAAGAAGACACTGCACGCCCCAAGCAGCTCACGGAGGTCTCCAGGGAGCCTCCTGTTAGGAATTTGTCTTTCGTTCCGTTTTGTGCAGGTGGTGTGCCAATCGGCGAGGAGAGCGCGGATCGAAGGGGGAATTGTACGGCGGTTTTCACCCGCTTATCGGAGCCTCTGCCCCACGCGGCAGGGGCATAAAAATCTAATATTTGTGCCTTTTATCTTCAATAGAGATCGAGGGGGAATTTTTCGTCGGCGGTACTTACCCGCATATCGGAGCCTCTGCCCCACGTTTCCTCAGGCACACAAGGCAGAGGTCGAGGAGGAATTTCGTCGGCGGTTTTTACCGGCGTATTGAAACCTCTGCCCCACGTGGCAGGGGCTTAGGGAATCTAACAACCTTTGTCCGCTTTTTATCTTGTGCACAGGCTCACAAAGGACGCAGCAGGCAAGAGTGGAGCCGGCGTCTGGAGGCACCTGAAGAGCAGCACCCTTCATTTTCCTTGCGCAGGACTGGGACCGGGAAGCACAGACCAGGAGCCACGCGGGTTGGAGGATATCCTCACCTGCCCCACATTCTTGAACGTGTGGGAGTGGCTCTGGCTGTAGCTGCGGTCTGGGGTCTTGCCATATAGGGAGGTAAGGGGGTGTTGTGGGGAATCTGCTGCATACAGGGAGCTGTTGGGGCTCAAGGGTCAAATGTTGCATTGATGTTGCATGTGCATTCCGCTACCAGGGTTGTTTTTCAGAGTCTGATTGAGTCTACTCGGGGAGGCAATTAGGTAGCAGTGTATATTGGGTCAATACTAGCATCTGACGGGTATTATTTGGTGCACAGTAGAAGTGTCGCTTGGTGCTGGTTCTTGGGCGAGCACTGAAGGTTTTGGGCAGGGTGTTAAGTGCTAAGTTTTAGCAAGCAATGGCGCCAAAAGCAAAGAGAGGGCAGGTTCCATCCAGGATGGAGGAGTGGATGGAGAACATGATGCGCTCCATGAGCGATTTGAATCAAACCGTGGCAGACCTCACCAGAAGGGTGGATGGACAGGAAAGCACAGGGGACAGGCCCAGGCACCCTAATGTGGCACCCAGGGCAGCTTTTCCTCCGGTACCGCGGAGATCTAGGAAAAAACAGGGGAAGGGAGGGGCTGTCCCAGAGATCCCAGCAGGGCCACTAATAGTCCCATTAGAACCGGTAGTCTCAGCCATCCCTACCCCGGGGGTCCCATTGCCAGTAGCCATACCTGTGCCTATCGCCCTTCCCATCCCGGGTCCTGAGGCACCAGTGCCAGCAGTAATAGCCATACCTGCGCCTATCGTCCCTGCCATCCCGGGTCTTGAGGCACCAGTGCCAGCAGTACCGGCACAGCCTGCAGTTTCAGCGGCCCCCAATGTAGCGCCAGGTCAGCAGGACATAGCTGCGAACCTAGCGGCATTACTACCATGGCTGGCAAAGGCCGGGGCAGTGATTCCATCTACAGGTAGCGGGGCCCTGTCAGCAGAGGGTAATGCTCTAGAGGCAGCAAGGAATTTGATAGCGCGAGTTGAGAAAGCAACACAGGTGGTGCCGCCATCGGTTGAGGTTCCCCAAAAGGCAGGGAACACCACAATTGACTCGGAGCCCCCAGTGAAGGCTGCTACAGGACCGGACGATGCTAAGATGCAAGTGGGCACGTCAACAGGTACAGTGCAATTGCTGCCAATTTTAGGTCTGGGGGATGTGCGCTCCAACAGAGAGCGTTTGGCTAGGCACATTGCGCAGGATGTAAAAGAGCAGATTTGGAAGAGTGAATACGTAAACATGTTCTCCTTGTTGGTAGATAAAGATGAAAAGGAGGAGGCCAAGAAAGCTAGGGAATGGGCCCACCCACGGGACTGGGCCAATTGGCCAACTAGAAAGAAGGTGGATGAAACATTGATTAATTGGATAAAAGCATTTGGGAACTTCCATGCAGTAATAATAGAGAAATTTCCAGGACTAAGCACAGAGTTGGTATGCTATCAGAACAGAATTGCATGTGCACATGACGAGTATGGTGGGATGTGCTGGAAGGAATATGATAAAGCTTTTAGAAGGGTAAAAGCATCTGATCCAGCTCTCACATGGGACCAGGTAGGTTGATATGATCCTGTGGTAAGACACATGAATTACCAGGGCAAGGACGCACCTAAGGTGCAGTCCTTTCGGCCAGCTACACCCCACACTGGGGGGGCGGGGCGGGCAGCAAAAAGGGAGCATGCTGGGATTTCAATAGAAAGACATGCACCAGGCCCAGTGGTTCCTGTAAGTTCAAACACGCCTGCTCATTCTGTGGCCTCTCCTCACATCCAGAGTCTAAGTGTTTTAAAAAATCAAAAGACAGGGGAGCCAAGAAGCAGGAATGAGGTCCAATTATTTAAAAAAGCGCACTCACCTATTGACTTTATGGTCCTGGTACCCTGGTTGAACAAATACTCATGCCCTAGCACAGCCCAGAATTTGCTTGAAGGTTTTAGGGATGGTTTCCGTATCCCAGCCCCTGGGTACTCAGGGGTGTCTTACTGCCGCAATCAGCAGTCAGTGAGAGATAACATATCTATTGCAAGAGAAAAGGTAGGAAAAGAACTGCGTTTGGGGAGAGTGGCAGGTCCTTTTGACGCAATTCCCGTGAACAACTTTGTCTGTTCACCACTGGGGGTGGTTCCCAAAAAAGACCAGGGGGATTTCCGCCTTATCCATAACCTATCTGCTCCCAAGGGTCTGTCACTGAATGAGGCCATTGATGGAGCACTGTGCTCCGTCAGATATGCATCATTTGACCAGGCAATTGCTATGCTGCGATCACTTGGCCCAGGCACCTTATTGGCAAAATCAGACATTGAATCTGCATTTCGTTTATTGCCTGTGAATCCACAGTATTTCCACCTGCTGGGTTTTCAGTTGGAGGGGAAGTTCTACATGGACATGTGCATGCCAATGGGGTGCTCTGTCTCTTGCTCGGCAAGTCTCAGGGCACCACTGGGTACTGCACTATCTGGATGATTTCTTGCTCCTGGGTGCACCACAGTCACACGAGTGCAGTACAGCATTGGACACATTCTGCGCACTGATGAGGGAGCTAGGGGTACCCCTGCACAGGGTAAGACAGTTGGGCCAGCAACAAAAAATTGAATTCTTGGGCATTGAGCTAGATTCTATTGAGGGGGTGTCACGTTTACCCTTGAGCAAGGTGAAAGATTTCTCGCTGGCATTGGCGGACTGTTTACTAAAAGAAAAAGTCACTTTGCATCAGTTACAAAAAAACGTGGGCATGCTAAACTTTGCTTTGAGAATTATCCCTATGGCCCGCCCCTTTTCCCGGTCCATTGTGCAGGCGATGTCGGGACTTAAAAACAAGCATCACCACACTAGGTTGTCCAGCGAGGTTAAGCAGGATATGCGGATTTGGATGACATTCCTGCGTGACTTCAATGGGTTGGTAGTGTGGCCTAGCCCAGCCAGGTCCAGTCCAGAGCTTGGGCTGATGACAGATGCAGCAGGGAATGAAGGGTTTGGAGCCATCCTGGGTCCGCATTGGGCGGCGGGGCATTGGCCCAATTGGTGGGTCGACAGCGGTCTCACAAGTAACGTTACATTTCTAGAGCTATTCCCCATTTTGGTGGCTGTGACAATTTGGCCACAACAGTTCCGTGATCAGTCAGTTGTTTTCCGGTCAGATAACATGGCAGTAGTGGAGTGCATCAACCTGCAGTCCGCAAAATGCAAAATGTTGCTTCGCCTGCTAAAAGAAATTGTGCTGCAATGTATGAAACTAAATGTGTTGTTTAGAGCTAGGCATGTCCCGGGCATCCTCAACCACGCAGCTGACGCATTGTCTCGTTTCAAGATGCAGGTTTTCAGGTCCCATCATCCGGAAGCAGCGGATCGTCCCACACCTTTTCCGGAGCATCTGTGGCAGCTTGGTGCCCCTACTTACCAGACCTCGTGGCAGCTAGCTTAGCCCCCAGGACTAGGCGAGCCTATGAGGCGGCATTTACCGCATACTGCGCATCCCTAGGGCAGGACTGGGAAAGGACCTGGCATAATCCAGCATCCATCCTAGCATTCTTAAAGGGACTAAGGGACAATGCGGTCGGTGGCTTGCGCAAAGCGCCACATGACTGCAGTGGCATTTTTTGCAAAAATGATGGGGCATCGGGATCCCACGGGCACATTTGTGGTACAAAGAGCTTTGAAGGATTGGCAGCGGTTGCAGAGCACGCAGCCGGATATCAGACACCCAATCAGCATTGAGGGACTCACAGCCATCATGGCGGCGTTAGAAAAAATATGCAACTCCAGCCATGAGGTAAGCCTATTCAGGTGTGCTTTTTCCCTCGCCTTCTACGGCGCTTTCAGGGTGGGGGAGCTGGTGTCACAGAACAAAAAAAGACTGGCAAGGGGGTATGCAATTTGCCCATGTCCAAAGGCAGGCTGGTTCAATCTCATTATCGATTCTCAGATCAAAAATGGACCAGAATGGGAGGGAGGACCATGTTATCCTACAGAGGGCGCCAAGGAGCCCATGTTGTCCAGTGGGCAATCTAGAGTCATATATGGCATGCAGGCCGCAGAGCGCAGGTGGGCCCTTACTGATCCACCAGGATAGTTCCCCCCTGACAAAGTTTCAGTTTGGGATGGTCCTTGCGCTGGCTTTGGGGGCAGCAGGCCTAGACGCATCCAATTTTGGGAGCCATTCCTTCAGGATTGGGGCAGCCACAGAAGCCACGGCCCGGGGACTAACTGGTCAAGATGTCCAAAGAATAGGGCGTTGGTCTTCGGACTGCTACAAGCGCTATGTACGGCTGCATTTGCTGTAAGTATTATCGCTAACGTTGGCCTTGTCTCCATTTCTTCTGCAGTTTCCACGTCCTGTCCCGCAGGAGGGGAACCTGTCATCACTACCCTGTCCAAAGCGCACCGCCCACTCCAGGTACCCGCCGGGGGGCCGGGCCGCAAGGAAGTCTGGATCGTAGGACATTCATATATCAACAGGTTAAAGCAGCAATTCCTCACAGGCAATTTTATGGACAGGGCCCGCCAGGCGGGTTGGCACGTATCAATGCATGGTCAAGGGGGTTTGAGACATGGGCAGTTAGAGAAGCTCATTGCCCCTTTGTTGTTGAGGTCCCCGGTGACACCAGCTGCAATAATAATCCATCTGGGAGGGAATGATTTGGTTCACATGGGCAGAAAGGGGGTGGTGGAGGCATTAATCACAGAGGTAGGATGGTTGGCCAAACAATGTCCCCTAGCGTCATTAGTATGGTCTCACATGATCCCGAGACGCCAATGGCGGGGGGGGAGGGGTGAAGAGTCTGTCTGGGCATTGAATCACTCGGTAAAGAGGATCAACAACAGGGTCAATCGACTTTTTAGAACTCCTAAACTCGGGACAATTCTGCATGGGTGCATCCGGGGAGAGCATTGCTATCTGCAGGACGGGGTCCATCTTTCTAAACTGGGTAATGAAATATTCTTAGAGAATATACTAGCCTGGCTTGTAGCAGGGAGTCACAGGGCATGACCTCGGGACCTCTGGTAGGGGATGGAAGGAGGGCCAGATAGTCGGTCAACTATGCTGGCCCGTGGCGGTAAGGTCATGATTGCTAGAAAATATTTACTGCTATTAGTAGGCATCCCATTATTTAACGGGGCGCCTGGGGGGGGGTCAGTGGTCCCTCAACACACTCCAGGGGGCAGTTATGGCCGGTAAACTGAAGGGCACGGGGGGTAGGAAGTCCCACTTCCGGTAGGCCACTTGGGCCAACCCCAGCGCAGACGCATTGGGCGACAACCTGGCACAACATCAGCCCCTGGGAGATGCGAGGAAAGGGCGTGGGGGGCACCCACGTAATCTGGTGGGGACACGGGCCTCCTGCGCAAGGTCACTCCGGTAAAGGGGGACCTGGTAACTAGTTGGGAACAGTCATGACCTTGCACGTAGGCTCATCCAGGATACGCAGAAAACAAATTGTACATATTCCAGTCTAGGTTAGGTATGGCTTTGTATTAGACTCTTGTTAAGGTTAGCCATTCAAAAATGTATCAATTTCTGTATTGAAAGTGTAATTGGATATGTTTTGGGTTTTCTGCGTATATGTACATTTTCCAGTTTTTGATTATGAGTTATTAATAATGTGTTTTATTAATTTGTAATAAATACGGCCGGGGTTATCGACCCCTAATCCAAAGAAATGGTGTTGGATCTGATTATTGATCTCTGGGGGAGGGGGCAATGTTCTATTGGCCACGTCCAGGGAGGGGACTCGGCAATACCAGGCCATATTAGGTGGCAGAGAGGGGAGCTGCAGCCCAGGAGGAGTCTGCACAAAGCAGCTTCCAGAGCCCTGAAGGTGTCACTTATGTAAATTAGAGGGACCTCGCACATTCCCCTTCACCCGGGGCCCCAAAAATCCTAGAACCGGCCTTGCTTCAGGGGAACAACTCTCCTAGACAATAAGCTTTCATAAATGACACTGAGGATTGGTATGGGTTAACTATTTGTTTGCAGTTTTATGTAGCGCGAACCCGACCAGGCGGTATTGGAGCGCTTTACATAAGCACTTACATTACACGAGCACTTACATTACACAAGGTCAGACTTATTTTTATATTTTTTTAGGCACAGTTTATTAAGTGATTCGCCCAGAATCACAGGATGTTGAGCCGACGCTGAGACTCGAACCTAGTTCCCCAGTTTCACATCTGTTGCTCTGGCCGTAATGCTACATCATCTCCGAATACTAACTAACTTTAGGACGGCAAGTATACTAGACAGACGTATTTAATCAAAAACAAAACACAGTAGAGTCTTTCTTGAACTGTGCTTACTGTTTCATTGTCTTCATAAAAAAGACAGTAGCTGAGGGTTCCATGATGCTTCGTCTGTGAAAACTGAAATGCAGAAATACATGTGAACTGTACCACTGGCAACCACGGGGCCTGTGCTGGTGAAAAACAGGAACTCGAAGAATGGAAAGAGGTTCCACTTCCGTCATGGGATACAGGCTCCTTCATAGCTGATGACGAGGCACGGCGGTAGGCAGGTGGAATTTGGAACATCAAATATGGATTGGCGGAAATATGCCATCTTTTCCTGTCTGCGGTGAAGTATGGTTTCTAGGCGGAAAGGATGAGTTGCAGAAGGGACGTGTGGTTGCCGTTGCAGCGCTGTGAATCAGGCGGGAGAGCTGAGGTGTCACCACCCATGATGCTGAGTCAGGGTGAACGGTGCAGCAGTCAATATGCTCGTTTGGCTGTAGTGTACAACGCAGTGTACTGAAAACCGCAACGAACAACTAAAAATGGCAGTTCTTTCTGCGACAGGGGAACTTGAGATATCGGGCAAGCCGCTAGGATAAGGGAAGAATTCCTGGTAGCCTGCCTCAGGGTGGATAGAAGCCAATTCATATCTATGCAATGGGGGATTCTCGTCTAAGTAACTTCAGAGCCCCGTCTGACGGTATAAACGATACTTCTGTACATAGTATCGAGAAAGCTACCTTTGTGGTTCTAGTTTGGACTGGGGTAGCGAAAATTGCTATCAGGTGATGCTGGACCAGCATTTGCCTGAAGGTCACCCTGCTGAGATCAGGGCCGGCCTGAAGGTAACCCTACTGTGATCAGGGCCGGCCTGAAGGTCACCTTGCTGTGATCAGGGTCGTTACGGTGGGTAGAGGGGCGAGGGGGCATTATGCCCCAGGGAATACGCTTTCCAGGATCGAGCCCTGCTTCAGTAAAAGCTAGTTATAGATTTTGAAATAAAAGCAAGCCTGCCGTCTTTATTAATAAAGAGGAAATTTACGTAGCCGTAGCACCATATGGCGCCAAATACTAGTTTTTCTCTTACACTAGGTTTTAATAAGAAACAAATGCTAATGACAAAAACAGAAGAAGCGTCCAGAGGTCACTGCACCATGCCTCGCAAAAAGTTCTGGCAAGTCTGGCATTTATTTATACTGAAGCAATATTCGACCCCAAGAAGAGTAGGATCTTGATTAAGCCCGAGAAGGGGGCATTTATGTTTAAAGGCAGCATCCTGCATTTGTAATATTTACTGCCCACTGTAAAGCAGAGTATCTGCAGGAAGAAAAAACAAGCACTGGCAAAGCCAATAGGTCTTGCCGGTACAAGAGTCATTGACTTTGGCAATGTGGTTTTGCCATGTTGTATACACCAGTGTGGCTGCTGTTCAGCATAGCTAAAATTAGTGGCGTGGAGTGTCCTAGAGTGCAGTGGGGGAGTAGAGTTTCGCAGGCTGGATTTGCTGGAGTAGAGTGTCGCAGAGTGGAGTGCAGTAGAGTGGGGTCGAGTGGATTGAGGTAGTGGGGCGGATTGAACTGGAATAGATTGGGGTGGACTGTATTGGGCTAGAGTGGGGTGGATTGGATGGGGGAATGGAGTGTTATAGAGTGGAGTGTAGTAGGGTGGAACAGGGTGGAGTGGGTTGAAGTGGATTGAGGTGGTGGGGTGGATTGGACTGGAATAGCTTGGGATGGACTGGATTGGTGTACAGTGGGGTGGAGTGGATTAGATTGGTTTGGAGTGGGGTGGACTGGATTAGAGTATAGTGGTTTGGAGTGGGGTAAATTAGAGTGAAGTGGGTGGAATGGATTGGAGTGGGGTGAATTGGATTGGAGTGGGGTGAATTGGATTGGAGTGGGGTGAATTGGATTGGAGTGGGGTGGACTGGATTAGAGTATGGTGGTTTGGAGTGGGGTGAATTAGAGTGGAGTGGAAGTGGGTGGAATGGACTGGATTGGAGAGGGGTGAGTTGGATTGGAGTGGGGTGGATTGGGGTGGATTGGAGTGGGGTGGATTGGAGTGGGGTGGATTGGAGTGGGGTGGATTGGAGTGGGGTGGATTGGAGTGGGGTGGATTGGAGTGGGGTGGATTGGAGTGGGGTGGATTGGAGTGGGGTGGATTGGAGTGTGTGGGGTGGATTGGATTGTGTGGGGTGGATTGGATTGTGTGGGGTGGATTGGACTGGAGTGGGGTGGATTGGATTGTGTGGGGTGGATTGTTTTGGATTGGAGTGGGCAGATTGTTTTGAATTGGAGTGGGCAGATTGTTTTGAATTGGAGTGGGCAGATTGTTTTGAATTGGAGTGGGCAGATTGTTTTGAATTGGAGTGGGCAGATTGTTTTGTATTGGAGTGGGGCAGATTGTTTTGTATTGGAGTGGGGCAGATTGGAGTGGGACAGATTGTTTTGGATTGGAGTGGGGCAGATTGGAGTGGGACAGATTGTTTTGGATTGGAGTGAGGCAGATTGTTTTGGATTGGGGCAGATTTGTTTGGACTGGAGTGGGGCAGATTGGTGTGAGACAGATTGGAGTGGGACAGATTGGTGTGAGACAGATTGGTGTGAGACAGATTGGTGTGAGACAGATTGGTGTGAGACAGATTGGTGTGAGACAGATTGGTGTGAGACAGATTGGTGTGAGACAGATTGGTGTGAGACAGATTGGAGTGGGACAGATTGGAGTGGGACAGATTATTTTGGATTGGAGTAGAGTGGATTGTGGTGAATTGGATTGGGGAGGAAGTGGGATGGGGTGGATTAGATTGGGGTGAGGAGGATTGGAGTGAGGTAGATTGGATTGGAGTGGAGTGGAGTGGATTGTGGTGGATTGGAGTGGGGTGAACGGGAATGGAGTGGGTGGATTGGGGTGAGGTGGGGCGGATTGTTTTGGATTGGAGTGGGTGGATTGTAGTGGGCAGATTGTTTTGGATTGGAGTAGAGTGGATTGTGGTGAATTGGATTGGGGAGGAAGTGGGATGGGGTGGATTAGATTGGGGTGAGGAGGATTGGAGTGAGGTAGATTGGATTGGAGTGGATTGGAGTGGATTGTGGTGGATTGTGGTGGGGTGAACTGGATTGGAGTGGGGTGAACGGGAATGGAGTGGGTGGATTGGGGTGAGGTGGGGCGGATTGTTTTGGATTGGAGTGGGCAGATTGTTTTGGATTGGAGTGGGGCAGACTGTTTTTCATTGGAGTGGGACAGACTGGAGTAGGGCAGACTGGAGTGGGGCAGATTGTTTTGGATTGGAGTGGGGTGGTTTGGAATGTGGCACATTGTTTTGGATTGGAGTGGGCAGATTGTTTTGGATTGGAGTGGGGCAGACTCGAGTACGGCAGGTTGTTTTGGAAGGGTTAGGGGCAGACTGGAGTGGGGTAGATTGGAGTGGTGAAGATTGTTTTGGATTGAGTGGGGCAAATTGTTTTGGATTGGAGTGGGGCAGATTGGAGCTGACAAATTGTTTTGGATTGGAGTGGGGAAGATTGTTTTGGTTTGGAAGGGGGCAGATTGGAGTGGGGCAGACTGTTCTGGATTGGAATGCGGCAGACTGGAGTGGATTGATGCGGGGCAGATTGGAGTGGATCAGATTGTTTTGGAGTGGGGCAGATTGTTTTAGATTGGAGTGGGGCAGATTGGAGTGCGGCAGTTTGTTTTGGATTGGGGCAGATTGTTTTGGATTGAGTGGGGCAAGTTGGAGTGGGGTGGTTTGCGAGGATTGGAGTGTCGTGGATTGGAGTGGACTGGTTTGGGGTGAGTAGTTTTGATTGGAGTACGTGGACTGGATTGGTCTGGAGTGGACTTTATTGATTGGGGCGGATTAGTGTGGGGTGAGGTGGTGTGGATTGGCGTAGATTGGAGTGGGGTGGATTGGGGTGTACTCCAAGATTATGTGTTAAAGCATCACTTCAGAAATTACACTTTAGAAAGAAACAATGTCGCTTTCAAATATCATAATCCTCATCTTTTGAGAACAGCGCCCACAAGCAAAAACAAAAGAAAACATGAGTGCAAAGTGAGAAAAGACTTGGCAAAATAAAAGAAATTTAACTATAGAAAATACATCTTTGCAATTTTGTTTGTCCTGCTGGGCACGTTTTTGCCAGTCACACGCCTTCTGTTTGCAGGGCACTAAAAGTTAAAAAGTACACAATATTACCTCAATCACGTTGGGAGCAGCGGACAGGCACTGATTAAGTTGAATCAATCAGTGCTTGGTCCCTGCTTCACAGAGAGGAACGGAAATGATGTTAGGCCTGCCTTGACGAATTAGGAGGCTGTAAAGAAGAGTGCCACGAGAGCCAACAAATGGTAAGCAAAGAGCAGGGTCCAAGCCCTTCTCTGTATACAAGAGTGTCTTGCAAGCGAGATGCATGCGCTAGCGCATGCTCTCGTAGGCTCGACCCTAAAGAGGACCAAGCATCCTACAAGTCCCCTGACCGTAGCTGGTTATTGTGCTAGACAGTTGAAAGGGCCTGAGACACTGTCAACATAATAAACTTCTAAAGGGGTGGAAGTGATTGAGGTGTGAAAAGAAGGGGTAGAGTCTTCTAGACATTTTCCTTACAAAGAAATAGTGAGAATATTATCCCTGCCCTCTTTTGAGGGAGGGCCCGGTAGGCCTCTGTCTAGTAATAAAAACAGTTGTAAAATGGATGGTTTCCTTGTGTTTCCCAGGGAGGCTTTGTGGTTGTTTCTCCAGTAATTGTGGACAGGGGATTAAAAAAAAAGCCAATTGTTTGAGGCCACAGAGTGGCTAGCGTCCTCCGGACATGCACCATTGCTATAAGTAATGTGCTACTGACCAATGTCCACGGATCAGCATCAGTTGATAACTGCCCTTTAAAGGGTGTAGGAAGGTTTATCCATTTACTGCGAATCCGCACTGGTTGGTAATTACCATCTGGAAAGTTTAGATAGGTTAGCCCCTGGACCATGGATAAGCACTGGATGGCAATTTCCATATGGAAGGTGTAGTGTAGTTCCTATTTCCCTAATAGGCTCTGCGCATTGGAATAATATAATCTATAGGTTTGACATAGGACTAAGGTCGGTATGTCCCTATCGATTATATTAAACTTAATTACCTGTGCCAGCTAGCTCAGAGGCCACTAGAAACTCCTTGAGAACAAGAAGGGAGTAGTTTCTGGCAACCGAAAAACATGACAACTTTGTTTCCCTTTAGAAGTGGAACATGTCTCAGAATCGTGGAAACAATAGATAACAGTTTCACTCATTCAATCGTGCATGCTTAGTCTCTGCAGAGTTACACAGAAAGGAAAGACGGGCGTTTCAATAAAAAGGGTTTTATTGAACAGTCTTGTTTCTCGTGTAAGAGATATGTGCTGTTATGATCACAAGACCGTATGCAAGATAAATAATGTACAGCGTAAGCAGTAGAAATAAATAATACTGCGCTAGCATTACCCTTTAGCATATATTCACGTACATAAATAACATGAGCTAAGAATGCGAGTACTCAAACGATGCGTCTCTAAGCTAGTTCTACCCCAGTGTACCTAACCTAGCCTAGGTGTAGGGAAGAGTAGAAGTAGGTGGAGTATTCTCTAGTATGGTAGACTAAGAGTATGTTAAGTCTAGTATGCCAAGAGTCCCTCTAGGATCTAGTCAGCTCCATACCTTGAGAATGAGAGAGGTGGGAAACCCCGCGAAGGGAGTCAGAACACTGGAAGCTGGATTCGTCTGCTTGCAGGAATGACAGCGTCTTCTCAGTGTGTCAGGCCGGGATACGGGCTCCTCTGAAGTCGAGGTCTCCTCTAACTTGCTTGGGCAAGGGAAGGTATATTTATACCTGGTAGGTGTCGAGGAATGTTAGCATTGACGTGAAGTCGGACATAGGAAGACATCAGGAATGAACCCTTAAGGTATAATTGTTCATACATAATAGATGAGTTCTTGGAGAAATCAATAGTCCTGTGCTAGGGGAACTCCCGAAGCTTAAGGGTCTGGTTTCTAAGAACTCGTTGTGACGTTAGGGTGGACGGATGTCGGTGACCATGCCTGTATTTGGAGTGCACGGTTAATGCCTAAATAAGGACTGGGATTCTATGCCTATATAAGGGCAAGGCGAATTGTGCCTATATAAGGACATGATTCAGGAAAACCTATATACGGACCCCTAAAGCGGACTACAACACCCACTCCATCTTTGAGTGAACGATAATACTAAATGCTAAACATTTTAAATGCTAAACATAAAATTGAGTACCACATATTACTAAAAACATTTTAAAAGAAGTTTAAAACTGTTGAAATGCAATAGGTACTGTACATTTAAAGCAGTGTTTTCATTCTAAGCATATAATGGAAGTGGAATGCAACGTGAATGAAACAGTAATATATACATATGATAAAATGGTCGATAAGTTCTTACAATCAAAGCCATTGCATATCATGGAAGTAAATGAAATTTTTAGACAAGGTGACAATGTGTCTCTGGAAGTATTCAAAGAAGTCCATTTTATAAGACTAGTTCTACTGTAAGCAGATTGTTCATTTGCCATGTCATTTTAAAAATTTAAAAAGGAAAAAAGTTCAATTCTGGGAAAAGTTCCAAGTTTGAAAAATATGAAGGCCAAATTTCATTGTTGCCCTGGTACACTGTGAGCCGAATCAAAGTCAGTGTAGGGGTCTGGCGTAAACATTAGATCATCTATTTCCGTAGCCAAAGTATCATCCACCGAAGTTGGTGACAGTTGGAACACTTCGTTCAGAATGTTAATTGCACAGAGATGAGAAACATCGCCTTCAGCAGAAGATGCAATGTTCGTGTCCGATGTTACCTGTGTGCCCGTTGATCCATCTCGTACCTCAGCAGCAGCCGGAAGCGTCTGTGAGATCTCAATGAATGCCGCCATCAGGATTGGAAGCCTCTGGGGACAACACACAGCATGGGCCGTTATCTGGTCCAGCAGAGTATCGATATCCGTTGGCATAACTGATGGAAGTGTTAGACAGGTGTCTAGCACGCATTTTTCACCGCAAAACAGGCAGCGTAGAACAGGTAAGATGCAATCTTGCCAGATTGGTCTGAATGACAGGAACCACGTTGTATTAAGCTCTCGTAGACGAGGCATGCCAAAAAGCTGTACTATTCGCTCACAGCATTTCCGTTCAAGGAGGGCTCTCTCCACATCGCTCGGAGTGATGTTGGCGAAGAGGCTTGCCATAGCGTAGTAGGAGGAATAGAAACAGAATTCCTGCAACAAGTGCTAGAATTAATGGCACACCACCAAACACCGAATGTGCGAAGTTTGGGATGATTCCGAGGACAGCCTGGAAAGGTGCTAAGAGTCCGGAACAGATGGTCTTAAATATATGTACAATTCCGCTTGTATCTGACATGTAAAAGTTACGTCCTATCACTTCTACGAAATGTATAGGACAGTTTGTACGAATTAAAGCTTGTATCTCAGCCGCAGTCCTTGCAACTTGTAGATCATAGGTTTATTTGGCCGAGGTCAAAGGCACTGATTGTTGTATAAGCATGGCTTTCATTCTGCTTAAAGTATCAAATCGAATAAAAGAGATATTCAACGAAGGCCATGGGGGGGCGTGGCTTGCAAGCTGATGGAGGCAGACGCCTGAGCTCCGCGCCGGCCCCGTGAGTTATCCGGCGATAACGACCGCCGCATCCCTGGGAGGTCGTGGCGGGGGGCTGCCGCAGTAGTGCAGGATCCCGGGCCGCTAATTAAGACCCTTTCCTGCCCGGACTGTGGAGCGGGGCTGAAGCGGAGGCTCTGAGGGGCAGCGGGCTCCGGAGACCAAGATGGCGCCGATCTAGGTGCGGGGCTCGATTGGACGGACCTGCGACCTGGCGCTGGAGCGCTTGCTGAGCACCGGAGGTGGGCGCCTGATTACAGGACCCCTGTGCGCATCCCGCGACTGGGACCCGGTCTGGCAGACTTGCAGCGGGGGAAAAAAGGGCCCCCCCCCGATCGCATTCCGGGAGAGCTGGGTGACGCGGCCAGATTCCGCGCTGCTGTGGTGCCCTGGCGAGGCTTCCGGAGCCCCTGGTAGGTCGTACTGGGCGGCGGGGAAGCGCATTCTGCACAGCGGAGGGCCGCAGCGGTGGATGTAGCGCTGGGCAGCAAGGAAAGGCCCACTGAGCTGTTTGGCCGCCGGGCTGTTCGGAGAGGCCCATGAAGCCCTGACCTTGGTGCCTGAGAGTGGATGCTGGTGTGCACTCCCGTGGGAGAAGCGCCGCGTGTGGAGAAGGCCTGACCCTCTGCCTGAGACGGCCTGTTGGAGAGGCTGATCGCAGAGGGCGAAGGTGGCCGTGTCGGGGGCCGCTGCTGGACGAAGTTGTGCGGTGAGAGACCCGGGGGTGCCACACGGAGGATCCCGCTGATACACGGGGGGCTCCTGAACGGTAGAACGACTGCTGCGGGCCCCTGTGCGTGAACGCTGCTACGCCTGGGCTTGATGCTGCGCGGCGCGCTGGGCCTGGCAGTGGCATTTCGGCCTACGCACTTGCGACACGGGGCTTGGACGCCGCCTGTACCCGTGCGGGCTGGGGGCGCGCTGGACCTGGGGACCCTGGGCATGCTGAGTGGATGTTGATGCCCTCTGGGACAGTTGCTTGTTGCCGCCGACCGCTGCCCAGTGGCGGATCTGGAGAACTCTGGGCCTGAGTGGCGTCGCTGCTGCACTGGTGGAACGAGGGGCCTGTGACCTTTGCGACGGCAGTGGATCTGCCCCGCTGCCGCTTTACTAACCGCTGAGAAGGGTCTGGTGGCATTGCCCGCAGGGGGCTTGACCTTGTGGCCAAGAGTGGACTGGTCCCCAGAACTACCTGATATACGGCCGAGCTATGGGGAAGCCTAGAGGGCGGCAGCAGATGGCTCCCCCGGGCCAGGAGGACGACGAGCAAGAGGCTAAGCGACCGGCTTCTCCCGAGCCGGCAGGTGACGCAGGGGTGCAGCAGCAGCTGGCCCGCATCCTCCAGGCCATCACTGATACACGTGAAGCTCTGCATCAGGACATCGCTACGGTGTCGGTGGGTTTGGGTTTACTGCGAGCCGAACATACCAAGCTAGCAGACAGAGTGGAGCAGGCTGAGACCTCCCTGGCGACTTTGGAGCCGGCACAGAAGGCCATCGCTGACCAGATGGGAGACGTTACCCGCAGACTGTTGACGCTGGAGAAGTGAGCCGAGGATGCGGAAGGGAGGAATCGGAGGAACAACATTCGTGTACTGGGCCTCCGGAAGGAATTGAGGGATCCAGCATGGTTCAATATCTGGAAGACTGGCTTCGCGACAAGGTGGCACCGGAGGGGCTGACGCAGTTCTATACCCTAGAAAGAGCTCACCGGGTGCCGGCCCGCCCGCTGGCGCCGGGTCGCCCTCCGCGCCCGGTGGTGGCCAGGCTCCTCCACTACAAAGATAGGGATCACTTATTGCAGACGGCGCGATCAGCTGGTCCGTACACAGTGGGCAACAACAAGGTTTCCATCTTCCCCGATTATACGCAGGAGGTTCAGCGTCGCCGAGCGTCTTTTCTGGCTGTCAAGCGGGCTCTGCGCGATGAGGGTCTCCAGTATTCGCTGATGTTCCCGGCCCGGCTGCGGATCATCCTCGATGGTACTACGCATTTTTGTGACGAACCTTCGGAAGCATGGGACTGGTTGGAAACGTATAAAACTGGCAGAAAGCCAGCCCGGGGTGATGTAACTCGGGAGCCCCCGGGACGATTGCCGCAGCGGCGGCGCCTTGTCACAGTGACAGCACCCGGCTCTTCTCAAACAGCGAAGGAGAGGCAGGAGGCGTTGAGAGCGGTATCTGAACTGCTCAGAGACCCTGAGAAGAACTCGGAGTCTGGCCCAGAGGCGGATAAATCCCTGGCGGACACAGGAACAGACACATCCCAGTCGTGTGGCCTGCAGCTGCCGCATGTTACACCAGGCACAGCTGACGATATCATCTGATGTTATTATACAGGCCTCATTGATTGTATTGTTAGCAGGATTGTTGGGCGGGATGTGTACAATTGGATAATTGGATTCTTGTTGGTGTAGGAATCTTGATTCTGTCATGTTATTGTTTGTCTGCTCCAGCCGGGCAGGTATTGGGAGGGGACTATTGGAGCGGTACCTTCTGGGGATGGGAGCGAGTAGCACGTTCGGGGCATCGGCGTGGTCTACTCCTTACAGTATTGTTGCTGGTGATTGTCAGATTGCAGCCGCCTTCCCCATTCCAGTTCCTCTGTAGCCACTAGAGGGAACCCAGTTTAGAGTAGTTTGGATGGGGGCTAGTTCTTTTTTCGTGCCTGTCCTGGGGTGGGGTTGTTGGGGCTGTTTTTGTTGTAGTAAGAGAATGTTTCAGGGAAATTGGCGTAACCCTTGTCATCAATGTAATTTGTCTGGGGGTACTTGGTGTAACCATTTTCAGCTGATTAAATATGCTCAATGTGAAGCACTGTCATGGGATCGATGTCTGATTTGAAATGCATATCCTGGAACGTCAGGGGCATGCACACTATGCAGCGGAGGCACAAATTACATGCGTACTTAGTCCGCAGAGGGGTCCAGCTGGCTTTCCTGCAGGAGACTCATATAGCCCCAAAAGAAGATGTGGCATTGCAGCGCAGGTGGAGAGGGCAAGTCTTTTGCACAACGTACTCTGCTTTCGCCCGGGGTGTATTGATATGGGTTCGAGCGGGGGTCCCTTTCCAGCCCACTCGTCAGCTGAAGGACCCTGAGGGGCGGTACATATTGGTTGCGGGCAGGCTGAATGGTAGAGATGTGGTTCTGGGTAGCATATATGCTCCAAATACGGAGCAATCGGCATTTTTCACACTGCTGTCTGGGAAGTTTGCACCATTTTTAACCGGGCCAGCCATCTTAGGTGGGGATTTTAATTCGGTCACGGACGTCCTATTGGATAGGTCGCACCCTCCTCTCCCTGAAGCGCCTGCCCATAATCTCTCCAGAGTTAGGCGGGACTGGCAAGATAGATGGGGGCTAGTGGACACTTGGAGGGCACACCACCCGACGACACGGGATTATTCATATTTTTCTGCTGTACATGACCTACATGTTCGGCTTGATGCGATGCTCTGCACTCCTGACATCCACGCTGAAGTGCAGCACAGTGAGTATCTTGCCAGAACACTGTCTGATCATAATCCCTTGCTACTGCGTGTGAACTTGCTGCCCGAACGGCCTAAGATCCCGACCTGGCGCCTAAACCCGGAATTGCTGGAAGATCAGGTATTTCGGGAGGTGGTGGGGACTGGCATCACTGATTATTTTCAAGTCAATACTGGCACTGCTTCGTCGCTGATGGTGGAGTGTGATGCCTTCAAGAGTGTGATAAGGGGACTCTGTATCGCGCAAAAACTGGGAGTGCGTAGAGTAATATTGCAGGATCTAGAGCGCGTAGAACAGCAGCTGCGGGACGTTGAACGAGAGTGGCCTGAGCAGCCAGATCGCCAACAAGAGCTAATAGCCGCAAGGGTCGCCGTGCAGGTGGAGCGGCTGCGTTGTTTCGACTATAAACAATATATCACCCGTGCGCATGCAGAGCGCGACAAATCCGGAACGCAGCTGGCATGGCTAGCCAACCCAGCGCGCAGGGGAACGGTGATTCTTGAACTTCACAGCCCGGCTGGAGAGGCCTGTTACACGCAGAGGGGGATAAACGACTTATTCCTTGCTTACTATACAGACCTCTACCAAAGCAAGGTGGTCCCTGATAGGGAGGCCATTCGAGACTTTTTGGGGGCGACGGATCTCCCAGAGCTAGATGGGGAGAGGGCGAAGCTGCTGGGCCAGGATATTACACTAGGAGAGGTACGTGGCGCGATTAAACATATGGCCAGGAGAAAGACCCCGGGGGTGGACGGCCTCCCGGTGGAATTTTACAGTGCATATGTCGACCTGTTGGCCCCCAGGTTGGTGGCGCTGTATAACATGGCAAGAAAGGAACGACTGTTGCCTGCTACCACCCGCGAGGCGTTAATCATACCATTGTTAAAGCCGGGGAAGTCACCCCAGGACATGACGGCTTATCGCCCGTTGTCAATGCTGACCACGGATTATAAAATCTTGAGTAGGATCCTGGCGACCCGACTTCTTCCCTACATGACCCATCTAATACATGCGGATCAAGCGGGATTTATCCCGACCCGGAATACGGCCCAGAATGTGCGGCGCCTCATTAGGATATTGGAAGCGGACACTTACGACAGAGCATCTGCTGCTGTCTTGGCAATAGATATTGAGAAGGCTTTCGACAGTCTCGAGTGGCCGTATTTGATCCAAGTCATGCGCCACTTTGGGCTAGGGGAGGGTTTCGCTGATTGGACCTCTCTATTGTACTCACAATCCACGGCGCGAGTGAAAATGGGACGAATGGTATCGGCTGCTTGCACTGTGGGTCGGGGAACGAGGCAGGGCTGTCCCCTTTCCCCATTGCTGTTCGCCCTGGCCATGGAGCCGCTGGCGGCACGGGCCAGGTCGGGGCTGCATTTTCCTGGGCTACGTATCCGTGAGCGGATTCATCATATAGCATTATATGCTGATGATCTTCTCATGTTCCTGTCGGACACGGAGGGAGCTCTTAACGGGGCGAAGTCTCTAATGGCCGATCTTAGTGCGGTTGCTGGACTCCGGGTGAACTGGGCAAAGACTTGCCTGTTTCCCGCTGCACCGCAGACTGAGGGCCCCGCAGCTACGCAGGGGGTACGATGGGAACGACAATGTGTGACGTACTTGGGCACCCGTATCTATCATAGCCAAGCGGACTTATTCGAGGGTAACGTGGGTAGGGCCATTAGAGCGCTTAAGGGCTGTATGGCGTTCTGGAGTACGCTTCCATTATCCGTGGCTGGACGGGTAGCTGTTCTTAAGATGATAGCGCTCCCCAGACTGCTATACTACTTCGGGACGCTCCCTATTTGGATCCCGGCCTCGGTTTTTCAGCAACTACGATCGATGGTCGGGGGACGACGGCGAGTGGCTATTAACACACTGATGAGGCCACGATCGGGGGGTGGCCTGGCGGTCCCTGATTTCGAAACGTACTATTTAGCGGCGCAGCTGCAGTGGCTCACTCAGGCGGTGGCGCGGACGCTCCGAACTCCTGTTGGTGTGGCGGGAACTCAGGTGGAGAAGCAGATGCTCTCCAAACTGCTGTTGCAGCTACCGCTCTCGGCCTCTTCCCTCACTCGGGAGATGGGGACATTTAGGCTCTGCTGGAACAGAGCACACCGGCGCGCGCAAGTGGTCAGACCTTATGCTCCTGAGATCCCTCTGACGGTGTGTGCTGCTCTACCGCACTGGGGTAATTGGGCGGCCTTGGATGGTTGGGCAGAGAGGGGGCTGATTACCATGGGAGATCTTTATGACGATAGTGCCGTGATCCCTTACGAGGTATTACGGGATCGGTACGACTTGCCCCGAGGGGACTATCTGTTGCACTTGGCGCTGATAGCGGCCATCCAGGCACATTGGAAAGCGGGGCTGAGTGAGCCTCCTACATCGATAACTTGTCAATATATAGTCCTGGCTGCCGGCACCTTTAAGGCAGTGACCTGCTTATATCGCCGAATGACGAGCGAGAGACTGACCCCCTTACTAACGCTCCGACAGCGATGGGAGGAGGACCTGGGTACTGAGATTCCTGAGGGAGCATGGGACGGGCTAGTGGAACGCGCGTGGAAGAGTACCCGGAATGCGCACTTCCAGTTAGTACATTTTTATATACTTCATCGTGCCTATCTTACCCCTGCGAAAATCAATAAGTACTTTAATACGAACTCAGCAATGTGTCCGCGCTGTAATACTGTGGGGGCAGAGTTTGGGCACATGTTGTGGGAATGCCCCCAACTTGGTACATATTGGGAGGAGGTGGTCGCGCTATTGCAAACTGTTACGGATAGGGACATAGAACCCACTATGGGCCTGTGTTTGCTGCATTGGTTCCCACATGCATCTAGAAATAAAATAACGAGTAAGTTCATAGATTTGGGGCTGCTTTTAGCGAAGAGGGAGATCACAGCGCACTGGAAGACAAAGCAGGGCCCTAGTTATCGAAGGTGGCGCGCAGAACTGGTTAAGTGGGCGGAATGCGAGGGATGCGCGAGAATGCAACTAGCGACCCGGAGTAAGAGCGATAAAGCCTTAGATCTGGCAAGGGCCTGGGAGGCGCTGGTATATCTCCTGAAGACCCCGGATACCGATTCAGACATTGAATCGGGGGCGCCAGAGCCAGGAACGCCACCTGAAGGGGATATTTCCTTTCCAGGGGACTGATTTCGCTGGCTGCCTGGGTGGGGCCTGCTCCTGACACTCAGAAATTGCAGCATGGCTTTCTATATAGCATTTGTACACCATTGGTGTAGCTGTGCCCAAGTACCACTATCGATCATACATAGGGGTTGCGCCTGGGGGGAGGGGGGGCGGGATAAGTGGGAGGATTCTAAGGGTTGTTTGTTTGTATTTGGTTTTAATGCAGCAATAATAGATGCAGTATTAATATAAATCCTAGTGTTTGATTAGACAGGGCGGTTGTTACTTAATATGACACCATGCGTTCCATTAATGGCACTGTAGTGTAATGGGTTATGATGTTTATAGTTAATTGCTGGGTGAGGTAACCCGCAGGCATTGCCCAAATGGCTGAATCTGTTAATGTCAGAATACGGATGCACTGTCATTGCATATGTTTGTTTTATGTGAAAAAAATAATAAAAATATATAAAAAAAAAAAAACGAAGGCCATAGAGGCGACTCCCTGACTGTGTCTATTGGGGCAAACAATACTTGCATACAGCAAGTGACCCTGGAGTTGACCGTTACTAGATATGGGATGCCTGGCAACATGCCACAGCAACTCTGATCATTCAACATGAGCTAACTCCCATTTGAAAGTTGTCCAAACGTTGAATTAATCACAGCAGCTGGTGTACCCTGCTGGTGGCAGGACAAGTTTGCCACAGAACCATTACAAGCCCCGTGTAAAGAAATGTCCTGACAAATCAGTGAACCGCTTAGTGCATTTTCACAGTGTGTACCGCTTAGAAACACTTCACGATCCCCACTCCAACATCTATACGTGTAAGGTAAATTCCAGGATGTCTTAATGTGTTCTTTACCCAACCTTTCATATTTGCCTGCTTGCATCTGTCTAAGGCAATACTGAAACTGGAAAGTAGTCACAGGTAGACTAATTTTGCCATGAATAAGCCATTCTGTAGCTGGTTTTTCTGCCACTGTGAATGGTAATTTTTCAAGTTTTTCAATGCTCAGTACTGTATACTTTGCTCCCCTTTGTGCCAGTTCGATCTGTTTATCAGTTAGATTGTATTCTGCAAACAGAGCCGACGTGTTGATAAAACGCCAAGGCACATAGCCTGCACGCAAAGATTGCAGCGTCCAGCTTAATAACATAATAGAACGTAATTGAGACTGGCCTTGCTGTAACATGGCTAAATCTTGTTCCAGTATGTCGATAGCAGAGGATACAATACCGTCCAATTAATAAATTCTGGAGGACAAAGTTGTTAACCCATTGTCGACCACAGAGAGAGTTTTCTCTAAATTAATACGATCAAGTTCACGTATTCGTTCTGCGGCCTCCATCTGTGACACCTTCCATGCTTCATTATCAGCAGCATAAATGCCGGCATATATGAAACGTTTTTGACGCGGTTTTCTTGGTCCAAGCAAGAATTCCCTAAAGGTCTGCATCTTCTTTAAGTAAAGATAAGTGTTGTTTCACATCCTTTAGTGTAGATTTTTGCAGCCAGTCGAGGCATAATTTTCCTACACTGTATGTTGTTACTACCCCCGGATGCTGTCTTTGGACGTATCGTGGGTCTGGCCTATGAATAGTAAACCCTTGTGTTTTATTCAGGAATCTATCTTGACAGTTGTTTGTGTCTGTGGGCCAGATCAACCATTTTCTCCAATCAGGATTTGTTCTGTTGAGTTGTAGTATGGTGTCAACTGTAACCGCTGCCTGTGTATTGTTATCACTTGCAGGTGTTGGTACAGAGGGATTTTTCATGTCTTTAATCTTGGCTAAACCAAGGCAAGACGTTTGTTGGACCGTGTCATTCAAAAACATTATTTGTTGAGGGACAATATAGGCTCTAAATAAGGCTTCTACCCCCTGCACTTGCCAATCTTTAGTACCCCAGACAGATTTTGTGTCTTTCCATAAGTCGAAACCCTGTCTAGACAGTTGGGCAATAAATGCTGCAGAGTAAATCTGTTTTGTGTTTGTTAACATAATTTTCAGTCCTGTTTTGTTTACATTTCTATAGTAAAATGTTTCTGGATCAGATGTATTGTATCCTGAAAAATATGGAAACTTTTTTGCAAATGTTTTTGAACTACCTTTTGGTGGTGTAGGACAATGCTCCCATTGGTTAAACATAAACACATTTCTAGGTGTTGCAGATTTATGCAAAAATGATGACCATAGTGGTTATAGCAATACAGCTGTTCATAGTCTGATGAACCCTCTAAATATTCATTATTAGAAAATGCAGCAGATTTTTCTAGGTCAAACATCATATTATTCACAGTTTCAAAGTCCCAATCATCAGAAAACGTACTGGATGAAACAAAATCACTTAGTGAAATCTTAAATAAATGTGGAATGTTCAAATGTTCCGTCGGGCCAAAGATATCAAAATCAGTTTTGTCCCACACTATACCATCCTGTATAGGAACGGCTGTGATGTTCACTGCAGACAAGTCTCTTGTTTCACGATGGGATGATTTGTGAGGTTTCAAAAGTAAGTTCACTTCTTTTCTTTCAATGTCCAAATGGATGTATCTCCCATTTATAAGCACGCTCATAGTCATGACCAAAGCTAGCCAAAGCAGGAAGAAAAATATTCCAGAAATCACCCAAAGTTCGATCCATGGTGAAACTAGATAAGTCTTTTTCAAAGAATGCAAAAAGTCTTGTACTTGCTGTTTAAAAGTTTTTGTTGCTGGCGACGTCTCGGGCTCACTCGGATCCTCAGAAAACGTATCAAAGTTAATGAAGTAGCCAGAAGCAGTTCTGTCAATTGTTGGAATTGCATCAGGATTTGTTGAAATCGGTGGGACCAGTTGATCACTTGTTACATTGGTGTAGACAGGTGTATTTGGACGAACTGTTACTTGTGTTTCAAGAGGGATGAGTTCCATAGCATTGTTGCTCAGTCCTTCATCTGTTACTGCTGAATTCCCAATTGTTATCAGTCTCTCAGTCTGAACCTCTTGGATAGTAGCGAGAGGAGTGTGTCTGCTACTAGGTCGGAGTCCACGAGGCCTACTATTTAGTATTGGCCACATACTGTGGTTTGATGAGGTCGATGGACACAAATCTTTTCTCCTTTTTTCCAGCAAGGGGCGGCAGAAGTACTGTTCTTGTTCCGTGCACGGCTAGAACAGGTACTGGTTGTCTGTATGAAGGTCCAAATTCCTTCTTGTCCGCAATTTTTTCTCTGACCAGATCCCCAACATTTGGAATCCAGACAGGCCTTGCTGGGACCGCTGGTTTTTCCCCAGTGGTGGTTGGCTGCAGGAATACGTTGCTTTGTTTCGTTCTTAATTCGTTTAAGTCCTGTAAAACAGCCAAACGATCTTTGATATCAAAGGGTTTATTTTCCACCACTGTGCCACTGCTTTCCAGATCAGGCACCCACATTCTTGTCCCAAATAGGACCTCATATGGAGTGACCCCCCCTAGAGAACTTCTTGGCAAGTTGTTTAATGAGCGTGGGACCCCATAAAGATGTCTGACCCACCCATCACCCGAACCTAATACTCTAGCTGTTATAGACTGCTTTATGTCCCGGTTTTTCTTTTCCACAACAGAATTTCCCTCAGGATGAAACGGAGAGGAGTACCGCAATGCAACGCCCAGACTGGCCATGGCGTCTTTGTAAGCCCGAGAGCTAAACGCAGGGCCCTGGTCAGAATGTAGCGTGCCTATTGCGTATGTGCCGATAAAGACTCACAAATCTTTTATAACAGTTCGAGCGTCAGCCGAGCGCTGAGGCCATATCCATAGGAACCTAGAGCAAGAATCCACTGCGACCATGATATATTTATAGTTACCGTCCCTTTGCAAGGGACCGCAGTGGTCCAGGTAAACACAAGCTAATGGTTTGTCTGAAATTAACAGGGGTGTTTGCGCAGGACGTTTCACTGTGGAGACTTTCATCTGATGGCAAATTTCACATTCCAGAACATAGTTCTTGGTCTGCTTCCTAATGCCAGGCCACCAATACCTTTGTTTCAGTAAAGATACTGTTGCAGAAATGCCTGCATGGGCAGAGGCTATCCCCTTCGTGTGCTGCTAGGATTAGTCATAATCTGCGTTCCTAGTTTGGAATTACCCTATCCCCCACTCCAGGGATTCGAGCAAAAGGAACGTTGTTCGCATCAATTACATATGAGTACTTGAGTGGAAACTTTTTGGTAACGCTGCACTACTGCCCTTGCTTGAAGCATTGACAGCCAATCTCACCGTCTATTTTCGTTTTTGAACGAGTGATCGCAGCTACGGAAGCCGTCTGAACAGCCCCCTTGCGGCTTCGTCAGCCAATGAATTCCTGCAACGTGAACGCCATCACGTTGATGACTCAGTGTATGGATCACGTGAGCCTTTGGTGGTTCGCTTTTAACTGAACTACTTGTTCCCAAAGCGTTTTATGCTTTATTGTGCCACCTTTTGCATCTTTGAACCCGTTTTCAAGCCAAGTTTGTATATATTCATTATACGACTGCACACAGTAGAAAGAATCGCACACTATGAGTGTGGGGAATTCTCGATCTGTACTTTCAAGTGCCAGTTTGAATGCTTGTAGTTCAGCTCACTGAGCTGTGCAATCTCCTAGAGACTGGGGGGCATATTAGCAAGACCCACGTTAAAATTATCGGCGTTTTAGCGGCAGGAAACTGCCGCTAAAACGGCGATAATGGGATTGCTAATATGCGTTATTGAATTCAATAGAAGCCCAGGTTAGATGTCCTGCACATCTAACCTGGGCTTCTATTGAATTCTATAATGCATATTAGCAAGCCCATTATCGCCGTTTTAGCGGCAGTTTCCTGCCGCTAAAACGCCGATAATTTTAACGTGGGTCTTGCTAATATGCCCCCGGGTTTTTGTGACCATAGGTCTGAAGTTGCCATCGCGCATGCGACCTTTAACGATTGCGCATGCTGCACTGTAAGCTCCCTGTTGCGGGTCGTGCGGTTCCGTCAGTGTAAATTATGAATTCGTACTGATCGAGAGGCAGAATCTCAGTGGGCAGAGGACATTCATGTTCATATTGCAGGAATGCTTGTGTTTTTAAATCAGGATCAAAAACATATTCAACATCTGTTGCAGCAAGAGAATTAACCCATTGTATCCATCTAGGATGTAATGCTTTAGCATTTGGAATGCTTGCTTTTGTTACCGCCTCCAAGGCCGGAACTGGGGTTACGACAATAATGCGTTTCCCTTGGCCTAGAGCTCTTTCTTTTGCTACTGCAGTTTGAACTGCTGTCAGAATTTTTTCTGTTGAAGTGAAGCGCATTTCTGCTTGTGTATACAAGTGTGATTTGTATGCAAATGGTACTTTTTCACCCACATTAAATGTTAAGTAGGTGAATCCGCATTGACCCGAAATTATTCGGATCACTAAGTTGCGTTGACTTACGCGTGTTTGTAAGTGATTTGTTGCTAACATGTTAGCCTGGAGTGAACGCAAGATTTCTGTGTGTTCCTGTGTCCAGTTTTTGATTGAAAATCAGGTTTGATTAATGCGTAGAGAGGTTTAACCCTTTCTGCGTAATTTAGAATGTAAGTTCTTCCAAAATTTAGGAAACCCAGGATGGATTGTAAATTTTTCAGCGTCTTTGGAGGTTGGAGCAGCGCACACCTTTCTAAAAGTTGCCTGCCAAGCTCTTGCCTTCACTTGAAAGCTCATATCCTAGAAACAGGACATTGAGATGGGCAATTCTGGAATTTTTGAAGTTGAACTTGTAGCCCTCAGAGACGAAGCCCAGTATAATGGTGCTCACCCTGTTCAAGTGTTTGTCCAGGTCATCGTCTGTCAGATAAATGTCATCGACATATGACAATGCCTCATTATCATAAATTTGTAGTAACTCCGTTACTCTCGCTGAGAATAACCCCGGGCTGTTCTTGAACCCTTGTGGGAGTCGACAAAATTGACGCTGGGTCCCCTTTATTGAGAAAGCTGTTAAGTACCTGCTTCCAGGTGCTATGTTTTGACAAAAGAAACCATTTGAGATATCCAATGTGGTTTTGTATTTTTTACGCACAATGTTATTCATTAATGCTGTACTATGTGCATTTTGCACTGCAAATGTTTTTGAACAAGTGTTTAAGTGTCTGTAATCCAAAACTAGACGATAGGTGTTGTCTGGTTTGGAGACAGGAAACAAAGGATTGTTCATTGAAGAGGTGCATGTTTCAATCACCCCCTGGTATTCAAGTTGATCTAAGATCTCCCTGACCTGTTTTTTAGCTTCTTGCTTTATTGGATACTGCCTTTGTGCAGTAGGTTCATTTTTCAGATGTATTTTATGGCGAGGTGAGTCCTCATCCCATCCTACATGATTTTTGTATAATGCTGGGGCCTGGGCAACTGCCCATTTCCTGGCATAAGTATATTTTAGGTGTATTGGAATATGGTTAGAGAAGGCAGGCATAATAATGTCCTCGCCATGTGGGCACTCCCTGACAAATTGTGGTGGCCAGTCTTTTTCTACTAGAAGTATGTCATAACCCCTTGAAAGTTTTCCCCAAAAGAGTGCTTTCACCTGTCTAGGTATGTCTCCCTCCATCCGGAGTGTTATTTCATATAACTTTTGTGGAGTACTAACCCTGGTGTCTACAGTCTCAACTGTAATGTACTCATTCAAGTCCACTATCTCCAGAAGTTCCTTTAGGTTCTGGCGAGCTATTGTGACTTCTGCTGCACTGTCCAGCATTGTCTGAGCCCATTCTCCGTTCTTGAGTTGTGTTCTCAGTATCCTCGGCATGTCTGACCTTCAGACCTGCTACTTTCTTCTTTGAGAATTGAGGTTTTGATTTGTTTTTCAGAACGTGTTTGTCGTCTTTCGATTTCACGCGTTCTTCTCTATGTTCTGACCGTCCTCATCTTTCCGATGTCTGTGACGAGATCTGAAAGGTACGAGAGGAACGTGTATCAGTATCTTGATACCTGTCAGGCTTTTTCAAATTATCCCTATTCTTGAGGTTATACCTCCTTTCAGAGGGCTCCTTTTGAGGAGACCTACCTCGGGATTGAGAACGTTTCTCGTTTGAATTTTGTTTATTAGTCTCCCACTTCTTTTTAGAAGATGTAGGAGTTTGTTTAATAGAGTCCTTTTCAGGACTTTCAGATAATTTCGGCTTCAATGGACTTCCACCCAAACTATCTCTGCCTAATTCTGCATAAGATTGTTCTATTATTCTGGGTAGCTCAGTTTGATGTTCTGTAACATCGAATTCCCTTAATCATTGGCGGATCGCCACTGCTGCTTCCTCCCCTTTAATATTAGATAATATTATTGTTGAGATAAACACAATCCTCAGCACATGTCTTTTAAGTAATATGCAATTATCCAATTTGTTTTAGTCAAGCATAAATGATACAGAGAAATTTTCGAGCTTGGTTTCTTTTCTTTATTCTCTTTGTTCTTGCATCAGCCAACACGTGTTTCGTCGCACAAAGGAATTTTGTCCCGCGACTTTCTCAAGGCTGTATATACAAAACAAACACAAGCCCTTTGTAAAATTACACAAAACAGGTGTATTTAATACACCCATCAAACCTCACCCGTGTGCATAGCGGTATTCTATACGAATTTCTGCGGCAAGCACAGGGATCTTTGCCCAAGATACCGTGCTCATTCCAAAGCATGAGAAATAATAGGTTGTTAAACGTAGGCCATCAGAATCTCACCCCGTATATTAAGTGGTGATGGAGAAAACCAATAAAAATGTCCTGATTGTCGGTATCTATCTGCGTGCACCCGGTGTGTGTGCACTGATCAATACGTGTCACGATTAAAAAGCACGATCACCTCCTGTGTCACACACACTTGAGGACCTAGTGCCAATTACTAGGTGACGGTGAGACGAGCAAAATCAGTGCAATAAGTGTGGTGGCTTTAAAATAAATCCCAAATCACTCCTCACAAGTAAAAGATCAGAAATACCTTACAAGAGTCCAAAATGTTCCCTGAAAAAACCAAAACCTATTTTAGTATGCACTATTAAGAGTAGACCGGTTCACTAGATATCCAGTACATTGAAGTATTAAGGCTACCTACTTTATCAGTGGTGATAATTCCATCCCACTGGAAAATTAAAATCTATGTTCCGATGTCCACGTCGCATTTAACCGTGGATCTTCGTCATGAGCCAAACCTAGAGCACTAAAGAAAGATAGGGATGTCTTAAACCTCATATGTGATCACGTATCGGCTCAGTATAAGCAAACTTCCTGTATCTTAGCGCCGTGTACTGCAGTATATAAAAGCACACAGCATAAATCAGCAGTATTCAGCACGATATTTAAAGCTATCTGTGTTCGCGCCGGGTATTAGTACTGACCAGTGTTGATTATAAATAGCAATCCGGCTGTTTTTAGCACATTAGGAGCACGTTACAAGATGGCTCCCAAAGCTGAGAAGGGGATCTGGTCCCTTTTCTCTGTTTGTCCCGTGTGAGCTGGAAGGTTTTAAAAATGGTGGAACATAGAGACCGGCATTCTCGCACTCGAGAACACGGCGCTGATGTGGGGACCTACACGTCCTTCTTACGGTAAGCAGAGGCACTGGATTGTAGTAGCCTAGCGTTCAAATAGTGACATGAGGTAATGGTGGAAGTTTTGATTTGAATGTGTGACACAGCAGATTTAGAAGAATCTGGAGCACCTGGTTAAATTTACTAAGAGTTTTAAGCTTAAGTGAGGCGTTTGGGGGAATACCCGGCGGGAACATAGATATTTTGGAATAGCGTGGTGATTACTGTAGACATGCTATATGTTATTAGATACAGGTTTACATAGCGTAATATCATAAGCGTTGAAATGTAATTTTTACTAATACCCGGCGCGAACACAGATAGCTTTAAATAGCGTGCTGAATACTGCTGATTTATGCTGTGTGCTTTTATATACTGCTGTACACGGCGCTAAGATACAGGAAGTTTGCTTATACTGAGCCGATACGTGATCACATATGAGGTTTAAGACATCCCTATCTTTCTTTAGTGCTCTAGGTTTGGCTCATGACGAAGATCCACGGTTAAATGCGACGTGGACATTGGAACATAGATTTTAATTTTCCAGTGGGATGGAATTATCACCACTGATAAAGTAGGTAGCCTTAATACTTCAATGTACTGGATATCTAGTGAACCGGTCTACTCTTAATAGTGCATACTAAAATAGGTTTTGGGTTTTTTCAGGGAACATTTTGGACTCTTGTAAGGTATTTCTGATCTTTTACTTGTGAGGAGTGATTTGGGATTTATTTTAAAGCCACCACACTTATTGCACTGATTTTGCTCGTCTTACCGTCACCTAGTAATTGGCACTAGGTCCTCAAGTGTGTGTAACACAGGAGGTGATCGTGCTTTTTTAATCGTGACACGTATTGATCAGTGCACACACACCGGGTGCACGCAGATAGATACTGACAATCAGGACATTTTTATTGGTTTTCTCCATCACCACTTAATATACGGGGCGAGATTCTGATGGCCTACGTTTAACAACCTATTATTTCTCATGCTTTGGAATGAGCACGGTCTCTTGGGCAAAGATCCCTGTGCTTGCCGCAGAAATTCGTATAGAATACCGCTATGCACACGGGTGAGGTTTGATGGGTGTATTAAATACACCTGTTTTGTGTAATTTTACAAAGGGCTTGTGTTTGTATTGTATATACAGCCTTGAGAAAGTCGCGGGACAAAATTCCTTTGTGCGACGAAACACGTGTTGGCTGATGCAAGAACAAAGAGAATAAAGAAAAGAAACCAAGCTCGAAAATTTCTCTGTATCATTTATGCTTGACTAAAACAAATTGGATGATTGCATATTACTTAAAAGACGTGTGCTGAGGATTGTGTTTATGTTTATGTTGGTTTCGACCACGTGTTTGGGGAGACTGGTGGTTCTTCTCACCTTTCAGCACCGTCCATATAAATTTCTCAGAAATCTAAATAGAGTGTAAGTGCTACTCATTCTTGGAGCGCCATTTTACCTATAACCATACCACTGCACCGTCGTGAATATATTATTGTTGAGACCTGGTCGAAATTTTTCAGTAATTTCATACCTAAATTCAGAGCAGGCTCTGCCCCGTATTCGTTTTGAATTTGTTTCAGGACATCTGGTATTACCGCAATTGATGGAATACCATGTGTTTTAGTATAGATGGCTGCAAAAGAAACAATTGATGGACGGAATGCTGGACAATGCAAACATTCACCCCCAGTCACAAGGATCTGGGTTAAATCCATCATTCTTTTGCTCACCACACCACCCCAGTTTGGACCCAGCCATATGCAAATCAGTCTTGACCCTGTTCCTTGTGGGAACAGTCCAGCCCGAACTGCCAAGCCAGGTCCTCCCTGGACCGGAAACAAGCATCCTGGGACCGGTTTCAGGGCATCACCCTTCTTCAGCCAGGCTAGCTTGAATCCAGTGGTGTAGTGAGCACGGGACCCACGTCTGGGCATACCCTTCCCACTTAGGGCGACAAATGCAAAAGAAACAATTGATGGACGGAATGCTGGACAATGCAAACATTCACCCCCAGTCACAAGGATCTGGGTTAAATCCATCATTCTTTTGCTCACCACACCACCCCAGTTTGGACCCAGCCATATGCAAATCAGTCTTGACCCTTGTGAGAAGTTGGCCTGGTATATGCTGTTCACTAATTAAAGTGGACACCTTGCACCAGGGCAAATCGACTCTTATGGTAGATAGGTTTAAGACAACCTTTTAAAGAAAGCTATCCTAGTGGTAGCTGTGGAGAGCAGCCTTCAGGCTAAGTCTCGGAGGAATGTAAAGCAGCTTGTTTTACCATATAATCTCTTGAATCACCAAATGAAAAGACACCACACAGGTATATATATCAAATATATATGTATTTATTTCTAAATAACTCTCTACTAATCTCTTTATGAGATTAGAAGACAAACATATGCACAAATCAACGTTTCACAATAAGTTAAGCACAAAATATGGCTGGGGCCCTAGGGGCGTACCAGACCATATACTAAGTAAGAGACTTAGACACAACGACTTGCAGGGAGACAAGGCCTAGGGCCTTCAGAAGTGCTGGGGCCTCACGAAACCACCCAAGGCAGGTAAGTAAAGGACCCACGGGGGACGCGTGCAGTGTGGATACACAGGCGCGAATCGCCGTTAACTTCAATGGGGCAAGTCGCGGTTGGAAATAAAGAGTTTTAGGATACTTCGGGAGAACCTACAAGCAAGTCACTTACAGGGTAAGTAGTTCTAGGGCCCACACCCACAGGAGCACCGTAGTGCTGGAGTTACCTCACCCAGGGAAGCCGGGTGCACAGGTGTCCTTTGGTGTCGGGTCGCGGCGTCGTTTTCAATGGCGAACAAAGAAGACTTGCTGCTTGCGGGAGCTGGAGAAGTGTCCGGTGGAATCCAAGCCTGGATTCTGAAGAAGGATGACCTGAAAGCAGAGGGGACAGTGTTCAAAGTCACTTGGCAGTGACCCGGGGCAAGGAAGATGGATGCCCACCGTCGTCGGTCGCTTCAGGTCGGTTGCAGGTGCCTTGACTCTTCAGCCACGTGGTCCAGGAGGCGTCGACGACGACCAGGAGCTGGATTCGGTGTGTCCCTCGACGTCTGCAGCTGACTGCGGTGTCGGCAACTCGATCGGAGCCAACAAGCCTTGGCAGCCGCAAGTCTCGGGGAGATGAAGAAAAGTCGATGGCGCAGACCAGCAAGGTCTGTGGAACTCACCCAGCGAGGGTAAGTCAGGGCAGGCCTGGAGCAACCAGGGAGCCCTTCGGTTTCTTTAAGAAGTCTTCTGGGGACCCACAAGCCAGCGGGCAAGGGATCGCGAAGACACCTCGGGCGGAATCACTCAACAGGGGCCCACGGTCACTCGGGACGGTGTAGGCCTCTGATCTTCGGAGGGATTCCTGCTGGAGGTCGGGACCACACGTGGTCCAAAGCACAAGTTCGTAGAACGTTGTGAAGGGGTTGCACTCGACAATAGTGCACGGTACCCAGGGGTCGCGGTTCCTCGTTACTCGTGGGGTCCACTTGCCTCAGCTTCGCTGGGGACTCACGATGGCCTGGGAGAGGTCAGGAAATCCACTTCTTGGGCTGCAGGGACCTCGGACTCCGGCGGGAGCGGCGTAGTTTGCGACCGTCGTTGTCGTTTTTGGTGCCTGCCAAGCAGGGGAGTCACTCCTTGACTCCAAGGGAGATTCTTCTGTCTTCCAAAGGTAGTGGAACGTCGAAGGGCCAGGATTCTTCTGTAGAGTGTCGTCCAGGGGTTATCTGCTTTGCAATGGCAAGGTTCCCCTCTTATACTAAAAAGAGGGGATGGACTAGCTCTATGACCCCACCTATGGGAGGGTCAAGGGAGGGGTGGCTACACCCACTTCCCTTTGTCCAGTTTCGCGCCAGAGCAGGGGCAGGTAGCCCCTGAGCTGGTTTGAACTGGCATATGCACAGAGGAGCCTTCTGCTCCCCCAGTGCAGGACTTCAAAGCACTCTAAGAGTGCACCCACCCAGCCCCAATACACTAAACCCTGTCTGGAAGGTGGTTACACCTCCCTGTGACAGGATGCCTATTGTTGGGCTTCCTCCACTGCGAGTTTCGGTCATCAGCAGGAGGGCAGCCCAGTGTTCTGTGACTGGTGGCATCCATTTTGTGATGCCAGGGCTCTTTAGGATTCTACCGCGTTTCCACAGCAGGTACATGTCTTATCCTCTAGAAGGGTGGAATGCTACCCCCGCCGCCAAGATTGGCGGGGGGTAGTATTCCAAGATGTTTGACACCAAACACGACATGTTTTGATGCAGCCATTCCAAAGTTAGCATTTACCGCGAGGATATAATGCACTTAAATAGTATATGGTTTAACCGCATCCACAAACAGCACCAGAGAATAGACTCTGAGAGCTGCAGAGGGGCCCTGCTCAGGCAGAGGCACCCCCTCACATAGAAGCCAAGCACCCTGCCCTCAGGATTGATAGGGCCTGCCTTAGGGGTGACTGATAGGTTTATATGTGTGTGCAGGAGAGATATAGGAAACCTATATCTCAGTGAGGGGTGCTAGCACCACCTCACCCAGGCTGCAGTAGCAGGCCTGTGGTGTCAGATTTAGACTGCTTCCCAGGGGTGGCATAACACATGCTGCAGCCCCTGGTAGGCCTGTGAAGTACCTATGCCCTTGGCACCTAAGGTACCATATACTAGGGACTCATAAGGCACCACAGTATCCAATCACTAGTGCACCTAGAGTGCACTCCATGTCGTTTAGAGAGAGCAGATAGACTGGGGCCCTGAATAGCAGGGTCCCAGTCCAACTAAGTCATAAACCAGCAAAACACCATAAAAAAAGTGGGGGCAACCATATAGTCAGATTCCACCTTCCTACAACCCTGTTCCTTGTGGGAACAGTCCAGCCCGAACTGCCAAGCCAGGTCCTCCCTGGACCGGAAACAAGCATCCTGGGACCGGTTTCAGGGCATCACCCTTCTTCAGCCAGGCTAGCTTGAATCCAGTGGTGTAGTGAGCACGGGACCCACGTCTGGGCATACCCTTCCCACTTAGGGCGACAAATGCAAAAGAAACAATTGATGGACGGAATGCTGGACAATGCAAACATTCACCCCCAGTCACAAGGATCTGGGTTAAATCCATCATTCTTTTGCTCACCACACCACCCCAGTTTGGACCCAGCCATATGCAAATCAGTCTTGACCCTGTTCCTTGTGGGAACAGTCCAGCCCGAACTGCCAAGCCAGGTCCTCCCTGGACCGGAAACAAGCATCCTGGGACCGGTTTCAGGGCATCACCCTTCTTCAGCCAGGCTAGCTTGAATCCAGTGGTGTAGTGAGCACGGGACCCACGTCTGGGCATACCCTTCCCACTTAGGGCGACAAATGCAAAAGAAACAATTGATGGACGGAATGCTGCACAATGCAAACATTCACCCCCAGTCACAAGGATCTGGGTTAAATCCATCATTCTTTTGCTCACCACACCACCCCAGTTTGGACCCAGCCATATGCAAATCAGTCTTGACCCTGTTCCTTGTGGGAACAGTCCAGCCCGAACTGCCAAGCCAGGTCCTCTCTGGACCGGAAACAAGCATCCTGGGACCGGTTTCAGGGCATCACCCTTCTTCAGCCAGGCTAGCTTGAATCCAGTGGTGTAGTGAGCACGGGACCCACGTCTGGGCATACCCTTCCCACTTAGGGCGACAAATGCAAAAGAAACAATTGATGGACGGAATGCTGGACAATGCAAACATTCACCCCCAGTCACAAGGATCTGGGTTAAATCCATCATTCTTTTGCTCACCACACCACCCCAGTTTGGACCCAGCCATATGCAAATCAGTCTTGACCCTGTTCCTTGTGGGAACAGTCCAGCCCGAACTGCCAAGCCAGGTCCTCCCTGGACCGGAAACAAGCATCCTGGGACCGGTTTCAGGGCATCACCCTTCTTCAGCCAGGCTAGCTTGAATCCAGTGGTGTAGTGAGCACGGGACCCACGTCTGGGCATACCCTTCCCACTTAGGGCGACAAATGCAAAAGAAACAATTGATGGACGGAATGCTGGACAATGCAAACATTCACCCCAAGTCACAAGGATCTGGGTTAAATCCATCATTCTTTTGCTCACCACACCACCCCAGTTTGGACCCAGCCATATGCAAATCAGTCTTGACCCTGTTCCTTGTGGGAACAGTCCAGCCCGAACTGCCAAGCCAGGTCCTCCCTGGACCGGAAACAAGCATCCTGGGACCGGTTTCAGGGCATCACCCTTCTTCAGCCAGGCTAGCTTGAATCCAGTGGTGTAGTGAGCACGGGACCCACGTCTGGGCATACCCTTCCCACTTAGGGCGACAAATGCAAAAGAAACAATTGATGGACGGAATGCTGGACAATGCAAACATTCACCCCCAGTCACAAGGATCTGGGTTAAATCCATCATTCTTTTGCTCACCACACCACCCCAGTTTGGACCCAGCCATATGCAAATCAGTCTTGACCCTGTTCCTTGTGGGAACAGTCCAGCCCGAACTGCCAAGCCAGGTCCTCCCTGGACCGGAAACAAGCATCCTGGGACCGGTTTCAGGGCATCACCCTTCTTCAGCCAGGCTAGCTTGAATCCAGTGGTGTAGTGAGCACGGGACCCACGTCTGGGCATACCCTTCCCACTTAGGGCGACAAATGCAAAAGAAACAATTGATGGACGGAATGCTGGACAATGCAAACATTCACCCCCAGTCACAAGGATCTGGGTTAAATCCATCATTCTTTTGCTCACCACACCACCCCAGTTTGGACCCAGCCATATGCAAATCAGTCTTGACCCTGTTCCTTGTGGGAACAGTCCAGCCCGAACTGCCAAGCCAGGTCCTCCCTGGACCGGAAACAAGCATCCTGGGACCGGTTTCAGGGCATCACCCTTCTTCAGCCAGGCTAGCTTGAATCCAGTGGTGTAGTGAGCACGGGACCCACGTCTGGGCATACCCTTCCCACTTAGGGCGACAAATGCAAAAGAAACAATTGATGGACGGAATGCTGGACAATGCAAACATTCACCCCCAGTCACAAGGATCTGGGTTAAATCCATCATTCTTTTGCTCACCACACCACCCCAGTTTGGACCCAGCCATATGCAAATCAGTCTTGACCCTGTTCCTTGTGGGAACAGTCCAGCCCGAACTGCCAAGCCAGGTCCTCCCTGGACCGGAAACAAGCATCCTGGGACCGGTTTCAGGGCATCACCCTTCTTCAGCCAGGCTAGCTTGAATCCAGTGGTGTAGTGAGCACGGGACCCACGTCTGGGCATACCCTTCCCACTTAGGGCGACAAATGCAAAAGAAACAATTGATGGACGGAATGCTGGACCATGCAAACATTCACCCCCAGTCACAAGGATCTGGGTTAAATCCATCATTCTTTTGCTCACCACACCACCCCAGTTTGGACCCAGCCATATACAAATCAGTCTTGACCCTGTTCCTTGTGGGAACAGTCCAGCCCGAACTGCCAAGCCAGGTCCTCCCTGGACCGGAAACAAGCATCCTGGGACCGTTTTCAGGGCATCACCCTTCTTCAGCCAGGCTAGCTTGAATCCAGTGATGTAGTGAGCACGGGACCCACGTCTGGGCATACCCTTCCCACTTAGGGCGACAAATGCAAAAGAAACAATTGATGGACGGAATGCTGGACAATGCAAACATTCACCCCCAGTCACAAGGATCTGGGTTAAATCCATCATTCTTTTGCTCACCACACCACCCCAGTTTGGACCCAGCCATATGTAAATCAGTCTTGACCCTGTTCCTTGTGGGAACAGTCCAGCCCGAACTGCCAAGCCAGGTCCTCCCTGGACCGGAAACAAGCATCCTGGGACCGGTTTCAGGGCATCACCCTTCTTCAGCCAGGCTAGCTTGAATCCAGTGGTGTAGTGAGCACGGGACCCACGTCTGGGCATACCCTTCCCACTTAGGGCGACAAATGCAAAAGAAACAATTGATGGACGGAATGCTGGACAATGCAAACATTCACCCCCAGTCACAAGGATCTGGGTTAAATCCATCAATCTTTTGCTCACCACACCACCCCAGTTTGGACCCAGCCATATGCAAATCAGTCTTGACCCTGTTCCTTGTGGGAACAGTCCAGCCCGAACTGCCAAGCCAGGTCCTCCCTGGACCGGAAACAAGCATCCTGGGACCGGTTTCAGGGCATCACCCTTCTTCAGCCAGGCTAGCTTGAATCCAGTGGTGTAGTGAGCACGGGACCCACGTCTGGGCATACCCTTCCCACTTAGGGCGACAAATGCAAAAGAAACAATTGATGGACGGAATGCTGGACAATGCAAACATTCACCCCCAGTCACAAGGATCTGGGTTAAATCCATCATTCTTTTGCTCACCACACCACCCCAGTTTGGACCCAGCCATATGCAAATCAGTCTTGACCCTGTTCCTTGTGGGAACAGTCCAGCCCGAACTGCCAAGCCAGGTCCTCCCTGGACCGGAAACAAGCATCCTGGGACCGGTTTCAGGGCATCACCCTTCTTCAGCCAGGCTAGCTTGAATCCAGTGGTGTAGTGAGCACGGGACCCACGTCTGGGCATACCCTTCCCACTTAGGGCGACAAATGCAAAAGAAACAATTGATGGACGGAATGCTGGACAATGCAAACATTCACCCCCAGTCACAAGGATCTGGGTTAAATCCATCATTCTTTGCTCACCACACCACCCCAGTTTGGACCCAGCCATATGCAAATCAGTCTTGACCCTGTTCCTTGTGGGAACAGTCCAGCCCGAACTGCCAAGCCAGGTCCTCCCTGGACCGGAAACAAGCATCCTGGGACCGGTTTCAGGGCATCACCCTTCTTCAGCCAGGCTAGCTTGAATCCAGTGGTGTAGTGAGCACGGGACCCACGTCTGGGCATACCCTTCCCACTTAGGGCGACAAATGTAAAAGAAACAATTGATGGACGGAATGCTGGACAATGCAAACATTCACCCCCAGTCACAAGGATCTGGGTTAAATCCATCATTCTTTTGCTCACCACACCACCCCAGTTTGGACCCAGCCATATGCAAATCAGTCTTGACCCTGTTCCTTGTGGGAACAGTCCAGCCCGAACTGCCAAGCCAGGTCCTCCCTGGACCGGAAACAAGCATCCTGGGACCGGTTTCAGGGCATCACCCTTCTTCAGCCAGGCTAGCTTGAATCCAGTGGTGTAGTGAGCACGGGACCCACGTCTGGGCATACCCTTCCCACTTAGGGCGACAAATGCAAAAGAAACAATTGATGGACGGAATGCTGGACAATGCAAACATTCACCCCCAGTCACAAGGATCTGGGTTAAATCCATCATTCTTTTGCTCACCACACCACCCCAGTTTGGACCCAGCCATATGCAAATCAGTCTTGACCCTGTTCCTTGTGGGAACAGTCCAGCCCGAACTGCCAAGCCAGGTCCTCCCTGGACCGGAAACAAGCATCCTGGGACCGGGGGTGAATGTTTGCATTGTCCAGCATTCCGTCCATCAATTGTTTCTTTTGCATATGTCGCCCTAAGTGGGAAGGGTATGCCCAGACGTGGGTCCCGTGCTCACCACACCACTGGATTCAAGCTAGCCTGGCTGAAGAAGGGTGATGCCCTGGAACCGGTCCCAGGATGCTTGTTTCCGGTCCAGGGAGGACCTGGCTTGGCAGTTCGGGCTGGACTGTTCCCACAAGGAGCAGGGTCAAGACTGATTTGCATATGGCTGGGTCCAAACTGGGGTGGTGTGGTGAGCAAAAGAATGATGGATTAAACCCAGATCCTTGTGACTGGGGGTGAATGTTTGCATTGTCCAGCATTCCGTCCATCAATTGTTTCTTTTGCATTAGTATAGATGGCAGCAAAGACTGAGCCCCAAGTGGTGCAGTCTTCCAGTTGTGGTGTGATCCCTATTGGTAAACAGATGGTTAGGATTCTGTGTTTCTCATACGGGCTAGTATTTGGAAATACTGCTTCGATTTGAGTAATTTTTTGAGCTATCCAAAATGGAACTTGCTCACGTTTCGTGGGAATTTTACCCATGACTGCGTATAGAGTCTGTGGTGTTATTTTCAGTGTATTCCCCTGTTGAGGAGTTTGATTTGGAAGTGTCAATGGTGGTTGGACTGTGAAAGTCTGCATGACATATTGGACTAATTGGCTGTAGATTTTTATTAACTCTGTAAGTTGAGTAAGTAGTTCCTTGTTAGAAATGGGATCTCTGGTTGGCTAAGGCTTGCGCCAAAGCCAGGCAGAGACCACCACTCTAGTCAGGGCGAGGGAGTTACACACCCAAGATAACCCCTGCTCACCCCCTTGGTAGCTTGGCACGAGCAGTCAGGCCTATCCCGGAGGCAATGTGTAAAGCGTTTGCGCAACACACTCACACAGCAGCAACACACTAGGCACACCACAAAAGGAACTCCACACAAGGTTATATAAAAAATAGCCTTTGTATTATCATAAGTACCTTAGAAACATAATCGCATAATACACAGTGTGCCAACTGGCACTAGGCAATATTCACAGGGGAATTATATACAGGACCAGGCCAATCGGGCCACGGTCAGAACCATCAGAACAGGTAAGTAAAATGTAAACCACAACCAGTAATTACCGGTAAAGTTAGGAACTTAGCACGAGATCCTGTAACATAAAAGATGGTTCACCTAAATCACGTTAGGCATAAATCTCGTTAGCATCACACGTTATGCACCAACCTCATTATGCAATAAACACATGAGGCAATAGGCCTCGTAAGCATAAACACAGTGTGCCCCAATCGGGGGCACAACACACTGACACTGGCCCCAGGCCAACTGGCCTCTCACCGGGGCTCAAATGCCCACTGTCCAGAATGTCCGGGCTGGCTGCACAGGCAGCCAAGGCAAAGTGTGCAGAGGCACAACCTAAACGTGGCAGCTGCCCACTACTTGCTGGGCAGCTGTGAAAATGAACACGGGCACCAGCGTGCCCCCTGAGCCCCTCTCTGGGACTCAATCAACAAATGTCCCAACGTTGCAGCTGCCCGCTCTGGTGCGGCGCAGCTGTGAGCAAAGCGAAGGGGGCTCTAAATAAAATCACCCTCGGTGCAGCTGCCCTCTGCAAGCGGGGCAGCTGGGATCCACAAACGGGAGGGGCCCTGGCACATCTGTGCCCTCGGGGCCCTACTGGGCTTTTAAATAAAATTGGCCCCCACGTTGGAAAAATGGCACTGGCCCTCCACGGGCCGTCAGAGTCCCTCTCTGGGACTCCTAGACAAAAAGTGCCCCCTTGATGCAGCTGCCCGCAACTGCGGCGCAGCTGTGAAACTGACTTGGGCACCACTGGGCCTCAGGGACCGACGATCACTGCGCAATGGAGGGGGGGGCAAGCACCGAAAACGTGCCTCGGACCACCCCCTGACAACAGGACTACAGCCCCACTCACCCGAGTTCTGCAGGACTGCTCCCGACTCTGCAGACACACGCGGGGCTCTCCTCGTGGTTACGGGAGCCCCGCCACCAGTCAGGCTGCTTTTCCCCTCTCGGCGCCACTCAGCCGCTCTGGGCAGGACTCTGTGCTCTAGGCGGTACGCGGGGCTCTCCTCACTCACATGGGAGCCCCGCCTCGACTTCGCCTCACTTCACCCGGTCCCCCTTCTCGGGACCGGGACTTCGGTATGGAGCCTGCGAGGCTCCGGACTGCTTCCTTCTCGTGGCCCCGCCCCGGTCAGGCTGACTCTGCCTGGCTTCCGGGTCGGGCCGCTGTATTTCTCTTTTCTCTGCGGCAATGCGGGTTGGGCACCCGCTCTCAGGACTCGGCAACTCGGGCTGCGCGGTGACTTCTCTCCTTTGCGCAGTGCGGGGTGGGCTCCCGCCTGCCTTCAGCACACACAAGCGGGGTGGGCACCCGCCGAAACACCACAACGTGGGGTAGGCTCCCGTTGGTTAGAACAGCAGCTCAAAAGGCGGCCATAACGCGGGGTGGGCACCCGCTTCCAGAAATACAGAGGATTGCGGGGGAATCTCCACGCCGGGGATTCCCTTTTTAAAATGATCGCAGCTCCGGGCTGCAGCTAAAATTAGAAGCGCTGCTCCTACGCTGCAGAGAGCAAAGCGCTCTTCAAAAATGAAAGCCAAGCGCTCCCAAGGCGCTAGAGTCAAAGTCCAGGGACAAAACGAAGCACCTTTCCCCAGAATAAAAGCAAGGTCCAGGGGGCACAAGGCTGGGCTCAGGCAGGCCAGCACACAGGGCCCTCCAGCAGGGAGGCAGTCCCTTGTGGCGGTTCCTCCTGGAGCCCAGCAGCAGCAGCCCCCAGCGTCAGGACCAGCACAGCAGAGCACACTTTCATGGGGTCACAGCCCCTTCTTTTATACACCCTTTTCCTTTGTCACATAGCACAGGGCTGGGGAAAAACCAGATGCAACTGGTTTGGGGGAGCTTTGGAGCACTTTGTTTTGCTCAGCTCCTCTCTCCTTTCACAGGACAGGCTAGGGACATCAGACGCTCCACAGGGGGTGGAGCCAGCATTGTGGAGGGAAGGCACAGCCCTATTCAGGTCCCAGGTGCAACTCCTCCCTCCCATCTAGATGCAGATCTCCCTATTCAGCCCTGCGCTGACTCACCCTGCCCCTCCTGGAGCCACACACACCTCCCAGCCCCTGTCACTCACAAAGCCAGACATGCAATTCACATCAGGCAGGCAGACACAGAGCACACATAAATGCCAACTTCTAAAAGTGGCACTTCTCCACTAGTCACAATAAATCTGTGCACACCATTGCGCAGCATTTATTCTGACGAGTTCGTACATACTAAACTCGCCCCTGCACTCCTCTCACACCAGGAATTACCATGGACACACATATCCCCCATGCATTCCTATGGGAGGGCAGGCCAATCTCACCACACGCACTCAGAGTGCGCACGCACTTTACACTGGGACACAGTGCTAAAGTGCGCAGAGGCCTAAAACCACCAACACTACACAGGGAAAAGGCTAGGAGACAGGCAAAAAGTTTAGGGGTGAACCTGCCAAAAGGGCCAAGTCCAACACAACCCCCTTCCAGCCAAAACGCAGGGCAGACCAATCACCACTGTGATGGGCTTCCCTGCTTGGGGCGATAGAACACGGACGCGGGCCCGCAACTGCAGGGACACCCTCCTGTTCTACGCCACGGTGAACCCATGTGGTTCCTTCTGAAAAAGCTGTCCGGAGCAACTGGGCTACCCCACTGGTACTCCCTAGCTGTCCGCGGCCAGGACCAGGCCCTAGGCCACCCAGATGCCACTGGTCCTTGCCCATTCACAGAGTGGGGGGTAGTAACCCCTGGCACATAGTAGTCATTCTCAACTCTTCCCCTCATCAGGGCAGGTCTAGACTGCCACTGATCCTCCAGCCTAGGGTCTGCACCCTCAGGTGGACCAGAAGTCACGGGTGAGGCTCTCCTCCCCCTACCTCTCCTTCTAGGGTTCCGCCCTCTCCTCCTTGGAGAAGCACCCTCAGAACACAACTCTCCCACCAGTTCAGGACCTCTCTCCAACAACTGGTCTCCCAACCTAGGGTCTAAACCCTCAGGTTGCACCGGGGTCAGAGGCGAGGACTCCCTCCCTCTGCACCCCTTTCCAGAGTTCTGCACCCGCCCAACTGGAGCGGTACCCCTGGAAGATGAACCGGTCAGGACACTGATTACAGATGTCCTTTCCTCCAGGTGGCGGATCCTGAACCTGGCCTCCCAACCTTGGGGCTGAACCCCACGGCTGAGCATTGGCCTGGCACACCAGGACTTCCGGGGGCGCACACAGCAGCCCCCAGAGGGTAACACATGACTCATGTGTTGCGTGACAGTCTGCGTGGCGCAGACCTCCCGACCCCTGTCCATCTGACAGTGCGCAGAGATCCCCCACGACAGAAGTGGTGTCACCATGGTCACTTCTAGGAGACTCAGCCCTTCTGGCTGGCCCCTGACCCACTGGTTCTTCCACTGGGGAACACATCCCCCTCTCACCCCTCAATCCGGACTTCTGTACCCTCCCAACTGGAGCGGCACTGCCAGACACCAGAACCACTGGAGCTCTATTTACAGACGCTCCAGGTTCTCCAGACACTAGGAGATCCTCCTCAAATGGACTAACAGGACAGCCTAGGCTCCCAACCTGGTGTTCCCTGAAGAAACCATCCAGGTTCTGAGACTGGGTTTCGGGCACCTGGGGACACTCAGTCCCACACTCACTCCTACTCCACTGAGACAGGACGTGAGCCCCTACACCCCTCCCACTACACTGGGACCCAGCTGGGCTACACTGAACCTCTTCCCCAATACAGGACGGGAAGATACCTGAGCCACTACTTTTGGGATCACTCCCCAATGCCTCTTCAGAACCTCGGGCCACCACCCAGAGGTCTGCTTCCCATGCAAGATCCCATGGATCAGGGTGCTCACACTCCAACAGGTGTTGGTGCAACCCTGGAAAACAACAACTGAGCAGGTGCTCTTTAATAACCAGATTGAACAGTCCTTCAAAATCCTGTTCCGTGGTACACCTTACCCAGTCAATCAGTGCATCATTACAGTCATCCACAAACCTCTCCCAAGACTGGTGAGACAGTTTCCTACTACCCCTGAACTTCAACCTGTACTCCTCTTCCTGGGAGCCAAGTACCATATTCTGGGAACTGGGAATGGGACTTCCTGCACTGGACTCCATATTGCTGCCACCACTGGATCCCACCCTCACTGGTGAATCCAGACAACTAAAACTACACTCAGAGGACGTACCAAGAGCTAATTTCTCCTTGGTGAAGGCCCTCTCAGCCTCCGCCATCCTCTCCTGCGCTAAGACCCTCTCGGTCTCTAGCTTTTTCTCCTCCACACTCAGCTGCGCTATCTCATGCTCTAACCTGAGCTTCTCCAAAGCCAGCTGATGCTCTCTTTCTTCCCTCCTATCCACCCACTCCTCTGGGGACAGGGAAAGGGATGGGGCACTGCCCCCGACACTGGACCCAGCAAGGGACTCCCTATCCATGGGGTCCTCACTATCTACTGGCGTCCCTGTCCTGTCACTTTCTTCCTCCTCTTCAGACTCCTCAGGGCTCCCCTCAGACCCACCACCCTCTTGGAGTGCGGCCAGGGCCCTCTTCTCCTCATTGCGCTCACAGTCCCATTCATCCTTTTGCCATTGGATCAGGTTGTCCCTCAGTTTTGACTGGGTGTCTGACCCACTCACTGCTATGTCTCTCTCCTTACAGAAGTCCACCAACTCCCACATGCTGTATCTAAACAGACCACAAAAATTAAAAGCAGACTCCATTTTGGCAGGACGCTCAGGGACACGTGCAACACAGGAGACCTAGGTGTCTGAGCTGAAGCAAGAGTACACAATTTACAAATGACACTTTTAGGAGAAAAATTAAAATAAAACTCAGAACAATAATCCCCAAACACGTAATTATCTAAATGCAGAGCTTGTAGTGCAACCAGTTGTCGCTGTGGTACTGCGCAAACGCAAGTCCAAATCCCCACCGCTGACAACCAATGTTAGAAATGGGATCTCTGGTTGGCTAAGGCTTGCGCCAAAGCCAGGCAGAGACCACCACTCTAGTCAGGGCGAGGGAGTTACACACCCAAGATAACCCCTGCTCACCCCCTTGGTAGCTTGGCACGAGCAGTCAGGCCTATCCCGGAGGCAATGTGTAAAGCGTTTGCGCAACACACTCACACAGCAGCAACACACTAGGCACACCACAAAAGGAACTCCACACAAGGTTATATAAAAAATAGCCTTTGTATTATCATAAGTACCTTAGAAACATAATCGCATAATACACAGTGTGCCAACTGGCACTAGGCAATATTCACAGGGGAATTATATACAGGACCAGGCCAATCGGGCCACGGTCAGAACCATCAGAACAGGTAAGTAAAATGTAAACCACAACCAGTAATTACCGGTAAAGTTAGGAACTTAGCACGAGATCCTGTAACATAAAAGATGGGACACCTAAATCACATTAGGCATCAATCTCGTTAGCATCACACGTTATGCACCAACCTCATTATGCAATAATCACATGAGGCAATAGGCCTCGTAAGCATAAACACAGTGTGCCCCAATCGGGGGCACAACGCACTGACACTGGCCCCAGGCCAACTGGCCTCTCACCGGGGCTCAAATGCCCACTGTCCAGAATGTCCGGGCTGGCTGCACAGGCAGCCAAGGCAAAGTGTGCAGAGGCACAACCTAAACGTGGCAGCTGCCCACTACTTGCTGGGCAGCTGTGAAAATGAACACTGGCACCAGCGTGCCCCCTGAGCCCCTCTCTGGGACTCAATCAACAAATGTCCCAACGTTGCAGCTGCCCGCTCTGGTGTGGCGCAGCTGTGAGCAAAGCGAAGGGGGCTCTAAATAAAATCACCCCCTCGGTGCAGCTGCCCTCTGCAAGCGGGGCAGCTGGGATCCACAAACGGGAGGGGCCCTGGCACATCTGTGCCCTCGGGGCCCTACTGGGCTTTTAAATAAAATTGGCCCCCACGTTGGAAAAATGGCACTGGCCCTCCACGGGCCGTCGGAGTCCCTCTCTGGGACTCTTAGACAAAAAGTGCCCCCTTGATGCAGCTGCCCGCAACTGCGGCGCAGCTGTGAAACTGACTTGGGCACCACTGGGCCTCAGGGACCGACGATCACTGCGCAATGGAGGGGGGGGGCAAGCACCGAAAACGTGCCTCGGACCACCCCCTGACAACAGGACTACAGCCCCACTCACCCGAGTTCTGCAGGACTGCTCCCGACTCTGCAGACACACGCGGGGCTCTCCTCGTGGTTACGGGAGCCCCGCCACCAGTCAGGCTGCTTTTCCCCTCTCGGCGCCACTCACCCGCTCTGGGCAGGACTCTGTGCTCTAGGCGGTACGCGGGGCTCTCCTCACTCACATGGGAGCCCCGCCTCGACTTCGCCTCACTTCACCCGGTCCCCCTTCTCGGGACCGGGACTTCGGTATGGAGCCTGCGAGGCTCCGGACTGCTTCCTTCTCGTGGCCCCGCCCCCGGTCAGGCTGACTCTGCCTGGCTTCCGGGTCGGGCCGCTGTATTTCTCTTTTCTCTGCGGCAATGCGGGGTGGGCACCCGCTCTCAGGACTCGGCAACTCGGGCTGCGCGGTGACTTCTCTCCTTTGCGCAGTGCGGGGTGGGCTCCCGCCTGCCTTCACCACACACAAGCGGGGTGGGCATCCGCCGAAACACCACAACGCGGGGTAGGCTCCCGTTGGTTAGAACAGCAGCTCAAGGCGGCCATAACGCGGGGTGGGCACCCGCTTCCAAAAATACAGAGGATTGCGGGGGAATCTCCACGCCGGGGATTCCCTTTTAAAATGATCGCAGCTCCGGGCTGCAGCTAAAATTAGAAGCGCTGCTCCTACGCTGCAGAGAGCAAAGCGCTCTTCAAAAATGAAAGCCAAGCGCTCCCAAGGCGCTAGAGTCAAAGTCCAGGGACAAAACGAAGCACCTTTCCCCAGAATAAAAGCAAGGTCCAGGGGCACAAGGCTGGGCTCAGGCAGGCCAGCACACAGGGCCCTCCAGCAGGGAGGCAGTCCCTTGTGGCGGTTCCTCCTGGAGCCCAGCAGCAGCAGCCCCCAGCGTCAGGACCAGCACAGCAGAGCACACTTTCATGGGGTCACAGCCCCTTCTTTTATACACCCTTTTCCTTTCTCACATAGCACAGGGCTGGGGAAAAACCAGATGCAACTGGTTTGGGGGAGCTTTGGAGCACTTTGTTTTGCTCAGCTCCTCTCTCCTTTCACAGGACAGGCTAGGGACATCAGACGCACCACAGGGGGTGGAGCCAGCATTGTGGAGGGAAGGCACAGCCCTATTCAGGTCCCAGGTGCAACACCTCCCTCCCATCTAGATGCAGATCTCCCTATTCAACCCTGCGCTGACTCACCCTGCCCCTCCTGGAGCCACACACACCTCCCAGCCCCTGTCACTCACAAAGCCAGACATGCAATTCACATCAGGCAGGCAGACACAGAGCACACATAAATGCCAACTTCTAAAAGTGGCACTTCTCCACTAGTCACAATAAATCTGCGCACACCATTGCGCAGCATTTATTCTCACGAGTTCGCACATACTAAACTCGCCCCTGCACTCCTCTCACACCAGGAATTACCATGGACACACATATCCCCCATGCATTCCTATGGGAGGGCAGGCCAATCTCACCACACGCACTCAGAGTGCGCACGCACTTTACACTGGGACACAGTGCTAAAGTGCGCAGAGGCCTAAAACCACCAACACTACACAGGGAAAAGGCTAGGAGACAGGCAAAAAGTTTAGGGGTGAACCTGCCAAAAGGGCCAAGTCCAACATTCCTCATCTGACATTATATCCAGCTCAGGATGAGGAGTGTAGCCGGCTAGAATCGGCCATGTTGCTCCTGGTCTACCTAGTGGACCGAGCCTGGTTATGTTTCTGTGATGTTTTAGGGCGCCTTTAAACCAGAGATGATGCTCCTGGTATGTGAGTGGAATTTCGATATCCTCGAAAGGAATATATTCCTCTGGTGGTTCATCTTCTTTAAAGAAGTGAATTAATTTTGTTACTGAATTTGATTCAGGAAATATGACCCATGAATAGAATACCTCTGTCTGAAAGGATTCGTGTGCCTCTATCACGAAAACTGCTCTACCGTCTCTCGGTGGTAGGCCATGTTTTATAAGTTTTAGAGTGATGGCTCTTCTTAAGTTTGGATGGATGTCTATAACACCCTCCTCAGGTTCATTTAAACCTGTAAAGTTAAAAACTGCTACGGCTGGGTCAGCCGCAGCTTCGTCAGTGGCATTTTCCCTGTTAGACATTTGTTTTTTGAAAAATGCAGAACAAGTTTCAAGGAAACAAAAAGATAAGGTGCACAATATTTTGGAACACTGTATCCTTCAACGTTGAACAAACCAAACAACTAATATATAGGGTGCTTCCCTATTTAGTTATGGCGGATATTTAGCCCTACCCACTCCGGACGTCTTATGGAGTATGTGAGTAGGGGTCTCTGAGAAAAGCACAAATGAGTTACTCAGTATCTAGCGTTAAATTACTGCCTTACCAAACCGTTGGGCGCCATGTAGTGTAGTTCCTATTTCCCTAATAGGCTCTGCGCATTGGAATAATATAATCTATAGGTTTGACACAGGACTAAGGTCGGTATGTCCCTATCGATTATATTAAACTTAATTACCTGTGCCAGCTAGCTCAGAGGCCACTAGAAACTCCTTGAGAACAAGAAGGGAGTAGTTTCTGGCAACCGAAAAACATGACAACTTTGTTTCCCTTTAGAAGCGGAACATGTCTCAGAATCGTGGAAACAATAGATAAGTTTCACTCATTCAATCGTGCATGCTTAGTTTCTGCAGAGTTACACAGAAAGGAAAGACGGGCGTTTCAATAAAAAGGGTTTTATTGAACAGTCTTGTTTCTCGTGTAAGAGATATGTGCTTTTATGATCACAAGACAGTATGCAAGATAAATAATGTACAGCATAAGCAGTAGAAATAAATAATACTGCGCTAGCATTATCCTTTAGCATATATTCACGTACATAAATAACATGAGCTAAGAATGCGAGTACTCAAACGATGCGTCTCTAAGCTAGTTCTACCCCAGTGTACCTAACCTAGCCTAGGTGTAGGGAAGAGTAGAAGTAGGTGGAGTATTCTCTAGTATGGTAGACTAAGAGTATGTTAAGTCTAGTATGCCAAGAGTCCCTCTAGGATCTAGTCAGCTCCATACCTTGAGAATGAGAGAGGTGGGAATCTCCTGCCGGATCTTGGAACTCTAACACCCCGCGAAGGGAGTCAGAACACTGGAAGCTGGATTGGTCTGCTTGCAGGAAGGACAGCGTCTTCTCAGTGTGTCAGGCCGGGATTCGGGCTCCTCTGAAGTCGAGGTCTCCTCTAACTTGCTTGGGCAAGGGAAGGTATATTTATACCTGGTAGGTGTCGAGGAATGTTAGCATTGACGTGAAGTCGGACATAGGAAGACGTCAGGAATGAACCCTTAAGGTATAATGGTTCATACATAATAGATGAGTTCTTGGAGAAATCAATAGTCCTGTGCTAGGGGAACTCCCGAAGCTTAAGGGTCTGGTTTCTAAGAACTCGTTGTGACGTTAGGGTGGACGGATGTCGGTGACCATGCCTGTATTTGGAGTGCACGGTTAATTCCTAAATAAGGACTGGGATTCTATGCCTATATATGGGCAAGGCGAATTGTGCCTATATAAGGACGTGATTCAGGAAAACCTATATACGGACCCCTAAAGCGGAATACAACAAAGGTTTAGGTAGGTTAGCCCGGGACCATTCAGCCGCATCAGTGGGTAACTGCCATTTAGAAGTTTAATTAGGTTGCCCCCCTGGACCCATATTGGTTGGTAAGTGCCATTTGGAAGGTAAGGTAGGTTAGCCGCTGGACCATGGATCTGCATTAGTGGGTAAACTCAATTTGGAAGGTTTCAGTAGGTTAGCCCCTAGAACATGGACCTGAAACGGTAGGGAACTGCAGTTTAGGAAGGTTTAGGTAGCTTTGCCCCTGGACCATAAATTCGCATAGTTTGGTAATTGCCATTTGGAAGTATTTTGGTAGGTTTGCCCCTGAACCATGGAACTGCATCGGTTGGCAATTGCCATTTGGAAGGTTTAGGTAGATTTGCTGGTTCTATGGATATCTATCAGTTTGTGATTGCCTTTTGGAAGGATTTTGGTAGGCTGGTGCAGCCTGAGATTCAGTGTATATTGACACTGGGCTCAGTTTGGTATATGATACAGCCTGTCTAGAAGCCTCTGTTGGGTCTGATAGGAATTCGGTGAGAACATGAGGTTATATTCCTCAAACTAAGCATAGATCTACAATGGGAAATAAGACATAATGTAATCATTTCATGAATATGGCCTGTGTGTTGTGAAAGATTGCAGGGGGAAAATGAATTTTAGATGTGCCTAACATTGTCACTTTCCCTGAATCCTTTCATCATATATGCAGCCAAGGACGTGGCACTGGATGTAGTTATTAAAAGTAGTCGAACATCCACCTCTGCTAAAACAGGTTAGTTGTAGTGGGGACGTCAAGCAGTTGTTTATATGTCAACTAAGCTCCATTTTGAGATGGTGGAATTGGATCTCTCAGCTAACTACATTCTCGCTGTAGTGATCTCAACCTTGGCAAGGACCAATGGCACCCACCTCAAACTTTATTATTGTAAATATATATACCCCCCCCGCAGGGGGGAGTTAAAGTCAAAGTTATTCATAGATTGAAACAGATATTGAAGTTCTATCTTTTAACGTCCCCCTTTGCCTTTCTTGCATCAGGCGATTTTAAATTAAACATGATGTCATATACGTCTGGGTCAGAAGAATTTGTGTGAAAGGATGAGATTCGGTCAGTCCCATTACAGTGAATGCCACCACAGTGGATGAAAGTATTAGGTTCAGACCTACTTGACTTTCTGACCGCTGTAACTTTTAGCACCATAAGAGGCAGACGTGACCCCGATAGACTAATACATGAATACGAGAACCTGTACCTCATTATTGAGATGGGGTCACGTGGCAGTTAAGGATACGCTGGAATCCTCAGGCAGTGACTTGTTTAAGGAATGTATAAAACACATTAACAGTGTCGAATTTTACTTTTGCAGGTCCAGGTGGGGAGCAGCTCCGGAGTGAGTCTCCTGAGATCGAGATGCAGAGGACAGTGGAGCGCTTGGGAAGTAACTGGGATTTCTTAGCCTCTGTTTAGGGCAGGCTTGGTCTTTCCTTCTAAGGGCCTCTTCCTGGACTGAGGCAACGAAGCCGGAGGAAGAGGATGTATCTACCAGGGTGTTCGAGTGAAAGGAGGCTCCACTCGGCAAAGACTGAAAGTTCTTCTCACAGCTGCAAAGAAAGCCATGATCTGGTACTCTGCTTGTACACCACGAGTAACTTGGCTAGTCCTCACCCTGCCGATCTTTTACTGCTGGAGGAGAGTAGAGGGGCCAAACAGATCTATTATTTATTTCCTGGGCCTCATATTTAGATCCAGAGATTTCAGGTTTGCCCACCCTGTCCCTAGGGAAAGCAGTGTTCATGGCTCCGCCAGGAGTGACAATAAAGTTCTGGGACAGTAGAAGGTTTTTTCAGCAACGTCTTTTCCTGAATTGTCAGTGAAGGTGTTATTTAGAGCTTTTGTGTCCACCTGTGCTGTTATTTTTTGTCACTGCATATAACACCAATAATGAGTCCGAGATGTTGTAACTTTCATTCAGTTGTCGTTTGGGTGCTGCCTTGTGGTGTCCATTGGAAAATAGTTTTAGGGGTGTTTTCTCGTTGATGTTGATGCAGTCTGTAAAAACAAATGATAGCTAGATACTTTGGGCAGAAAGCACCATATGGGAGGCGTTGTCCTATATGTGAATCTTTTCCACTTGTGCTGAGGTTCATTTTTTGTTGGTTAAAGATGAGTGTTACCCGCACACTTGTATCCCTTGAACTCCTTTAGATTGATGGAAGACACACACGTCAAGTGTGAAAGTCGCCTTGCCTATTTGCATAAATAGGAGAACCAATATTATATCCTCTTTAGGTCCAGAATAGTTATGTGGAGAGTTCAGCCTTCAACCTTCCAGAAACTGTGCACAGCAGCAGAACCCAGGGCACCCCAATCATATGCGCAGGCTTGGGATGTCACTGACATTCCTAGACCTGGCAGCGATAAATCAGAGTATCGTTCTCATGCACCAGGGAGTCTCTTGTCCAGTCATAGAGACAATGAGCTCGATTGGGTCGATGAAATCTTTATCTTGGTTATAATCAAAGGCTTTGATATTGACTCCCATTTTTAAGCCAACCACGCACAGGTATGCTGTATGTATGTCATTAATGACTAGTTTGCTGCAGTGTCCCTTTTGCATTTAGCCATTAAAACATGTATCTTATTGTTGCATGAATGCTCAAACGTGCATCTGGTTCCTGAGGATACTTAAAAACTTCAGGGTTAGCAAGGGGCTGGATATAGTTTGACCTATGCAGGAGGTTTTGGGCGACCTGCATAATGTTTTAAGATATGTGTCAAACACATTGTATGGCGACATTACTGCGTGTATGTAGGAGGTGTTGTAGAGAGTGCAATAATCGATGCAGTCACACACCTACCATAGTAGGAGTAGTCAGAGCCCTCACGTTGTGACAGCAATTAAGTGCAAATATTGTAAATAAGTGGCGTTCAGTAGGGCATATACTTTATGGACTCCCCCACAGTGAAAGTGGCCAACATTAGGAGGCAATGTAAAGCAGCCTGATTATATTCCATGTCAGAGACACCCAGAAGCACCAGAGGTCCAATCCCTAGCCATACTATATAGAATCTGGGGTGCAGAGGAGAGAGGCCGGAGGCCCAGCACCACTGGATTCACTGTGAAGTAGCCAGGGCATATGTATTGTGGGTTACACCCAGGGGTGAGAAAGACCCACTGCTTCCAAGTATTATAGTGCAGCAAGGCTAAACTAATCTATACGAGGTCCACTCAGAAGTGACAAAGGACTAACTCCAGGCAATACCTTTTAACAGCCAGGTTATATATGTGCTGAATATACGGATCCAAGTGTCTGCACAGAAGAGTCACCGATGCAGTGAGCTCCTGCGTGAAGACAGCAAGGGAGTCATCAGTTCAGTAAGTTCTTTTCCAGTTTGAAGCATTCTCATTCATGCATGGGAGCATTTGTTCTGTAGAAGTCAGAGTTGGGACCCAGTAATGCTATCCTTTTGTCCGATTTCTTGTTTCGTCTATATAGCTCTAAGGACTTGAGAACCACTTACAGTAACTTTCTATTTACTCCGCTTATGGAAATGTTTTGTCCTCATTGGAACTTCAAGTTAAGTGGCACTGGAAGAAGAATCCATTTTTGAAAGTACCAATCGTTGTATGTAGAGAGTACAATCTATACAGATTTAAGTCACAGAGGCGATGGAGGTCCAAATGGGAGAGCAGACTGTCTACGCCTGACAGCTATATGTATATAAAAAATTACAATGTTTTTACTTGAAATTGCTTCTTGATAGTAATACTACTTTTAGCTTTTCTTGCCTTAGCTACACTACACCAGAAGGCTAAAGCAACAGTCTCCTGAATTGTAACTGACATCCAGGACTGATCTCTTTTTTACCACTCGCCTTTGCTCCTTTTTCTTTCAGTAACCTCGTTTACCGAAGAGGATGAATGCGAGGACATTGGTTCCTAAGAAGCACTTTCCTCCGGAGGACCGCCTAGCATTCATGACCATTCTACATGAACTCCCTAAACTAGATACCCGCTCCTACTATTTTTAGATTCACTGTAGAATCTAAGCATTAAGTTATAAACAAACTGTTGCTCAATGTTGATCTTTGGGGAAGTTGTTATATCTGTCCTTTTCAAGCTTATCTTTAAGACATCACCTACTACTGGGAACTCAAAAGGGATCACTTGCTGAGGCCAATAATATCTGCAAAGATGCTGAATGTGTGTTTGTGTGTGACTAAGTATCTTGCACACAGCACTAGAAAAGCAGCAGGGTGATTAAGTACACATGCATGGAGAGAGGGGGGCTCCAGCCTTTGCCACAGATGTCTCTGAAACTAAAGGAAGCAATCGGGGGTTGCCACCTTTGCCCAAAGTCCAGAGCATGAGCTATTCCAACAGGAAAGTGATGAGCTCCTTTTCAACACTACTTTTAGGTATGGCAAAGCCAAATACCTTATCTAAGCCGCACGTAGGGATGGGACTTTGGATTAGCCAACTTCAGTCACTGGCTCTTTGGGACCGCTCCCTTCAGCTGTTGTTTGTAGTCTGCACATTTACTTTTGAAGATTTGACAAGAGTAGTCTGTCTCCTGGATGCCACAATCAGTTTCCAGTGCTGTGACCCTAACTGGGCAGGGCATGACCTGTTCACGAGGATGAGTAAAACCAAACCTGTCAGTATTTTCTCTTGTGCTGACAGTTCCCTGTCAGGGGGTTTCAGACCAGCGTATAAAATGTCAGCTGTCGGTGGAGCCGTCTGCATGCTAGATGATGCACAAACAAAAAGAAGCAGAGAGCTATCTGCCAAAATGAGAAAGATGATGAGAAGCATTGCAAACCCAACAATTTCAGATGCATGGCTTGGCATGGGCTGAGGTAACTGAGCTGTGAGGTTAGCAAGAAAAGAGATGCACAGGTTTCTCCAGTTCCTTCTTTCCTTAATTTTTTTTTGTAAACAAATTTTATTCAGTTGACGTACAACTCAAACAATCACTGTACGGGGACAGTGAGCATACATTGATAACTGCACACTGGATGTCAACGTTCAGACAGTAAGCCATCCACCCCGATACGTCGGCTTTTGCCGTGCGTGCCTCATTTTTCCTTCTTTCCTTAATGACTGTTACAAATTTGTCTATCATGCATGTACGTGGTTTGCTTAGCTCACCCTCCTCTGCCTCAAGACTGGCTGTACTCCTCCCTCGGTTTGGGAAACCCTTTCCCTGAACGAAGCTTGTACTTCCCGCCTGTCAATCCAGCAGACAACTCTGAACTCTTCTGAATAGAAGGAAAGGACTTCCTATAGCCTTATATCCCGCTGCATAGGGCTATCACAGTTCTTAAAGGCCCTGCATCCGAGTTATAGGCCCGAGCCACAAGCGAGGGCCTACAATGAGGGTGAGGGCCTTTAACAACAGGTAAAGTCAGAGGCATACGTGCTTTAAGGCTATTAGAACATTTCACCCACTAAGGGTAGAATTTTTTTAATTAAAAGGGAGAAACATGAAGATAAACATTGGAATGTAGGAGCTCCAGGCTTATATTAGCCATTATAAGCCCAGAGCTTTAAACTCTTTATTGCTGTGGCTGAAAACTCTATCAGATTTTCTCTTAAATCTCTGACAATCTATGAAATCTTGTCCTCTGGGTTGGTCAAAATTTCACGTCAGGCAAAGTACAAATATGAATGCACAAGAAGTTATTTCTTTGGACTCTGATCTTTTTCCATTTTTACAAATAAAATACTTCAGAAATACAAGAATGTCGATTCAGCAGTTTATCTGAAAGCAGAAAGGTCAACGTCCCCACAGACGTTTGTTATCTTGGTACTGGGTACAGTTTGGGACGCTGACGTGGATTACAAACACATTTTTTTTTAAAACATAGTAAAAGACCGTTTATTGACAACAAAACAGCAACAGTACCTTAGTCTTGAGGGTCACCTCGTGAAGAATTAAAATCTACATATACTTTATAATAACACAATGAACTCCACACAATTAAAGTAACTTACTGAAACTGGGCCAATTCACAAGGGAACACCTAGAGGCAAAGATCTTAGTGTAGATTTAGGACTACACCTGGTATAAGTCTCCACCTAGATGCAATTAAGCATCTCCAGCTAGTAGTAAGAGCACATGTCCTCACCCCCTTAAGGATTCCTGTGAGTGACCATGTGTGGTGTGCAACTTACTTCAAGGCTTGACATGTATGTATGAGCTGTAATACTAGTTGAGTAGACGCGTAGATTAACTTTTGTGAATTATGTGATTTTTTTTTGTAACTTTCCCTTTTTTATGCGTATTTTTACATTGCATGTTCCACACTATGTCCCACTTTAATTTTCCCTTTTCTGCTCCCACTCTTAGTAGTTATTTATCATTGTCCTGCCATTACCCCATTTACACCTAAATCAAAAACCTGTTTGTATGTATATGTGCTCTTATCAGACAACTCCGCACATAAAAGGTAGGAATGTATGTGATTAAGGATTTTCTTGTTACTTTAAATATTTTTATAATGCAAAACAAAGACACAGTACATAACATGAGCTAAAGCAACAGCAATACATTGCAGGCTTAATGATATACACTTCATGTCTGGTTTAACACAAATAATTTTCCCCTGTCATCATATTTCACAGATATTAACGGATCCTAACTGGGTTCAACCCGAACTACAGGTCTAGTAGTTGGGGGTTTCAGAGTGAGGGCGGTATATACATACGAGGCATAAACATAACATGTTAACTACGAGCAATTTGCATTGATAACTTTCTATAAAAACACTGAAATGAAACATCACAAACTAAACCTCTCCCTCCAAAGTATAGGAGGGTTGCTCAGACCAGCCTACTGGTTTCAACATTTTTTCTTCCGAAACGACAATTTTAAAGTCAACTACAGATGTGGATACTGCCATGCATGTGTTGAAGGAGTTGAAACTACCGGTATGACATATCAAAATAAAAATAACATTTGTGAGAATTTCACCAACTGTCAAACTTCCAATATTGTTTATTTGATTATTTGTCAGTCAGTCATAAATACTTTATTCTGTCATTTAAAACCATACAAAGTCGATAATGCCTTAAAAAACGTATGCATTATTAAATATAAAAATACTTTAAAAAAGGGGAAATACATGCATGCGAAAAACACAAAACGTTGACATAAAAACACCACTAAAACCAGGTTTGACATCATTCACATCAGGAAAAAACAATTAGCAGCTCTATATATGAAAGCACCATAACTAAATAGCCTTTTCCTGGCTCTGAGGGCACCAGACTAAAAACTTGCAACCCCAAAACGAACCATGGGAGACTAAAACATTTGCAAATACGTCAATAATGCTGGTTTAAATTGCACAAATTGATTTTCTCTTACCAAAGGAACAATGAAGTGTTGCCTCAGTGTATGATAAAAATCACCCAAAAATATAATAGTGCGGTCCCCTACATACATCTCTTGCGTGTCTTCGAGGTACCCTGGGAAGATACCATATACTTCGTTTTTTAATCATTTAGCTCCAGACCATGCTCATCATCAGTTATATCATTACACAAGGTCACATTCATTTTTTAGGCAAGTGTCTGTAGGTGAAATGCAGTCACATTTCAATAAACTGGCGTCACCTCGACAAAAGCACAGCACACCAGCATAACATCAAGGATTGTTCTACATTGAAAAATAAACATTTTCAAAGTTATGTCACTTTATCTTAATAAAAAGCCCATCTTGCTTCGGAAGCAGAAGTCCTACAAAAGAAATTATATCTCATTTCAAAGTGAAGACTGTTTTTTCCAGAATCAGAGGCAATATCAGTAACTCAGTCCTGCCAAGTATCACGCATCGGGCGTTAGACTAACGCATTTCAGTGTGGTGCTTCGCATCACCGCACTGAAATGCATTGTCACGCATAATGCATAACACCTCAGCTGTAAGACTTGCTGTTTTATTAAGTGGTCGGCTGCCAAATTAAACTGTGAGTCACTGGGCAGCTAGCAGCGCTCCGTCGCGTGTGTGCGCTGCTCTGACAGGCTTGCGGCACTCGCTCTGCTGCTTAATGCCACAATGTATCATTAGTTGAGTGCTCCCCTTGGAGATGATTTGCAGAGCGGTTATCTGATGATGTCAGGTCGAGGTAGTGCCCAATGGCTACTACCGAGACATGACACAGCCAGTCAGGTTGTGTAACAACACTGATTTAGGCTCGCTGGGACCTGACGTCACGTCCTGCTTCCAGAGTTCACTTGTGGGAGGCAGGAGGCTGAGGCGCTGGGCTTCTTTGCGGCAAATTCGAATACATCATGATCCGGGCTCGCATGCAGCGCAGCCTTCTCGCACCTCCGGCCGCCCCTGCTGCATTTTATTTATTTAATGCATTTTTATAAAGCGTGGACTTTACCCGAAGGTGTCAGAGCGCTGTACAATAGAACCAGTTACGTTACATGAGAGAAATGTTACAAAATAGAACGTTACAAAAATAAACAGGAGACTAGAGGAGGTAGGCTAAAACCATAGAAGGCAAGAACACAATATCAAACACATCAAGCAAGGGTAAGGAATGTACAAGAAAATATTACAAATTTACAATGATGAACAAACTTCCTAGAAGGGTCAGAGAATGAAGGTATTAGTTCTGAAAGTGTCTTTGGAAGAGAAGAGATTTGCATGCATGCCCCAGCTGTCTCAGCAGCTGCAGTAAATTTGACCCTCAGCCGCGCCGATTAAATTGCCGTGGAAGGGAGGGAGTCCTGCTGCAAGTTGGTAAGTCACAGAGATCGACCTGATCAAGTCTTGTGAAGGCCCAATGTAGTAACACTTCGGTCTCCCAGCCTGTAAAAGACCAGTGCTGTGAGACTGGGACAGAGTTAGCTGTCCAGCCTGGCAAGTGGATTGTCTCCGCACAACACCCCTATAAAACCGTACTTAAATGTGAATATGAAAAATAACGGGGCATATTAGCAAGGGCACTATCGCCGCTTTAGCGGCACTTTTTGCCGCTAAAGCGGCGATATTCATATCGCCCTATCAGCAAACTGTCTCTAACAGCAGTTAGCGACAGTTTGCGGGCATTAGCGCCCGTTTTATTACCGCTTTGCATGTCAGCGATATTTATCGCTAATGACATGCAAAGTGGGCGTTCCGACGAACAAACCTGGGAAACACTCGCTAACAGGCCTATCGCCTATTAGCAAGGTGGCCATGGCCCCAGTTAGCGACGTGAAAAGTCGCGCTAACCGGGGTCATCTCCATTTATTTAACACCTGCAATTAGCAGGTGTTAGCCATACCTAACATGGGGGTGGATTATGCTGATACGACCACAGGGTCGTATCAGCAAGGTGTTCTCCCTTCTCCATGCAACATCGCTGGTTTTTCAGCGATGTTGGCCCATTTCCCCCGCTATCGCTGGAATATTCATCGCCATAGCGCTAATCGTTGCTAATACAGCGTTAGCGTGGCGATATATTCCAGCGATAGCCGGCGATAAAAAAAATCACGCTAAGCAGGGTTAGCGATGATTATCGCCTCTTCTTGCTAATATGCCCCAACGTTTCTGTTTGAATAAGCCATAGTACTGATATCCTGAATCCCTCACTTTAAAACTCTTAGACGCGTTAGTAAATATCTTTTCGGAAATACATATTTCTGAAAAACAATCGCCATATGTTTGTATGCAGATCCAAATGTCGTTTGTTGGAATTAAGTGGGAGATAAGTGTGAAAACAAATGCAGTTGTTTCAATAACTTAAGAAAGGAGGCAGTTTATTTTACACATTTTTCACTGCCTGCAGGTCGTAAAAAAATATTTTGCATTAAATCAGCCGCTAGTGTGTACCGAGGGGACTGTGCTCATTAGATTTTACTCATTTTCCATGTTACTGTGTTACTATGATAACAAACAGGCTTCCTTGCCTGCTGAAACGAAGCATGTTTGCATTTCTGCAATTTTTTCACGTTACAGAGACCATGTCAGTGGAGTGTAATATCGGACCTGCTCACGTCTTGTGAAGGTTCCCAATGTAACAGTTCGGTCTCACGCCTGTAAAAGAACAGTGCTGTGAGACTGGGACAGTCAGCTGGCAAGTAGATTCTCTGCGCACAACACCCGTATCCGGCTATAGAAAACAAGATGAGACATCTTGTTGGAGTTACACGGCAGAGAATAATTCTGACAAATGGGTGCTAAAATTTGAATCTGAAAAATAGGGTTTGAATAAGCCATAGTACCGATATCCCGAATCCCTCACTTTAATGCTCTTAAACGCATTGGTAAATATCTCTTCGGAAAATACATAATCCTGAAAAACAATCGCCATATGTTTGTATGCAGATCCGGGAGATAAATGTGAAAACAAATGCAGTTGTTTCAATAACTTAAGAAAGGAGGCAGTTTATTTTACACATTTCTCACTGCCTGCAGTTCGTAAAAACTACTTTGCATTAAATCAGCCACTGGGTGTACCGAGGGGACTGTGCTCATTAGATTTTACTCATTTTGCATGTTACTGTGTTACTATGATAACAAACAGGCTTCCTTGCCTGCTGAAGTGTCACCTGTTTGCATTTCTGCCATTTTTTCACAGCCCGGGCACATTCTATGTTTATTTACTCGCCATATGGCAGGCGCGTGATTGGCAGCTGCCTGCAGTCAGTAGGGTGCTGGTCCGGTCGTGATGTGTTAGACTCATTCAGAAGTTCTGCATTGTCCTCTGGCATGGCTGCCCGCTGTGGCCCAGGCTGTGACAAGCGTGTGTTTAAATTCTGGCCACCTTAAGTTTGCGGTTTATTTCTTAAAACCGCCGGGGCTGGGGTAATTTTAACAGGTTTCTGACAGGCGTTGCTATGTTGTACGGCCTCAACCTGCGACGATAATCCAAAATGGTGCTCAGCCTGTTCCTGCGCGAGTCAGCTGAGATACCTGGATCCCTGTGTAACTTGTCTTGTTCATGTTGGAGCCTCACTCATCCTTCCTGTTGGGCCGGGGTTTCCACGTCATGTGGACAGACAGACAGAGGCCCTGGAGTCTTGATGCTCTCCTGATTGATTGCTAGCAGGTAAGGGGCCAAAGGCTGGCAATGATTTCTGGTGCTTTGCTGCAGTTTTAAGATCTTCTTGGAGTTTCTTGTTGCTCAAATGGGTGTAATTTCTTTAATGTATATGTTTCCCTCTTCTTCATTGCTTGATTTTGCTCGCGAGAAAGTGTCACTCATATTCGTTGAAATGTCACTCATAATTACACTGAAACTATGAAAATGTCACACATAGCAATCTGAAACCTTGGCAGCTATGGTAAATCTGGCTAAAATGCTGACTGCATGCCAAATGTTTTTGGAGTGGGACCTTACCAATAATTAAATGTTCGCATTTTTCATAAGCTAATCCTTTACAAGAGCACTCAATGAGCACCATTTCTTTTAGTAAACAATATTTCAGTTTACTGGTCTTGCAAAATCAAATAGTCTTCAGCCACGAAGGAAATCACAGTGACCTATAATGCTCTGAAAAGGATCTGTGCACTTCTCCCTAGGCAACTTAAGACGTGGGCAACTATGAACGGCTGTGGACTTCGACACATGCTGCCATGTAGCTGGAACAAAGTTTTCAATAAGATTTCAAATCAAGTTTTGGAATTCTTAAACGCATGAAAAGAGCACAAATGAGTTGTATCAAACAGGATGGTCTTTTAACTTGTGTTACTCTCAAACCTTTAAAGAATTCTTGACATTCACAAGTATAGTGTTTAGGATGGCCAACTTTCCATTTCCATTTTCACGTTGCAGGACACTTTACATGTGTAAACAGTGCTTAATTTGTAAAACATTTGCATCGCACATTGCCACTGTACTTACACAACTATTAACCATCACACTGCTACAAGTGTGACAATTCAGAATGTTTGAGGCCGCCAAAGCTTTAAGAATGGCTTGTGTGGTAGGCATTAGTTGTTTTTAATGTATATTGAACTAACAACTGTTTTTCTGCTCATCTTTAAATTATACAAACAGCACCACCATGTGGCAGCTGTCATAAGTGCAGGTTCCGGCAATTAAGTGCTGGTGCCGGGCACCGGAAACCACTGTCTCAAACCCCCAAAATACCCTTACCACCAAATTTCCTTACTCACTCCTAAACCCTAAAAACTCCCTTCCTACCCAATACCCTTATCCACCTGAAAAATCCTAAAAAATACCCTTACCACCATATACCCCTACCCATCCCTAAAGCCTAAAGTATCTTTACCACCCTATACCCCTACGTTCAAGAATAAGAAAGGTGCACTCGATACGAAGTCAATCAATCAGGCGAAATTTGTCCAAAATTACTTCCTTTATTTAAGTTAATCATAAAAATCTGGCACACAGCCAACGCGTTTGGTTCCCGGTTGCCAGAGGGAACTTCGTCAGGGCTCAGAAATATCTGACTAATGAATCTGTATGTAGTTGCTTGTAAGAAGATATACAATTCCAATTCACGGTACGCATCACATCAGAACTGGGCATATGTTATAAAATCTCAAATCAAAGAAGCACAAGGTTCATAGTATCAAATATGTTTGAAAGCACAAGAGTCCATGGATGGCTACAAGTTCAAAGAGCTAAATGATAGATGGTTCGTGGTGTAAGGTCGTTACGGAGCGAAAAGTTCGGATCACGGCATAGTAACCGGCATAAACCCCTACCTAACCCTAAACCTAAAGGTCTACACTGAGTGTAGAGAGACACTGTCCATGCAGAGATGCTGTGTGTGTGGGACATCAGAAAATGTTTATTGGGCAGCACGGAGACTATGACTCACATAATGCATTTTTGGGGTTTAATTCTAAATGCACTTCTCTAAATCAGGTCATGTTAAAAGATATAACTCAGTCAGGGATTGAGTTTATCTGTACAATTACAATTCGTACTGTATTTGAGTTCTAATACCTTTATCATCTTCTGGAGAAAGTCTTGACTGCTCGCTACTGCTTCTTTTGAGACAAGTTTAGAAAATGAACAACTGATCTCCAAATTCAATGAAATAGTTGTAAGTTTTAAAACACCGGTGGTAAATATCAGTGTCTATCATGAATACTTCCCCGTAGTCACCTACTACCATAGACCTGGTCCATTTGGTACATTCTAGTCATGAAACTAGGATACTTGGCATCTATTTTCAGCTTTACTCTAAGGAATAGCTGGTACCGAGTTTTTTTTGGTTTTGCATAACATGGGTTCATGAGTAGAATGCCAACTAAAAACCTGGTATTCAATGTATGGCATACCGATATGTGAAGCTGCCAATTTAGAATATCATCCCTGGTAACACCATACATTTTACAATTTGTATGCATTATCGGAATTTTAATAGTATGAGTTATTGTATCAGGTATTTTATTTTCATAATATTATATCCATGGGAAACACACTACATAGGAATGACTGCACACCTCCTGAAAAGACTCCAGACAATACCAAACTCAGTGGCAAGACTCATTCTCAACCTCTCCAGAAAGACCCACATCACACCCCATCTCAAGAGGCTACACTTGCTCCCGATTCAGAAGAGATGCCAGTTCAAAATGCTAACCTACGCCTACAAGGGCTTGCACAACGAAGGACCAGCATACATCAACAAACACCTGAACTTCCACCCATCTCACAGGCACCTTCGATCTGCCTCCCTCTCCCTCGCAGACATTCCACGGATCCGTCAAACAAACAACAGAGGACGCTCCTTCTCGCACCAGCGCCTCCAGACCCTCACAGGTGATTTGCCACGCTCTTGAAATGTGTGATTGATCAATGTGTGATGCATAATTATATATGAAAATAGATGGTTCTAATAACATAATAACCAGAAAATATTTGTATCGCACATAATATTTTCAACAAACATAAGATAGAACTTTTCTATTGAGCTTTTGTGGATTTTTTTAAAGCCTGGCATGCAGGTATGTGATTACTCTTTTTTCTTTTGGGGGATGGGGGGGAAAGTCAGTCAGTACTGTAGAACCTCCTCTTAGATATTCTGCTCTGACATGTGTTATCATATTAGAGCAGCAGAATATGAGATCTCCTTTAATGAGTATTTGCTCAGTTGGCCAATTCAAAGAATTTGCAGTTGGCACAATTCTTTTAGTTAACTGGCCTTATGTGTACTTTCGTTTTTAACTGACAGCCGAGTGCTGGGCCACCCTGCACATCAAAAAAAGGCCTCCTTTCCCGATGTCCTGTGAATGGGGTGCAGTGTTCCCCCGCTAAGGATAATAATCTCTGGTTGTCTCTGAAACAATGGGTACACTTGACTCAAAAACTATACCTTGGTGAATGTTTTAGAACAAAATAAAGGGCTAACTTATGAGAGGCTTGCGCCGCCGGAGCATCACTTTTTTGACGCTCCGGCGGCGTAAGCCTCTCAATTATATCTATGAAGTAACACAAAGCCACTCTACGTGGTTTTGCATGGCCTCATAGATATGGAGTAAGACAAAGCAGCACAAGTTGTATTCTTACTCTGCATCAAGGAGGCATTCCATGGGCGTTACGGTGGGTTTTACCACTCAGCACCCATAGATTTTGACGCTGCCCAGATTTACTTAATCATGTAAACCTGGGGAAGCGCCAAAACCTTACACCTTCCCAGACCAAGTGTACCGAGGAGAAATATTTGTAGTTCTCCTCATTTTTATCTCTTTCCATTTGTGCTGCATTCTGCAGCACACATAACAAGAGGAAAACACCTTTCAGCATTGTTTTTGTGCAGGAAGGTGCCTCTTCCTGCACAAAAACAATCCTGCCTGCAACGGAGGCACCGTGGTGAAAGGGTGCCTACATTGGCGCTAGGCAGCAAATTGTGTGCGAGTGCAGGGGGAAAGGACAGGAATGCACTGTATTTCATAAATACAGTGCATTCCTACCCTTTCACATTGGCGTAGGGCAGCGCAGCAAGAAAACTTGTGGCGCTGACCAACACCAATTCCTCATAAATGATGGCCTTGGTGTTCTTTAGAATACCTTAATACCCTCATTATGATTGGCCCAATAAATTCTTGTATGAGCATAACTCTAGCTACAGCAGCTACTGGAATGATGGGGTTTATGGATAACACCACACCCCAACAATTTTAGCTACAAGACCTACGTCAACCCTGATTATGAATAAGGTGGAAAGGAATTACAGTATATAGTTCTACTGAGCCTGATCATGATGGGGCCGATGTTCCTACATCGAACCCGATTTTAGTGGGTGGTAATTCCACAAGAAAAATATCACACAAGGCTTTGGCAGCAGCAGCCAAGCCTCATCCCCCAACTGTTTTTCAGGCAGAGCCAATACTAATTGCTCCCCCATCAGAGCTTGTCCTAACCTTCCCGTACTCTCTACACCCTCCGCCCTCCAACCTCACCCCATACAGAAGCCCCTGCATATATTTACCTCCTACTCAGAGCAGGTGGTAAATTTATGCAAGAAACCGTTCGGAAATTTGGAATTCAAGGTGGTTTTACAAAGGTACATCTGGTTCCACATGGTAATTCTCATTCCATGAGGTTCAACTACTAATTGTACATTACTGGGGTGGTGTTACGTGTGGATTTAGCACCCCACCATTACTGTGCAACCAATGCTTCATTTGTAAAAGAATGAGTGCCCGGGCTCTGCTCATAAACCTGTGGATGTAGCAATGAAATGTCTTTGCACGAATAGCAAGGCTGTGTCCTCTTAAATCTACCTCATGCCTCCTGAATCCAATACTATAATTCTCGTCATGTTTTTTTGTCTTTCTCTTCCTCAGTCTTTCTGCTATGTTTTTTCCCCCTCTTGCTATCAATAAATGTCTGATGCCGAAAAATAAGTGCCAATCACTAAAAATGAGTACTGTGGCTCCCCCTGGCAACTACCAGCTCAAATTAAGCACTGTGTGTAACTCTAAATCAGGCCCTAAAATAAGATTATCACTACCAACCTCCTGTTCTGCAACCAAGACACCAATGCTAGGAACAATAAGGTCTTTCCATATGATCTGCCCCCCTCATGCTGGTGAGCAGAAGCTTATAGCCTCCTCTAACTCTCATAATTCCACAACCACCATCAACATCTATTACAATGACATGATAATATCTTAATAATGAGGGGCATATTAGCAAGACCGGCGATAAAATTATCGCCGTTTTAGCGGCAGGAAACTGCCGCTAAAACGGCGATAATGGGCTTGCTAATATGCGTTATAGAATTCCAATAGAAGCCCATGTTAGATGTGCAGGACATCTAACCTGGGCTTCTATTGAATTCTATAACGCATATTAGCAAGCCCATTATCGCCGTTTTAGCGGCAGGAAACTGCCGCTAAAGCGGCGATAATTTTATCGCCGGTCTTGCTAATATGCCCCAATATCTTTAATAACCTCAAAGTACTCTCAAGAGACCTTTCCATAACCAGGCTCTCAAGCCCACCTGCTCACATACTTGTGATGAATGGTCTTAGCACCCTGCTCTTGTGCCTCCACTTCATGTTCCTTTTACTCTTTACTCCTCTGCTGACTCATTATCATCACCTTTTCCATCCAATGCCTTACTGTGAGCTCTCATTAATCCTCTATGGAGCAGTTAACAATACCTGTGACCACCATTACCACATCTATCTTCGAGTCATCACCAAGGACTGGTTCAATCGCTCCTCCACGCCAGATATGGCCAACTTCTTCCCCCGTAGAAACAAAATCCTGATGAAAAACAAAGACAAGGGAAGAGGTCTTTGCATAGCATTGATCCATTGTGACTGTCAAGGAGCTCCTTTCCCAATATTGGATTCATTTGAGTACCTCCTATGCAAGGTTTCCACAAGCCCTACTACCTCGATCATCTGTGCAGTAATCAACAACCTACCGAAGAAAGCATGTGACTCCTTTCACTATGACTTCCTTTATGTTGCCCAGCATTTTCTTTGTTTCTGACCAAACTTTTATCTTGGACAGTCTAAACCTATGGGACAACATCACTTCAACACTTGGGGGACGATGTACTTAAAAAGTAGTGCAACTCAACAAAGCACTCTAAGTTGCTGTGCTTGGGGGAAACAGCCTTTACAACGTGGAAATTACCATGCAGTGCCTTTACCACACATTTTTTTATTTGTAATTCACCACACATATGCCTCTACCGCACATGGAAAGTATATATATATATATTAGCCCATAAAACGATCGCAATTGTCCTGTAATTTAGGAATATGTGGTCACCACAATTGAAACATACTTATCCTTGAAACATTGTCACTCTTGAGACACACTAAAAGAAAAAAAAATTGGGCAATGACGAAATGAGAAATGAGAGAATTCTCTAATTATCCTATTGTAATTTGCATATGCTCCTTGCACTTGCTCTTTGCACTTTTGAAAAAATCATTTTTGCACTTTATAAATTATTTATTGGCACTTTTAAAATGAAACAAATGAAATATAAAAAATTGCCTCGAATTGCAACTAATGAAGTGATCAAAAACAAATAGGATTGTTTTTATGTCTAGTCTGTCTTCACTTTTAATTCTTGTAACAGCACTTGTACTTTTAAAAAGACACTCTGGGCTCCAGGACTCTATGGTCCAGTAGAAGGCTGGGAGCCGAAACGCGTAGACCGTCCTCTACCGTTCATGTTTGCACCGTGGTTTAAATAAAGCTAATTGAAACTACTTGCCGGTTGTGGTGCAGTGATCCTTCGTTGAAATCCTGAAGATTTTTGGGAGGCAGCCTTGGAGGAATCATATTCATTTGTATGCAGTGGTTACGCTGTACATCACGAGCACCCAAGAAGTGAAGTGGAGCGGCGGAAATCTGTAGCCGACGGAGAACGCCAAGTGATTTTGAAAATACCGCTGATACTTCTGTCTGCAACAACGTGGAGCCGCGCTGGAGACTCAGAGCTGCGGAAGCCAGTTGAAGATTGCGGGTAAGGGGCAGGGGGAGGCGAACGGACTGCAACTCAGGACGCCGCGGAAGCGGCTACGGGTTTGCGGCCATCGCCGAAACCGGCACCCGAAAAACGTTGCATTTCTCACTGTGCTAGGTTGACAATACGGGGTTAGGAGCGGGAATGAGAACACTAAAGTCCCGTGAATGAAAACGCACATGCACCCGTATTTGTCTTCAACTAGTCCACGAGGGAGCATAGGGAAAAGTCATAAAGGAATATAAAGTGAACTGTTATTATCATCCCTTGCTCAAACAGTTTTGACATTCTCTTGGAATTGACTGAGACGACTTGTCAGTCAAGTAACACCGGCATTATTTTACTTGTAACCAAGAAACGGTAAACTAACACGAACGGCCAAAATATTATAGTACAATCCAACAATATATATCGATCATGGCTGAAAGAGGCAAAAACAGAGCACAAAGGGCAAGTGAACTTTTAAATGATGACACAGCAGCATCAACCAGTACTAAAACTCGAGAGGCCATTGGAGAAAGCAAACGGAGAACAATATCATGTGTCATTAGGGAATTACAACAAAATCGCATCATGGAAGTTAATAAATGGTGGGAAAAGGCAACCCTAGAAAAGTACATCGAGTTCAAACGAATCCCTAGGGGGCTACGTATTTTGATTATGCCAACCTTAAATGACCTGGATGCGGACCTGATCAAACAGTGGCAAGTAGACACAAATGAATGCTCCTTTAGGTTGATGAATACCCTGATTACACATGCTGAAAGGAAATTAGAAAAATGAATTGCTACCATCAAAGAATTGGAAAGTGAACTAAATCAATATACTATGAATGACAAAAACAAAGAACTCATTGAAACTATGGAAAAGAGAATCAATAAACATGAAGCAGATATAGAAAAGCGTAAAGCTAACAAATTTAACAGAGACAGATTGGACTACACATATGGCCGTATCTACACCTTTGCCAGAAAGTATGACATGTATAGAAATCGTGTAGTAATGGATAAATGTGCAGGAACTGAATCAACTGGAACAATAGACAGTTCTGATTTAAGCTCTGCGGGTGAAGAGGCTAGTACATCAAACCTGGTTTTTCCGGGGAAATGCGTCTGATGCAAATGACAACACGACAAAGAGGAAGAGGACGAGGATCAACGTGGGGGAGGGGACAATCAAAGCCCCAAATCGAAAACAAAGAAGAGGGGGCAAAACCAAAGAAAGGAAGAGGAAGGACAAAGCCAAACTAAAGAAAACCCTCCGTAACAACAATATAGTAATAAATATTTCAAATAAAGTATTGAGCAAAGCACAAATATCACTGCTCAACAAAGGACTGACATTCTGCCCCAATAAAGATCTGAATACACCAAACCTACGTATTGACCTATATAAATTTTGTCGGAAAATTAAACTGAAGAAGTATTTCGAAGAAAAAACAACTGCAATCAGACAGGAAAAGACTCCGGATCAGGAGATATCGCCTCTTACCCTGAATGATATTCCAACTCTGAGAATCATGGCGTCTTTACAGACTGATCGAGAAACAACAATAGAACAAGATCATTCTCCCCACACTACTGACAAGGAATTCTGTCAAATGATGGGAATTGAAACAAACAGAGGTGGTAATAGTGGCTTGAAAACGCGATCAACCTTTTGCCCACAGCTTCCACCAGGAAATAAAATTGACTTATTCAATGAAATTATGGTGGAAGAAATCAACAAAATGTCAAGTAATTGCGTTAAGAACAACAAAAAGAAGAGAAAGAACAACAAATCATGGAACTTAACAGCAGAAGAGCATAAGGCGTTGCAAGATTTGAGAGAGGATACCAATATAATTATAAAAGCCTTGGATAAAGGTGGCAACATTGTTGTTCAAGATTGTGTAAACTATATAAAAGAGGCCAATAGACAGCTGGGCAATAAAGACCACTATGAAAAATTACAAACAAATCCACTAATGATCTGGACGGGGGAATACCATCAGAAATTACTAATATGGAAAGACAGAAATCTCATTGATTTGGAAGAATTTTTATATTTAAAAACTAATCATCCGATTATGGCAACTGTCTACTTCCTTCCGAAAATACACAAGTCCATCCAGAATCCGCCGGGAAGACCGATAGTGAGCTCCATTGGATCTTTGTTAGAATCAACATCTCGGTTTATTGATATCTTCCTCATGAATTATGTGACAGCACTTCCATCTTATTTGAGGGATACAATGGATTTCCTGAATAAAATCAAGGAGACCCCATGCAAAGACAGCTACATCATGGCCTCAATTGATGTTTCGTCACTTTACACTTCCATTCTTCACTCTGATGGGACAGCAGCGGCGAGACATTTTCTACAAACAAGGTCTGTTGATCATCTTGAACATACAGAGATGCTATTAGAAATGCTTACATACTGTCTGACCCATAATGCATTTCTATTCAAAGGTGATGTATTTTTACAAAAACAAGGAACTGCTATGGGGACATCTTTTGCGCCGACATATGCGAACCTCCTGATGGCTGTATGGGAAACAGAAGCACAGAAGAACGTAAAATCCGGGAACATCAAATTATGGTCAAGATTTATTGATGACCTTTTCATCATTTGGGAAGGAAGTCAGACCAACTTACAGGATTTTATAAATTCCCTAAATACAAACAGGTACAATTTAAGTTTCACATCCACAACAAGTTCGACCAAAATTATTTTTCTGGATGTGGAAGTTTTTATTCAAGGCCAGAAAATATGCACAAAAATGCATAGGAAGCCCACCTCTAGTAACAGCATCTTGCATGCGAATAGTGGACACCCCAAAAATCTCAAATGGAGCATTGCCTACGGGGAAATGTTGCGAGCTAAAAGAAATTGCTCTGAAATATCTGACCTTCGTGAACAACTAAATGAAATGAGTGAACGCTTTGAAGGACGAGGATATCCCCTTGAGGTGATCACCACTGCCAGAAACAGGGTTATGGCTCTATGCAGATCAGACCTTTTAGAAACAAATAAAGAAAAACTGAAGAGCTGTAGGAAAAAGAAGAACCTACTCGACTTATCATTGATTTTAATAATCAAAATAAAGAACTAAAAAAAGTAATCCAAAAGCACTGGAACATTCTAATGTTAGATGAAACAGTTAGAAGGGTACTACCTTCCCAACCAAGTATCACCTATAGGAAGACTGCTTCATTGGGAGATATACTCACACAGAGCCATCTGGATTCAAAAAAAGAAATTGTACCATCATGGTTAAATAATCCAGGATTCTGGAAATGTGCCAAGTGTCGAGCTTGTGATCATGGTCAGAATAGAACCACATACTTACTCCAAAATGGCCAAATAGAGAAAATACAAGATCATATTACATGCAAATCAAAGTTTGTCGTATACCTATTAGAATGCCCATGCGGAAAATTGTACATTGGCAGTACCATCAACAAGTTAAAATTAAGAATCTTACAGCATCTGAGAGCGATTAAAAACAAACACTTAAGTTATCCAATGGCTAAGCACTTTCAGGAATTTCACTCCGGAGATAATCAACAACTGAAATACTCAGGAATTAAAATTGTAAAACAGAAAGAAAGAGGTGGAGATAGGACCCTCAATTTACGCAGAACTGAGTCCAGATTAATCTTAGCCATAGGTACAGAATACCCGTGGGGACACAACTCGGATGCCGAATTACACGTACATTTATAAACATGGACAATTCTGGATATATTACAAAGTATTAAGACTGTCTGTTGAAATCATGATTTGGAACTCATAGGATCAAAAAGGAAGAAACATTGCTCTCTCAAGATGAACTAGATGAAAAATTAAAAAATCACTTTATCCATATGTTTTATTAAGATTTGACATCCTATAGATAGAAGACCAATTAATTGCGAATTATGAATTATGTGGCATAACCCACATCCGCATGGTATAATCTGTTTAAACCTTATGTACTTTACAGTTTTATTTTGTTCTTGAGTAACATTGAGACCATGCACTAGTCACTTTATAATTGAAAAAACAGATTTAGAAAACCATCATGTTGTTGGGAAAATTAATATGGTACTTTACGATTAATTAGCCCATAAAACGATCGCAATTGGTCCTGTAATTTAGGAATATGTGGTCACCACAATTGAAACATACTTATCCTTGAAACATTGTCACTCTTGAGACACACTAAAAGAAAAAAATTGGGCAATGACGAAATGAGAAATGAGAGAATTCTCTAATTATCCTATTGTAATTTGCACATGCTCCTTGCACTTGCTCTTTGCACTTTTGAAAAAATCATTTTTGCACTTTATAAATTATTTATTGGCACTTTTAAAATGAAACAAATGAAATATAAAAAATTGCCTCGAATTGCAACTAATGAAGTGATCAAAAACAAATAGGATTGTTTTTATGTCTAGTCTGTCTTCACTTTTAATTCTTGTAACAGCACTTGTACTTTTAAAAAGACACTCTGGGCTCCAGGACTCTTATGGTCCAGTAGAAGGCTGGGAGCCGAAACGCGTAGACCGTCCTCTCCCGTTCATGTTTGCACCGTGGTTTAAATAAAGCTAATTGAAACTACTTGCCGGTTGTGGTGCAGTGATCCTTCGTTGAAATCCTGAAGATTTTTGGGAGGCAGCCTTGGAGGAATCATATATATATATATATATATATATATATTCACTGAAAAAACCATAGGTTTTAGGGACAGTTATAGTTAGTTGGACATTGCACTCGTACAAAACCCATGAAATTACCCCGTTATAGTTAGTCCAGCTAACTATAACTCGCGCCCCCGCAATGCACTGCTGATGACGTCACTTATTACATCACTCATGACATGGTCAGTGACATCACTGATGACATCACTGATGACATCTCAAATGACATCACTGATGACATCATCCAGTGACTGTGTGTTTCTGTAAAGTTTAAATATTTTTAATATATATAGGAAAAGACGTATTGAAGAACGAGTGGGTGTGTAAGTGTCTGTATGGATGATTTAGTAGGTGCGTGACTGACTGTATAAGTGAGTGATTTAACGTATCTTACTGAATGCATGGGTTAGTGACTAAACTGGGTGAATGTCTGTATCCGTCTGTCTGTTGCTGTGTAAGTGGCTGCATGTGTTTGTGAATAGCTACATGAGTGTCTATATGAGTTATTGAATGCTTGTCTGAGTATCTGTATGGGTGCCTGAGTGTTTGTGTGGGAGGGGTGTGTGCAACTCTGTGCATAGATGTGTGAGTGGGTGATTCACTGGGTGGATGGTTTCAAGAGTGCATCTGTGATAGACTGTATGGGTGGGTAAGTGTGTGTAAGAGTGTGTTAGTGAGTGAATGTATGTCCCAGTGGTACATGTGTGAGTAACTACATATGTGAAAGGCAGTATATATGTGTGTTGGAGTATATAAATAGCTATAAGCGAGAGTGAGTGATTGTGATAGTGGCTGTATGGATGAGTGTGTGCTTGTATCAGTGATTGTATAAGAGCGTAACAATGTGCTAGTATTTGTATGATTAAGTGAGCTGGTGTGTGTATAACTGTATAGGTGAGTAAATGGCAGTGTGTTTAATTATTTGCATGACTGACTAGGTGTGTGAGTACCTCTATGGATGAGTGGCGGTGTTTGAGTGTCTATATAGGAGTAAGAGTGCATATGATAGTCCTGTACTGAGTGACCGTAAGTATGAGTGACTGTACGGGTGAGTGAGTGTATGTGTGTGTGTAGACCTAAGAATCAGTGAGTGGGTATGTAGTTATTGGTGTTGGAGTGTCTATGGTTTTGCGAATGGCAGTCTGTAATTTAGAGTGGGTGTATCAAAGGTTATATTAGGGTGTGAGGAGGTGCATCAGATTATCATGTGGATGATGTCATCAGTGATGTCATTTGAGATGTCATCAGTGATGTCATCAGTGATGTCACTGACCATGTCATGAGTGATGTAATAAGTGACGTCATCAGCAGTGCATTGCGGGGCGCGAGTTATAGTTAGCTGGACTAACTATAACGGGGTAATTTCATGGGTTTTGTACGAGTGCAATGTCCAACTAACTATAACTGTCCCTAAAACCTATGGTTTTTTCAGTGAATTTCAAAGGTTTTTTAAATGCTAATTTGTAACTATAACGTCCCTGAAACCTATGGTTTTTTCATTGAATTTCAAAGGTTTTTTAAATGCTAATTTGTAACTATAACATGTCTGAAACCTACGTTTTTTTTAGTGAATTTCAAAGGTTTTGTAAATGACAATTTTTAAAAATATTAATTGTTATATACATTTTTTTAATACTGATTTACTACATTTTTAGAAACAATTTTTTTTACATATTTTATTTTTTAAATTACATTGTAATTACATTATACATTACATTACAAAAAATACTTTCTCAGAATGAATTACTTTAGTTTAAATACTTTGCACATAGGCAATAGACTTTTAAGTACAGTAGTTACAGTTGTTGCAATGGGCAACACATTTTCAAACACAATGCAACATTCAGCTCAATGTGAATTTCTAGTTAAATGCAATTAGTTACTTTATAGATTACTTGTCTAACCACAGGACTGGATCCTAGATTCAGTCCTGGCACATCTCCTGTAAACAGTTGAGTAAAAGCGTTTTGGTTACAGTCGTGATTTTTAAGGAATATTATTGTACTTTAAAAGTTGACACTTAGAAACTTTTTCTCATAGAATCACCAATGTTATCCTATGGAAGGAAATTCACTTAGAAGGTAAAAACTGTTATCGTTACTTTTTCTTACTCAGTGTTGGATCCTGGATCCAGCACTGGTGCATCTCCTGTAAACAGTTGAAAGAATGCGTTTAAGTCATACAGGCGATTTTTTAGGAATATTTGTAGTTTGTGAAAATCGACACTTTGAAACTTTTCTGCTGAAAAGTAGACAATGGATTCCTATGGAAGAAAATATAAGTTACTGGTAAGTACAGTTAAAATTACTTTTCAGGACCAGTACTGGGCTGAAAGATGCAGCACTGAGGTCTCTCCTGATAACAGGTGAGTAAATCGGAATTCGTATTTCGGCTGATTTTAGAGGAATATTTTAAAGTTCCAAAACTCCATACTTAGAAGAATTTCCAAGTGAAACCAGTCAATGTTAGCCTATGGAAGGAAATTCAAGTTACCGGTAAGTACGGTTAAAATTACTTTTCAGGACCAGTACTGGGCTGAAAGATACAGCACTGAGGTCTCTCCTGATAACAGGTGAGTAAATCGGAATTCGTATTTCGGATGATTTTAGAAGAATATTTGCACAATGGTGAAGGGAGGGGGCGGGGCCTGAGGTGACATCTGTGCAAACGCGCCCCATGGCGCGTTTTAAGTTGGGGGATTAAGTCCCCTTGAATCCTGAGGGTCCCTAGGGGCCAACTAGCCCACCAGGAACCTCCAATATGCGCCAGGGGGCTGCGTTGCAGAGACGTGTAGAGAGGCCACACCCCTTTTTACACCTCTCTGCAACGCAGCTCTGTGGCGCTTTCTGGATGTACCTGTTGGGCTAGTTGGCCCCCAGGGACCCTCTGCATTGAAGGGGATTTAATTCCCCATCTTAAAACGCGCCACGGGGCCTGTTTGCACACATGTCACCTGAAGCCCCGCCCCCTCCCTTCACCACTGTGCAACCGCGCCCCGTGGCGCGTTTTAAGTTGGGGGATTAAGTCCCCTTGAATCCTGAGGGTCCCCGGAGTCCAACTAGCCCACCATATACCTCCAAAAAGCGCCACAGAGCTGCGTTGCAGAGAGGTGTAAAAAGGGGTGTGGCCTCTCTACACCTCTCTGCAACGCAGCCCCCTGGCGCATACTGGAGGTTCCTGGTGGGCTAGTTGGCCCCAGGGACCCCCAGTATTCAAGGGGAATTCGTTCCCCTCTGCAAACGCGCCAGGGGGCGCGTTTGCAGAGTGGTGAAGGAAGGGGGCGGGGCCTGCGGGCCCGATCGTTTAAAAAAAAAAAAAAAATTTTTGTCCCCTGAAGGGGGGCTGTGTGGCCCCCCTTCCTTTTTCCTGTTTTTATGCCCTGGGGACCCCATCCCCCAGGGCCTTACCCCTTTTTTTTATTTTTTATTTAAAAAAAAAAACGGGAAGGGGCCACGTGGCCCCCCTTCCCTGGGCCTGTATTGGCCCCGGGGACCCCATCCCCCGGGGCATGGCCTCGTTTTTATTTATATTCTTTGGAGGGGGGCTGCGTGGCCCCCTCCTCTGGCCATTTAAGGCCCCGGGGACCCCATCCCCCGGGGCCGGCCATTCCGTTTTTTTTATTTTTTTTAAATTTTTTGGGGGGAGGGGGCCGCGTGGCCCCCTCCCGGGCCACTACTTGCCCCGGGGACCCCATCCCCCGGGGCTGGCCCTCTCCGTTGGGGACTGTGGGGGGTCCCCAATCCCCCCACAGTCCCGCCGGCTCCCCACGTCCCTTGGGAGCCGGCATTGCTTTTCCACATGGGGAGCTGCTAAGATGCAGCTCCCCATGTGGAAAGCAATGTGCTTGGATATTGGAAGAGAGAGCAGGTTTCCCTGCTCTCTCTTCCAATATCCAAAGCAGTTTGCTATGGCAGGACGGGAGCCGCGAGGCTCCCGTCCTGCCATAGCAAACTACAGTGTCCCGGGGGTAGGCACCCCGGGACACTGCAGGAGCCGGCCCTGGGGGTGGTGGTCCCCAGGGCCATCAAGGGCTCCAGGAGGGGGCTGCGCGGCCCCCCTCCCATTCAGTTCAAAGCCCCGGGGAGGTGGTGGTCCCCGGGGCTCTGGGGGTCCGTTACGGACCCCCATATTTAAATGTTTAGTGCCCCGGGGAGGTGGCGGTCCCCGGGGCGTGTGGGGGGGCTGGAGCCCCCCCCACACAGGTTTTGTAATTAATTATAAAAAAGCCCCGGGGAGGTGGTGGTCCCCGGGGCTGCGGGAGGGCTCAGAGCCCTCCCGCACCATTTTTAAAAAAGCCCCGGGGGGTGGCGGTCCCCGGGGCTTGGGGGCCCTTTGAGGCCCCCACACTTTAAATTATCCCCCCACCATGCCCCCGGGACTTGGGCCACCCGGGGGCCAGTGACATCGAAGCGCGGGAGACCGCGCTTCGATTTTTTTTTTTCCGGCAGGATTCGCGCACCCTGAGCGCATCCTGCCGATTTTTTAAATTTTTTTTTATTTTTTTTTTGCCCAGGGGGTCCTTGTGGGACCCCCTGAGCAAACCTAGGGGGTCAGGGTGTTTCTACCCTGCCCCCTTTGTGCGCTTTGCGCACTTGTTTCTGTCCCTCGGTTCTACCGAGGGACAAAATGGCTGCCAACATTTCCTGAATCGGAATGTTGACAGCCAATTAACATGCAGCTCGTGATCGGGACGGTGCGCGCAGGGTGCGCTGAGGGTACGCGGACCCTACTCGGCCATAGATATCACTAACTTTTTACTTTTCATTTTCTCAGCAACTACTGAACGGATTTACACCATTTAACAAAAGGGTTCTTTCTGAACCAAGAACTACCTGTTTGCCAAATTTGGTGTAATTCCGTTCAGCAGTTCGGGCTGTAGCCGTGTCTAAAGTTTCCTATGGAAAAATGCATGGGGAAAACGCGTTTTGGGACCCCCTTTTTCTCGGCCCCCGCTTGACGAATCCCCCGAGACTTTCAGGGTAGGAGCGGACCGGAGCGGGCCACAAAGTTTGTAAATTTCGCGAAGATACGTCAACCGGCAAGAGAGTTATCTCAAATAGAATGTCGTGGATTTCCTATGGATAATAGGTTGTAACTATAACTATCTACTGGCGACCGCCAGTAGATAATATATATATATATATATATATATATACACTTTCCAAGTGTGGTAGAGGCATATGTGTGGTGAATTACAAATAAAAAAATGTGTGGTAAAGGCACTGCGTGATCATTTCCATGTTGTAAAGGCTGTTTATATATACATAGATACATATATACACACACATATGGAAACTATACATATATTTATATATATATTGCACACGTATGGAAAGTGTATGTATATATATATATATATATATATATATATATGTACACACACACATTTAAGGTTTTGGTTTTAGGGTTGGATAGGGGTTTTAGGTTTAGGGTTAGGTAGGGGTTTACGGAGGGGTAGGGGTATAGGGTGGTAAAAATACTTTAGGTTTTAAGGATGGGTAAGGGGTACATGGTGGTAAGGGTATTTTTAGGATTCACAGGTGGTTAAGGGTATTGGGTAGTAAGGGTGTTTTTAGGGTTTAGGGGTGAGTAAGGAAATTCGGTGGTAAGGGTATTTTGGGGGTTTAGGGTGGGTAGGGGTATTGGGTGGTAAGGTTGTTTTTAGTGTTTAGGGTGGGTAAGGAAATTCGGTGGTAAGGGTATTGGGTTGTAAGGGTGTTTTTAGGGTTTAAAGGTGGGTAAGCATATTGGGTGATAAGGGTATTTTGGGGGTTTAGGGTGAGTAGGGGTATTGGGTGGTAATGGTATTTATAGGGTTTAGGAGTGGATAGGGGTAATGGGTGTTAATGGTATTTTTAGAATTTAGGGGTAGGCAAAGGTATTGGATAGTAAGGGTGTTTTTAGGGTTTAGGGTTGGGTAGGGGTATTGGGTGGTAAGTGTATTTTTAGGGTTCAGGGGTGGGTAAGGGCATTGGGCGGTAAGTGTGAGAAGTTGGCCTGGTATATGCTGTCCACTAATTAAAGTGGGAACCTTGCACCAGTCCAAACAACCCTTATGGTGATTAGGTCAAAGATAACCTTTTGAAAGCTATCCTAGTGGAAGCTATGGAGAGCAGCCTTCAGGCTAAGTCTTGAAGGAATGTTAAGCACCTTGTTTTACCAGAAGGTAACCTTATTGCATTGGTTAAATGAAAGGGAAACCACACAGTAGTTATAAAAATATGTATTTATTATAAATAACACTCTCTAGTATCCTCTACCCGAGGATAGAACACAAATCAAATAATACAGTTGCAAAGAATCAAACGTAAGTAGCACAATACACAGTGGGCTCCCGGGGGAGACCAAACCATATACTAAATAAGTGGTATAAGAACCATGACTCGGGACTAGACCTAGTCTAGAAGGTGTAGAATCACTGGGACCCCAAGGAACCACCCAAGGTGAGTGAGTAGGGACCCCACGGAGGACGGGTGCAGTGTGAGAACACAACCGCGTGCTCCGTACAATTCAATGGGAAAGTCGCGGTTGGAAAATCAGAGATTAAGGACCCTTCCCAGCAGATTACGAAGACAGCCCTTGGAACTTAAGGAATTGGAGGGCCACCCCACCCGTGGATACCTTTGTACCAGAGCTACCTATCCCAGAGGAGCCGGGTGCATAGGTGCGAAGTGGCGTCGGAAACCCTCGTCGTTTGTTACGGACGTCGACAAAGAATTGCTGCTGCGGGAAGAAACAAAAGTGTCCGGTGGAATCCAAACGTGGATTCTAGATGAGAAGAACCTGAAAGCAGAGGGGACAGAGTCTGGGTCACTTTGGAGTGACGAATGCCCACCGATGTCGGGTGCTTCAGGTGCGTTGACGGTTGAGCTTGACTCTTCAGCTGCAAGGACCCAGAGATGTCTAGGACGACCAGGAGCCGGAGGCGAGCAGTCCCACGAAGGATGTCGATTGCTGAGGGGTCGGTGTCCGGCTGGAGCACTAATCAAGCCTTGGCAGCGGCAAACAACGTAGAGGTCAAATTCAGTGTCGATCTGGCCCAGCAAGGACCAGGAGACTCACCACAGCAAGGGGAGTCAGGGCAGATCTGGAGCAACCAGGGGAGCCCAAATAAAGCGAAGTTGACCCTCAAGTGGACCCACAGGCCGAAGGCACAGGAGTCGCGAGGGGACCTCAGGCAGTTTCACAGGATACCAGCTAGCAGGGCACAGAGTGCGAGGATGCCGGAGTCCTTCTCAGAAAAGATGCGCTGGGGTCAGGGCTACAAATGGCTCAATGCACGGAATTGTTGCACGACAACAAGCATGTGCTGCTGCAAATGGACGCGGTGCACAGGGGTGCGGGTATACGGTCCCCACGAGGGATATCCGCCTCAAACTCAGTGAGAGGGCAGCTCAACCTCGGAGACCTTCAGAAACCCACCTCCTGTGTTGCTGGAGCCTTCGGAATCCGCAGGAGCTCAGGGTCAGCAAACCGGTCAGATGCGTTACGGTGCCTGCGTTTGCAGGGGAGTGACTCCTTCCCTCCAAGGGAGATTCTTCTGTTTTCTTGGAGGTCCACAGGGTCCTGCACGGAGCCTGTATGGATCACGGACAGTGCCGAGTCTGGGGACGGCAAGGGAAGACGAAGTCGAGCCCAAGGGAGGCCCAGCGAAGTCCAGCGTGTCCAGACGGTCGAAGTGTAGTGATATCTTCTTGCAGAATCTTGTCCACATACAATCTAATGTCCTGTAGCCAGGTAACCCATTTTATACCCACGGGAAAGGGTTGGACAGATTCTTGGGACCCTCCTAGGGGAGGGACAGGACAGGCGGGTGGCTACATCCATGTCCTTTGTCCAGTTTCGCGCCAGAGCAGGAGCAAATGGCTCCTAGAACTGGTTTGAACTGGACTATGCACAGGGACACCAAGTGTGCCCCTCGTGCAGACTTTCTGGCACTGAGGCAGTGCATCCACCCAGCCCCAATACACTAAATCCTGTCTGGGAGGTGGTAACACCTCCCTGTGACAGGATGCTTATTGTGCTGCCTTCCCCTGCTCGAGCTTGGCTCAGCAGCAGGAGGGCAGACTCGTGTCTGTTGCTGGCAGCATCCATTTTGTGCTGTAAGGCTCGAGAAAGTTGGTACCGGTAGACTTAGGTACCCCCAGAACCTCGGTTCTGAGGGGATGAATCATACCTCCCACACCAGTTACTGGTGTGGAGGTATGATTCCAAGGTGTTTCACACCAAACACGACATACTTCGTTGCAGTCGTTTTCGAGATAGCATTTACCGCGAGGTTATAATGCACCTCTACCTATATGTCTGGTAGTATCACGTACAGCCCGGGAGAATCGTCTCCGAAGACTGCAGAGGGGCCCTGCTCATGCAGGAGCACCCTCCCACGCAAAACCCAGCACCCTGCCTTCAGGATTGTTAAGGCCTGCTATAGGGGTGACTTACAAAGTTTTAAGTGTAATGATATATATAGATATAGTGAACCTATATCTTAAGTAAGTGGTGCAATCACCAACTTACACAGGCTGCAGTAGCAGACCTGAGGTTCCATTTTGCATGGCCTCTCATGGGTGGCATAATACAGGCTTCAGCCCATGGGAGGCCTCTGGGGTACCTATGCCCTGGGTATATGGGTACCATATTCTAGGGACTTATAAGGGTACCCCAGTATCCAATCTGGAGTGTACCAAAGCACATATGTTACAATTTAACCTCTTCGCTGCTAGGCCTTTTCCCCTCCTGTGCTAAGCCTTTTTTTGGTTATTTGGGGTAGTTCGCGCTTAGGGCCCTGTAACTTTTTGACCACATAAGGTATCCATGCCAAATTTGCGTCCTTTTTTTCCAACATCATGGGGATTCTAAAGGTACCCAGGGTTTGTGGAATCCCCTGGAGGGGACCCAGAAATTAGCCAAAATACAGCTAAATTTTGTTTTTTTGGGGAAAAATGCGAAAAAAGGGCTACAGATGAAAGCATCTGGTTTTTTCCCTGCATATGGCATCAAAAAAGGGGTTGTGTTGCTGAAATCGCCATCTTCCCAGTTTTCAGGGACAAGCAGACTTCTGTCAGAAAACCAAAATTTTGTACACAGTTTTGGCATTTTTCTGGGACATAGCCTATTTTTGCTATTTTTTGTGCTTTCAACCTCCTTCCAGTTAATGGTAGAAATGGGTATGAAAGCAATAATGGATCCTGGAAAGCCATACATTTCTGAAAAGTAGACAAAATTCTGAATTCAGCAAGGGGTCATTTGTGTAGATCCTTCAAGTTTTCTTTATAGAAACAAACAGTTAAATATTGGAAAAATTGAAAATTAGTTGGAAAAAACAGCCATTTGTGTCAACGTTTTCACCTGTAACTTCTTCTAATTATGACAGCTATTTGAAAGCAATATACGATTACATCCGCTGGACCTTTCTGGTTGTGGTGATATATAGGACTTGTAGGTTCACCAACAACCCGACGAACCCAGAGCCAATAACTGAGCAGCGTCTTGCAATGGTTTTTTATTATGTCCCGGGTATATAGCAATTATTCTGGGAAAATTTATACATGGAAAAATCGGTATGAAAGACACCTATGTATTTCTGAAATGGGAACAAAATATAGAGTTTAGAAACAGTAGATATTTGCACATTTCCGAAATTGGGAGTACCCATACTAGCATGAGAATTATAGGTCATTTTTCAAAATGACTTCTTTTTTACACATTGCCTTTCATTTGGAAGGCAGAAATGCATCGAAAGTCAATAGATAATAACAGTTGCTCTACAATTTTGTGTTACCCTAAGTCTCCAGATAAAAATGGTACCTCACTTGTGTGGGTAGGCCTAGTGCCCGCGACAGGAAACGGCCCAAAACGCAACGTGGACACACCACGGGGCATATTAGCAAGACCGGCGATAAAATTATCGCCGTTTTAGCGGCAGGAAACTGCCGCTAAAACGGCGGTAATGGGCTTGCTAATATGCGTTATGGAATTACAATAGAAGCCCAGGTTAGATGTCCTGCACATCTAACCTGGGCTTCTATTGGAATTCTATAACGCATAATAGCAAGCCCATTATCGCCGTTTTAGCGGCAGTTTCCTGCCGCTAAAACGGCGATAATTTTATCGCCGGTCTTGCTAATATGCCCCCACATTTTCACAGTGAAAAATGACCCTTTTTTTGCAAAGTGCCTAGCTGTAGTTTTTGAACCCTAGCTCTGCCGGCACCTAGGGAAACCTAGCAAAACTATACATTTTTGAAAACTAGACACCCAGGGGAATCCAGGATGGGGTGACTTGACTGGCTCTCACCTGGTTCTGTTACCCAGAATCCATTGCAAACCTAAAAAATTGTCAAGAAAAACACATTTTCCTCACTTTTCTGTGGTGGAAAGTTCTGGAATCTGCGTGGATCCACAAAATTCCACCCACCCCGTGTTCCCCAAAGTCTTTCGAGAAAAACGGTACCCCACTTGTGTGGGTAGGCTAGTGCCCGCGACAGGAAACGGCCCAAAACGCAACGTGGACACACCACATTTTCACAGTGAAAAATAACCCTTTTTTTGCAAAGTGCCTAGCTATAGTTTTTGAACCCTAGCTCTGCCGGCACCTAGGGAAACCTAGCAAACCTATACATTTTTTAAAACTAGACACCCAGGGGAATCCAGGATGGGGTGACTTGACTGGCTCTCACCAGGTTCTGGTACCCAGAATCCCTTCAAACCTAAAAAATTGTCCAAAAAAACACATTTTCCTCACTTTTCTGTGGTGGAAAGTTCTGGAATCTGCGTGGATCCACAAAATTCCACCCACCCCGCGTTCCCCAAAGTCTTCCGAGAAAAATGGTACCTCACTTGTGTGGGTAGGCCTAGTGCCCGCGACAGGAAACAGCGCAAAACGCAACGTGGACACACCACATTTTTACAGTGAAAAATGATCCTTTTTTTGCAAGTGCCTAGCTGTAGTTTTTGAACCCTAGCTCTGCCGGCACCCAGGGAAACCTAGCCCACCTATACATTTTTTTAAACTAGACACCCAGGGAAATCCAGGATGGGGTGACTTGACTGGCTCTCACCAGGTTCTGTTACCCAGAATCCCTTGCAAACCTAAAAAATTGTCAAAAAAACCACATTTTCCTCACTTTTCTGTGGTGGAAAGTTCTGGAATCTGCGTGGATCCACAAAATTCCACCCACCCCGCGTTCCCAAAGTCTTCCGAGAAAAATGGTACCTCACTTGTGTGGGTAGGCCTCGTGCCCGTGATAGGAAACAGCGCAAAACGCAACGTGAACACACCACATTTTCACAGTGAAAAATGACCCTTTTTTTGCAAAGTGCCTAGCTGTAGTTTTTGAACCCTAGCTCTGCCGGCACGTAGGGAAACCTACCAAACCCACACATTTCTGAAAAGTAGACACCCGGGGGATTCCAGTGAGGTATGTCTTCCGTGGATCCCCCAACGTTTTCTTACCCAGAATCCCCTGCAAACCTGAAATTTTGCTGGAAAAATCACTTTTTCACACATTTGTGTGTGGGAAAGTTGTGGCATCACCGGGCTGACACAAATTTCCTACCACCCAGCGTTCCCCCAGGTCTCCCGATAAAAATGGTGCCTCACTCTGGTGGGAGGCCCAAGTACCCGCGACAGGCAAGGGCCCACAACGTATTGAGGCGACATCAAAATTGCCTATCACAAAACGACCTGGTTTTGCAAGGGGGGTCCCATGACTTTTTGGCCCGGGGCTCGGCGGCCACCAAGAGAAACCTACCAAACCCACACATTTCTGAAAACTAGACACCCGGGGGATTCCAGGGAGGTATGGCTTGCGTGGATCCCCCAACGTCTTCTTACCCAGAATCCCCTGCAAACCTGAAATTGTGCTGAAAAAATCACTTTTTTCACACATTTGTGTGTGGGAAAGTTGTGGCATCACCGGGCTGACACAAATTTCCTACCACCCAGCGTTCGCCCAGGTCTCCCGGTAAAAATGGTGCCTCACTCGGGTGGGAGGCCCAAGTACCCGCGACAGGCAAGGGCCCAAAACGTATTGAGGCGACATCAAAATTGCCTATCACAAAACGACCTGGTTTTGCAAGCGGGGTCCCATGACTTTTTGGCCCGGGGCTCGGCCACCTAGGGAAACCTACCAAACCCACACATTTCTGAAAACTAGACACCCGGGGGATTCCAGGGAGGTATGGCTTGCGTGGATCCCCCAACGTTTTCTAACCCAGAATCCCCTGCAAACCTGAAATTGTGCTAAAAAAAAATCACTTTTTTCACACATTTGTGTGTGGGAAAGTTGTGGCATCACCGGGCTGACACAAATTTCCTACCACCCAGCGTTCGGCCAGGTCTCCCGATAAAAATGGTGCCTCACTCGGGTGGGAGGCCCAAGTACCCGCGACAGGCAAGGGCCCAAAACGTATTGAGGCGACATCAAAATTGCCTATCACAAAACGACCTGGTTTTGCGAGGGGGGTCCCATGACTTTTTGGCCCGGGGCTCGGCGGCCACCTAGGTAAACCTACCAGACCCACACATTTCTGAAAACTAGACACCCGGAGGATTCCAGGGAGGTATGGCTTGCATGGATCCCCCAACGTTTTCTTACCCAGAATCCCCTGCAAACCTGAACTTTTGCTGAAAAAATCACTTTTTTCACACATTTGTGTGTGGGAAAGTTGTGGCATCACCGGGCTGACACAAATTTCCTACCACCCAGCGTTCCCCCAGGTCTCCCGATAAAAATGGTGCCTCACTCGGGTGGGAGGCCCAAGTACCCGCGACAGGCAAAGGCCAAAAACGTATTGAGGCCCACCCTAATTAAAATTTGCCCAAAAAAATCCCTGGCGTCCAGTGGGCTTTTTGCCCCCCCCCGGGGGGGGGGGCAGATTGGGGGCTACTGCCCCCATCTGCCCCCCAGGCTGTAAATTTTGCGGGGTGGGGGCATGGACATGCCCTTTATGGGCAGCCCCCACCCTAATAAATTATGCGGCAAACAAAAATATCCCTGGGGTCTAGTGGGCTTTTTGCCCCCCCGGGGGGGCAAAAAGACTAAATCGCACCAAACAAAATTGGGGGGAGCAAAAGCCCTTGCCCAAGGGGCCGCTCCCCCTCCCTGGTGTCTAGTGGGTGGATCCCTGCTTGGGATCGCCCTCCTGGGGCGATCCCCAAGCAGAGATCCACTGGGAGAGGGTACAATTGGAAAGGGGAGATTCTCCCCTTTTCAATGATACCTCTCCCGTCTTTCTACGTGCCCGGGGGCTGAGATAGCCCCTGAGCACATAGAAAGTGAAACTGAAATGAGCCTAAAGGCTCATTTCAGTTTTGGTTTCTGTGCAATGAGGACAGCGCGACGTGCGCGCTGATCCTCATGGCACAGAAACCAGGGAGGAGGCCTCGGGAGCTGGGGAAGCTCTTCCCCAGCTCCCAAGGTCACAGCGGTGAAATAGAAATCCCTCTGCTGTCTGCAGCAGAGGGATTTCGTGACCCTGGCCTCATGACGGAATGGATCCGTCATGAGCACAGGGGCACCGATGCTCATGACGGAACCATTCCGTCATGAGCATCGAAGGGGTTAAGGGAGAAAGCAGATAGGCTGGGGTCCTGAATAGCAGGATCCCAGCCAGACTAGTCAAAACAGTAGGTGCAAAAAGTGGGGGTAACCATAAGAAGCAGATCCTACTTTCCTACAGTAAGGTTAACAAAAGGGGGGTTAGGGCAGTCTCCCCCAAAAATATGACTGTTCAATATATATGTTTATACTTACCTTAAATAGACTTTTCATGCGTGGTAAATGCATATGTGTGGCAAAAAGGTGCATGGTAAAAAAGCATGGTAAAGGCATGTGTGGTAATTGGCAGCGTTGTAATGTCATACGAGCTGGGTCTCGTGGAAGAGAGAAGCACAGAGCCATATGTACTAAGATAAGCTGCTTCTACTCTATTCCAAAGTATTTACCATAGGTTTTGTACTTGAAGGTGGTCCTTCAAGTATATACCTAGACAGACTTTTAAACTTTTCACTCATTGAAAGTGTGCTGTACAGTACAGCACAAATGCAGTGTATGAAACGTTGGAGAAATTAAAAGATTTCTCCTACTTAGTGCCTGCCTCAAGGAGTCAATACTTCTTGATGCAAAACCCTGTCTAACAATTGTAGTAGATATGGCTTTGCATCAAGAAACATGAGTGGCAGTGTGGGGACACCCATGGCCACCCACTTGTAACAAATTTGTGTTACAATAAGGAGTACTTTCAAGCACAAAAAAGATTTGTGATGGAAAGTAACTACGTCATCAACACTTTATGCAGTGTTGCCCTCCCCACCAGCTGCCTCAAAGTTTGAAAAATAAAACGATAATAAAAAGTGTTTATTATTGTTTTATTTTTCCTTTCCTGCCATGTCTTGTGGGTGGGGCCATCACGGGGGTGGGGCAGTCACAGGAGGAATGGTGGTACTGCACTCAGTGCGTATGATGTTTGGCTGGCTATCTCAGGACGGCCAAACCATCATGCCCACTGATATCTCGCCAACCCGAGCTGCATTGCCGGGTGGAGAGAATATTAGGCTTAGGCTCCCAGTACCCTTTGGAGTGGGAAATAAGCCCACTCAGGCCAATCCCAGCTCCTCTCTCATGCATGAGAGAAGCACATGGATTGGCTGCAGGGGAGTCTGGGAGCCTGAGCAGAAAGGAGAAGAGTGGCGATCAGCAAGGAGGAGCTAAGTTCTTTTTTTCCCTTATTTTTGTTGTCCGTCTGTCCCCCCCACTGCACACCCCTCCCCTGCCCCACTACTCTAACGTGAAAGCAGCCGCTACTGACTTTAAGTGACTTTGCAGTGGCACAAAGTGTTGATAGATCTGCTTCACAGAATCAGAACATCACTGATGAAATTGACTCACTTGGTTCTCTCTACTCATCAATGAACCAACCCTTGAAGGTGGACTTAATCTGGACCTATTGTTCTCCCTAAAATAGGTGCTCCATCTCCTTGATACCCATCAACTTCCTTCCACTATTAAATTACATTCTGCATCAGTATTGAATTTAATAGCCAACATAAAAACTCCACCAATGGCCAATCCTTTCCATGAAGCACTCTGAACAATATGTATACTGGAGTTTACTCAAATGCTCCTTGAAGTGTCATAACCCCCGCATAGATACTCCTGGTGACAATCCACCCACCTTGAATGAGAACATACCTTGCCACTGAATGCTTTGGCTCCAGTCTCCATCCAAATGTGGGGCCCTCTAAAGACTAACAACTGGTACACTGAAGATTAGCCTGGAATGCACAATTGACACGAGTAATCCAAAATTATGCATCTCAGTAAGAAACAAGCATTTGCAATGCAACAGGTCTCGCATTTACGCGAGTTTCAGCTATTGGCATTGTAAATGACAATGCCTTTTATTTATCTTTTGGTTTTTGAAACATAAATAAAACGCATTGTTATTTACAACGCCAATAGCATAAAGTTGCGCAAATGCGAGACCTATTGCATTGCAAATGCTTGTTTTAAGGTGTGATAGGTGTATTTATTGAACACCGGCCCACATTTGCAAAGATTTTCCATCGGGGTTCTGCCACTTTTTCAACGCAGCTCCAACACAAAATCGTTTTTGGTATTTAAAAAGCATGCAAATCTTGATTTGCTTCCTTCCCTGGTAATATTTACAAAGAAGTGGCTCAACGCAGCATAGCAAGCAAAGTTGCTGTGCTGCGTAGTATTGCATCACTCAGAGAGAGCAGAACTGCACCATATCTTCAAAGAAATGGCGCAGTTCTGCTTTCTCATGCCCTGGCTCTATTTGGGCTACTTAGTGTTAACTCGGGCACCCTTGGGCTATAGTGCAAGGGCGTCTGTGTTGTGGTCAGGATAGTTTTTGTGCAGGTAGGGGTAACTTCCTGCACAAAAACTATACCTTGAGGATATTTCTTCTTTGCACATGCTGCAGACTGCAGCACACATGCAAAGAGGAAATATTGATGAAAAATAAAGATATTTCTCATCATTACGCTAGCCTTAGGCAGGCACACCATTTTGGCGCAAACACGTCTCTCTCTATCTTTGCTCCCCCCCAAGCCTGTCATTGCCCCGCCCCCCACGTTTCGTGGTGTCCCCTATGTCCTCGGGTGCACAGGGAATTCACGAAACACCGCCTGGCTCCGCTGGTCTTGAGGTAAGGGTGCGACTCCCGGAGCAGGGCAGTGAATTCAGATTTGGAGAGAAGTTGTTTAGCTCGATTATTTCGCCACAGGTTCTATGATCAATGAATGCGCAGATTAATGTGAGCATTTTTGAAAAGCTGTGCTCTTAGCTTTAGAAGGCGCTGTCACGTGGTGGTGAGGTTGTGGCTCGTTCCTTCCGAACGCGTCACGATGAGTTGGATGCGTGTGGACGGACGGTGAAGCACTGCTAGTAAACAAGGGCATGTTTTGTAACCTTTCGGCTTCAGTTGTCTAGTCTATCAGACATGGCGGCTGCACCTGTGATTTCTGTCTAGGCAGCTGAGAATGTAAAGAGATTTAAACTTCCGCTCTGCGCTCTGAAGCGGCATCCTTGCGTGTAGGCGCTATGTAGTAGGCCACAAATAAACAAAGTTTACCTCCCATGCGCTTAAACGCGAGTGGGTTTGTTACCTGCAATTTACACGACGTCACAACATTTTCACTTTTAGTCTTCAGGGCTGGGTAACGCTGAGAAACTAATAGCATGTTTAGACACACTACATTAATGTATTAACAAATAAAAATCAGGTTTGTGAAATAAAGTTGGATTGGGTGTTTCGGTGGCATGCTGTGAGATACTGGTTTTCTGTTGTCATGCTCAGAGGACAGCTGGCGCCGCGGGGGGATTTCATGCAGATCCTGGGGTCTGCCCAGCCGCTGGCATGCTGCTCCAGAGAGAGGCATTCTGGGAAAGCGAGCATTTTGTTATCAAAGGGAAGTTATCATGTCACATGCCTCACTGTCTTCAGAAGAGGCGCTCGAAGCAAGGGAGATGCCGTTAGTTAGCTATGGAAAGTAACCCTGCCACGCGCAGGGAGTGTCTTCTGAGCTGAGCACTTTGAGAAAGACTCGTGATACCCAAAGCTAATGGACAGCGAGTCCAGGGCAGAATCGTGTAACCTGCCTCAATATCTATGGATTTGGGCGCTGTGCAAGTTGCGGTGCAGGACAGTGTATCTGAGCACTAATTACGTCACTTGACTGTCTTCAGAGTAGGGCGCTCTGAGAGTCGAGTTGAAGGGCAGTGGTTTTGGGCAGTAATCTGTCATATGTCCAATTGTCTTTTAAATTAGACATTGAGAGTTGAGGTGCAGGGCAGTAGCAATGGGCAGTAATCATGTCACGCATCTGACTACCTTGAACGTGACGCTCTGAGAACTGAGGTCCAAGGCAATGGTTTGGGGGCTGTGATCTGTGATACATCTCATCGTCCTCAGAGTTGGGAGTTCTGAGAGCTGAGGTGTAGGGCAGTAGCTATCGGCATTAACCACGTCACTCGCATGTCTGCTAGACTCCCGGATCCGCATGGCCCTGGCACTGCCCACAGCTGCTCGCGCCGGTACTCACGTCTATTAAACACCCGGGCTCTGCACTCTTACCTGCTGCTTTGCTTGCCGCTGGTCCCAGGACAGGCTGCACGGAGAGGTGGGGGGCGCCCCTTCCTCTTGGTCCTGTGAGATGCTGGGAACGGAGGGCAGAATCCATGGCTTAGTCCCATTCGTCATCAGAGTATAGAAGAGACAGGCAGCCACCCCAAGAGCCACGAAGAGAGGCCGCCAGCAGAAGCGTCGACGGCGTCGACGACACCCCCAAACCTGCTGCCAGAACATGTCCTCCCCACAGACCTTTCCACATCAATATAAACCAGCCTGTCCTGCTCACTGCCCTCAAAGCGGTACTCTGCCCGTTTCTGCCCAAGCGGATCCCATTCTCAGAGTCAGACCCGTGGAGGCTGCCTGTGGAGTCTTTGGTCCCAAAATCCATCAATCCTTGACAAAACCCCATCCATTGATGGTTGACGTGTGCAGGACATGTGCAACAAGCACTGAAACACAAGTGCGGCCCCGCGCCGGGGCCGCGAAAGTGAACAACTACTCCGGGTTAAAGAAGTGGGAGGGGTGGGGGGAGTGCGATTCCCTTGCGGGAGCGAGCGGCTCCAGGAGCGATAATTGCTACCATATGGCGCCAGCTGCTCGCTCCCGCAAGTGAATCGCCAAACGTGCACGCGTTGCCATTGAAGGCAATGGAACGCGTGCACGTTTTTGGCTGAAAAGCCGAATCGATTACAAAAGGTCTTTTTGCCTCTTCAGCGCATGCGCGCTGCGTAGGCGAGACCTAAAAAAGGCATTGCTAGTGCAACAGGGACACTGGCTCTAAACAAACAGCAGATGGCTTTGGCGATACCAGCATTCCCTGGCAGTGCCAGCCACTAGAGAGGTTGTATACAGCCTGGTCTGGATGGCATGAAAGGAATAGGCAACTGGATGACAGGCCAAAAAAAAGGAATGCAGTGCAATACTATATACAAATGTACATGGTATGCAACACTTTAGTGATCCCAGTCTTCTTTAGAGACCCTTTTCAATATTTTCATTTTTTTTGGCTTGTATCTGGCATGGCGAGTCACAGAAGGTTGTGCACCTCCTAATATATATGTTAAATATATTGTAATAACATTTGTGCTACTTGTCTTCAATAAGTGAAGTAAACAATTCCTGTTAGGAATAAAGTATGGCTAGAATTATTTATTGCTTTATTGCCACTGCCCCTGCTTTGTCTTTCTTTAAAAACAGAGAAGCAAAGTAGTTACCTTGCAGAGTATTTTACTCAGGTCCAACATTAGTGAAATGGAAGCAGCCCAATGGCAGAAGTAGTTGCGCTACTACTTACTACTATGTAAATGTACATGGTATACACATGTGGAAAGTAATGCAGAAGTTCATTTTCACTTTAAAACCTTTTTGAGAAAACCCTCCCTACCACCCTTACCAATTTTGGGGTTTTCACTCCATGTTTCCACTGACTGTACATTTAGTTTAGTCCTTCAAAGGAATAAAGTCTGAGTTTGTTGGTGCTGACCTACGTTTCCAGGTGTTCTTTCCCCAAAAAAACCACAAGCCACCCTGGTCCAATTTTACATGTGAATACATCTGCAACAATTGCTGAGAACTCTGAGGAGCAGTTGCCAATTCCGGGAGAAGTTGTGGATTGTTTTGTGAAATCCACAGTAGAGAAAAATCACTTGAAGCTTAGGGGGAAAAAAACAACAGCAGTAAATGTCCAACTACTTTCACTGCATCAGGACCACAACTGCTACTATTTACTCACCTCATTTAGTCTATGGTGGACAATCAGCTTTGTGATTCCAGAGTATTATCCTTATATTGTCTAACGTAAGTAGGATTACCATAAACAGGCAAGTGAAAAGATAATGTACCAATTACAAAATATCATTTAAATGCACACATGGAAAACACCCAATCGCTCCCTGCCAAATGCATGTCATATGATGAATGGTTTTGTAAATCATTTCGACAGTAACCCGAATGTACCTGTAACTGAAACTCCCACTATCAGGGCTGGCTTCTGTCATGTGCGAGCTAGACCAATCTTCAGAGGGGCTAACAGAGCTCTCTGCATTTAGGTGCTGCACACAGCAACATCTAGCTATGGTGGCTTCAGACATTCAGTTTAAAGTTGTTCTAATGATTCTTAACGTGTCACAATCACTATATTTAACATCCTATTTGCCCTCCCATCTGCCCTGCCACCATACACCAACACTCTCTCCCCTCCCCACCAAACGACTTGCCACCAGCCTGACGGAGCTAAGCTGTGGACGATTCAGGTGTGCTGGGAGGAGGGAGTGGGGGTGCGGAGATTTGTTCAGAGGCAAGTCACTGCTTTGATGTGGCCAGCCAAGGACTAACCTCTGAAAGGGACCCCCTGCTGCCTCATTTTATTCTTCAGCAGCAGAGCATGGGTTGCAGATTTCTTTCCGCCCAGGATGCTCTCTAAGCAAGGGCCTGCTCTGACCACTATCATGAGGCACGTTCTTGCACCAATTGCAAACTCAAGGCAGTTGCCTTCCAAAATATTTTTTTAAATGATAATACGCAGATTACACAAGATTTAGAAACTATGAATGATTTGATTCACAATCACAAACATATTACCCAATTGTCAAGATACAGCAAGAGGCACACTGCATAATTGTCACCCAAACTGGACTCAAGTTTGGGGGACAATAAATTACTGATTTCCATCTGCCTGCAGTTCAAGACATTACATCTCAGGCTCAACTCTATCATGAGTGTCTCTGTTACTGTCACAGGAGTGCACAAAATGCATCAATTTGGATTCTGCAACTCCAAGACTTAGGACCTGATTTAGATCTTGGCAGACAGGTTACTCCGTCACAACATTGGCGGATATCCTGTCCACCAAAATATAAATACCATTATATACTATGGGATTTATATTTCGGCGGACGGGATATCCGTCTCCATTGTGACAGAGTAGATCATCCACCAAGATCTAAATCAGTCCCTTAGCTTTTGCCATTTTAAGGATTAGCTGCAGGTTAATCAAGTTGCAGCTTAACCCAATATGTTGTGATTTGAAAGTTTTTTTAAATGTTTGTTAAACTGCTCATAAGGACATATGAGCTTTCCGTGCATGAGCCTGCTACTTCACCACTCAGATAAAACGAAAACTCCAAAGTTTGCTGCAATTTAAGTTGGTAACCACACATACAAATATGTCGGGCACAGTGAAGCTCTCTGCACAAACAGTGCTTTAGTAATTTACACATCACTTGCTGTTGAATGGTTATTCTGGCACACGCATTCTCTCAATCAAATAACTATGGAGTTGGTTTGAGGAATGGCAGGCAGGTGTGGCTGTGCCTTTGAGAGGCAGGACACGAGATATCAGTATGGTGCAGGTCAATGTAGAGAATAGGGGCATGCGCTGTTGAAATATCTCAATATTGTGAAATATGTGTGTGGTGCAAGGCAAAATAGAGGAACACTGTGAATCTATGTAGTGTGCTTATTTAGTTTGTAAAACAAAACGTGTTCGTGCAGCCTGATTATAGGTGTATTGTACCATAATAAAGTATGTTGCACTTGTTATACTGCACTCTGCAAATGCATAACTGTTTGCTTTAATATTAACAGTTATGTGTGAAATTGTGCATTTTAAAAAAAAATGATAAAAAGCATTGGAACTAAATCAGTTTCTAAGACCATTCAAATGTAATACTGTTATTGAGGTTATAAGTGCTTATGTACCATGGTGGTCTCTGGCTGTATTGTGTTAAACTGGAAATTGCAGCCCCTCTCACGTTTGGAAAATTTAGTATAGTTTGAAACAAGTGTTTTTTGATCTTAAAGGATTCTAAAGTCCCAGCACTTTCTACTGACCCGCATTTATTCATTGATAGCCATATTAATGTTTAATTAAATATGAATGTATGGTTTATTTTATATTTAACTAGCATTCTGAAGCGAGAATAAGATTACACTGTAGCACTTTGTCAGTCAGCAAATGTTTAGTGATACTACATCAAGCCCATTGGGGGCTTGTTCCTCAAGGGCCTGTCTGTTTGAGGCTGCTCCTTTTGTAGTGGGATACTGCCCTTCTGGCAGTTCCAGACTGCGTGACATGCTAGTGCTGGACTAGCGTGAAGGGCAGTCTGGCACTGCCAGAAGGGACAGCTTGAAGGGTCAATGTGTGGGCCATTTTTATTTTTCCTGTGGGCCACGACGGGGCCCAAAAACATAGCATGCACAAAGACCCTTTCACCTGGCTCATCTGGCAATGGCAGAGTGCCTCAAAGACCAGTTCAACAGTGGGCACTGGGGCTCTGGGCCAGCTCCTAGCTGGGCTCTGGGCCTACTCCTGGCTGGAATCAGAGTGGTAGCCATCAGGTTATGTAACTGACACAATACTTCCTCCTGGGTCCTTTAGTTCTCTAGGATCTGCAAGCAGACTTCTAGATGTCTCCGCCTGAAAGAGGGTAGAGTACCTGGCCAGAAGAATCAAGATAGCGCAGAGATGGGATGGCCTATGAAAATTGGGAGATCCTTAATATGCTTATGCCTCTAAAATTAATTATCAATTAAATATTTAAATAACACAAAAATAATGAAAAACTATTTTCATTCAAATAACTTCCCACCCTATTCCCCTACAAACCTAACAACCCGCCACTAAATGTTAAAGGCTGTTAGCGCTTCCCTTTATGGAGCTGAAGTCTGGGGATTCGATAATCTTGACGAGCTCCGGAGATCAGAATATAAATTCCTAAGAGATCTAGTTACAGCACCAAAATACATCCCCCTCACGCCGCTACTAATGGATATGGGCAGGCGATCAATAAGTGATGTGGCTAGGTTGCGTTCCCTGCTTTTTTGGGTTCGCATTAGGAGGACCCCTGAGCTCTCTCCCTACGCAGAGGCCCTTACTGAGGTTATCAGCCTCGATACTGGGGGGGAAAATAGGTTGGTTACGTGATATCAAGAAAACGTTATCTGCAATTGGGCTTTGTGGTTGTTGGACTAGCCAGGAGCCCCCAAGGAGAGAGGATCTTAAACGCCTGTACTGGGAATGGGTGGATCAAAGAGCGATCAGCAGTCCTAGTGTGGGTAAACTGACAACTGAGTTCTACTCCCACAAACAAAGTAGATATTATGAGCCTTACCTTGACCTAATTAAAGTACCCAGAGACAGATTACTCTATATGCATTTTAGGTATGGCTCTCTCCCAGTGGGTGAAGTGATAGCAAAATGGTCCGTTACTAATGGAAAACATTGCCCTAGTTGCCCATTTACTGTTTGTCTGTCCAGCGTACAAAACATCACGGAGAAAATGGCTGAGCCCGATTTGCCGGCAACTTGGTACACGGGAGCACCATGTTGCACTCCGTATTTTTAAGTCAGATTCTAGACCTTTTTTATCCTGTTGCAAAGCAAAGTATTTGGGGCAAGCTTGGCTGATACGGTGGAAAGCGCTTGCGAGAAAGACATAGCCTCCATGCAGTGACAAATTACCAAGACCTCAAAGCCACAACAGTATTCCCGTTAAAATTACCATGCACAAGCATTTTATTTTTTAAATTCTTGAAGTCTCCCTATGTATTGCACTGCCTGTAAACAAAAAGATGAAATACTGTTTGTTTTTTAACTAGATTTTAGGATGATGAAGTGTATATTTATTATTGTATCTTTTTCTACCTATACTAATTTTATTAGTTATGTTACCATTGTTTTATGTCGCTTTTATGACTTTTTATGTCGAAATAAAGCTTGTGATTGGATTGGATAAATTATTAATTATACTATAAAAGATATTAATTAAAAATCACAAGTTAAACCTAAAAAAAGAAATAACAATTAAAAAAATGAAAACTTTTATTTAGTAACCAATTAAATATTTAATTTACCTCAAATTAACATTAAAAAACAATTGAACTAACTTCCCACCCTATTACCCTACAAACTCATCAACTCACTACTAAGTCATAAACTACAAATTAAATTAAAAAAAATTAATTACACATTTAAAATTACAAACTATATTAAAAAAATAATAACAATGATACTATTTTCCATATATATATATATATATATATATATATATATATATATATATATATATATATATATATATATATATAGTAGTTACTGCAATTGATAAATTTGAAAAAGACTTGGCAAGCAAGCTAAGCAAATATGAGAACACTATCAAAGAGAGAAAAGCGACCAAGTTCACAAGAGACCGCCTGGACTACCAACGGGGACAAATCTTTACTTTTGCCAAGAGGTTTGATACCCTACGCAGACAAGAGTTGTCCTGTAACCCTGCATCCCTGAGCAAGAATAAAGAAAAGAGAAAAACCACTGACACGAGCTCAGAATGGAGCTCAGAGGTAGACACGGACTTGGATGAAGCGGGAAACTCAGTGGGCAACTTGAACAAACCCTCCACCGTTGTCCAAGAGTTGTGTTTTTTAGATATGGATCGGAACATCACCGCCAGACAAAGACCGTTGAGAGGAGGAAGAGGCAGGGGTTACAACAGAAACGAAAAAGAAGGCGGAGAAGGCATGGAACTAAGGTCGGAAGAGGGTGAACAAACGGAATTAATAAACCCAACATCCATCACTGTAATCAATCTCTCAGATCTAGACTTGTCGGAGGCAGAATTGAACATTCTATCACTAGGTCTGGCTTTTTGCAGTCGCACTAATTTCAATTACACGCAAACGCGTATTGATTTTTTCAAATTTGTGCAAAAGCTTAAATTGAGTAAATACTTCAACAACCAGACCACACGGAAGTGACAGGATCAGGCCAGATCTGAATATGAGAATGGAGGTAATCTAGCAGTGGAGGATTTGAACTTGCTTAGAGACTTGGATGAGCTGGAGAGGAATGCTAACACTCAAGACGTGGAACTATCAAGTATTAACATTGTCGATAGATTAGGACTTGACATTTATGGGACTAGTGTCACTGAATTTAGAAAAAAATCAACATTCACACCCATCATGCCAAAAGATTCCATTGATTTATTCGCGGAACGGGTAGTCACAAACCTCAAAGAGTTAGCGAAAGAATCGAGTAAAAACTTCAACAAAAATATGAATGAGGAAGACACAAACTATGTTAAAACCATGGATAAAGTAAAATCAAGAAAGGACATAGTCATAAGACAATCAGATAAAGGGGGCAACGTAGTCCTATGGCCTCTTTGCAAATATGATGCTGAAGCGAGATCTCAATTGAGAGATAAAGAGTGCTACCAGAAAGTCCCACAAAGCAATGTCTTGGAAGTGAAAGCAAAGTATCATAAAGAATTAGCGAGATGGAGGGGCATGGGGTTGATTTCCGATGCAGAACTGCAATATTTGAAAGTGGATACCCCAGTGACCCCCATACTATATTTGATACCTAAAGTGCACAAAGATATGGTGACACCCCCAGGAAGGCCGATTATCTCAGCTATTGGCAGCCTCTTTGAAACCACTTCGAGGTGTTTAGATCACTTCTTGCAGGATTTTGTCAAAACTTTGCCATCACATATTCAAGATACAGGAGATTTCCTGAGGAAGTTACATGAGATGGTGTGGGAAGATGATGATTTGCTAATCACTCTCGATGTCACCTCGCTCTATACGAGCATTGCTCATAAGGATGGACTAAGGGCGCTTAGGCATTTTTTAGGGAGCAGACCCTTACAATTGTATCAACATTCTGAAATGTTATTGAGAATGGCAGAATTATGCTTAGAAAATAACTTTTTCCAGTATGGTAATGACACCTACAGACAACTGAGGGGGACGGCCATGGGTACCTGCTTCGCCCCCAGCTATGCAAATCTTCACATGGGCTGGTGGGAGGAGCAGGTGCTCAGGACCACATGCAGGAAAGAGTGGGAGAATAACATCAAGTTGTGGGTCAGATTCATAGATGACCTGTTCATCATATGGAATGGGTCATCAGAAAATGCTAAAATGCTTGTTGCTTCCCTTAATGTGAATACTCTAAATCTGAATTTTACTGATAACATAAGCAATTCTAGTGTACACTTTTTAGATCTTGAGGTTTTTATAAAAGATGGTTTTTTACACACTTGCACTTTCAGAAAGCCCACGGCTGGTAATTCGGTGTTACACTGTAGTAGCTTTCATCCCCAGAAGCTAAAACAGAGTATTCCCTATGCGGAGCAGCTTCGCATGAAAAGAAATTGTAGCGAAGCAAGTTCCTTGACACAAGCCCAGACGGAACTGACAAAGAGATTCAAGGAAAGAGGATACAGTCAGACCGCCCTTGATCAAGCAGTAGTTAAAGTAGAAGGTTTGTCAAGGCAAGAAATACTCTTTGGGGAAAGAAAGAAAGCCAAAAAGAACAATGATTTGAAACAGGATATAAGGATGATAACCGGGTACAATGCCTATCATGCTAGGGTGAGAGCCTGCATGAATAGGCATTTGTACCTGGTTAGAGGGGATCCCATCGTGAAGAGTGCAGTATCCAGAAGATCACTTGTTTCCTACAGGAGAGCAAGGTCTATGCGACAGCAGCTAGTTAACAGTAGCCCAGAATTGATTGAAACTGAAAGTTGGCTGAAGGCTAACCCGGGTTTTAATAAATGCCTTAAATGTAAGGCCTGTAAACACGGGGTAAACAAAAAAGAAGTACAGCTGCCATTTATGACTAAACCGTGGAGGATTCCTAGGTTTCTTAACTGCAAGAGTGACCATGTGGTGTATGTGCTGCAATGCACGTGCCCCTTGGTCTACGTGGGATGTACCATCCATATGGCCCACGTAAGAATTCTTCAGCATCTTAGAGCGGTCAAAAACAAGGACCAATCTTATCCAGTTGCCCGTCACATCAATGAGGTTCACAAAGGCAGAGTTGAGGATGTAACTGATTTTGTGATAGACTCAGTACCCAAAAGGAGAAGAGGAGGTAATCGGGAGGGCAAACTGAGACAATTGGAGTTGCGCTACATTTTAATGCTTGACTGCAAAAGCCCGAATGGTCTGAACTCAGATGAAGGATTACATGTTCATTTACTTTAATTGGGAACACCGAGTTGAGCCTCGTAGACTCTATACCCTCCGGCCCTATTGAAGTACAAATTGAGAAATGCGAATCTGTGCAACACTTTATTATGACTTTTTAATGAATTTTTAGAGTGTGTAAATTGTATATAGACATCTGTGTGATCATCAGTTGGATGAAAAGCCTAGAGTGTCTTGTTATGATTAAGTACATAATAGAAAGAATGAATCTTATTATGAATCACAAACCGGGTATAGTAAGGTATAATTTTATTGACCCATCTCGTTTAATATTGTGTTTTAACAAGTAGAAATTTGCGGTTTTGCACATAGGCAGTGCAGGTTCAAAGAGTGCACTTGCACTTTATCTTCAATGGCAGCGGTAATTGCAACTTAATTGAGCACTTGCACTTTATCTTCAATGGCAGCTGTAATTGCAACTTTGTACATAGTCCAAACAACTTGTTATTTGCACTTTAGTGACATATAGATTTGATGGTCTAATAGCACTAGCACTTTAATTCTTTTGGCAGCTGGAATTACAATTTTGCACTTTCAGAAAATAGATGATCTGGTTGGACCATGTACCACCGTTGTGCAGATTAGTTACCACAAGTGACTACTTATGATTTAGGATCAGAGATGGGCGTGTCAGGAGTATATACATAGTGTAGTCCGTTTTAATGTAACCCCTTTGTGATACTTGAACAGGAAGGGCGGGTGGTATAATGAAACACGAAACCCCTATATATACAGTTAAAAGCCAGAAAGGGATCGTACCGCAGCATGATCTTGAAATGTGTGGCTAAAGGTATGGTTTGCTCACACCACGCCGTCTTTCTGTCGCGCAGTCACAACGAAAGTGACGAGCTCTAGCTGAGCTCTGAAACCGCATGACGTGCTTTGCCTTTAAGTTAAAATTAGGAAAGGACTTAAGGACCTCACTTGAGAATGTATACCGGGTGATATGTGTATTGTTTAGACACTTGTCAGTAAAACACTCAGGAAGGGCTTGGTTGTCTGGTACAATAAAGTTAATTGAAAAGAATAAAATATCAAGGGAAAAAAAGCAAGGAGAGTGACTGTATAGGCAAAAGTAAAAAAATGAAACACCTTATGTTGAAATGCAATACTATTAATGCAATGTATTAATACACTCTCGCCTGTTTTATCTAAAAAACTGAATTTTAGTAATGAACTTTAAAGTTTGTGTGAAGTGTTTTGTCTATGTCTTTGGTACCACGTGATGGTAACAAAATATTTAAATTTATGTTGGGCTCTACATGTGAACAAGGCAGGGGATCCTGCCGAAACGCGTCATAGCCCTAAGTCTGCAATAAAATTTTGAAGGAATCAAACCTTGGATTGCTGTGTCGTGTTCTGGTGCGAGGAGGTGACGCGCTGGTTCTGTTTTGGATATATATCTATATATATCTATCTATATATATATATATATATATATCTATATATATATATATATATATATATATATATATATATATTAGTAGTAGTTACTGCCGAAATGTGTTACAGCTAGAAATAAACGTGCAGTGATTTATATCCTGTCCTGCTGTGTCGGTGTCCGGTTATTGGTCAAGAACTGGAATTGGTGTTTAAATAAGTATATATATATATATACACACACTTATACACATAAATATGCATATGTGTTATGTGTGTGTGTGTATATATATACACTCAGGCACAAACTCCACTTTTTGCTTCTGTGCATTTATTTCAGCTCACTCCATGCCATGACGAGTTTCGGTCACCTCACGTGACCTTGATCACATGAAGAGCGCTCTGCAGAAATTGCTTAAATCACCCGGGTTGTGTCACATGACACTTGATTTGATGGACATAGACAAAAGACTGTGTTTACATAACGTGTAATATTATAGTTACATTGATCTATACTCGTCATTGTATTTATACAACTAACATCTATGACAACACTGTCTGACATAAAATCTCAGAATATTCTTAACGTTTTTAAAACGGGTTCTTAACATATATAACTGCATAATGCATGTTGTCATTCGTTTCCCAGTTTTATTGTTGTCTATAGCCTAAAAATAGTATCATTTCTATTGGTACCTCATGATGAAAATGTAAACATGTTAGTAATCCTTCTATTTGTAGTCTTATCGTCCATCGGAAAGTGCTATGTGTGCTTTAAAAAAATTTAAAAAGTGCTATGTGCTACCAAAGTGCTGGGTGCATAACTTTACATGTGACAATATATATACACATGCATGTTTTAAAATTAAAATTCTAGATCGGCTTGGGGAACAAAACTTCATTCATAGAGGTAATTATATTTTACCTAATGATTATAAGTTTATTGCGCTGCCATTAAGATATAGTAGTGATGAATAAAAAAATTAACCTATGTCTCAAACTATAGTATTGACTACTTCCTAGGTTCAGTCTTTAATTGGAACAGACTTCTTCTCTGAGCAAGATATACATGTATAAATACTTATATAAATATATATAAATATACATACACTTAAATAAATAAATATATAAATGAAAACAGTGAAGAATCTGTGAAAATTGTAATAATAATTTACAGGAAATTATGTGAATCCTCACTTTTATTGAGACCTGATGGTGTTTTACAGTCTAATTCTACAATCATGTGTGATTCAAGTTGGCAGAGTATTCTTTCTCTATTGCCTCCTCGTCTCAACACTGGTATTGTATCAATTACATATATATATATATATATATATAATTGAAAAACAATATTTATCACAATTATATCAAAGTAAACAATATTAAATACAATGATAGTCATAATAAGAATATTCAGTACAAACATATCCGGTATTCTTACCTTTGATATTCTGTTCAACAATAGTTTTGACACAATATTTATGTCACACAATATTTTGGATTCAATATTTGTGTTATTTACCATATTTAACATGTCAATTTGAAGAATGTCCCTTTTCCCATGAAAAATTTTGTTGCACATGTTTCAGCGATTTTCTCTACTCTAGGTCATACGGACAACATGCCCAATTTAACAAGCAGTATTTAATACTCTATGAACAAAATGCCCACTCCTGAAAACATGTTTTTCAAATTTGTGAAGTACTCCTATGTTTAAAAGGGGCACATATTAAGGTTGCTTTTCCTGCAAAAATGGCTGATGCACTACTGTTAAATTGCCTTTCTCTATTTCTGAACAAGGATTCACCAGCCCCTCAAAAACTGTGAAATACTCTTATAATCAAAGTGGGCACATTTTGAAGTGTTTATTCCCATGAAAAAGACAGCTGTATGTCATCCAAAGTGAGTTTATCTAATCTTACACAATGAGCATTATCAGCTCAGTTCAGGAACTCAATTTGTAAGACTCGTGTATACAATTTGACCTTCAAATAACAGGACCTTCAACTCTGTCAAAGACTCTTTTAATGAACATGGACGCTTCTTAAAATGTGCCTTTTCTGTGAAGAGGAGAGTTGCAAAACTGCCAAGCTACCTTTTTCTACGTTTGTACAAAAAAACCACAAACCTTGTTTAAGAATTCCTGTTTTACTGGAAAGGCGTCAATTTGAACCTTCAGTACCTCTATGGGGTCAAGGGACTCAGACAATTACTATCGGTGACCCAGAGAACGATAGAGGCTTGGAAGGGGGCAGAGAGACAAATAAGGTGGGACAAGAAACTTACGAGGGAAACCCCAATATGGGAAGGCACACGCCTGCCAGAAATGGTGAAATTGAAGGAATTTGGACCATGGGACGTAATTGGGATAACTAGGTTCGGTGATATCCTGGAGGAACGGTCCCTGATTGTGTTTAGCTCCCTACAACGGAAGTACCAGCTTAGCGATAACCAAAGATATAAATACCTGCAATTACAACACGCGTGGAGGGCGGAGAGGGTAGAAACAGCTAACATAACTGAATATGCACCACTGGAGGGAAGACTCCTTCTGTGAGAAATGCCTGAGAAAGCCATTTCATGGACATATAAGACCCTAATAAACAATATCCCAGATAATTTAAAAGGCCTTAGGACTCAATAGGAAAACACCCTGGGAGAATTAGAGGAAGTGGACTGGGAGGCTGCCCCAATACACCCGAGAGAAGTTGCTATTAAATTAAGACTACGACTGATACAATTCAAAATCCTACACAGGGTTTACTTTGACAGATCCCGCCTCCACAGAATCGGGAGGGAGGAAATCCCGAGTGTCTGCGCTGTGGAGTAGAAATAGGGAATTACATTCATACTCTGTGGGATTGCTCTCATATACAATCATATTGGGCCAAAATACTAGAGGAACTTAGCAAGATCGGGGGGCACAGCTGCCAAGAGACGCCAAATATGCCCTGTTGGGTATACCCTCAGAGGTTGATGTACCCAGACATACTCTTAAACTATGCAACCTAGGGTTAGTGGTGGCCAAAAGGGACATAGCTAAATCCAGGGGCGCCTCAAACACCCCAACAGTGACCGAATGGAGAACAGAGATGGACCTTTACATGGGGGCAGAAAAGGTGACTTATAAAGGAAGAGGGTGCCCAAAGACATTCTCCAAGATCTGGTGCCCCAGGATAAGATATTATGGACTAGAAATTGGTGAAGGGTCCAACGAATCTCAACCATCAACCATGGATTAAAAGAGCGGGAAGGTGAGCCCTCACTCGCCCAGATTTATAGTGGAGACTTGTACTAAATAAGTAAAGCTGTTTGATGTGGGAAACGCTAGCATTAATTTGTAACTGTATTTCTCATGACTTGACTGTGTACTGGTCGCCTCACGATATTATTTGTTTGCACTGCAAAGTTGTGTACTCTTAGAAAATGTATTTATAAAAACATTTTTTTTTTTTTAAATTTAAAAAAGAATTCCTGTTTTACAGCCCAAGTATAACATGTGCGTTCCCAAAACAGATTTTTCAGTTTTGTTGTCTCCCATGTTTTATTTGGTACATTTTGAGAATGTGTCGTTTCCCATTTTCCCATCAGAAGGCGGCTGCACCAATGCAAGTGTTATTTTTTTTTCTCTTACACAAAGTGACGGCTAGCCCCGCTCTGGAAATCCAGCTGTATGTTAGACTTAGAGAATTCTTGCTCTCAAACATGAAAAATGTTTTCACATTGTTAAACAAGGTTTATGTATGTATATACAGGTATTTATAGGGTGCAAGCCTCTGTAGCTAGAAAGAGCAGATAGAAGAAATAGTCAGATAGAAGGAAGAGTTTTGGGAGGAAAGTCCCATTACATTCTTGAATTCTACAGAAAAAAAAACCAAAGTTGTGCCAGTCCTTAAATCTATTTCTCCAATGTAATAAACCAAAATGGTCAGAAAGAAGCAGAATTGGGAGTTTGATGTGATCTGAAATACCGTTTTATCTTCCTTATGTAGACTAGTTCATAAGGTGGTGGCTAGAAAAGAGAATAAGAACTCAGATATTTGGATTTTTAAGGAAGTGAAGACCTTCCCAGATGAACACAGTTTAAATTAGTTAATGCTGTGTCTAACATGGGATTACTAGATCAACTGGATAATTCCAGTCCAGCTCCTGTGGGGGCTTGAATACCACTATTATCACATCACATCATATCGCATCACATCATCTCATGTTTATATAAAGTGCACATTCATGCCTGGGGGGTATCTTGGTGCTAAATAACAGATGTTTATTGTTACCAAAGTCAATGGTGTTCATTTGATCAACCTTGGAAGAATGAAAGGCTGAATGGAAGCATCAGGATTCAAACATGTGAGTGGGAGGTCAAACACCGATACCTCAAGTGCATACATCAGCTGAATAAGCCACCAGGCTGATGCTATCTGTTTGAGATCTTTAAGATAACTACCATAGAATATGACTATAATCACACACTATCACTGTGGGGACTTGAACATGACTATAATCCTGCACTATCTCTGTGGGGACTCGAACATGACTATATTCACACACTATCCCTGTGGCGACCTGATCATCCCTTTAATCACACCATCTTTGTAAGGACCTGGATTTCAATATAATCAATCACATTCTGTCTTTGCTGGGAATTGAGCATGAGTATCATCACACACTATCTCTGTGGGGACTTGGGCATCCATATAATCCCTTACTATCTCTGTGGGGACTTGGCCGACAATATAATCAGTCACATGCTATCTTTGTGCAGACTTGAACAGGAGTATCATCACTCAATGGCCACTTGGGCATATCTATAACTAAGCAAACACAAGGAGATGATGGACGGAGTGCTGAAACTTTTCAAACACTCACCCCCAGCGCTCCGTCCATCATCTCCTTGTGTTTGCTTTGTTCGCCCTTAGTTGGCAGGGTATGCCCAGACGTGGGTCCCTTGCTCACTTTGCCACTGGATTCAAGCTAGCCTGGCTGATGAAGGGTGTTACCCAGAAACCGGTCCCAGGATACTTGTTTCCGGTTCAGGGAAGACCTGGCTTGGCAGTTCGGGCTGGACTGTTCCCATGAGGCACAGGGTCAAGACTAATTTGCAATTAGCTGGGTCTGAACTGAGGTGGCGAAGTGAGCTAAAGAATGATGATGGATTCAACCCAGATCTGTGACTGGGGGGTGAGTGTCTGAAATGTTTCAGCGCTCCGTCCATCATCTCCTTGTGTTTGCCATATCTATAACTACACACTATTTCTATGGGGACCTAAGCAAGTCTAAAATCACACCCTATCTCTGTGGGGAATAGGGCATCAATATAATCGCATATTAACTTTGTGGGGACTGGAACATGACTCACCACACACTGTCTCTGCAGGGACAACAACATGTCTATCTTAAAAGACTGTCCCTACAGATACTTGAACTTGACAATCATCACACAGTTTCTCTACAGGTTTATAATCACTATCTCTGTGGAAATCACACAGTATCTATTTAGGGATCTATGCTTCACTATAATCACACAATATATCTGCAGGACATAAGGATGGCTATAATCACACACTATCTGTGCAGGCACCTGGGCATCACTATAATCACATACTATCTCTGCATGGACCTGAGCATGACTATTATAAATACACTATCGCACCAGGAACTTGAACATTTCTATCATAATACTCTCTATATCGGTACTTGAACATGACTAATCACACACTATCTCTGTGGGTACTTGAACATGACTATAATCACACACTGTCTCTGTGGAGACCTGGGAATTACTGTAATAACACACTATTTCTGCATGAACTGCAGCATGACAGTCATCATACACTATCTCTAGGGCACTTGAACATGACTAGAACCAAGCACTATATCTACAGGGAACTTGTCATGACTACAATCAGACACTATCTTTTGGAGGATTTGAACATGACTATAATTATATACTATCTGTGCGGCAACCTGGGCATCAGTCTAATGACACACTATCTCTTGTGACTTGAACATAACTATCAGCACACACTATCTCTGCGGGGACCTGAATATTAGTATAATCACACACTATCTCTGTGGGAACTTGACAATGACTATAAATAAATGCTATATCTGTGGGGACCTGAGTATCAGTATAATCTCCCACTATCTTTGTGGAACCTTGAAATGACTATCATCACACACTCTCTCTGTCAGCTCAATAACTTTACTATAGTCATATACCATATCTTTTGGGACTATTACTGCACAGCCATACAAAGAAGACGATGTCTAGTGGTGAAAAAGAAATAGCTAATCTCAAATTGGCTTTCCCATCTGACCATATTGCAGGATTTTTGGACTCTAAATTACTTTAACTATGTGTTATTTCCCTATCCCTTAAAGTTTGAGAGCACTCAGTAATAGGCTAGATATCTTTGAATCCCTTTCCATGGACTTGATGTAATATAGTTTTCCGCTGAGAAATGCATTATCATCAAAATCCGTTTTCTGTGTGCTCAAAAGATGCAATGAGCTATTCCTATACGTGACTAAACTATCACATAATTAATTTAGGTATAGCACTCAAAAATATCATCTAGTCATTTGTTAATGAATGTATTCCTTCACAAATGATAATTACTGAGTAAGTCCCCGCAAGGATGGTAGCACATGTTCAAGTCCCCATAATAAGGATTCTGTGCACACAATTAAATAACAATATATTTGTAGATTTGAAGTAATATACTGTACTATGATTTTTTACTTAATATTTTTGTGTTATCATATTTTTAAAGCATTGGGAACGGTTAGTCCCCACAAGGCAATTTAACCCACACAAAACCATAGAAATTCAGCAGTTATAGTTATACTTATGTTAAGAAACTAAAACTCGTGGCCTAAAGTTACTTAACGGCATGAGTTATAGTTTCTTCAGATAAGTATAACTATAACTGCTGAATTTCTTTGTTTTTTTCAGTGAATTTCCATAGTTTTTAAACGTAAAGTAATATATAATTACCGTACGTTAACACAACCCCCGCCGACAACAGATGAAGGCAATGCGCCATGGGGGTATGGTGTGTGAGATTTTCTTTCCCCCCAGTGGGCTATGGATCTGGGGGTACTCGTGGGATCTGCGGGTCCCGTAGATCTTCGATTCATGCCCCAAAGAATCTTTGGGGCAATTTCTTGCCCATGATCGGTCCCTCAGGTCCCCTCCTCCATGTGTCCTATGGGGTCAGGATACCTGTATCCTGGCCCCTTATGTGTTTTCACACATTATCCCCCTCCGCCCAGGGCCAAGCGACAAACAAAATGGCGGCCACAACTTTCCTTTTAGATTGCAGCCAGCCAATCAGGACTTTGCTTTTTCCTCCAGATCCGGCGGGTACCCACAAATTCCGCTCGGGTGGATCTGCGTCCCTAGATATCTATACATTTCTTTCCTTAATAACTCCCAAATTACTGAACGGATTTACACCAAATTTCAAAAAGGTCACTTTCTGGACCAACATCTACCTTTCTGCCACATTTGGTGTAATTCCGTTCAATGGTTCCGGCTGTAGCAGTGTTTAAGAATTGAAAAATCCCCATAGACATTGCATGGGAAAAAACGTTTGGGACCCCCCTTTTTCTTGCCCCTCACTTGACGAATCACGGCATAACTTTCCAGACAGCAGCTCAACTAACTTGTGTACTAGTTTTGAGAAAATTTATTAGGATTCGTCAAACGTCGCCAAAGTTATTAGAAAAAAAAAAAAAGCTTTGTCTGTAGAAAAAGTTTATCAATAACTACCTACTGGCTATCACCAGTAGATAATGTAATATATATATATACACACACACGAATGTGTATGTGTGTGTGTTTATATATACAGATATATGTGGTTGTGTATATATATATATATATGTGTGTGTGTGTGTGTGTGTGTGAGAGTGTGTAGGTAGTTTAACACCATAAATGACATACAGATGGTCCAACACTTTGAATTATACAAAAGCAGTAATATCCCACTGAGGGATATATAGGAGTACTCAATATGTGCTAAACATAGAGTATGACATTGTGAGTGTTATGCAGTTTCGCTCCACAAGAAGGTTATAAGTGATATAGCAGTGCAAATATTATATGCTGAAGATGATGACTAGCATTTCTGTGCAACCGCTAATACCCAGAGAAGGCTAGAACAAAATATCCTGGGTGTTAAGCATTGAGTGGTCCTGTAAGAAGAGGCAAGAAAACTCAAGCAAGCGTTCACCAGATGCATAAAGAATGAAAGATCTAGCACTGAAAAGGAGTGCCACACAAGCACTCACCATCCAACAATGGCTCACTGCATGGAAGACCTCAGTCACTAAGGAGGGTTGATCAGAACTCCGTTTAAGGGAAGATACAGCAAACCAGCATAATGCAATAAATCACGCCGCGTCGTACCTTTAGCTCATGAAAAGTATGAATCCATCAGATGGCATGGAGGACTGTCAGGATAGCAAGTTTAGGGAAACATCAGCATCTCTGGTGTTTCACTGGCTGCCAGATGATCTGCACATCCCAGCAATGTGTTAGCAGGAAGCAGCCTCTGATTCACTCTGTCCAGAGCATCTGTTTATATAGTGGGGTTGGCTTTGGCAGGGTCAGGAGCACTGTGATGATACAGGCTCACATGAGGGGCAGGAATGCAGAGATTCGTTCTTCTGCAAAGTCCCTGCACACTCTTGTATGGCAAGCATAAAAAAAGGCGTTTGAAACATGCAGCATGATGACTAAACATCTGATACAAAGATAGGATGGGTTTTATTGCATGATGTAGATTTAATATTGGTTTGATGGACAGTATGAAGGATGCACACCTGTGCACATGGGCGTCCGCAGGGGGGGGGGGCAAGGAGGGGCGCTTGCCCCCCCCTTGGATCACCCAGCCGGCCGACTTTTGTCCGTAATTTTGGCCTTTGGGGAACATCACTGTTCCCCTGTGAGAATCCTCAATGCCTTGACGGGGCCGCCTTGCTCTCCTCTGAGCGCAAGAGCAGCTCCACCCCGCCCATTGTAATTCTGTATGCAGCTGATTGCCACATACAGAATGACAATGGGCCAGTCTGGCTGATAAAGCGTGTGGTGGGCCTCCTCCAGCCTCGGGCATCCTGTCAGAAGGAAGAAATGTACGAAAACGCCCATGCTGTTACGAGAGAATCCAGTTAATCAAAATAAGGCGGTAAAAGAAGTAAAAAAAAAAGGGTTATAGGTCTTTCACAGTCTCATCATTTTAGAACTGAAGCATTTTCAATATTATATTCAACGAATCCATGGTTGCTGCTTTTTTATTTTATGCAACTAACAACCATTGACAAAGCCTATAGTTCTGGCTTGTTGTAGGTGTAACATTACCTGCTGTATTATATATCTGAATGCAATGACAGAAGCAGCAAAATACCATTCGGGTGGCACACTATGCTAAGCACAGAATTTTAGCTTAGGTGTTTCAAGCTACGCCCTTAATTAAATCGAACAACCCCTTTGGAGAGACCCCCCCACTTAAAGCCCTGGAAACAACACCATGCCACAGCCACCTCACGTCCTGGCACTGTGCATCATGCATGACTCATGACTTCCAAAGTTTCAGATTGACTGTGTGCAGGGGCGTCTTGAACCCCTCCCTTTGCTTTAGGAACTACAGCGAGGGGTGAGTTCCTGATGGGTCTCTTCTGTCTGCAACTCTGCAGACGAAGGCTCAGCTCATACTTAATGTGAAAAGGTGGGTGAGAGAGTAAGTGAAGGGATGGGTGGATGGCTGAATGGATTAGTAAAAGGGTGAATGGATGAATGAAAGGGTGAATGGATAATGAGAGGAAGGATGGGTGAATGGATGAGTGAAATGATGGATGGATTGATGAATCGATAAGTGAAAGGGTGAATGGATGGACAGATGAATGAAAGGGAGGATGTAAGGATGGATGAGTGAGTGAAAGGGAGGGTACATGGGAAAAAGGTTGGATAGATGAGTGAAGGAGTGAATGGGTGGCTGGATGAGAGAAAAGATGGATGGATGATTGAAAGGATGGATGAGTGATAGGGTCAATGGATGGATTCATGAGTGGATGAGTAGATGGATGGTTGGGTGGATGGATGGCTAAGTGAAAGGGTCGATTGAGAGAGAAAGGGAGGATGGATGTGTGGATGACTGAAAGGGTGAATGTGTGGAAGGATGAGTGACTAGGTGGATGGATGAGTACGTGAAAGGGTGGCTGGATGAGTGAAAGGGTAAATGGCTGGATGGATGAGCAAGACAGAGTGGTCAAAAAGTTGCCAGATTGGTTTTATTCACACCCAAACACCTTAGCGCCAACAGACTTTCCCAGTGAAGGCAGCATTACTTTCATTTTTCTCGTCTTTGAATATCATTTTTTTCCTCAGGTGAGGAAGTTCACCATTCCTGGAGGTACTGCAATATCTGGTTAATGCGTGGTGTAGAAAATGTTTCATGTGATCCTTATCAGCTGTTTTCCTTTTAGTAGTTTATGAAATGTGTAGTGTGCTGCAGCTTTATGTTCATGAATGTGGTCTTTTAAAACCATACTCCTTATGTTTTGTAAGGATCTAAGCAATGGACATTGAAACGGGTCCCTTCCGGGCCCTGTAGTCATGTCCTTAGCTTTTCAGGCAAAAACACACATTGATTTCTGAATAACAAGTGCACAAGCATTAAGGTAAGCATGTTGTTCCATGCTTACATTTCACATACCTTACTTAGTCTTGCATTCCCTGTGAGTGTTTGCTTTTTCCAGGAGGTTGTTACTGTTTTCTCAGACAGAAGATTACTCTTGTCTAGTGCATAATTTGAATTGAGTTGCTTCCAGGCGTTTATAGCGGGACACAATTGGATTGCATCTAAAGGCAGTGCGAGTTTCTTTTAGTGGTAGAGTATGGTGTTCAGTGGGGGAGAAGATGTGGCACTATGGCCAGAGCTGCCGAATTTGGAACTGGGGTACAGAATCCTGCAGGCTGCTTTCTGTGCTTTGTGAAACTAAGTGAAGCTGTGGTTCAAATGGAACCTTCTATGGGATTTTTTTGGGGTAAGCGTTGAGCTTTGGCTGTGATTTAGGTTCGTGCAACCACATTTTGTGTGTGTGCGCAATGCAGTCTAGCAGTTTCTGTCTCTAATATATAGACCGAAGTGTGTTAATGGTCATACCACAAAGACCTTAGTGTCAGTTACATATAGCTTTCAAACTCCAGTGGGTCACCACTTGCATTCATCCTTTTGAGGATGATATGGCACACATCATGTCGGAGGATGGTGATGGCGTTAACATTTTGCCCCCCCCTGGAAAAATTTCTGCGGACGCCCATGCCTGTGCACTAATTTATTTTCTAGCCAGGACCTATGCCACCTCAGAAATTAACATTCTTAGGTTTCCTAGCATTTTTCTTGCTCCAACAATAACTTGATCCGCTTATTTCACCCACTGTGATAAGATCCACTATGATAGCTCCAAAATGTCACGACTTTCTTGTTATCTCCGAGCCTTTACCATCCGTCCTGTGCTTTCACTCAAAATTTGTGTGCTGCATTTTCACGATCTTGAATTGACCGATTGGAAGCTATGCTTCCTCCCATAAACCACTTTAAAAGTTTTTTTTTAAAGATCGCAACATTTTCATTCTGCTACTTCTAATCCATTAAACCTCTGATACATATTTTCCAAAAAGGGAAACATTACTAACTTTTTCCTCTGCAGTGTCATATAGGAATACATTGAAGGGCATATGATCACAAACTGACTCCTCAAGCCATCCCACTTGCCGCCTTCTTTTCCGTTCACTGTTCTTAAGGTAGGAGCACTCCCTCCCACCCATTATACGGCTTGTTGCCAACACAGTTTACTGCTCTTGCTTCATCCTTAAAGTTAAATTTGTTTTAGTGCCCTCTGTGTGGAATAAAGTATTTGCTGATGTTTAGATGAATCGCACTCATGGCTCTGCCATTTAATTGTTATCTAATGTGCCAACAAGTCACTTGAAGTTAAGAACAAGAACAAGGGACACCCTACTCACAAGGAACCAGGGTAATTAATCAACAACAGAAACAATGGTTCCCGCGGAATAGTACAAGTATCTATAATGATAAATGTATGCTCAATCGCAATAAGAAAGGGTTAGACGGATGTCAAAAGAAGAAGAGACCATATACACCTTTGTTTCTATTTACAATAGTTGTTTTATATATAGAATGGCTGCGCGACCATTCTCTCAGATGTCCCTACACCTTTAGGTCCTGCAGAGACCCTACATTGCACAAAGGGTCGAAACGTCGTCGACAGATAGTTAAAGCGAAACATTTAACCAGCTCTGACGATTGTATACAGAAGCTGTTTTCATTATTTACTAATAGATGGTCGACTTTACAAAATTGTGGAAACCTAGTATATATGTCACGAATATGTCACTAATGTTTTAAGGTTCCATTTACACTGGGGACACTATGCACTACTGTTTTTTATTTTTTGTATATATTTGCATAATTATTCTATATATAAAACAACTATTGTAAATAGAAACAAAGGTGTATATGGTCTCTGCAAAAACGCATCGGTGTGCTGTGAAGCCTGGATTACAGCCGAGTCCATTTTTTGGGTTGTTTTGCAAGGAATAGTGAATTAAAATTACCTCAAGCTTGCCCACTATTCAAGGCAATTTTTTTTTTTTAAGAAGATATTTTATTGTGTCAACAGCCAAATACAGTCATCCCCATGCCTTATATATAGGCAGCTCCATACCCATGCAGTGGTCCATCCCCTTTTTCCAAACAGCCAACAGGGGGGAGAGGTGGCCTTCCACCTCTCATCCCTGTTCACTCATATGAGTAAGGAAACCCTTTAGGTTTTTAAAAGAACCCTCACCCACTAACGCTAGTTAGTGGCATGCATCATCATAAGGTTCCCACCCAAGATGCAAAACGCATCTGGCTGTGCTGTGAAGCCTGGATTACAGCCGAGTGGATTTTTTTGGTTGTTTTGCAAGGAATAGTGAATTAAAATGACCTCAAGTTTGCACACTATTCAAGGCAATTTTTTTTTTTAAAGAAGATATTTTATTGTGTCAACAGCCAAATACAGTCTGGTTCGACCGAAGTTGTGGGTAGAACCAGCAATATCTTGCAATACAGCAAAAATGTCATTTGTGAAAATCATACAAGAAAAATATAAGGTGAAACATATCTTTAGCGTTCCGAAATACCTGATGTGCTGCGTCTGCTCTATAATCCCTAGTACCGGTATCCCCCCACCACTGTGTCCATAATGTAAATGAACCACTGGATAATACAATTGTCCGCCTCCCTATTGTCACATTATTCTTGTATATGTTCACATCGGGGTGATGAGCTCAATATAAAGGCCTTGATAGTCCGCCCATCTCATCCAGATTTTAGGGTGTTTTTGCGGGCATCCCCTAGCCTTATATATAGGCAGCTCCATACCCATGCAGTGCTCCATCCCCTTTTTCCAAACAGCCAACAGGGGGGGGAGGTGGCCTTCCACCCTTTGGCGATATCTCGTTTCACCAAAGTTAGGCCCAGAAACAGTAGATGGCGCTTACAGCAATTACCTCCAATCCCCACTGTGACGTGCAATAGGACCAGTCTCGAGGACATAGGAATATCCAAACCCAGCACCACAGAAAGGCAATTTTGGATCCCCTTCCAAAATTTGATCAGTGCCGCACATTGCCAAATTGTGTGTAAGAAGGTGCCGTTCGTATTGCCACATCGCAAACATAAAGGGGAAGTCACAAGCTCCGCCCTCCAGAGCCTGTGTCTGGTATAGTATACCCGATGCAGGTAGTTGAATTGAATGAACCTCAATCACGAGGCAATGGCTGCTTCACGCGGGGATTCCAGCGCCTCTGTCCAGTCATCATCATCGAGCTGCCTTGGTCAGATTGCCAAGTCACTCTGAGTGTGTCTAATGTAGTGGGGTTATTTGCTATGAGTGATTGGTATATCTTAGTAATTTTGTTGTCCCTGAGGTCCCCCATGAAAACTTTAGCTTCTATCGGGTTGAATTCAGGCAGGGTTTCAATATGTGTGATGTAGGGAGAGAGGGCGTGTTGGAATTGAAGATATTTATAAAACTGTGTAGGGGCATATTATATTCTCTTTGAAGCTCTTGAAAGGATTTTAATGTCCGCCCGCATGACTGCCCCGAGCGTGGAAATACCAATATCATCCCACCCCCTGAATCCTGCCAGTGCGGCCAGTTGGGGCAAGAGACCGTTGTGCCACAGGGGAGTCTCCCCGATCAATCTGCCCCACCATCCCATCCTACGGAGTGATTGTTTACAGGTTTCGAACACTACTCTCGTCGCCGGCGGCAGTGTCTGGAGCGTCGGTCCCGCATGAAGATATGTATGAAGGGTTGTGCCTTCCATTAACCAGCGCTCCACTGCGTAAGCTGGATCTCGTCTATCCCTGTACCACCATTCATTTAGTACCAGTAGGTGGGAAGCAGCATAATAGGATTGGATGTCTGCGTTGGCTATCCCCCCAATATAGGTGGATTGAAAACATGTTCATAAGGCCACTCGAGCGGAGCCACCTCCCCAAAGGGCCCCAGAGCCGCTTTAATAGGCCAGAACCACACGGTCGGTATCGGGAATGGATGGTCCTGCATCAGGTAGGGGAGACGAGGTAGAGATACCATCTTAAATATAGCGGAGTGTCCAAATAGGGACAGAGGCAAATGCGACAGGGCACGTATTTCTTCTTTGACTTGTGTCCATAAAGGGGAAAGATTCTTCTCCCATGATACGTGTTGGGAGGCCGGGAGAAAGATACCTAAGTAAGGTAGGCCCTCCATGGTGACCGTTACTTCCTCTGACCTTGCGCCAGGTTTGCTTGCTCCCTTCAATGGCCATAGGATTGATTTGCGAGTATTCATAAAGAGGCCGGAGGTCTCTCCAAAAATCTGCATAATACGGAGCAGTCTCGGGCCTGTCCTATTGGGGTCAGTAAGAAAAAATAGGACGTCCTCTGCATAAAGAGCGATGTGGTTGGAGATGTCTCTTGACCACTCAAAACCACGCACCTGGGTATTGTCCCAACCCACGCCGCCAATGGCTCCATCACTAGTGCGAACAGATAGGGGGATAGGGGACATCCCTGACAGGTACCTCGCCCTATAGAGAAGGTGTGGGAAACTGACCCCGCTACTTACACCGATGCTGTAAGGTCTGTATACAGAAGGTGTTTGTATGATAGGAACGGGGGCCTATATTAAGCCGTCTCAGAAGCGCGAAGAGATATGGCCAGCTAAATTAATCAAATGCTTTATCTATATCTGCTAGCAACAGTGGTGCGGGACCATCATGGCGTTCTATCGCCGCTATGGCATTGTGGGCACGGCGAATATTGTGGCGCGTGGCCCTGTGAGGCATGAAGCCCACCTCGTCTGGGTGTACCAGCTCTGTTATATATGGCAATATGTGGTTAGCGAGGGCTTTAGCAAGTAACTTAGCTTTGACATTTAACAGAGAAATGGGACAGTATGAGATATGAAGTTCGGGGGGTAGGCCAGATTTGAGGAACACCACTACTTCGGTGTGTCTCCAATCTGGTGGGAGTCGGCCCACTTCCATAGCTGCATTAACCACCTCGAGTTAGTGGGCGCCAAGTTGGGATTGATAGATTTTTAAAAACTCGCATGGGAAGCCGTTGGGGCCCAAAGCTTTTCCCGTGCGCAGATCCGTTATTGCAGCCCCCAGCTCTTCAATTGTGAGGGGGGGGTGTCTAATTGTGTTCTTGCCACATCCGACAAAGCTTTCGGTGGCAAGTCATCTATAAGTCGTTGTATAGTTGCTTCTGGTAGCATCTCTCTAGGGGCATACAACTCCGTATAATAATTTGAAACGCTGGTGGCAATCTGGGACGGATTACTAAGTACCTTGCCATCCGTGTCACGGATACTTGGAATACTAGAGGGGTATTGTGCCTGCTGGCATAGGCGGTGCAGTAGTTTGCTGGATTTATCTCCCCATTGATATATCCTACTCCAAGATGCCAGCCTAGCCTCCTCAAGTAGTTCACTTGCATAAATCTGTTGCGCAAGAAGCAGTTGACGACGTGCCTGGCTCCCATTCTCCCCCGTCAGTGTCGTTCCAAGTCTATGAGTTGGGTCAGGGATGTGGAATTCCTATAGCCCGACACCCAGGACATATTGTTTGGGGTCATGGGCAACAAGTTTTCATGTGTATTTTGTCCTTGGGACAAGTAGGCCCAACCCCCTACAGTACAAACCCTTTGGCTGCCAGTTTACAGTACCACATTACGGATCAGGGAAAGGTATTGCCTCCAGTTAAGGTAATATTTGTGTCCATGTGTTAATGCTGTTGAAACTTGTATTTATGGTTCATTAATTCAAAGGCTTTATTATTAGGGTGAGCGCTCTAAGTAAATGTAAACTCAGACTACTGACAGTGATTAGTGTATAAAAATGTGTACACACATTTTCAATGTTTAGCAATATGAGGCTATGTATACTGCTCCCAGAATGCTCTCTGATTAGATGCAAATATTTGCAGAAGCTTGAAAGCAAGATTGATGATTCTTTGCTTTCAAAATAAAATGTTCACAAAAAAAATGCAAATACATTTCGCTAAACTATTGGAAAAATTTAGGTACCATTTCTTTGCAGCATCATTTAGTAAAATTTGTTGATGTACGCTAGTATTTCCCAAAAATATTTATAATGGAAAATCAGTGTAACCAGTTTTAATAAGATTATGGGAAAGATAAAAATAAACAAGCATTGGTAAAGCCAGTAGGTCTGAAATTGTTGGTCAGCCTTTTGGTTTTGTCAAAGCGTGACTTGTTTTGGCATGGTTTTTGTAAAACCTTATTAGTGTGGGAGCTGCCGAGCCCTCACCATTATAACAAACTTCGGCAAAGCAAAAATTGTTTTGGTCTCAAAAAGCACACATTGCACAGTAGTTCCTGGCAATGAACAAAACAACTTTGTGTCGACATGCTATTTGTGAAAGAACAGAATGCTGTCACTCACAATGAAGCTAACCGATAGAGAGAGAGAGACAAAATTGTAATAAACACAATAGGTCATGGTTAACTCCAGACCTAATTAGGGGTCCAATTATTAAATAAAGTGCACCCATGTCCTTGGATTAAGTGCAGATATATGAATTTTGTGAATTCACAAGACTTTACAGAAGTAGGGCAAGAAATAGTACTCCTAGAAAGTATTTGTCAACTGCATTTTAGCATGAGCAAATATGCAGGTGAAGATTTGCTCATGCGAAAATCTGAGTGTTTGCAAGTTTACTTTCCCTCCAACCACTTTTTTCCCAACCCTGGAAGACGTTTTATGTCTGCCATTGTCAGGAGTAAATATCCAACCTTTCTCAATATGGGAAAAGATTAGAGAAGAGTCTTTGAAAACCATTCAAACATGCAAGTTAGTAGGTTTGCACAGACTCACAAGGGCATTCCAACCCTGGAACTCTTGCTTACCATTACCTTCAGCCCCAGTTTGTAGATCTGCGGAAACGTGGAAACATAAGGGAATTGCTAGTATTCAACCGTACATTCAGCCCTGGCATAATCAGAGAGGCAATTTCAGAGATCTTCCATAATGAGATTGCTGCCATAATTTGTCGCCGCATCACATGGCACAAAAGGGACAAGTGGATTTTGCTACAGGACAAGTAGATTTATGAAGCAACCTGCCCCATGGACAAGCAGATAGTTTATTAAATTCCACACCCCGTGGGTTTCTGTCCGTATTAGTGTTTCGCTTCGGCGCCTACGTTGCGCTGTACAAAAGAAGACATATATGCCTCGTAGCGTCGGCTTCATGGCCTCCCACAGAGTCTCTGCAGATTCCACTGTCCCTATGTTATGGGCAAGGTATTCGGCGATCACTTGATGCATGAGTGACCTATATTGTTGATCCTGTAGATGCCAAGCTGAGAGACGCCAACGAAAAGTGGGGCGATCGGGACAGTCTGAAGTCCAAGTGTCACTGGGGAACGATCGGATAGGCCTCTGGGTAGGATCTCCACTGTCGTTACCCTATGGGTGTACCCAGAGGGAACAAACATATAATCTAATTGGGAGAAAGAGTTGTGTACCCCAGAGTAATATGTGTACCCCTGGTCAGTCGGTGAAGTCTCCTCCAGATATCCACCCAACCCAGCCTGTCCACTAAGGATTTCAAGTGTGAGTCCCGTAACACCGGTGGTATGTCATTCTCTCGCCACCTGTCCCGGGCCGGGTGTATAACATCGTTCCAATCTCCCCCAACAACGTCAGTCCGTCCGATATTTCTGTCCAAAGCGTCATCAACTACTCCACCAAGTTCCAGGTAAGGGGTGGGGGGGCATATATGCTACCCAGCACAATTTGTTCACCTTATATTGTGCCTGTTGTGATGATGTACCTGTCTTGTGGATCTATCCATGATTTAACTTGTTCAAATGGAACCCTACGATGAATCAGGATGGCTACTCCCCGGGAGCCCCTCATGGAATCTGAGTGGAAAACCCGGGAATACCTAAAGCGGGAGAGACATGGTGTTTTGGTGCCCAAGAGGTAGGTTTCCTGTAACAATAGGATGTCTGCTTGGTACCATTTAGCCTGGCTCTCTTTTATCTTGTCCAAGACCCCTCTTATATTCCAACTAACTATCTGGAGCCCACTCCCCGGGGCAGATGTTATCCCTGTGGGCACAGGGTCGGGCAGTACGTATGTAGTAGAGTGGACCTGTAAGTGGCTGCAACTGAGGGATTACCGTTTGTATGATGGTAAGACATAGCACAGATATCAACAAGAACTTTCTCAACAACCCCCCCTCCCTCCCACCCCATACCTCAAAACAGTTGAAGTGTCTGCCGCAGCATACGAACGGTCCTGGCCCCAACGGGGACCAGGTACCGTCTCTCACCAATGAATCTCCATTCACCAACCCATGTTCAAATGGTTACCCCTAGAGTTTCAAAATGTCCTCTGGAGAGAGATAGCCCTCCCAATCTTTCGCCGTCAGCAGCTGAACGTTGCATATGTTGCCCCCTTATGTCATTTGTTACGAAGCTGTCGATTCGCGTTGGGTCCCGGTTGTTAGAGTAGAGTCGCTGCTGGACTTGGATCGTCGCCGCGATCTGGGCCTGTGGTTCCGTTTTCCTTTAAGCTTAGACTGTTTGCGAGCCAGGTCACTGGAGGACTAATCAGAGTCATGACGTGGCGGTATGTGAGGTCTGACCTTCACCACCTCATCTGTCCAAGCGAATACTTCTGCCGGGGATTCGAAGAAGAGAGAAAGATTGATAAATCACTCTCAGCCGGGCATAATAGAACGTAGGAAATATTAAGATTGCGCAGGCGGGCCTTCGCCTCTGTGAAGGATTGTCAACGCTGCTGAACAAGTTTAGTGTAGTCTGGAAAGATCAGTATGCATTGAGAGGCGTAGGACAGTGAGTCTTTCAATCTGTTTAAAAAAAAGCAAAGGGCAGCATGGTATACGGCAACTGCACTACCTAGACTAGTCACTAAAGGTACTCTCAAATTGTATTGCCCACCTCAAATGGCCAGCTGCCACATGACCACAAATAATTTCAAGAGAAAGGCTGATGAGAGGCAATACACAAAATCATCAAAATACATTACACATAAAGCAAAGTTCATTCCGCAGGTGTAGTTAGTTTTGCAGCAAATCTTTATTTTTTCAAAAGGTCCTTTGTATACATGTAGAAAACAGCCAACGCGTTTCATCCTTCACAAGGGCATCTTCAGGGCAATGGTAAGTTGGCCAGACTCGTGTATCCGTTTATATAATCCAGCTAAAAATGTTATAGCGAACCGTCCCTGGTATATGGACGTCGTCTCCAAACAAGAGGCCTAATGCCAATAATGAGTATACAAATGTCATCAATCCAAAAAGACCGTACTTTGTCTCTGATGGCGAAAAAATATGTCTTATGGCATTCTTAAGCCTCCAGTATAATCAGGTAGAGTGCTTTATTCAGTCTGCGTGTGTGTTCAAAATTCCGTGTCCGGCAGCCGGAGGCTTAAGAATGCCATAAGACATATTTTTTCGCCATCAGAGGCAACGTACGGTTCTCTTTCTCTAGTCTTTCAATCTGGCCTGTCACAGGATAGTGTCTCTGTCATGATAGTTCAGGATCCGGGCTATAACCGGTCTGGGCCTTGCACCTGGAGGGTCTTTTATGAAGTAGTGCCCTGTGTGCTTGCTCTATAATGAAGCATGGAGATAGAGAATCAGGAGGGAGCCAATCCGTGAGCCATTTAGTGAGGAATTTCTCCTTATCATCTCCTTTGCAGCCCTCGGGGAAGCCCACGAAGCAAAGGTTATTCCTTCAGGCCCGTCCCTCGGCATCCTCCACTCGCGTCGCCAGGCCTCTTGTAAGGGTCTCCAGGGTACACACCTTCTTCTGCAGGGAAGTGACAGTGTCTTCCACTCTCAACACCCTCGTCTCGGTCTCCGTGATCCTGTCAACTGCATTACGCAGGTCTTGGCGTATGAGCATGACATCAGAGCCAACCGCACCTATTTTAGCATCTAGCATCTCTCTAGATTGTGTGATAGTAGCCATCAAAGCTGCATTATCTGGTAAGACACTAGTTGAGCCTCCAGGGTCTGGTGCTTGGGCTCCCGCGCCCGTATATCAATACATTGTGCTCTGCTTAGTGGTCGCTACCGGCATTTTATCTTTTATCATTGCTCGTTCTTAGGCAGATCCATAAATCAGTCCGCTGGCCGCTGCAGCCGTAGGGCGAGCCCAGGGCGGGTGTAAGTCTTCTGTTTGGTAGTGGCGTCGTGAGGCGGTGTCGGTGAGGGGGGAAATCCTTCCCCCAGGGATTTGGTCTGGCCTTCCCCTTGATAGATTGAGGCTGGGGGGAAGCCGCCTGCCCGCAAGCCGCACCAGGACCTGGCCCAACCGCCTCCGCTGGTGGGCATGCCTCTACCCCCTCCCCCCAAAGGTGCCTCGCCCCACCGACCGGGTATAGGCCACTGACACCCTGGTCTCAAGGCCCAGCCACTCCTTGCTCCTCTTGATCTGTTCGGTTTAGGCTCCCTGGGGAATCTCGCAGCTCACCTTCTGCAGCGTGGGAAGGCGGGCTAAAGCCGTTATCTCTGTCAGGACCTGGACCGACGCCAATGTTCTCTGCTGCCGCCATGTCTTTTTCTAGCGTACAGACTGCTGGTCGCTGGGGGGAGCGGGTGTACGAAGCAGCGGGATGCAGCTGGGTGTCCGGTACCAGATTTGAATTGCTCCCTTCGGGTCCTGAGCGTGGGTCGCGGGTGGTAGTATGCGCCTGATGTAGCTGGGAACAGGGAGTGCCTGATATACCCGGGGGCAGCTGAGTATTGTGGATACTAATTCTTCCCCATCTCAGGTAGGCCACCACACCCAGCCGTGCCGCCCCTGTACAGTCCCAGGCACGCCGCGGACCCGGGGCCCCTCCAGGCACAGGATATTGATGTCTCCGGGCTGTCCCTGATCTTAGTAGGCCCTCCTGCACTGCCACCTCGCCTCAATGGCACCTTGCCTAGACACGGCAGCCACCGCGGCCCAATCCGGCCGCCGGCCCCGGAGCCCGGGGTGACTCGGTAGCCGCTGATCGGGCGTAGCACTGGAGCCCCGCCCGCGGCCTCCATGTACCTCCTTATGTGTGGGCCTGACGGCGGCTCCACCGCACCACTCACCGGTGACTCCTGGATGTATATGTTACCGCGGCCCGGGACGACAGCGGGCAGCTCCTCCCGGCGATCACCCAGCCCGGGTGTATCACTGCCTCACTCCAGTCCCGCCACTGTTCTTTCCGGGAGGGAGATGGGCCCTCGGGGCTTACAGCAGATGTCCAGGCCGCAGCACACCAGCATCCGACGTCGCAGCATGCAGCAGCTACAGATCAGTGTTGTTCCACCGTCTACGCGTGGCAGCCGGATTAGGGATTCACAGTGGGGCCACAAGAATCTTCTGCAAGGACGATTCAGCAGGATATGTGGCGGATAAGAGGTAGGGCTACGGGAGCTCGCCTAGAGTGCGTCCGCCATGTTGGACTGCTTGGCCACGTCTCCGATTCAAGGCAATTTTAATAATGGAAACCTTGGATAAGGTTAAAAACAAAGGTGAATGTGATGTGAGATAGTGATGATTATCCACATCCTGGATCTACATGTTTCAGCCATTAGTTCCATTGCCGACAGGGTCAATATGGCTTTCTTCAGGACTGAGGCCAAATGCGCCCTAAGATATGCGGTGATGATATATCAATTCGTAATTTACAATTTCTTTTATCACATTGGGTGATTATTTATACAGCTCTCACGAGGATCAAAGAGGTACAGTTTGGGCGAGACACCTTGATGAATGTGTGACTACAGGGTCCGCCCCCATAAGAGTATCCATGTCGAAGGGGAATACCGCACTATAAATAATCATGCAGAGTGTGGGCTGCCATTGTGGGTGGGGGAGGGGTGGGGTTGAAAAGTTTTGTCTACAATATATTGTTGTACAGCATGATGAACAACCATAATTCGCCATTGCAAGCCCAAGATTGCTGCCCAGCTAGGCGCCACTAGCAGATATACACCCAACCCTCACACCCTGATAGACAATCCATCAAGTCCGGGATACAATTTTCTGACATGGAATGTGAGGGGCCTTGGAGATCCACGCAAATGGCAACACATTTTAGCCTATCTATATAGGCATAACATCCAGTTCGCAATGCTCCAAGAGAGACACACCAGCCCAAATACCCGACTCACGTTCACGAGTCGCTGGGCATCCCACAGCTGCTTCTCCTCCTAATCCACATACTCTAGAGGCACTGTCACCAGTATTAAACAAAATACACCCTATGTCACGGCAGGCTCCCTGCAAGACTCCTCAGGAAGGTGCTGAATTATGTGGGGTAGATTGGCTGCCCACTCCGTTACTCTAGCAAACTGTTATGGGCCCGACGTTGACAATGCAACCTTCTTCATTAAATTATAGGGGTTGGTGGCAACTATAGGATCTACATACATTATCTAGGGGGGATTTCAATTTAACACTTGACCCACGATTGAACAGGTCGCGCTTTCAATCGCACCCCGACACGAATGCCCAGCGTCACCTCCAAGGCATCATCGGAGATCATGGCCTATTGGATGCCTGGAGGACTCATCAACCCTTGGGAAGGGAGGGTACATGCTTTTTCTCAGTGCATCCAAGCTGGTCCCATTTGGACTACTGGATCATATTGAGGGGGTTGGGCACTTGAGTAATACTGGCACGTCACCTGGCTCGCACGTTTTCTGATCACTCCCCTACATGCAACCCTCACCACCTCACTCCCCCCTACATGTTTTGGAGACTCTCCCCTACTGTACTCCTAGACACCCCTTTCCGAGAGGAAATACGCCAGGAGGTAAACTATTTCTTTCAGCGCAACATGCAATCTGTCTTGAAGACAGAGACTGTATGGGAAGCCTTCAAGGTCACTATGCGTGGTATCTGATTAGCCAAAGTGGGAGAGATATTGCGGGATATTTGCAGAACCCTCGAGAAAATGGTTAGTGAATTAAAGGATATGGAAACTCGGATTCACTGCCCCCACGAGGCTGATGCCAAGAACAAATTTAGAGAAACACTCTCAGAATATGAGAATGCCTCTTCTGCAGCAGGTATTATCGGGTTAAACGGTATGGGGAGGGAGAGCGACCTGCCAAGGCTCTGGCCGAAGTGGTCCGCAAGCCTCGCTTCTCAAACTATGTACTTGAGGTAAGGGACCCGGAGGGTGCCCTACACAAAGATATGGAGAGATTCTCAGGACATTCTCCACCTTTTATGCTTCTCTGTACACGACCTTTTAGATCCCAGCCTCTGGAAGTAGATGACTACCTGGGGAATGTCGCTTTGGGTTGGTTGGCGGATGCTCAGCGCGCGTTTCTCTTTGCTGCCTTCTAAGAAGATGACCTAAGTGCTGCAATTATGCAGCTACGGTCAGGATGTGCCCCTGGCCTGGAAGGCCTTCCTGAAGAGTTTTATAAAACCTATGCGGATATCATTCCTGTCCTGATGAAGCTATACAAGGAGGCCCGAAAGTCAGGGGATCCTCCGCCTACCATGCAGGAAGCTTTAATCATATCCCTTCGTAAACTGGGGAAAACTGCAGAAAACTGTGAATCATACAGACCCCTCTCACTGATAAATTGCAACATTAAAATATTGGCCAAAATCCTAGCCAACAGGCTTAGTCTACTTATGAGTTCTTTGGTGCTGCCCTATCAATCCGGCTTCATACCGGGAACGGCAAAGTCACATAATCTCTGTAGCCTTTTCTCACTATTACAAGACATTGACCCAGACTTAGCTGCGGTGGCAGTGCTCTCAGACGTCACCAAAGCTTTCGATTCCCTGGAATGGGATTACTTACTGGCAATACTGAAACGAATGGAATTCCGTCCAATTTTCCTTTCCTAGATTAAACTCTTATACAGTCCTGATACTTCCCTATATCCCGCTGCACTAGATAGGGGTTCCCACTCCTATTTGCCTTGGCGGTGGAACCCCTGGCTGGCAAACTTAGGAAACATCTTCGTGAATATGGGATACGTTACCCAACCAGTCATTTATTGGTGTCCCTATATGCAGATGATATTACTATATATGTGCGCGATCCCCAAGTGAGCCTCAATCCAATACTGCGGGAATGCCTCAGCTATGGAGCGCACTTGGGCATACTGATAAACTGGGAAAAATCCCAGATCTTCACTCTCACCCCTAACACTCCACGACATGTCCCGGATTTCCCACTGGGGTGGTCAGATGCAGAGGTTAAATATCTGGGGATTGTTGTCAATAGAGACAGGGAGGCTCTAATCCGAGCTAATTATGGCACCGTGCTGGAAGCTCTGACAGACTCAATTACAAGGTGGATTTCCATGCCACTGGAAGGTGTCCTCGCACTGATTAAAATGGTCATCTTGCCCAAACTGCTTTATCTCTTTATTAATATTTCCTATTCCCCCGCCGCACCTTTTTTAAACTACTAAAAACACAACTTATCCGATTAACCTGGGGAGGGAAACAACCCAGGTTCCGGTGGGACGTGCTGATGCAACCTTTTTCACAGAGAGAGTTTGAAGTCCCTGATTTTGTACTGCACTTTCTCTGCACTCAAGCGCATGACGCAGCCTACTGGTTCCAATCCCCCCCCCCCCCATATGCCGCACTTAGCGATAGAGCAGGGATATATGACTCCCATACCGATGATGGTCTTTTTGGGCACACGCTCGCAGAAAGGTGGGCACCAATGCCACCACCGTAGATTGCACCACAGCTACTTGGCGGGGTCTAGCCGGGAGGCAGAATACCCCCATGCTGTATTCCCCTCTCCTACCATTATCTTATCCCCTGCAACTCCCAGTGACTCAGGAGGCGGGGTGCCAGCAGATGCTCCTTAACGCCGGAATATATACATGGGGAGATAGGTATGGGGAGAGAACTTTCCGGAGTAGAGAATCTTTTTTTGAGGGCAGGGCGCCATCCCCAATGGAGATATTTTTATATATAAGGCTGAGGCATAACATCAAAGCGTCTACCCCCGGTTTCCCCTGAGAGCCCCCGCTACTCACCCCATTACACACTCTATTGCAGACCCCAAATACTACCCATGTAGTTGCATTACTATACCAATGCACTCAATCAGGACTAGAGACCGGGGTGGGAGGCCGAGAGAGGCACTACACTTAGCAATCAGCAATGGACCTATTGCTGTCAGCAGACAGGGGAGATTACGGGCAGTATAAATTTATACACTCATAGAATGGTGGAGTGTGAAGAATAAAGCAAGGCTTCTTCCTAGGTGCTGTGGTGCCGGAGGCTACAGAGAAATAAACACGGTCAAGTAATCCTTGCTGCTCATTTGGAAGAAGGAGATCACACCAACTTCAGACTAGACTGCGAATAGGAACTTAGCCTGGAGAGTAAAGATTAGTGTGGGGGAAGATTTGAGAAGGACATTATTTACCAGAAAGGAGCTATAGCATAATATCTGACAAAAAAACTCAAATAAGGACTTGTGGCTTACAAATGCCCTTATGAGGTCCTGAGTGCACTGCCCAGAGCGAGTTACACTATTTGTGAACTCATACTGGAGGTGGCCCTTGAAGGGTCACGCCTGAACCCTGAGCAGATGCATCCTATAGGCAGGCACATCCTAAAGACCTGTCTTTATCCCCGCAACTATTCAAAAGCTGTATACTGTGACCACGGGTCACTGGAAGGTAATGGGGGAATCAGTCTGGCTAATCAATAAATATGGAATGGAGGGGTTCATAGAGATGCTGAGCAGAGATAACCTGTGACCTCAATGGCCCTTAGCCCTCTAACTTACTGCCACCCATTTTCTCTTGCCCTTCTACCATAAACACATACTGGTCCAGGGGACTTCTGTCTTCCTACTCCACTTTCTAAAACACCACTGGAGCCTATTGCCACTTCCTTTCTAGGCTAAAATTAAGAATAAAATAAATAATCACTGATGGGAATGCTTCGCATCACTTCTCTGGTCGGCTATCATCTCAAGGGACCACCTGTCCTAAACTGCATTGGGCCTTGGAGGAGGAGGGCCATGGACTACAGTGAGTGGGATCGCTTTAAAACGCCTTCTTTATCCCGCAGCACGGGACACATCGCATTGCTTCTCGGGCCGGCTATCATCTCAAGGGACTACCTGTCCCAGACTGCTTTGGGCATTGGAGGAGGAGGGCCCAGGGACTACCATCAGTAGGAGCACTTAAAAGCTCCTTTTTGTATCCCGCAGTGCCGACACATCCCTTCTCTGGCCAGCTATCATTTTAAGGAACTACCTGTCTGAGACTGCATTGGGCGTTGAAGGAGGAAGGCCCAGGGACTACTGCCAGTGGGAGCACTTAAAAGTGACTTCTTTATACCACAGCGAGGGACGCATGGCATCTCTTTGGCTGGCTATCATATCAAGGGACTTCCTGTCCCAGACGGCACAGGGCGTTGGAGAAGGAGGGCCCAGGGACTACCATCAGCGGGAGCACTTAAAGCGCCTTCTTTATCCTGCACCGCGGGCAAAGCCCGGGCCAAGGGCAGGCCCATATTAGACCGGCAGAGACCAGAGGATGCTGGGCGGGACCAACCCTCTTGGATGTATGCCTGAAGACACTGTATTGCCTCAATCTGGAAACTTATTTAACTGTTAACTCGCCCAGGATCATTGATAGGATTGCTGCAGTCACACAGCCTACGCTAGTCTTGAGTGCTGCTTGAACTTCATGTGTAGAGATGCATTAACCAGCATCAATTGGGAGTGTTTTTCTACCTTTGCTGTGCCGTGTAACAGGAACAGTAGCGGAGAATGTTTATTGTTACTTTAATTGCTATTTTACTGTATTTCTGCTCAGTCGTGTTTTGATGGTAATTTTAGTGACCTAACCTCATTGGAAAATAGATGTCTTCTTTCTAATATGGGGAAATCCAAAACTATTGAACCTTCCCAAGGCGTTTCAAAACAAAATAAGGCGATAAAAAAATCTAGACATTGTATACTTGATGAAGTAGATTTGCTGATTGAAGAGGTGGAATCAATCATTGACAATAAAATTTCACATCAAGGTGTTTCAGGGGTGCCCAATCAGAAAAGGAAACATGCATCACATACAATCTCTAATTTATTCAAAAAAGAAAACATTATGGAGTTTAGCAGGTAAGGTAACACCTGACACAGGTGCTACCCCGCCTACTGCCATTTCTAACACTATATGTTTAGCTTCACCACTACAGCTTCCCCCCGAAGCAAATCATAGTTTGCAAAACTCGTATTTCACCTCCTGAAGCACCTGAAGCAGCCCAAGTTGCACCTGAGGCCATTTTAGAGACCGGTGGCCAAAGGATACAACAGCGCCTCTTGTATCTACCCCAGACTCAGACTTAGAGCCTATAATGGAGCTGAGGGCTGAGATTGTGGGTCTCAAGACTATGGTATTGCTTTTTCTTTTTTTTGCCATAAAGAACAGTGCAGCTGCAGCAATACATCGTGGTGCTTATAATACCATAAATATGGAACTATATATAACTAATAAAACCATTATCAGCTAAAACCATATACAAAAGACTAGAGAGTTTGAGATAATACGGGCTATATACAGGCAATAAATAGATTTAGAGGTTAAAGCAGTTACATTTGTCTCTTCAAGTAAACAGAGCTATATACAATATACGGATAAGAGGCAAAGGATACAACAGCATTTCATCACATAGACCTTATTCTGGATAATTATTGCCATACATTTCATTCTGCCTGTGTGAATGGGGTAACCCAAGTTGTAAGCGGGCCCCATATCTTTTCCCTTTTGTCCTACCCTTTCTACCTCTTCGCTCATAAAGTGCCTTTTCTAGATTATAAATGTGCAAAAATCGGCCTTTCCACTGTTGAAAAGTCGGAGGTTGCGGGTCTAACCAGGCAGAGGCAACACAAAGTCTATAAACTGACATCGCAATAAAAATAAGCTCTTCTCCTTTTTTCACTATTAATTCATTCACCCCCAATTATTTATTATTATTATTTATTATTATGTAGCTTATAGAGCGCATAACATAAGATGAGGTGACAGAGGAACATCCTCTTTTAAAACAAGCTGTAAAAAAGCAGATATTTCTCGACCCAGTGGCTCAATGCAAGGACAAGTGGAGAAAATGTGTATTATATCTGCAGCATGTGCCTTACACCTAAAACAGTGAATTCCCTCCACTCCGCCCCATTTCACAATTTTCGCAGGCGTGATATAAAGGTCAAACAGGGTCTTGAAATGTTGTGATTGTAAATTAGCAGAACACAGCACGGAGTTCCCCAATTCGACTGACTTCAGAAAACAAGAATCCAAAACCCCCAGTTTATCCTGCCATCTCTGCCTGTGCTTATCTAGATCATCTGGCAGCCCTTCCAGCAGGCAACTATAAAGTTGTGAGATTGAGGAACCCGAACTACGAATTAACAATTCAATTAACGCCACATGCCCAAAGCCTGCAGTGCCACCAGCTTTTTTATGAAGGAAATCCCTTAGCTGTAGGAATTAAAAAAAATCCCGGGGGCCTATGCTAAATCTTTCCCGAATTATGTCAAAGGGAGCTATGTAATGCCCAGCCAGGAGATCTCCAATCCTATAAAAGCCACCTCTTCCCCACCTTGCCAAGCATCATCTTGTAGGGCCATCGGGAGCTGATCATTCCCAATCAAGGGGGTATACCTACTAAACCTGCCTATCCCTAGTTTTTTCCTTACACCAGCCCAGTTACGAAAGGCGGTGATCAAGACCTTAAACCTAGTTTTTTTTTAAAGTAACTGGCTTCATAAAATTTCAAAAGACAAGTTAGCCTGTGTGCCAATCAAGATTTCGAATATTGAGGGGACATAGCTAGGGTCATTTCCATCCCTCGCCTTGATCAATCAATCAATCAAGCATTTGTATAGCGCGCTACTCACCCGGAGGGTCTCAAGGCGCTAGGGGGGGGGGTCCGCTACTGTTCGAACAGCCAGGTCTTGAGTTGCTTCCTGAAGGAGAGGTGGTTTTGGGTAAGGCGGAGGTGGATGGGTAGGGAGTTCCACGTCTTGGCAGCCAGGTAGGAGAAGGATCTTCCTCCCGTTGTGGCTCTTCGGATGCGGGGGACGGCGGCGAGGGCGTGGTTGGTCGATCGTAGCTGGCGGGTGGGAGTGTAGAAGGTCAGACGGTCGTTGAGGTATCTGGGGCCTTGGTTGTGGAGAGCTTTGTGTGCGTGGGTGAGGAGTCGGAACGTGATTCTCTTGCTGACGGGGAGCCAGTGCAGGTCTCTCAGGTGTCCGGCGATGTGGCTGTGTCGGGGGATGTCCAGGATGAGTCGAGCTGAGGCGTTCTGGATGCGTTGGAGTCTTTTTTGAAGTTTGGCTGTGGTTCCGGCGTAGAGGGAGTTGCCGTAGTCCAGTCGGCTGGTGACGAGGGCCTGGGTGACCGTCTTCCTGGTTTCGGTGGGGATCCACCGGAAGATCTTGCGCAGCATGCGTAGGATGTTGAAGCAAGACGAGGAGACGGCGTTGACTTGTCGGGTCATTGAGAGGGAGGAGTCCAGGATGAAGCCCAGGTTGCGTGCGTGGTCCGTTGGTTTGGGTGCGTTGCCCAGGGCAGGGGGCCACCAGGAGTCGTTCCAGGCGGAGGGTGATGATCCTAGGATGAGGACTTCCGTCTTATCTGAGTTCAGTTTCAGGCGGCTGTTCCTCATCCACTCGGCTACGTCCTTCATCCCTTCATGTAGGTTGGTTCTGGCGGTTGTGGGGTCGTTGGTGAGGGAGAGGATCAGCTGGGTGTCGTCGGCGTAGGAGATGATGTTGAGGTTGTGTTGGCGTGCGATGGCTGCGAGGGGCTCATGTAGACGTTGAAGAGGGTGGGGCTGAGTGATGATCCTTGTGGTACGCCGCAGATGACTTCGGTGGCCTCGGAACTGAACGGGGGAGGCGGACTCTCTGGGTTCTTCCGGCGAGGAAGGAGATGATCCACTCCAGTGCCTTCTCTTGGATTCCGACGTTGTTCAGGCGTTGCACTAGGGTGCGGTGGCAGACTGTGTCGAACGCTGCGGAGAGGTCCAGGAGGATGAGGGCCGCTGTTTCCCCGTTGTCGAGCAGGGCTCGGATGTCGTCGGTGGCTGCGATGAGGGCGGTCTCGGTGCTGTGGTTGGCCCGGAAGCCGGACTGCGAGTGGTCGAGGGATCCATTCGTCTCGAGGAAGGCGGCCAGTTGTCTGTTGACGGTCTTCTCGATGACTTTGGCAGGAAAAGGAAGGAGCGAGATGGGGCGGTAGTTTTTGAGGTCGGTGGGATCCGCCGACGGTTTCTTCAGTAGGGCGCTGAGTTCGGCGTGCTTCCAGCTTGATGCAGAGGAGAGGCCCATAATATTGCAAGACTGCAGCTAAATAATATAGCTTAAAATGTGGGAGTCCACATCCCCCTCTCTCCCTTGGGAGGGATAGAAATGCGTTAGCTCTCCTCGTTCTGCCATAGGACCAAATAAATCTCGCTACCTCCCTCTCAATTTGCCGAAACCAGAAATTATGTATTTCCAAGGGGATTGTGCTAAAGATATACAGCAGTTTTGGCAAAATCATCATTTTGATGATATTGCACCTCCCCATTATTGACAACTTCAGGTTGTCCCATCGCTGGAGGTCGTTTTTAATTTTCCCCATTATGGGAGCCATGTTTAGCTCTACAATATCCTCCACCTTAGCAGTAATGTATACCCCTAGATAAACCGCTTCCTCCACAATCCTAGTATCTGAGGAACTAACGAATCTATTTATCAAGATCTGAGTTTTAGCTCTATTCAGCGAGAAGCCCGAGTGAGTCCCAAAATCTTCCGCAATGCTTTCCACGGCGCGCATTGCTCCATCGGGGTCGGAAGTAATTATGGCCACATCGTCGGCGTACGCCAGGAGCTTAGTATCCCAACCGTGCAGACTAACAGGGATGATATCTGCCGAGGCCTCCAATCATCTAAGAAAGGGGTCTATATATAATGCGAATAACAAGGGGGAGGACGGGCAGCCCTGCCTAGTCCCCCTGCCGATTGAAAAAGCCTCCGATTCCTCCCCCATTATTCTTAGTCGTGTTATGGGGTTGATGTACAAGACCCGTATCGCGTTCACAAATGAATCCCCCAAGCCATTAGCCTCCAAAACCTTCCATAAATAGTTCCATGACACACGATCGAACGCCTTCTCGGCATCCAAGAAGGCAACCCCCATAGGATTTGTGAAACCTTCAGTAGCGATAAAAAGTGAAATTACCCTTATCACGTGATCTGCCGTCCCCCTCCCCTGTATAAAACTGTGCTGCCAAACTGAGACAAGTTGATGCATCACAGAGTTCAACCGAGTGGCTAAGATCTTTGAGCATAGTTTGGCATCGCTGTTAAGCAGCGTAATGGGTCTATATGAGCCCATACTAATAGGATCTTTGCCCTTCTTTAAGAAGACAATATTATTGGCAGTGCCCCAAGAGCCAGGTGGTAGAGCTCCTTCCCTGACCTCCTTAAATAAGCCAAGCAGAGCCTGACAAGTCTCACTAAAGAAAACCTTATAAAACTCTATATGGATACAATCGGTACCCATTGACTTACCTACAGGTAGGGCTTGAAGTGCGCAATATAGCTCCTCCTGTGAGATATCCAGCCCCAATTGTGAACCCTCCTCCTGGGAGACCCTCTCTCTCTGAATAAATTCCCCCAGTTCATCATCCTCTAAAGGAGTAGTAGATGGAGAAGCCCTATATAAATCCTCATAGAACTCCCTAAAGGCCTCTCTGATATCCCCGGGATCTGTAACTACAGTCTCCCTCATATTCTTGACCTGTTCAATATGACCTGACGCGACCTGTTGCCGAGCCCTGACTGCCAATAAGCGACCAACGTTCTCACTGAATTCATAGCAGTCCTGTCTTTTGGCCAAGTACTTCCCTGCTGTCCTCTCAGCATTAAAATTGGATAGGCCTGCTTTGGTGACCGTGATAGAATTCAAAGTTGCGGAGAGATCATCTCCCCTAGCCACCTTGCATATTAATTCTGTTTCCAGACGGGCAAGCTTTTGATAAAACAATTTAATCTGTGCAGCCCCTTTTTTCTGTTTGGTCAAGCTATATTGCAATGTGTCCCCTCTCACTGCTGCCTTGAAAGCATCCCACATCATTCCAGGAGAAGCACTACCAATATTATTGTCAAAAAACTCTCTAATCCAACCCTTCATATATTCAACATATTCATTGTCTGATAGAAGTGCCCTGTCCAACGTCCAGCTCGTATACTCCTTTCGTATTCCACTAAGTGGGAGTTCCAGGACAATAGGGTTGTGATCAGACATTACTCTGGGAAAGAGCTCCACCCTAGCCTTCTGAAGAAGAGATGGGGAGATTAAAAAATAATCAAGCCTAGCAAATTGGCCATGAGGGGCGGAATAATAGGTATAGCCAGGATCCCCGACTTTCAGTTTAGCCCATACATCTACCAAGCCAATATCTTTTAAGAAATTATTATACGCCCTCATAGAGTGTGGTTTACGCCCTTTGCTAGATACCCCAGTATCACCTGAGATTCCTCTCGAACCATTAAGATTTAAATCTCCACAAACCACATATGGTGCAGACCAAGAAGGTAGTTCATTAGCTAGAAAATGCAATAAGCCCGGGTCATCTAACACTGGTGCATATACTGAGCATAATGTAAAAAAAACAGCACTACATCTACATTCCATTATAACCCACCTACCATTCCTATCCACCACCTTTTTCCCCGGAGTAATGGAGCTACCTTTCGTAAGGATAGCAACACCCTTAGTCCTAACATCTTGTGTTGTATAAGCTATGACCTTCAACCCCAAAGATTTAAGCAGATCACAATCACTCCGTGCGATATGGGTTTCCTGAAGACAGTATAGATCAGCCTTTAGGACTTTAAGATCTTCTTGAACCATTCTCCTTTTCGCACTATCATTTTGCCCACAGATATTAATAGTGGCAATTCGTAATTTAGCCATTATAGCAATTGAAAATATTTATCAAACTGTAAGACCATATCACTTTTATTTCAGACATTATATTGCCCGCCAAACCCTCCAGTCCGGATTTCATTCCTGAATGATCTCTAGTCTTTAATACACTCCAGAAATCACAAAAATCACAAAAGATAAACTTCAGCTGCAGTTCACACTTCACCGTTTTACCCTGTGCCCCCCCTTTCAACCACCCACCCCCGCCACTGCCTCCACCCAATCCACTCCCCACCCTACCCACCCTACCTTTGAAAGCAGCCGGACCCATAGGGTCCGAGTGATGGAGGTAGCAAAGAGCACCGCAGCCCCCCCACCCCCCCAGCCCCCTGTGCACCCATCAAACCATCCGGCCCTTAAGAACCCTTAAGAGCCAATAGAGGGAAATGGGACAACCTAAAAAAAATAAAGAAGAGGGAGACATCCCCTATTTTGCCATGCTTCCCCCGGGGCTCGTTTAGTGAGGCTGATAAGTAAGACCGTTGAGCTACTTTAAAGCCAAATATAATTCTTATCTCCCCCGAACTTGCTCCAGATATTCTCTCGCTTGAATTTCAGAAGTAAAGAATTTAAAGGACCCTCTAACAACTGTCTTCAACCTAGCCGGGGCCAGCAAGTATGCCTCAAAACCTGCATCTTGGTAAGGTTTGATTAGTTGCTGTAGTCGCCATCTGCGCTCCACAGTGATGTGGCAAAAATCGGGGCGCACAAAAAAGGAAGAATCTTTATACTGCCTTGTGGCCTCTGGACGTGCTTTCTCAAAAATAGCCTGTCTAAGCAAATAATTGCCAAAAAAAACTAGAATGGCCCTCGGCTGGTTAGCGTCTCTGCCAGAAGTCTTGCGAAGGACAGCTGGGAACCGGTGTACCCGCTGGATTTCTCGCTCCCAGTCCCAACCCGCAAGCTCTGGAAAAGCTTCTTTAAGTAAACCTAATATAAAAGAGCGAATATCCTCCCCCCTCCAGCCCTTCCTTGATCCCAAGAAAGCGGAGGTTATTCCTCCTCTGGCGATTCTCCATTTCTTCTAGTTTCCACATCGCATCCTTTAGTTGTGCTTCATGGGATGTAGTTCCATCCCTCACAGCAGACAGTTCTCTTTCGACAACTACAGTTCTCTCTTCAATAGCATTCATCCGCTCCCCAATCTCTGCGCAGGCTTTGCCAACTTTCCGGACTGCACCTTCCAGCTTCTTTGTAGCCTGTCTTGCTTTCTTTCCGTCTGCCCTGGTCTCTGCACGATGTTCTTTAATTGATTCTAAAATCATATTTAATGCGGAGTTCATATCAGCGGCTCCCTTAGGTTGACCCTCCGTGGAGTATCCGGCCTGATCCGTCGCCAATTCCGCGGGACCAATGATCCTTGTGTGAGAATAATCCCACTTCAGCCGGAGCCTGTGGGCCGCCTTCCCTGGTTTCTTAGCATCTCGGCATGCCCCTTAGACCCTTTAGAACTCCTTCGGTGTTTTTGACGCTTTAGGGCAGTCTCTGGTGCTTCGAGAGTGCTAGAGTCCGAGGTCAGGGCACTGTCACCGCTTTCGCTGTGGTCAGAATCCGAAACACCCGACAGTGAATCCTCGGCAAGAGAAAAAAACTTATCTGTGTTGTCTGATATAATGTCGTCTGTTGATAAACCATCAGGAGCTTTGGTGTATACCGGCCTTCCAGAAGCACCTTCTTGTGCAGTTAATAACATGCCCGGTGAGGGGTCAGATATGGTACATGAACCGCTCGCTATGGCATCCTGAGCCATCTCCTTTGGAGTGCTAACCCCCTCCTCCTCCAGAGCTTCAAGCTGCACCGTCAGGATCTCACCCAAAGCATCCCCCAGATGCTCGCTTGGGGCCTGATCCTGATTCTCCAGATTCGGGTTATGCAAAAGTTCGGGAGTACATAAGCTCAGAATTTCCTCTTTAGATTTAAAGAAATCAGTAATGGCCGGAAGGGGCGGTACAGGAATTGAGGCTAAATCAGCCCCGTCAGGGGTTACCCCCCCTTCTTCCGTTATCTTTGAGGCAGTCATTTTCCGTCCCCCAGTTTGTGCACGTTCAGCCGGGGTCCTCCGCTTCCCAGCCCCTCCACTGTCCCCTTGTTTCTTCAAATTACGCAGCTCATTAGGCTTACCTGCCTGGCCCAATGGAGACTCCTGCTTAGATCCATGTAGTTGCACAGAATTTCGCCACACGACTTCTTTTACTTGCCTCAAGGTTTTCGGAGGCATACTTCCAGGCTCTGCTGCCAATTTAAAGCCAAACACTGCTGTGTGTGCTCTCAACACCAATTTGTGACTGAGAGCAGATGCAAAGTCCACCCACAGCCTCCAGGTGGAGCGAAATGTCAAAGTGAGTTTAGCAGCAAGCACGCCGCTTTTCCTCCGTCCTGCACCAGCTGCCTCGTCGCCTGACCCTGTCCCCGACTTCCTCTGCCTGGAGGCTCCACCCGGTGCCTTCTCATGCGGCCTGCCGCCTAACTGGAGCTCCGCGGCCGCCTCGGGCGAGCCGCCCATCCGCCAAATATTCAGCTCCGCCACCGCCGTCCTCGATCTTTCGCCCGTAATTCAATCTCCGAGACTTGCAGGTAAGCTGAATGCCGCTACGGAGGACCGCGTTAACCTAAGGACCTTTACCATACATCCGGGTGCATTCGGGAGCTAAGGAGAGGCGCTGAGCCGCGGTGAGCTACGCAGCCGCCATCTTGCTTTCCCACAGAGCATCTATGGTATTGCTTTTAACCTACATGGTGAAACATCTGCTCACAGTGATAGTTGAGCCTGACCATTTCAGAATAGATCAACGTGGAAAACAGGCTTCTGGGGACATTTCGAAACTACATAATCCACCACGTATTCCCAAAATGAGAGAGGAGACCCTAAGGGCAGTCACTTGTATGCCAGCTCAGGGTACTTCCATTAGTAGGGTAAATGATGGCAGTTGGGACTCCATGTAAGGCTGATAATCCATCGCTGTATAATGTAAAGGCTCGCAATCATAATGTGGGGGAAATTATTTGCTGATGACTAGTACTCAGCCCCTACCTGATGGTGAAAACTGACAAAGAGCAATTCAGCCTATGACATCTAAAATTGCACGCCTAATAGCTCTGAATTACACCCTCAATGGTAACGAGGTTCACCCACATGCTCATAAAAGTGGTCTTTCTGTAGCAGCTCAGATCTACATGGTTAATGTACCTAAACTTTCTTCTCCATTAATGTATGAAGATGAAGATTCATTAAAAAACAAAGTCATACATTGGATACAACATATCCGGGATTGTAGATCGGTGATTAGGGAGGATATTTTTAGTGCAAAAAAGATGCTCTGTTAATAGCCTTGAATATTATTGTATAGAACTGACCTTTGCTGTCAGTTTGGTGGTTCTTAATGCTAGGGCTAGCCCTCCAAATGATTCTACCATCCAATTTGAATACCACTGGTTTGATAAACAAACAGTTAATACTTACTCTACCTTCAATATACAATCTACTGGTAACTATATCTTAGGGGATCTTCATTGTGTAGAGAGAGCTTGCCTCCTTCGCAAACAAATATGCATTACCTGTGATTAATAGTAGTGTCACAAGGCCACACACGAGGGGAGGAACTCCTGTGCTGAATTTGACAATTCTGTCTCACACCCCAGTCCCTAAAAGTAGGGACTCACAGTTCTTACTCAGTATGTTACAAATTGCCCAGAAAAATGCCACTTTTAATACTATAATGACTCCACCCATACAGCCTTTTGCACCAGCAGGCATACCCATACTTGATAAGACTGATATGTTATCAATTGTTTCCTGGAATGTGACAGGGTTAAAATCTAAAGTTGAGCTGCCGGATTGGAACGACTTCATTGAGGAATTTGATATTTGCATTTTCCAGGAAACATGGAATATCGAGCCTGTGTTTATGATTGGGTATGTCAACTACTGGATTCTGTCAGAAGCTACTTCTTGAGTCCGGCCATAAGGAGGATGGCTTAAATGGATTAGAGTCTTATGTAATTGCACAATAAAACTGCTGGAGATTAATTTACCGGATATATTGAGGATACAAATAAGGAAAAACAGGGGCCACTAAAGAGATACTGGTAAACGAGGAAACAGCCATTGTATGCTATCTTGACCAGGGACTTTAACTCTTAAGTTTGAGCCTCTGGATAGGGATGACATCAATTTAGTTAAAGAGGAAGATAAGAGATGGGGTATTACCCAACTTGACCTAGCACCCGTTAAAAAGAGGACCCAAGTAGCACTCCAATTGAAGGCTCTTTCATTAGAGCAAGAGCTTAGCGCAACAAATAGTATAACAAAATCTGACAGCAGAGTGGCCTTTACATTCAATAAACCCAACTGTGAAAGTTGCATAGATTGTATCTTGATTGATCTCAGACTATGGGATAAAGTGGGAGATATGATAGCTAAGGAGAGGATTGAGAGTGACCATAATCCTCTATGGCTCTATATGTTACCAATTTGGGAAAAACTTCCCATTGATCCCCCTCATCGTAGGGTAACAAAAGATGTCCAGCTAGTAAATAATAAGCGCACATTTAAATGGCATCAGTTAGCTGCAAGGCCTGATACACTGTCTTCCACCCATCTAGACCTATTAAGTGCCACTTCGAATTTATGTGACTTATTGGGCAATAACAATAACATAATGGAAGCCACATGTAATCAGTCATCCTTTTTTGACCAGATAGGTCTGTATCTCTTAGCTCCCAGCACTCAAACAGAGAAAAAGGTTTGTAACAGCAACAATTGGTTTAATAATGAGTGCAGACAGGCCAGAAGACAGCTAGTATTGGCCATTAGATCAAAAGCACTGGCAAAGATAACAGATTTGCGGAAGGCGTAGAAACAAGCACAACGCAAAGAGGGAATGGGATGAGAAGAGATGGTGTGATTTACTCAAAACATGCACTGGTAAAGTTCCCCAAAAATTCTGGTCCATGGGGACAAAGCAGCTACATCGAAGTCTGTAAACTACATATTATTGCTTGATTGGTTTAACCATTTCAAGGCTTTATATGCTGATGAATCCCATGCTCCCTACTGCGATGAGCTAAAGATGACGAGCAGCACTTGGTAGTTGACATGAGTGATATACAAATTACCCTCAATGCTATTGCATGTACCAAAGCGTCTGGACCCGATGGTATTCGACAATTGGTCCAAATGCATCTTAGCAATGACAAATTTAATAGCGAGGGGAGCGCCAATTCCCAGCTCCAGGAAAGGAGTCGAGGTAGTACCAGTCTATAAAAAGGGGTACAGGAATGTGTCTATAAATATAGGCCTATAAGCTTAATTGACAGCCTTCAAACGGTCTTTTGTTGGGTAGTAAATTTAAGAGTGGATTGAAGATAATATACTTTCCACTCTACAAGCTGTATTTAGAAAGAAAACCAGCACAATTGATCTGGTTTTCTGGATTTTTACCTTGTATTGGAAGACTGTGCTGATTGGCAGAGGTCACTTATATGTGGACTTTGTCGATTTGAAGTCTGCTTTTGACCTGGCACCCCGCTGAAAGCTGTGGCAGGTTTTACGGAATATGGGAAGGCCTCCAAATATCCTATTATAATTTGACTCCTGGGGACAACTTCACTAGAGTAAGATGGGATGAACAGGGCCAGCTTACAAACCCTATTCCCATTAACGAGGGTGTTCGACACGGCTGATTCTCCGCTCCTACCCTGTTCCCCTTTTACTTGAATGATGTAGTTCATTTTTTATCATTGCATGTCAATGAAGCTTCCTCCTTGACTGGAACAAAAATTCCCACTTAAATTTTAGCTGATGATACACTATTAGTGTCTCAAGCTCCAAGCGGATTACAAAGTTTACTGAATCGCTTTGAGGAACTTTGTCTATGCACCGGTTAGTAGTTAACACAGCTAAAATTAAGTATATGACAATAAATCAACATAAATCATACAAAGGGAGGATGATATTGAGGGGGTAGCGTTTGGAACAGTAGACGTCTTTGACTATCTTGGAATTAAGCTATTGTCTAAAATGTCATGGAAAATGCATGTCGGCAAAAGCACCCTAAATCTCTAACAAGTTGTGGGTGCTGTATTGAAAGAACACAGCACATCACACAGTACGCCAATCTCTCGAGCTTTACAGCTCTATGACTCTAAGGCTGTGGGCGCTGCCCTCTAAGATGCTGAGCTCTGGGGCTATCATAATTTAACAGATCTGGCAAGAACTGAAAATAAATTAAGATCCTTAGTCTCCCTCCCCCCAGAACACTGCTAAACCTGTTAAATTTGATATGGGGAGGAAACTGATTACAGATAAAGCAAGAATTAGACCAGTTCTTTTACTGGAGGAGACTGACAGCCTTACCGGAACTATCTGCCTATGCTGATGCCCTTCAAAAGATACGCAAGCAGGAAAGATTCCATAAAATAGACTGGCTCAATAACATCAAGAAGCTTCTGAGCTCTTTGGGTCTGCAGGATCTCTGGGAATCTTCTCCCACTGAGCGCCTCCCGTCTAAAGAGAGAATTAAATAATAATTTTGCTCTTGGATAGCGCAGAATGACGCCCAGAATACAAGTAGGGGGACTTTGTCAGTAAAGTTTGCTGAATTCTAGACCACTAGTGCCTTTGAACAATATTTGGACCTTAGCACTGATCCGTTAGATAGAAAACGGTATATTCATTTAGATTTGGATCTTTGCTTCTTAACACGTTTACGTCTAAAGGGTCAACTTCAACTACTTCATCCTCTTTATACCCTGTTTGTAACATCCATACTGAAACTCCAGCTCTTGTTCTGTTTGTCTGTGTAGCCTATACACGATAATGGCTTACTTCGATTGAAACCAGTATGTATCCAGATGGGCACATTGAATCATGAGGAAGCCATAAGAATACTAAGATCAGACCTTAACCCATTTTACACTTGTGAAGTAGCTAAATTCTTGGGAAGGATGTAGATTATAAGGCGGAAAGCCATGGCAGCCCAAATGCAAACACAATAGCAACAGCACTAATGATTTGCCCATATGGAAGGAACTAATACTACCTAAGTACAATCCCGGTGTCGATTCAATACAGTGGTGTATAATCCTCATTGTTTAAATAGCGGACCCGCAAAGAGGTTTTTGTATAATGATTAGGTTTTGCTAACTTCTGTAGCCCATTCGCCCCAGCGGATCTTTTTGGGCTACAGATGGAGTGGAAGTCAAGTGTTTGTGTCCCCAGAAGGATGCTGGTGGGGCTCAACCGATAATATGAAATTAAAATTAGGGTGTTTTGATCATAACCTTTATATTTACACCTGTTATATTTGGTAGTACTAATTTTAAGATTTTGATTGTGGATCACAAGGCCTGAGTGTGGTTTGTATATGTTAGAATGATGTTAATGAATGGAAGCTATTGCAACATTGTATTTTGCACCTTACATATGGATTGTCATGTCACACTTTATACTTTACACATGGGACATGGCTATGAGCTTTTTCTTTTATATGTACTGGTAAATAACTTCTTTTTACATTGCACTAGAAACTGGAACATCTTCTGCTTACAATCCCATATGCTATAGAAATAAGTTGAAATCTGCATTTTAGGAATTATTTTACATACCGTCTTTGTAGAAAGGATAAGATATGCACTTAAAATAACATCTTAATCCATTATGTTCTTCCACATTTTGCAATGGAAAACATTCTTCAATTGTCTGGTTGAGCTACTTTATATATGAGATCTAAATCCATTAATTTTATAAATTATATGTGTGCATAATGTTTTGATCGTGTATTTAAAGAAAAAAATCAGTTTTATTGCATTCTGGTTCTAACTTTTATTTTATAACCAACTGTATTGATTTTTCCATGCAAGCTACACTCAACAAAACAAACGCAAGACCGTGATCCATCAAGCAAGGAACACATATAACAGTCCATCAATTCCCGCATCTACTCCATGGCAAAGCCCACCACTTGCCCCATATCATGTTGTGTTTACACGGGCACCCCAGAGCTTCATATATGGGCTGTTCCAGCTGGGCACACCAATCCACCCCCAACGCCACTCTGTCACCGGGGGTGGAGGGGTCTCGGAGACCTCTACTTACGAGCAATTTCTCACTTAGCCACCAGCGTTGTCACCCCCACGAAAGTGCAATTCACCCTCTGACCCCCACTTCCTCCAGTAACCCCAACAGTGCCACTTTAGGAGTGAGGACAAGCTGATGGCCCAACACATCAGAAAGTTCCCTCCCGATTTCCTCCAAGAAGGGCACCAATTCCGGACAGGACCAAACAACATGATAGAAATCTGCTTGCGGCAACGAACATCTAGGACAATGTGCCTGGGTCAATCTGCCAGCCCGATGAAGCTGCTTGGGATCATTTATGTAATATGCAGATATTTGAGTTGAACCAGTCTGAGATAAGTGGAAATTGCCAGTCTGGCCTTGCGCTAGTCTGCGCCATTGAGGTCTTCCACCCAGGTCTCCCATTTCTGTCCCAGTCTAAGGAAACAGTCCAGGGTATTAATGAGGAGGGAACGGTAAATCAGAGAGATAGTCCCTTTCTGCATCTTCCCCATCATCAGTTTTGCCTCCAGAGGACTAAATTCTGATATCTGCGTGCCTGCAGGGATGTTGCAAGTCAGGGCATGACACAGCTGCAAAGACTCGTGAAACTGGGTTTGGGAGAACTGATACTGCTCCCTCAATGACTGAAATGAATTCACCTGGAATGCGGCCCAGATGTCCCACAGGTAGGTAATGCAGATACTGTCGCACTGCACTCTGGTTCTAACTTTTATGGCATTTTTGCAGATTAAAGTTTTTTAAAGTGAATACTCTGTCAATACACAACACCTACAGCCCCACAGAAAATAACACGACAGAAGAGAATATAAATTACAATCAATCAGGATTAGTAGAGTGCAGGTAATCACCAATGAGGGTAACAGGCTCTAGGATCCTGATGCAGTTAGTCGAAGAGCCAGGTCTTGAGTCCCTTTCTGAATTCTGGGAGAGAAGGTGCTGTTCAGAGGTGAAGTAGAAGGTCGTTCTAGGACTTGGCTGCAATGAAGTAGAAGAAGCATCCTCCACTGTGGCTTCGGTGGATGAGCGGAGTGTGAGAGTGGGCAAGGAAGGCAGAGTGCAGGTGTTTTGCGGTTGGTGGAAGTTCAGGCGGTGGTTGATGTAAGCTGATCCTAGGTCGTGGAGGGTTTTGTAGGCGTGTGTCAACACCTTGAACTGGCATCTTTTCTGGACGGTGAACCAGTGGAGGTTCCTGAGATGGGGGCTGATGCAGGTCCGTTTGGGGAGGTTGAGGATGAGTCTGGCAGCTGAGTTCTGTATCATTTGGAGTCTCTTCAGGAGTTGGGTGGTGATTCCCCCATAGAGCGCATTGCCATAGTCGAGATGGCTGGTGACTAGAGCTTGGATGACAGTTTTTCTGGTGTAGGCAGGGAGCCATCTGAAGATCTTACGGAGCATGCAGAGGGTGTGGAAGCAGGCGGAGGAGACTGCGTTGATCTGGCGTTTCATGGTGAGTTTGCTCTCCAGGATGATGCCAAGGTTACAGGAGTGGTCTGTCGTTATGGGCTTGGTTCCGAGCTTGGTGGTCAGCCAGGTGTTGTTCTACGGGGAGGTGTTGTTTCCAAAGATCAGCACTTCCGTCTTGTCCATGTTGAGGTTCAGGCAGTTGGTCTTCATCCAGTCGGCAACGCTCGTCATGCAGTTGTGGAAGTTGGTCCTGGTGGTGGATGGGTCTTCTGAGAGGGAGAGGATGAGCACGGTGTCGTCTGCATAGGAAATTATGTTGAGGCCATGTGTTCTGACGATGTCAGCCAGTGGCGTCATGTAGGTGTTGACCAGGATGGGCTAAGGGATGAACCTTGCAAGATGCCGCAGATGATGCTCTTGGGTTCCGACGTGAAGGAAGGTAGGTGGATTCTCTGGGTTTGTCCTGTGAGAAAGGATGTGATCCATTTTAGAGCGTCTCCCTGGATCCCTATGTGGCAGAGTCTCTTGATGAGGGTGTGGTGGAATATGATATCCAACGCTGCTGAGAGGTCGAGGAGGATCAGGGTCGCTATGTCCCATGGTCACGGAGGGTTCTGATGTTGTTGGTGTCAGCAATCAGGGTGGTCTCAGTGCTGTGGTTGGCGCGCAAGCCGGTCTGGGAGGTATCTAGCAGATTGTTGTTCTCCAGCTGTTTGATGAGTTGTTGGTTGAAGGTCTTCTCGATGACTTTGGCCGAGAAGGGGAGCAGGGAGAGGGGGCGGTAGTTCTTGAGTTCACTATGGTCCGCGGATGGTTTCTTCACTCGTCTGACCTCTGCATGTTTCCATTGATTGGGGAAGGTGGCCATGGTGATGGTTGCGTTGAGGATGGAGGCAAGTTTACTGCTGATTTCTTTCTCCCTAGCTTGAAGAAGTGGTGGAGGCAGGGGTCCATGGGTGCTCGGAGGGATGGAGTTCATGATGGCCATAGTGTTCTGTGTGGTGAACTGTTCCCATGCGGTGAGTGGAGTATTGTGGGTGGTGTCTGTCACCGTGAGGCGTCTGCAGAGTTCTGTGGGTCGGCGTTCAAAGTTACTGTAGATGGTGGAAATCTTGTTGTGGAAGTAGGGTGTTGCAGAGTTTCTAGGATGGGAGGATTGTGTTCTGGGTGGCTGCTGGGCAGGAGAACTGCATTAACGGTATGTGTTGAGGGCTGATTTGAAGATGGTATGGTCTGTGGGATCTTTGATGGTGCACTATTATCTCTCCAGGCGTTTGAGTTGCGTTTCGTGATCCTGAGTTCTGGTGTGTACCTTTTGGCTTGTTTGGTGGATCTGATGGTCTTGGAGGGCTGGGTGGGGGCGACTCTGTTGGTGCATTGGTGAAACGGGCAGAGAGTTTCTCGACGGCCTGTTTGATATTGGCTGAGGGGGTCGGGATGGGTGGTGTTGAGGGCGTGCATCCACTGGGTTTTAGTCACTTTGTTCCTGCTGCAGTGGGAGGAGTTGGGAGTCTTGGTGGGGGTGCATGGTGCTCTTGCGACGGTAAAGTGAATGATGGCGTGGTCGCCACAGGTGAGTTCAGTGGCATGCCTGTACTTGAGTCTGTTGCTGGCCGTGAAGACTGAGCCAGGTGTGTGACCTGCAATGTGCGCGGGGTCCGTGACCAGTTGGGTGAGGTGAAAATTGTTGAGGCTTTCCAGGAGATAGGTAGTGTTAGTGTCTTCGAGGTCTTCAAGGTGGAAGTTGAGCTCACCAAGGACAATTTAGTGTTTGGAGTCAACGGCGAGGAGGACGATGAATTCGGGTATGGCATTGCAGAAGCCAGGGCGTGGGTCTGGGGGTCTGTATGCGAGGGTGCCTCTGATGGTCGTTCTGCCATCAATAACACAGCACTATAATAACACAAACCACATAACACAACCACAATATGAACAGACAACAGTAAAATACATAATACATAAACACAATACACAAAACACCAATCACTTGCTAGCTGCATTTAGTGCCTCTGCCGCTCAAGAGCGAAGACCATCATCTCATATCTAAAAGCTGCAACCTCCACTGGATGTGCAATTAAGACTATTGCCATTTCATCTTGAAAGCTGAGCTTCCACTGTTAAAGATCTAGCCACCACTTCAGAACTCAAAGCCAGAACCTCTGAGATATTGATACTGACCTTCAGTCCCTACTCATCTAATCAAGGCACCCAAACCAAGCAATTCAAAGAGCCAACATTTGAGAAGAAACTGTATTTAACACCATTTCTAGACTTGAAAGCTGACTTGAAAGCTACCTTCTTCAGCACTTCCCCTTACTTTAACTGACTGTCCAACCCATTCGGATGCCCCCATCCCACCACATCCTCCCCATTGATATCGCCCATCTTCCTTGGCTACTTTTACTCTTCATTTTCATACACACCTACCTGTCTTACTCTTCCCCTTTTTCCTGTCCTATAGCATCTCATTTTCCACCTACTAAATGCTCCCTTGCACACATTCTCTGCCGCAAACTCGTTTCACTCATCTTCAGACTCTTCTGCCCTCCTACCCCTTTTCTTCCACGCCTTCTATCAAACCATCTTGTACTCACGTCACTCTTTTTTTTTATTGAGTTTCCAATAGAACAGTATATTCACAGTCCGAATCTTTAAAGTTAGGCACAGTATAAGTATACAAAGTTACATTTCTATTGTTCAGTTGAAATTCAACAGCATGTAAAGTTAAGCACCTATACGTTCTACCCAAGTAACTTTTTACAGCCAATGTTTTCTTTCAGGGATTTGCATGACATGGTGGGTACATCACTTGTAACACACTTCCGCTACTGAAACAGATCTATAATATGCACATCTTATCTATTACATCTCAAGCTGGGAGTGTCAAGATGAAACAACAATTCGTGGAGAATGCGTTCAAAGTGGTAATAGGCTTCAGCTGGTGTGTATGCCTTAGTTCTGCGGTATGGCCACATCACTGCAAGGTGTCTTCGTCTCAGGGTCAGTGTCTAGGATATCGCGCGGGTGGGCAATGAGGTAACTGGTAAGGGGTCCCCAAATGTCCCTAGGCTGTGAGGTGCGTGGGAGTAGCTCTGCATTGTGGTCATTTGCTCCTGACAGAATACCAGGTCATTTAGCCAGTCCTTAAATTTGGGTGCCCTTCCCCTGCCCCAACGGCATGCCACTCGTCGCTTAGCCATCAAAAGTACAACAGCGACGTATCTTCTGTATAATGTGGGGAGCAATTTGGTATAACCCAACAGGGCCAGCAGCGGAGTGCGTTCAATATTAGGCGCTGTCATTAATTCTATAGCATCAAATACATGACTCCAGTATTCGTGCACCTTCGGACATTCCCATGCCAAGTGTAGAAAGTCGGCCCCTGGGGCCTTGCACCTATCGCATCTGTCGGAGTTCTTAAGTTTGTATTTGTGCATCCTAACTGGGGTGTAATAAAGCCGATGAAGGAATTTAAAATGGGTTATGCGTAGTCTGCTGCTAGCGGATATGCTCTCAGTTTGTGTACAACAGTAGTCCCAATGTTCATCAGTCAATTCGTAGCCAAATTCCAAGCTCCAATGCGCCCGTGAGTTGGTCGGAGGCATGTCCCTTAGTGTGTGTACAGTGTGGTATATGGTGGAAACTAGATGCCCCGGAGACGTGGCGCTTAACATCCTCTGTAGGGGTGCAAGAGTCAGGGGTTCCTTGGGGAACTCCGGGGTAATTGAGCGCACGCCCTTCCGTAGTCGTATGTATAAGAAGACCTCCAATGGGGATGGCTGGAGCCCATTAAACAGCTGTTCGGATGTGCGAAAGGTGCTGTTATGATAAAGGTCCCCCCACGTAGTGAGTTTAGTCCGTTCCCTAAGTTTGTGGAATGCCGTTTCCTGAAGGAGGGGCATGTTGGGGTGATAAGTGAGTGGGAGCAGTGGTGAATAGAGCATTGGACTTTGTAGTAGGTGTTCTATACGTTGCCAAGCGTATATTGTGCATGTAATGGTAGATGGATTTTTATCCCGGGGGGAAGGTGTAGCGTATAGCATGCCATCTATAGGTATTGGGTCGGCCAGCCAATGTTCCGCTGCTACTTGTGGCATATATCGCGGAGGACGGACCCAGTAGTAGGCATAGTGAGCTTGTGCACTCAAGTAGTATAGTTCGAAGTTAGGGATGTCGAAGCCACCCTCAGAGTACGGCCGGGTAAGTATGCTCCATTGTAATCTCGGTTGTTTGCCCCCCCACACCAACCTGATCATTTCGGATCTGAGTGTTTTGAAGAAATACCCGCCCGGATGATATGGGAGATTTAAAAAGAGATATAGCAGTTGTGGGAGTATTACCATTTTAATTAGCGATGCTCTTCCCACCAGCGATATTGGCAAGGAGATCCACCTAGTGACACAACCATTGATGCGATCCAGAGTGGTGCCATAATTAAGGCGCATCATCTCCTCCCTGTCCCTAGTGATGCGGATGCCTAAATATCGCAGGTCAGAGTCACACCACTCCAGTGGATAGTCCAGGGGGAAGCGAGATGTTGCCTCCGTTAAAGGGAAGATGTGGGATTTCCCCCAGTTTATTTGAATTCCAGACAGTTTACCAAACACAATAAACTCCCTAAGTACCGGATTCAGTTGTGTTGCGGGTCTCTGATATACAAAGTGATATCATCCGCATAGAGAGATACTAGAATCTGGCGCTGGTAGCAGCGTAGTGCTTTGTCTTGGTGATGCTGCCTCAGTTTGGTCGCCAGGGGCTCAATCGCCAAAGCGAACAGTAGGGGGGATAGTGGACACCCTTGTCTGGTGACCCTGATTATCGAAAAAGCCTGAGATAAATGACCATTTACAAGAGCCTTGGCAGTCGGTAATTGGTACAACAGCTGGATCCAGGATAAAAAAAGTGGGGGGAAGCCCATTCGTCGCATTACCCCAAAAATATAGTCCCATTCGACCGAGTCGAATGCCTTAGTGGCATCCAGAAATATTGCCGTAAAAGGCAATTCCGGTGCCACATTATTTAGTATCGTGAAAAAAGTACGTAAATTGTGTGACGTAGCCCTTCCGGGCACAAACCCCGATTGATCCGGTAGTACCAGTTTTTCCATTAATAGGCTAAGTCGATTAGCTAATAATTTGGCCAGTATTTTTGTGTCGCAGTTAAGTAGGGATAGTGGTCTATATGAATCGCAATATAGGGGTGATTTCCCAGGTTTGAGTAGTGACATGATAAGTGCTTCCCTCATGGATGGCGGAAGCTTGCCGGCATCTAGTGATTCCTCATACATCTCCCTCAAAATGGGGGCCATCTGGTCTATGTACATTTTGTAAAACTCTATGGGAATGCCATCCATGCCGGTAGCTTTACCCGACTGCATGTGCATGATGGCCTCACATACTTCATCCAGCTCGAAGGGAGCGCATAAGAACTCCCTTTGTGTATCTCCTAGCCATCCTAATGCTATGTCCTTGCCAAATGGGTGACTGCGGATATAGCCGGCCCCAACCCACGTGACAGTAGCCAGTAATCTAATCTTGCCCAGGAGGCAGCGTGTGCAGTGAAGTGTGTGCCTTCCTTTTTGTGTTGGTGCAGATATCGCCAGGCGTCAAATCAGTTGGTTAGTTTCAATTATGTCTTGCATGGTTGCGCGTGACTTATTGTAGTGGTGAGGGGCAGGGTTCGATCTATCTGCAGTAGGGTCATATGTAACATTAAAGTCCCCCCCCAAATTATATGTCTAGATCCTATTTCGGCTATCCTACCCCATAGTGAGGCATAAAAGTCAGGAGTATCGACATTTGGGCCATAGCAGCAGGCCAACGTAACTGACTCTGAACCCAGCCTGCCCCAAGCCAAGCAGTATCTTCCCTGCGAGTCCCAAGAAGCGCCTGCTAGGGCGAAGGGAGTGCGTTTTTTAATGAGTATCGCTGTACCTCTGCTATAGGAGGAGTAAGAAGAGAATATTCTGTGTTCCGCCCATCTGTGCGCAAAGTTATGGTTGCGCTTGGGGTCGATGTGTGTTTCTTGTAGCATGGCTACATTAATCTAGTGTCTATCTAAATATGCCAGAATTTGGCGTCTTTTTCGTGGGTCACCCAACCCTCTGACATTCCAGGTGAGTAGCTGTATGTTCGCAGGTGCATTTGGATCAGCCATAATTCCATGTAATTCGTGGTACCAGGCCCTGTGGCCTCAAAACATTTGTGAGAACAAACATGTAACTATCCCTCTGTCCAATTTTGTGTGCCATATGGACAGTGGTGTCCTTATTTAATAACCCCTCCCTTACCTCCCCCACCCACTGAAGCATCCCAATCATGCTAGTAACATTATACCCACCCCCCACCCAATCACTCAAACAGTAAACCCATGCTGCTCGGAACCCGCAGCGAAGTTCTGTTGGGGGAACGCCCGTAAGGGGGGAACCCCTAGGTGTATGCACGGTAACCCCTCGCCCTTTGTGCACCGAGGTGGTGTTACAGATGATCTCGGGACGGGCTGGGGGTGCTCGGCTTATATGAGTCTCTCTTGTAGTAAGAGCAAGGAAGAGACTAGGGAAGCAAACAGGGGGGCAAGTCTCTAGTGTCACTTATCTGCCTTGCAGCTGTCGGTGTCCAGTGCGCTGCAGAATTCATGTTGAGCCTCTTCCTGAAGGTGTCGTGTCGGTCGGTCCCCAATTCTGTGTAGCAACGTTTCTTTGTGCTTTCAATGCAGTTCCGCCCTTGATGGAGGAGATGGTGACCTCGTGTGTGTGTCGTGATGATCAACAGATGCGCTGTTCCGCTTGAGGCGCTTCAGGAATTCGTCTATTTGTTGAGGTCTAGTGAAGAATGACTGTTTCCCCTGATGGGTGATTCTAAGGCGTGCCGGATACAGCAGTGCTTAATCTATCTGGGCCTGTCTCAGTTTCTGCTTGGCTGGCAGGAATTTTCGTCGTTCCTCTTGTACCGTCGCTGTAAAGTCGGGATATATGGAGAACGTGACGCCTTCGAAGCGTAGTTGACGGTTTTCCCGGGCCTTTTTAAGTACGATGTCACGATCCCTATAATTTAGCAGACGCGCGATGATTGGACGTGGCGTGCTGCCTGGTGGCGGGCGGGGGCCCAGTGAGCGATGCGCTCTTTCAACTATGAATTGTGGTGAGAATGACTCTGCTCCGATGGTCCCCACCAGTAATTTATCGATGTATTCTTCCATTTTTCCGGTGTTGGTGCTTTCCGGGACCCCAAGTACGCGGATATTATTAAGCCTACTGCGCGCTTCGAGGTCTTCATTTTTGGCGGCTATTATTTTCAAGAGTTTGTCCCTCTGCGCCACGCTCACCTGGGTTTGAGATGTCACATCTTCTGCGTCAGAGATGCGTCTCTCGACTTCTGTGATACGTTCTTCATGTTTGTCCAGCTTGTGGACTATGGCATCCATTCTTGTCGTCATGGCATCCATTTTGTCAGCTATTGCGGCAATGCCTTGTCTGACCTCCTGAAGGATGGTTTTCATGTCCTCGCTGGCCATGTTGGGAAATTCTTGTCCCGAAGTGGGTATGGTCTCTATTCCTGCCGTATTTTGCACTTCTTGTTGCAGTCGGGAGCTCTTTTTGGTTTCAAAGTTCAGCCGTGGCTGTCTGACGTCCGGTTTCCCCATAAGTGTGCCAGCTGTGAGGCCTCGCCCTGTCTCAGCGCCCTGCCTTAGTGTGGGTCCCAGTCCGTATAGTAAGGTCTCAAACCTTGTCTTTCGGTGTTGTTGCTGGTTGTCACCTGAGTAGTGTTCTGAGTGTGCCTCTTGTCCGCTATATCCTAGTTGGCCCCTCCTCACGTATTGTCACCATATGTGCTCCTGTACCAAGCGACTATTCTCAGACCTCTCCGGATTATACTTGTCCCGTTAAATTTTCCCAGTTTGTCGGCGCTGTTGTCCTGGCCTAACTTAAATGTGCAGGCGCGGTTCGTTCCCCTGCTCTCCCCTGCTGTGCGTTGGTATGGTGTGCTGGTATGTTGCCAGGAGCTATATCGGGACTGTCAGCACATGCGGCCAGATGGATTTCTTTGCTGTATGCTGTCTTGTTGGCCTTAGCGAGGTGTTCTAATAGTGCTCTCAGCGTGGCGTCACAGTCCGGTTAGTATACTACATGCGCGCGCTGCAGGGTCATAGCTGCGCAATATCATGTGTGCGCTTCTGCGTGAGCGTTCGAGCCTTGTGTCTTTCAGTATGTGCACAGTTCATACAGTCCGCGGTGACACTGGTGTATGCCGTGAGATCGTTACCATGCACCTCTTCATTGACAGTTTCTGGCTAGAGGCGCCAAACGAATGGTAGTGGCAATGTGTCAGCAGACGGCACACTCTACTGGGCGGCCAGTAACAGGGATTATCTTGCTTCTTCTCGCTGTCGCGCACCACAGTGTCCGCTAGTCCTTCCGTGATTTCCCCGCTTGTTCCATTATCAGGCGCTCACCCTTGCGCGGCTCCGGTTCCCAGTGAGCCCTGAGTTTGAAAGCCAGTAGTGGCGGCCGTGCAGTGTTCTTTTAGAGCGGTTCTCAGTGACAGAAACGTCCCGCTTGCATTATTTGCTGGATGAGCTCCCTGCTTAGTCCCTTGTGTCGCAGTGGTGAACGCGCGCTCTGCCCGGGAGCCATTCTCCCATGGGCTGTCTCAAGGGCTGTCTCGATGCGTCAGTCGCGCTCCGTGGCAGCGGAGTGAATATGGGTGAGTGCCTCAGATTTCTCCCACCTGCGCTATGTGCTATTGTTACTATTAACGGGTTTGGCGGTACGATATCCTCACCTCAGTCCTCCGTTAAACTTAGCCTTTGATGATCCGCAGTGGGGCCTGCGCCCCTCGTGTGTGCCGCGGCCTCGCGTAGTTCCTCGCGCCGGTCTGCAGTTCCCGGTGGGCACAGTTGAGGCGGCGGCTATTTCTCAACGTAGTCTCCGCGGCGCTGCCGTTCACTCCAGGTGCCCCATTTTTTCCTCGAGGATACCTTATGCTTCCCACATCATATGGCGACAATTTGTTCCGATAGTTTATGTCTAGAATAGGATTAATGAGCGGATTTATGAGCCGAGCTGCAGGAGCCTCACATCAGTGCGGCCATCGTGCTCGTGCGCCACCTAGCGCCCCTACTCATGTCACTCTTGCCTGTAAATCCCTTTTGTGTAATGTAATCATTTCTACTTTTGTATATATCATGATCAATGGCATACTTTATAACAATGTGTTCCAAGGCAACCGCTCAAAGCAAGTATTGACTTTACATTTGATGATGCACATAATCTATAGTGCTCCAAAACCCAGTTGAGTGGACTTTGCACTTTATAAACAAACTCCTGACCTCAAGGGTGCTCATTCTCTCTATGATCCCTATTCTATCCCCCTTTACTCACGCCTTACCCACAATCTCCTAATCCTTCACTGTCTCTTGTCAGCCTGCTAAGCTTAGCGAATGATGCTACTCTCATTGCCCCTTCATCCCAAATAACCACTTCCTACAATCAAATCTTACTACCATCAAAGACAGCTCATCGGCTCTCTAGTGTCCTCACTGATGCAAGAACTTTGAACAAGAATCACTAATATTTACAACCATCTGTCAGACTTGAATATCGACCTGCTTTTCATCTTGGGTACCTGGCTAGGTGGTGACACAAGACCATGAGAGCGTACCTGCTGGCTACAAAATGCTCACCAGAAATGATCCCACAAAAAACATATAAGAGGATGAGTAACAGTGGTCTGCTCCATTTCCGGTCTCTTTCACTGCACAACTGGATCTCACCAACTAAACCTGAACATTTTATTGGTAAATTTACATTTTGGTACCCTATAGTGCATTATTGCTTACGCAGTGCTTGCTTTATTGCACTGTATACCAATTCAATGTAGTGTCAGATTATTGCAATACTCAGCTGTAGACCCATTATATAGCACAGGCCTTTCTATCGAAAAGCAATGTATTTAACAAGATTGAAGAAGGGCAGTCCTTTAAGAAAGTTTAGCATATTAAACAATTTTAGACTTTGAACACCACAATGACAAGCAAATAACTGTTTACAAAGACATCCACTCCCCAATGTGATGCCACTTTTAGAGGGAGGTAGTCAACTTTCCGTTTCAATTATTGTTCATGATTCAACCTATTTAGTTTGAAATGCAAAAAATATAAAGTGGAATAGAAAAATAGAGGATACAGAACAGAAGGGAAAGCCATATAGGGTAAAGTAGAGAACAGGACAAATGGTGCATGCCAGCAGTATAGTGGATGAGCTGGTTCTGGGCTCTGTATGGCATGCGAGTTAAGGCAGTTCATATGATAATAAGCAATCTCTTCCCACATGATGCACCAGGGTACAGTTAGCCTGGTGTGACTTGATCTTATAGCAGAGTTAACTGTTTATTTTTTTTATTTTTTTCGTCCGCGGCTACAGTCTGGGTAGATCTGAACCCTCACTTCTTTTGCATGTGGGTAACAGATGTTAAATAGTGAAAGAGTGACACACTTATGAGCTAATGGCATTCTTAAAGGAAAAGAAATTAAGGAGGCATGAACATCAATACAGAAATTCAGGTGTTTAATCCAAAATGAGACAAATGCTTCTGAATTATTCAAATCCAAATTTCTTATTAACTGGTAGCCAACATGTGTTTTACGACACAGTACTTCCTTGGGGCTTCTGATTAGTTTGTTCTTTATCCTTGTGGCATTTACATTTTGAAAATCCAAAAGCCATGCTGTAGACGAGATAACAAAACCCACACAAGGATCAGGCTGTAGGCTTATCATAGGCCTTTTTGATGATAAAAGACATTGCTTTGCAATGATTGGGAGCCCTTAAATCTCCACTTGACATCTTACAGATACAGAAACCACTCAAAAGAAAGCTGAGAACTGGTCTTTTAGGCAAACTTAGTAAATCCACACAATGTCTATAATCAGAAAGGTCAAAATTCAAATAACCAGAAGCCTTGAGGCAGCAACTTTGTTGCAAAATGTTTTGGCTGGCTGTTGATAAATTAAAGTGGATTTGAATAATTTTTAAACATTCGAAGCTTAATGTGGTGAAACTGCATGTTAGAGTATAGATCAGAAGCTTAGTGTGAAGCTAGTCACAATCTGTGTCTTAGGGTTCTAAAAAAGGATGAATGTCACAATATTGAGTGCCAAAATGTTGTCTTGCCCCAATATCACATCCAGAATATTGACTATGATAATATCATGAAGATATGTATCAGTAAGTATAGATTTACTATTCATACATCGAAATCTACATACCTTAAAGTACATAGTTACTTAACTCTAATAGTAGTTCTCTGATGAGCCATTCCTTTTAAGATTCATAACCTTTAGAATAATTCCGGTCCCCGAGGCTAAACCTTGAAAACACCATCCAGAAAACTGCTTTTGTACCTTTTACTTTTCTAAATAAATACATAACTTGAGAACAAAAAACAAAACAAACCACCAAAAGCAAAGAACATAATAAATTGTTTATGCCCCCTTTAAAACATATTCCAACATGGAGTACAGCTTATTTCAGGATAGGTAGATCAGCCCATAGGCACCTATTTTACGTCAGTTCCTTTTCTTAGATGAATATACAGCCCAAAACCCTCCTCTGGGTAGGATGGGAAGATTGGTAATGAATGTGGGGATGTTTTTCCAGGTAAGTATATTTTTCTTCTCCCACAAAGGATTCTCCTAAGTATATAATTTAAGAATCAAATGCAGATCCAGAACAGCCATCCAAATCTAAACGACAGCACACAACGCATTCACAGATCCCAATGCAACTGACTTCCAAATCTCAAGAGTAGCGCTGCCATAGCTACTTTACTTCTAGTAGACTGCAATACAGGGCAACCTGGAAGGGTCAGGTCTGCTTTAGCATAGCACAACTGGATGCATTCCCCAATCCACCTAGAATTGGATTTCTTAGTTAATGGTTTACCAGCACTAGCATGGGTATAAGTAAACAGAAGCTGCCTAGTTTTCTAGATTACTTTATCTATTGATGTAATACTTGAAGGTTGTGTGAAGAGAGCATTTTACTGGAGTTTCTGGGTTTGGAAACAAAAACTGACAAAGAAATAGTCTGATTTAATCAAAAATCTGAAACTATTTTTAGCAAAAAATCAAGACAGGCTATAAGAACCACAAGGGTCAGTTGCTTTGCACTTTCTGTTTAACATGTACATTCGGCCCCTTGCCCACCAAGCAGTGGTAAGCTTTTGCATTTATGCTGATGATACTCTTACACCTATCTAGTGCACAACAATCTCCCAATCAAAAAGATAAGACTTTTAACGGAGGCCCTCACGATGACCAGGAGATAGTTGGCCAACAACTTCCTCTGGATGAAACAGACCAAAAAAGTAGCTCTGCTTCACTGGTTTCGGAATAGGACACAAGCTTATGGCCAGACATAATGGGTAGCTCCCCAAATCCCTGGACAGTGGTGCAGAATTTAGGAGTTCTATTGGACACCACCCAGTCCCCGGAAGACCAATTTGTGTGGTACAAACCTGTTTCACCTCTCTGCCTTCTAAAAAAGATTCTCCTGTTAATTGATAACCCTTTCCATACACCAGTGGTAAGTCCAATCACATCTTGACTATGCCAATTCATTCTAACTTGAAACTCCCCTAAAAATCTTAGGTTGACTATAACTTGCTCAGAAAGCTGCAGCACGAGTGCTTATAACATCTGCCAGAAGGCTGCATATGTTGCTAGTGCTATCATCTCTACTCTGGCTACACATTTTGTCTCAGATAACCTTTAGGACCCTAACAGTAGTTCATCAAGCCATACACATCAGATCATTCTCTTTTCTGTCCAATATATTTCCTTCAATAAACCATCACACTCCCTCTAGTCAGCAAACCAATTCTTACATGGCACCACTAGGACCAGACAGTCACTTATGGAAACTGCCTTTTCTATAGCAGTAGCCAAACTGTGGAATGCTCTCCCTTCTAGTTTGCGGGCAGGAACATATCTACTCCTTTTTAGACACTCCCTGAAAATATGGCTTTTTAACAATTAAGTATCTTCCAGCGTTTCCCCCCATCACTGTTAGGTTTTAAGGCTGTGTCTTCTTAAAGTAGCAAGAAGCATCTGAGTACGAATGATCTACAAATAAATTATAATATAACATTTACAGGAGGCGAATTTCCGGCCACATGAGCTCCCGTCATGCTCTGTGACTGAATACGGTTTTGGCAGGACAGCTGGCGGCGGGACATTGTGATGGAAGATGATCCCGTGGCTTCGTGTGGAGCAGGTAGGTAGCATGAAGTAGTGCAACGTTCCACACAGGGATCACGGCATTCGGGGTAGTCGGTTCCCCTCCTGCTGCCCTCCGCATCCGGCCTTGACGACGTCGCTGCACCGGCATGCCAGATGCGTCAGACGCCACAGTCACAGCTTTCACAGGAGGCGTGCGCACGGCTGTGCGCCTTCATGGATGGCCGCCGACTTTCTTTCTCATGGTCACTGTAATGTTGGGCCTCAGGCCCACATGGTGTGGAATAACTGACATGGACACTGGGTAATCTGGTGCAGTAACTGGCCCCAAGCACGTGCACCCGGGCCCTTTTATTGGCGGGGCCACGTCACTCGTGACACCCGTGATGGATGGGTGTGGGGGTGCGAGTGTGTCCAGCCCTCGAGGGAGTGGCTGGGAGAACAGCTCCCTGCGGAACACTAGAACGTGTCCCGCAGGACACTACATTCCTCCCCAACTTTATTGAAGAACAAACAAAATGCTAGTCCAACCTGTGGGGACAAAACAAACAATTCACTAAACACCACAGGGTCCATCAGTCGTTTGAGTCAGGTGGCAGGAAGACGTCAGACATGAGCTGGTGATTTTGCTTGCAGCAGGACCATCTCAGCGGGCACCCGTAGTTTAACCTGAGGGGTTCAGGACACGACCGCTGACTTGGAGACGTCCGCTCCATACCGTCCGTTCACTGACGACATGTCTTGCATGGCTTCCACTTTTCTGACGTCGGTGATGGTCTGTGGTGAGTTTAAACAGTTCTCTATAGAGGGTTGCGTCATGAGCATGGATGGAGTCCCAGGTGAGAGTTCACGGAGGTGTTGAAGGATCACCTGAAGTCTCTATTAGACTGTCTTGCTGATGGCTAGTTTGGCAATAGTGTAGGACTCCACCCATCGGCACTCGGGATTATTTCGTGTGACGCACTTGATGAGGACTGGCGTGATGGTATGGCCAGTCATGTGGCGAATCTGGACGATGGCTGGTGATGACTTGCCTGGATGATTGCAGGCTTTCAGTCTGGAGTCGATCACCTGAGGCAGGGAGTGGCCAGGTATCTCCATCTCCTGTGGGGAGGTACTTGCATCCGTGTACTTGGACTTCTTGGGCTGTTGGGACGTTGGTGACAGAGGAGTGATAGACACGCTGAGAAACATGAGGCATGAGACTCGGTTCGCGCAGGCTTTGCGTCTTACTCTCGGTCTCCCGCTGTGCGGTTGCCAGTTCCTTCTTGGGTTATCATCTTCTTCCCTTGCTGTCGCTGTATTAGGAATCGCTCCTTTGGCAGCTCGGGTTCTCTTCACCATCTGGCCCAGCCACTCACGACTTCCCCTTCTGACCTCAGTCGGTTGTCCGATTCTTGGTGTAGACCCTCCGGTCACACTTCCATGTTTCTTGTTGAGTGCGGTAGCATGCACATGGCACTGATGATGTAGTTGCCAGGTGGCGATAATCAGCTAGGAGAAGAGGTTTCTGGAGGGACGTCGTAGCTGCATGACTGCCTCTTCTGAATCTGTTCTTGCACCTCTGGCATTTGCGGTCAGGAGCAGGGATGCCGTTCGACTCCCACTGCCGACGCTCGGGGCTGGACGGTCTCACTGTGAAGCGATGGGACTAACGCGGTTTGCGCTTGCTGCGGCTTACGTGTGGTTCTCCCTTGGTGCTGTCTCCAGGGCCGTCGGTCCGCCTTGGTGGCTATCTGGTGTCTTTGGAGGTGCTCTTGGCTTGAGGTGCTACGAGTCCTCGTGCTTCTCCTCGTGTTCTCTCTCTAGCGTCCCTGTGTTTGTCCAGCTCTGCCCGGTGATGGGATCGCCACTCGTCTTTGGCTTCTTCTCCGGGTGCAGTGCCATGCACCCTGTTCCAAAAAAGGCCAACGGGGCCTATTAACTTCAATGGTCACTGGACCATGCGGGCGAGACTTCTGTCGCTCTTCTCTGCTGCGTGGTGAACAGCCACTCGTCTCGTTCGTTCCTTCTTCAGGCAGCGTCTTGAAGCTCCTACTCCGGGTGTTCCCTCTCCTGGGAATGGCTTCCACGGGCAGTGTTGAGCTATGGTGGTGGCTGGAAACTTGTAGTGTGCGACTCTCCTCTGGCCTGTCTTGGGTCACCGCCGACTCCGTCTTGAGGCTGTGCGAGGGAGGACACTCTGTGTCGCCTTCGGCCCACTTCGGGGCTTCGCTGAGGTGGTGGAGATGTGGTCGTTCTCGATGCTGCGTTCGGGAGCAACTGACGCGATCTCTGCTCCTGCGGTGGCATTGGGCAGCCACATGTGGTGAGTGTTCTGTACCAGTCTTCTCTTGCACTGTCGGTGGGGACAGCTCCCTTGAGGCGTTGCCGTTCTGGTTAGTCGTCCACTCTTGCTAGTGGGGGCTTGTGTCGCAGTGTCCTTGCTTGAAGTAGAGTCGAGCAACCACCGGAGGTGTGTGTTTGGCACCAGTCTTCCTTGTGTCTCAAGGTGTGGCAGTTATCTGGAGACTTTGCTGTCTCTGAGGGTGTCCTTGCCGCTCTCACTTGCAGGGTGCTGAGGGCCACTTTCTCACCAACCCTCTCTGAGGGCACGTCTTGCTGTGCCTGGGGCGGCGCGCAATGCACCCAGGCTTCCTGTGGATCGGCTGCCCTCAGTCTTATTGCCTTGTCTTGGCCTTGCGTTTGATGGGGCTGCGAGTCACTGTCTTCAGTACCGCCCACCGTCACTAGGGGTATTGCCCTCCCTTCCAAAAGTTGTTGCAGTCGATACTTGCTGGCCTGTATGCTTGGAGAGGCAGGAGTGTGGCTGTGAGGCGCTCCTCATTCCTGGTACTGGCCCCTTGGGCCTCGGTGCAATTCTGTTCTCAGGCAGAGCTCCTCATGGGAGCAGCGGTGCTGCTGGACTCTGGACGCTGGAGCTCTTCCACTATAGCCTGCGTCAGACTGCTGCTTTGGTTCCCCAGGTGCGGTGCAGGCATGCGACCGCTAGGTGGCGCTGGCTTTGATGCTACTGGCCGCCGCTGCTTCCTCTAGTGCGCGGGCCTCACGCTGCAGGCGCCACGCGTGTTGGCCCTTCCGCTGCACCATCCATGCAGTGGCCCTGATGCAGTGGATTCTCTCGCCTACAGGGGCATCACTGGAGCAGCTGCAGAGGCGCGCGAGGGCTTGGCAAGGGCGGCCGCCCGCTCCTCGCGCGCACCGAGTAAGTGTCGCTTCTTGCTGCTGGTGGCTGTAGAGTCAGGCGTTCAAGGTGGGGGCAGCCCGTTCTTGCTTCCGTACTTGCTGCTGTGTGGCGCAGGGTAGCGCGTGTCGGTGTGTGTAGCCAGCTCATTCATTCCGGGTGGTGGTGTGCGCCGGGGGGTTTGCGAGGCACAGTCGCTCCAGACTCTTCTAACCTGGGTACCCCGCGGGTCTGAGGATGGGCGCAGTCTTTTCTCCGCACGCGGGCGGTGCTGGCCTTAGCAGACCCCTCTCTTCCGCCGAGGGTTCGCTGTCGGGCTGGCCAGTGTGAATGGTAGCCGCCGGCACAGCATGCGGGGTGGGCTCCCACGGACCTCCGTCTGTTGGGGGTCACCCTTATTCGCGCTATGGCTTCCACAACACCTCTCACCTTCTACGGGCTCACCTCCTGCCCGGCGTGTCGTCGCTACCGCTGCGGGTGGGCTCCGCGCGGCTCGCTCTGCATTCGGGCTTCAGTAGGCAGGTGGCGGGGGCGTGCCACCGGCTCCAGTACTCGCCGCGTGGTCTCTTACTCCCGTCATGTGTCGCCACGCACTAACGGGCACACCAGGTGCGGGGTGGGCTCCCGAACACCGTCTTCTCCTCGGGGCCCTTCTCACGCCCGCAGGCCTCTGGGCTCGTCCGACGCCGGCTCGCATAGGGGTGCCCTTGACATGGGTAGCAATTCCCCCTCCACGCCGATCAGCTGGGCTGCTGCACGCACGGGCACAGCCCCTCGTCGCCAGTGTAAAGTTGGGCCTCAGGCCCACATGGTGTGGAATAACTGACACGGACACTGGGTAATCTGGTGCAGTAACTGGCCCCGAGCACGTGCACCCGGGCCCTTTTATTGGCGGGGCCACGTCACTCGTGACACCCGTGATGGATGGGTGTGGGGGTGCGAGTGTGTCCAGCCCTCGAGGGAGTGACTGGGAGAACAGCTCCCTGCGGAACACTAGAACATGTCCCGCAGGACACTACAGTCACAACGGTGCTTTGCTTAAGGACACGTGTGGGACTGGTTCGTGCCCCGGAGCACTTCCAGGAGGCTGTTTGTCACCCTGAGAGCTGCAGTCAACAGGAGCAGCGAGAGCACATTGGATCAAGAGCACGCCCCTATCAGGTCCGACAAGCAGTTTGCTGCATAATACCTGAACTCAGCTGGCCTTAGGCCTGCAGGGGCTAGCTAGTGAGTGTGCTGCTTGTACTCATTTTGACCCTCAGAACTGATAAATTAGCAGACATTTCAATTACAGCACCTGAAGTAGCGCTGGGCATGTTTTAGAGTCTGTTGATATCATTACATCTATGCTGAGGCACAGTTATCAGCAGCTATCCGCGCTAAGTACACTTGAGCTAGCGCTGGGGGGGGGGGGAGAGTAGGCACTAGGCATCCTCTCTCAGCCGAGGACAGGGGTTGGGCGCAGAAGCGGCCTATCTAGGTATTAGTGCGGCTTGCTTCCCCTTGCATGGTACTCACATAGCTCAAATTCTATGCCATCATGAAGAGGATTTCCAGGGATATCTCTGCTAAAAGCCGGCCTGCAACTAGTTCTATCTGCAGAACACAGCATCATAATCGAACCCCATCTAAAAAGGAAGCTGAGTTCAATCTATTTAGCAGAGAACTCAGAAGTAGCTCCCTGGTCTAGATGCCGGGGCAATCGGTTCACTTGGAACTCTCTTCGCATAAGGGAAAGATGAATATAAAACATGCGAACAAAGAGCCAGTATCTGGTTTGGCCTCATCGTCAGCTATGGAAACCAGCAGCACCATAGAAACGGCCCACCCCTGACGCTGCAAGCCCTGCTTCTCTACAAATTATGGATATGAGCACATCAGTAATAAGTGAAGCACCACCACTGGGGGTTCCTTCTGGAGGCAAGCAGCTGTCGCCATATCCCCTCTCTGCAGGGTTTAATGTGAAGGAACAACGTAAACAAGCTAGCTCTACAGGATTTTAGGCAATGGCAAGATCCAAGAGGCAGGTAGAACTTGCTCTTGGTGAGATGGCTATGAGCACAGTAGTGGATTCCTCCTTATTTACAACTGCACTGGAGGACACGATTTAAGCCTCAACAATGGCCAGAGTACCAGGCAGGAAATAGCGAAATAATAATCAGGACCTGTTAGAGTCAAGCATGATGGTTAAAATCTCGGGAATTGATGGCATTTCTTATTTAGTTTACGCCAGGGAGCACCTTGGAGATCAGGGCGTTCATCTTAGCGCTTTGCAACGGAAAAGATTGGATTGTTTCATGTAATACTAACTGCATCAATAATCAGAACAAATTCAGATTCATTATAGCATGGCTGAAAGAATCGAGGGCACAGGTAATCCTACTTCAGGAAACCCACTTGCCACGGTGTATATCTCAGGCATTTTTTGAGTAAGCTAGTGCCTCAGATTGGGGAGTTGCAATTTTATTCTCTAATAAATTTGAGGGGGACGCTTTACAGGTGGTGTGTGATCCTAAAGCTAGATGGATCAGGGTGAGTTTGAAGCTTCATGACCTGGTTATCTATTTGATCAGTTACCACGGGCCAATTGAAGATGATGCAACATCATTAGACAAAGGTTATAATATGTTGGTACCCCTCACGGGAGGTATTCTCATTAGAGATTTTATTCTTATTCAACGAGTGGGGTGGGACTGCTCTCATTCAAACAAATATCAGAACAAGCCAAAAACAGCTCAGGCTTTGGCTAGTGTTTTATGAGATTTTGCACTAATTGATCCCTGGAGAGCGAACTACTGGGCCAGACGGGAATATACTTGCTTCTCCAAACGGTTCAACTCTGCTTCACGCATTGACTACTATTTAATATCTCATAAGTGGCAAAAGGTAGGGAAGGGTATTTTGTCAAATCCCTTTTCGGATCACTCCATCCCATAGGCCGATTTTACAATATGTGACTTCAGATGGTAAGTATTTCAAAAACACAAAAGCGACCCATACGTCCATGTGAACTGGGTATTAGCTGTTTAGCTAGCAACAATTGTTCACAAGGAACTCATTTTGAGAAAAAGTTTTTTTCATTTCTGTAAGTTTTAATTTGCAATGATCTAATGATAAACCGAAAATTATACAGAATATAGAATATGATACAGTCCATTTCCCGTTTGGCTAATATGATAGCCAGATCTTGAAACCTGGCGGTAACTTTAGTCTTGGCTGTGTGCAGGAACATATTGAGCAGGCAGTGTGCCGGTGTGCAGGGTACTATTTTTTCAGTGATTCGGGCCGTCTCCCTCGCGACCTCCTGCCAGTACTGAAATAACGCACGGCAATTCCACATCATGTGGATGAAATTCGATCCTACTTCCCTGCATTTAGGGCACTCCGCATCCTCTCTGTGGAAGTATCGGTTTATTCGTCCCGGGGTGATGTATGCTTGATGTAGCGTATAAAAGCTTATGAGCCTGAATGGTGTGTTTCTAGACACCCTTGGTGCTCTTTGCAGTATATTTTCCCAGTCCTTATCCTCTATGGGACGCTCTATATCTTCTGCCCAGCGGTTCCTTATCCCCTCTAGTGGTTGGAAAGAGTCTCTTCCAATTGCCCTGTACAGGCAGGTGACTGCCTTAATAACCCCTCCGGCTATTCCGATATATTCACATGTGTCATGTTGTGGTGGTTCTATTGTACCCATCTGCCAGTGCTGTCTCATTGCTGATTGCTCTGTGTAGTAGAAAGTGGCCCTGCGGGATATCCCAATCAGTACTGAATTCCTCAAATGGGAGCAGCTCTCCATCTCTGTAGAGATCCCCTACCTTTGTCGCCCCTGCCTGTATCCAGTCGTCTATGCCTCTCCATTGCCCAACGTGTGGCAAAGCCCTGAGCACCATCAGCGGGAGTTCGGCGAGTACGGGTATTTCGTCTGGGTCTTCTGGAGGCACCTATTCCAACACCTCTGTATCACTTTATGTTCATTGGTGTGTATGTGATGTGGTTTTGCGGTCCTCATTAGTGTTCTGAGCAGCTCATCTCTCCCCGGGGTAAAGGGACGCACCCCCCTATTTGGTGTGACCCTCCCCGCCACCCATTGTGTGAGTCTCTGCAGCTGCCCTGCCAAGTAATATGCTTCAAAGTCCGGGGCCGCCATCCCTCCCTCCGTCAACGGCCGTTTTAATGTGGCGAGGGCCACTCGCCGCCTCCCAGATCCCCAGATAAATGCCGAAAGGTATGAGTCCACCTCCCGGAACCACGCCCCGGGGATCCACACAGGCAGCGTGACGAAGAAGTACAGCAGTCGGGGGAGGGCCACCATTTTTAGCAAGGAGATCCTTCCCGCCACCGAGATGGGGAGTCTCCCCCAGAATCCCATATTATTCTTAAGGGACCTCAGCGCCCCCCCTAGGTTTCCTTCCTGTACGTCCTGGAGTGAGTGGAAGATCTTCACCCCCAGGTATCGGAAGCAGCGAGGCTCCCACCTCAGGTCTCCTAGCCCCTCAGGTGGTTGTTGGTCTGCTACAATGGGAAACAGTCTAGATTTCTGCCAGTTCACGTTTAGAACCGAGAGAGCCCCAAACTCCTCCATCATATGCCTAGCCCCTCGCAGGTCTTCCCCTGAGTCTTTCAGGAACAGTAGGAGATCATCAGCGTATAACGCTATATGATGTACCTGTCCCTCCAGCTGCAGTCCTCTGTATCTGTCCCCCCTCCGTGCCACACAGGCCAAGGGCGAACAACAGGGGAGAGAGGAGACACCCCAGACAAGTGCCCCACTCCACCCGGTACTGCTCTGAGATCGTGCGGCCAGTGCGCACCCTCGCCGTCGGGCCTGTGTACAGTAATCTCACCCAGCGCAGGAACCCCCGCCCCATTCCCATCTTCGCTAGCACAGCATAGAGAAAACTCCCACTCCAGGCTGTCGAAGGCCTTTTCTATATCTATGGTGAATATCACTCCTTCCCGTTCTGTTCTGCTACCCAGTTCTAATATTGAAAGGAGTCGTCTTATATTCAGGGTTGTATTTCTGCCCGGTATGAACCCCGCCTGGGCGAGGTGGACCAGGGAAGTCATGTGCGGGAGCAATCTGGACGCCAGTATTTTACTTAGAATTTTAAAGTCAAGATTGAGCATCGATAAGGGCCTGTAAGCCGTGCAGTCAAGAGGGGACTTGTCAGGTTTTAGGAGTGGGATCACAACTGCCTCCTAGGTGGTTTGTGGAAGGACTCCTTCCTACTGTTGCATATAGCTCCATTAGCCTGGGGGCCAATTCCTCCACGTAAGTGGCGTAGAATTCCGTGGGGAAACCATCTGTTCCTGGGGTTTTGCCCCTTGCCAGGCTCTTGATAGCTACCCTAATCTTGTGTTCCGAAATGTCAGCTCCCAGCTGGTCTGCATCATCGTCAGGTATAGTGGAAAGGGGGATCCCCTCCAGGTAATCGCATATTGCCTCCCCGGCCCCCGGGGCCCAGAGCTCTTGTAGAGGTGCTTATAGTAATCAAGGAATCCGTTATTTATGTCCGCCTGCCTGTATAGAGGGTGTCCCCGCTGGGTCAGTTAATTCTATAATGGTATTCCCTCTGCGGGATGGGTTGGCCAGCCATGCCAGTAGTGTGCCCGCCCTGTCCCTTTCCGCATGTGTCCGATCCATGTATTTTTTGTAATCGAAGCATCTTAAGCGTTCCTCCTGGACCACTACTTCCTCTTTTGCTTCTAGTAATTCCTCGTGGAGCTCCGGATGCTCGGGGCGCCTCCCCTCTAGTTCTTTGAGCACGCGGTCCGCTTTCTCTATGTCCCCGATTAGTGTCCGTCTAACCCCAATTGATGCTGACATGCATCTCCCCCTTATCACCGCCTTAAAGGCTTCCCATTCCACCAGTCTGGAGTCCGTGGAGTGGGCGTTCTCAGCAAAGTAGGAGGCGATATGACCCCGGATCTCCTGCTGGAACACCTGATCCTCGAGCTCTTCTGGTCTGAGGCGCCACGTCGGGATGGGCTGAAGCAGGGCTCCTACCTGCATCCTCATAAGGAAGGGAATGTGATCCGATATTGTGCGAGTCAGGTACTCCGCTCCCCGCATCGCAGTGTGCATGTCTGGAGTGCAAAGGACCGTGTCAAGCCTAACGTGGAGATCATGCGCATGTGAGAGGTGGGAGTATTCTTTGTCAAGGGGGTGTGTGCGCCTCCAGGTATCTATCAATCCCCACCGAGCCTGCCAGTCCCGAAAGCCCCTGGCCGTCCTATGTACTGGAGAGTCACGTAACGGAGGGTGAGAGCGGTCTAGGTCCGGGTCTGCTACGCAGTTGAAATCTCCCCCTATAATGATTGAGCCCGTCATATAAGGTGCCAATACCCCACTCAACTTTTCCAGGAAGGCCGCTTGGTCTGTATTCGGCCCGTAAAGGTTGATCAATGTTACGTCTTGTCCGTCCAGTCTCCCTGTGACTATGAGGAACCTACCCTCCGGGTCAGCCTTGTGTCCCGTATGTTGGAAGGGGACTCCCGCCCAGATCCAAATTAATACCCCCCTCACGAATGCTGAGAACGAGGTGTAATAGGCCTGGCCCCTCCACCTCCGATGTAGCGCTGCCCCCTCAGAAGCCAAGGTGTGCGTTTCTTGCAGCATGGCGATGTGCACTCCCCGTCTATTAAGGTAGGAGAACATTTTGTGCCGCCTGTGCATGGAGTGCATTCCTCTTTTGTTCCAGGATATCAGATTATACGTTACTCTATCCCCCATTGTTGATTATTTGTCTTGTTCCCCCTGGTCCTCAGGCCGGGATCCCCCAGTGTACGGGTTTGGCTATTGTGAGCGATGTGGACTCTCTCTAGTCCTATTTCTAATGGCCTGCAGTGCCCCCAACTTACAACTCTAAAATAACCCCAACACCCCCTCCCCAGGACAAGCGAGGTTCTCTCCCCCATCCAAACTGTGCACTCAAGTGCAACTTTTAATAAGTGTCCAAAGTTCCAGTAGTGACGGGTCTGATGCCTACTTGGGAAGGAACCGCACTCCCCCCCCCCCCCCCGGGTCTACGCCACCCCAGTGCTTGTAGGTTTTAGTCAACAGAGCGTGCTCATGGGTTTTCCCAGCCCATCGGAGCGCAGTGTGCTGGGTCCCCCCATGCTTTTCAGTTTTTGGTCTGAATATACTTGCGTATCTCGAAGTGGCTTCAAATGATGTCGTCCGCTGATCTGGGGGTGACGTGCGGAAGTTCCTGACTGGATTCCCCCACCGTGCTTGTACTGTGCTCAGAGTCCGAGTCTCTTAAGTCTTCTCCGGATGCTGAAGCTGTACCTCGTCGTCCATGAGTGCTGAGGGATGCAATCGCCGCCACTGCGCTGTCCTTCTCCCTCTGCGTTTCTTCTGCCGTGGGCTGGTTCGTCAGTTTCCCTCCGTTCCCTCCATGACGGGCCCTGCTTCTGTCTTGTCCCTCCTGTCTCTGGTCCCCGGTGTCCTGCGGGTCGTGCTGATCGATCCATTCCCACACCTCCTGTGGCGTTTTGAAAAACTTGGTCCTGCCTGCTGTCGACAGTCTTAACTTTGCCGGGAATACCATTGAGTATTGAATATTCAGTTGCCTCAACTTTCGTTTGGCAGCTGAGTATGACGCCCTCTGTTTCTGGACCTCCCGGGAAAAGTCCGGGAAGATCCTGACGATGCTGTTCGCCACCTTGAGCTGTCCTTTCTGCCGGGCCTGCCTCAGCACATGGTCCCTGTCCTGGTAGAATAGTAAGCGTGCCACCACCGGCCTCGGCGGCCGTCCCGGCGGAGGTGCTCTTGCGAGAACTCTGTGCACTCGCTCCAGTGCAAAGTATTGGGATAGCCCCTTCTTCCGCTACCTCGGAGCGGATCCATTGTTCTATGTAGGCCACCATGTCGTTTCCTTCCACTTTCTCCGGGAGGCCCACTATGCGTAGGTTATTACGCCGTGCTCTGTTTTCAGCGTCTTCCGCCCTAAGTTCCAGAACTTGTACTCTTTTCTCCATGTCGGAGAGCCTTTGATTGGCCGTGGTCAGCTGGGGTTTCATTTCTCGCACTTCCCCCTCCGTTGTTGAGACTCGATCTACTAGTTTTCGGTGGTCTGCCCTCAGTAAGCCCAATTCCTCTCTGAGGGTATCAATTTTGGTCTCCACCACCGTCCTTGATGTTTCTATGGCCCGGAGGTTGTCCGATAGTGATGGGTCTTCCGGCATCTCTTTGGCCGCATTTCGGCCCATTGTCCTCATAGACGTGCCCCCTGTTTCTTCTCCTAGCAGTTCTTGCTGTTCCTGATACCGTTTTTTGTTGGGTTCCCCATATTGGCTGTCTCCACGCTATGGGAGCCGCGCTGCGGGCCTCGTTTGTTGCACCTCCGGTTGTGATCGTCAGGCTGCGATACAGGCTCTGACACTCCTCGTGCCTTAGGTGGGCCCTGTGCGTACCAGTCCAGGAAGGAGCTCTTGGCTGATTATACAATTGGTTTGTTTGCCTCCGTTCATTCTCTGGCCGCTATGTGCGCTGATCAGGAGATTCAGTGTCTTGCCTAGATTTCGGTTCTGCTCAGGGGTGATTCCCAGTCGGTCCCAAATCCTCGGGCTCTCTTGCACCCCCTTGGTCGCCCCTATGTGATGGTTTCCGATCTCTGGTATGCCTCACGCAGACCTGCCTTGTTCTGGTGCTTTTTGCTGCCCTCTCCGTGGGCCTCAGCACTCTCAGCGCCAATTCATGCGGCCCCTCGGCGGTCCTCACCTCTCTTCCTCTTGTCCCCAGTTAGCGATCCCGGTCTGCTCGCCACCTTACGCCGGCTGTCGCTGCTTCTGTGCTGGGGAGTTGGGGAGTTAGAGGTTACTATTAGCTATCTGGCCAGGCGCTCCTGTTATGCCCCTCCGATTGCTCCGATGGGGTAGCCTTTCGCACTCGGGATCCACTTGCTCTCTGGCGCCTCACTCCGGGTCGAGCACCGGAGCCCCCTGCTGGTGTGCTGATTTTTTAGTATCTTGCTCTCTTGCGGTGCTGCTCTTCTGCCGCCCTAGCCCCCTGTATGTGCCAGGGCGTTCTCACGCCTTTCCACTATTTTCCACCAGTCACTGGGGTGTCTCTTGAGCCCGCAGGAGGGGTTCACACGTCGGTCCCGGGCCTCTCCGAGCGTGCGCTTCCCTCCGGTTGAGTCCCCTTCTTCTTAGCGTGCCCTGCCCCCGGAGGTCAGAATCCCGCCGGCGGGCCCCTCCGGCTGCTCCCTTTCCGCTGCGGCGCTTGTTCCCCTGTAGGGCTCCCCGCTTCCGACGTGTTCCGCTGCCCACCGCTGCCGGATCTCAGTTGGCCGTGAATCGGCCTTCTCGCCCTCCCGTAGGTCGGCCGGTTTTCCTTCCTACTGCGGGGACTCACCAGTAAATATTGTGGGCTACTCCAGACCCAAGGGATGCGGCCGCTCTCAGCTCAGCGCCGCGGGTGCCATTTTGTCTTCCCACTTCCAGGGTCCCGTCTCGGGCAGCTCAGCAGTTCACTTCCGCCCTGCTCACCAGGTCCGGCCGTGGTTCCGCCCGAGTCCTGCACGTTCCCGCTGCGGGTGCCCGCCGGCGGGTGCAATGGGCTGCTCTCACCCCGAAGGTCGTGGTCGGCTTCAATCCGGCGCCGCAGGCGCCATTTTTCCTCCTCCTCGTGGTCCCGTCACCGGCTGCTCCACAACTTGCTCCTACCTCGGGTCCCCGAGACGGGCTGCAACTTTTTCACTTGTCCTGCGTTGTGGGAGTCAGGGGGGTCCTTTATTCCCCGCTGGGCCCCCCATGAGTTTCAGGATGGCACTAGATGGGGGATTGCCGGCGGGAGCTCGGGTTTAAGCTTCCTCCGCGATCGGCGCCAGGCCACGCCCCCCCTTATTTTACCTTATTGCATTTAAATGCAACAGACAGGTTTTCCATGTGATGAATTATAAATATTTGTAAATATTTTCTCGCTTTCTTTCAACCTTTCTATTTTGATCACGAGCACCCTCTCCTCTTTTTCACTCATTTTGATTTACTATGGAGCGCCTATCTCCTATCAGAAACAGTCCTACTAATAGAAATGATGTATTGAATATAATGAACAATTTATAAATATTTTAAAAAACGTTGAATTAATTTCTTGTATGTTTGATATCTGTGGGCACTTCATGTTGAATTTATTTGTATTGTGCGGTTAGGACCACTTTGTTCTTCGTACCTGCTGAAAGAGACCGGCAGGGAAACTGAGTGCGTGGCTTTGCCCTGTGCGACTGCCCCTATCTACGGAAAACTCCTTGTGCTGCAGCCGATTACTGCCCGTATTCACCATAGCACTCCAGCAGCTGTGCATAACGGGAGCAGCCTGGATCAGCGACGGGGCCTGGTGGGCCTAATGACTGAGGGAGCTGCAGTGGGACTTCCAGGAGGTAACTGGCAGGCCCAGGTTGTAGTCGAGAGAGACACAATACACAATCTGGGAAGTAGTGGGAGCAACACCCCTCACCAATGGGGGTGCTTCACATTCAGACTTGCAGTGCTTGATGCATCCTGTGCACGCTTGGACCCTAGCTCACATTGACTGCAATTATGGAAAAAGGTAAACCTTCCGGGCGGGGTCTGCAGCCAGAGACGGGGGACTACTTGCTTACGCCTTCGGGGTCAAAGGAAGATGGAGCGGTGGATGACGCCTCGATCCACTCCCTTCTGGATAGAGTCCTGCCCGCTATAGCGGACACTAAGGCCACACTCCAACAGGACACTGGTGCATTTTGGTTGGGCTGGGACTACTACAGGCAGAACACCATAAATTAGTGGATTGCGTCAAGACTGTAGAGCAGTCCTTGGAAGAACTCCTCCACAAGCAACAATCAACATATTGCAAGGTGGAAGATCTCACTGCCAGAGTACTCACACTAGAACATAAAGCTGAAGATGCGGAGGGCTGGAATCGCTGCAACAACAGTCGATTGATTGGACATCCCGAGGGGGTTGAGGGAACAGACATGGCCTTCTTTCTAGAAAATTGGCTTACTACATCAATTACACCTGACGACCTCATGAAATTCTTTGCCCTAGAAAGGGCCCACCGAGTGCCAGGGCACCCTTTAGCACCGGGGAGACCACCCACTCCAGTGGTAGCGAGACTACTTCACTATAGAGATCAAGACATTATTTTACAAAGAGCTCGTACCAATGATCCATTTACAGTTGAAAATAGTAAGGTACTAGTGTTTCCAGACTCTACCGCCAAGGTGCAGCTACAGCATGCATCTTTTGGGGAGGCCAAGAAAGCTCTTCGTGAAGAGCGTACAGTATTCATTGATGTTTCCTGACAAAATCCCTAATATACCAGATTGCAAGACAGACTTCTGTGACACTCAAGATGAAGTGTGGATATGGTTGGAATCATACAAAGGTGTGTGCCGCTTGGAGGTGCTGGGGGAAATCCAGGCGGAGAACCAAGAGACGACTTAGGTGGCCCACCGAGGGGCTTTGCAGAGGCACTCCTCCTCACAAAGAGAACACGAGCACAAGGTGGCACTGCTGGATGTAGCTGAAATAGGGTCTTCGCAAAAGAATGAGGCTGGCATAGATACCTCCTCTGATCATCGCTCGGTGGCATCTGACTCGGGAAGCTCACCCCACAGAGGAAGAGAGCTCCCAGTTATAACTTCACAGTCTGTAGATGGTATAATTTGATGTGTTGCCTACTTGTTCTTATTGCCTATGGTCTGGGAATGTGAATGCTGGTCCGAACCAGGAAGTATAGAGCCATTTTATGATTTGCACAAATTTGGTTGGCTCTGGCTTAGGGAGGGTGTTTGTGAGATGGGTGCTGCGGGGTGCCCCGGGATTGGCCTGTTGGCCCTGGCCTCTGGAGGCCACATCTCCTGTGTTACTTTAAGAGATGGGCTGGCGCATACTTGGGTTTTCTGTGTTACCTTGCCTGCCCCCACTCGGATTGCAGCTACTAGGAACAGGAAGGGGACATTCCCTTATCAATGTTGTTTTTTTCCCAGGTTTAGACGGCCAGTCGTTGCTGGACTTCCCTTGGGAGTGAGAGTTTGTGGTTCGGAAGTTTTTATTTTGTCCCAGGGGTTATGGATGGCTTTGATGTTGCTGGGGGGGGACGGAGTGGTCGGGGGGTGGGTTGATATTTGTGTCACAGAGGAGTCCAAATCGTAATGTTGCAGTAGACCCATGTGACCGGGGAGGAAGCTGTCTGCCTACAACGTAGGTGGCGTGGCCAGCTCTATGCAACCTCTTACTCTGCTTATTCCTGGGAGGCATTGCTGTGGATTCAGGCAGGAACCCCTTTTGAGGCCACCCACTCAATCATTGATCCACAGGGCCGCTATGTTTTGGTAAAGAGCAGACTGCTGGGCAGGGAGGTCACCCTAGGGAGTGTATATGCCCCAAACCTGGACCAGGTTCCTTTCCTTCGGGCCCTGTCTGTGCCCTTGTCCTCTGTTATAGTGGAGGACCCCCTTTTAGGAGGTAATTTTAACTGTGTTGCAGATGTTCACCTGGATAGGTCGAACAAAGCAAACACAAGTAGATGATGGACGGAGCACAAACTTTTCAGACACTCACCCCCGGTCACAGATCTGGGTTGAATCCATCATCGTTCTTTAGCTCACTTCGCCACCCCAGTTCAGACCCAGCTATATGCAAATCAGTTCTGACCCTGTGCCTCATGGGAACGGTCCAGCCCGAACTGGCAAGACCTGTCTTCCCTGGACCAGAAACAAGCATCCTGGGACCGGTTTTGGGGTAACACCCTCTCATCAGCCAGGCTAGCTTGAATCCAGTGGCAAAGTGAGCAAGGGACCCAGGTCTGGGCATACCCAGCCAACTTAGGGCGAACAAAGCAAACACAAGGAGATGATGGACGGAGCACTCTCCATGCAACTTGAGTCAAGCTAGCCTGGCTGATGAGGGGTGATGCCCCGAAACCGGTTTCAGGATGCTTGTTTACAGTCCAGGAAGGACCTGGCCTGGCAGTTCGGGCTGAACTGTTCCCATGGGGAACAGGGTCAAGACTGATTTGCATATGGCTAGGTCTGAACTGGAAAGGCATGGAGAGCAAAAAACGATGGATTTAGGCCCAGATCTCTGTACTGTGGTGAATGTTTGACATTGTGCAGCATTCTGTCCATCAATTGTTCTTTTTGAATTTGTCACCCCGAGTGGGACGGGTATGCCCAGATGTGGGTCCCATGCTCTCCATGCCACTGGAGTCAAGCTAGCCTGGCTGATGAGGGGTGATGCCCCGAAACCGGTCTCAGGATGCTTGTTTCCAGTCCAGGGAGGACCTGGCCTGGCAGTTCGGGCTGGACTGTTCCCATGGGGAACAGGGTCAAGACTGATTTGCATATGGCTATGTGTGAACTGGAAAGGCATGGGGAGCAAAAAATCGATGAATTTAGGCCCAGATCTCTGTACTGGGATGAATGTTTGACATTCTGTCCATCAATTGTTCTTTTTGCACCTGGACAGGTCCACACCTCCTCTGCATGGGGCGCTGGCGTCGTAAACCTCGCAGGGTTTTCGGAACTGGATGGGGCATTGGAGCCTCACAGATATTTGGAGGGTGTAAAATGGGCAAATACGAGACTATTCTTATTATTCACACCTTTATAGACTGCACACATGCTTGGATATGTTTGTTTGCTCGACCTGTCTTAGCCCGAATGCGATTCATACTGAGTATCTAGGGCGCACGCTATCGGATCACAGCCCACTGCTTTTGACATTTCGCCCCATTGCCGAACCCACAGTGATTCCCACATGGCCCCTTAACCCATTCTTTCTTCAAGATACAGGCTTTAAGAATTCTCTACAGGCAGCCATCTCTGAATATTTCCAATTTAATCAGGGCACAGCTACAGACCCACTTGTTGAATGGGACGCTTTTAAAGTGGTGGTGAGGGGTCATTGTCTGAGCAGAGCGTTGGGGTTGGAAGAGAACTCAATAGAGAACTTTCTACTCTGGAATGCAGCTTGCATGATCTAGGTAATAGGTTGGGTTCCGAGAACTCCACTCAAACACAATTCACGGAAGTGAAGGGTTGATCAAATGCTGCATTAGAACATCTTCGGTGCCTTGACATACGAGTTCATCTTGCAAGAGTTCATGAGGAGGGGGGCAGATCGAGCAGGCTCTTGGCATGGTTAGTATGCCCGGAGACTAAGGACACGCCCATAAGTCAGATTTTATTTGAAGACGATACTTTACTTTACTCGCCCGGGGCCATTAACGCAACCTTCTGTACCTACTACGAAACCCTTTATAAACACCCTAAAGTGCTTTTGCCGGAGAGCTTGACAGTGTTCCTGGCACCATTACTGCAGCGTACGCTTGATCTGACCTTACGAGAGGAGCTGGGGGTAGGGCAGTGACAGTACAAGAAATTTGATTGGCCAACAAAGAGATGGCTGTTGGAAATATCCCTTGCATGGACAGATTGCCAGCAGAGTTTTATTCAACATTTGCACCTGCCTTGGCCTCTAGATTAGAGGCATTGTATGCGGAGTCGTTGCGTGTGGGTCCTTGCTGGCTTCGTCCAGCAACGCACTTGTGGTCCCCCTTCCGAAGACAAAGTCATCGGCTGCATATCCCTTTGAGTTTCGCCCCCTTTCTGTGTTAAATGCCGATTTTAAGATTCTAAGTAAAATTCTAGCCATGAGATTGCTTCCGTTAATGCCCGGGCTCATACATGAAGACCAGAATGGATTTATTCCAATTATGTCTACCTCCGGGAACCTCCGCTGATTGCATCATATCTTCCAAAACCAGGATATTGGCCTGTACCCAGATGCTTTAGTAATGTCAGTTGACCTGGAGAACGCCTTCAATTCTATAAAATTGGATTTTCTGAATGTGGTTAAGAAGCGGATGGGATTATGAGATGGATGGCTTAGATGGGTGCGTCTTTTATACACTTTCCCTAAGGCGAGAGTGGTGTCATCTCTGCTTCATACGGGGTACATCGTGGCACTAGGCAGGGGTATCCATTATCCCACCTTTGGGTTGCTTTGGCCATTGAGCCACTACCGGAGCTTTTCCGCCAGAGGTCATGGAATGATCTTGGAGGGCAAAGAACATATTATATCCATATATGCTGATGACTTATTATTATACCTAGTTGATGGCCACCTGGGAGTGGCCCATGCCTTGATGTTATTAAATGAGCTTTCGGTATTAACGGGCCTTCGAGTAAACAAGTCAAAGACTCATCTTTTCCCCGTGAGGCCAGGGATACCATAGCCAGCTGATTTGCCAATAGGGCTCACCTGGTCACCCTAGTCTGTCAGATATTTGGGCATCCAGGTGTTCCATGCCTTGGATGATCTTCAGGAAGGTAATTTGGGACAGCTAACACGATCACTCAAGACTTGTGTACAATTCTGGCGTTCTCTAAAATTACCAGTGATAACACGCATCGCCTTGTCCAAGATGATTATGCTCCCCAGGCTCTTATATTTCTTTGTGAATCTCCCTGTCGCGATACCACGCACTTGGTTCAAAAACTTAGATTCCCTACTCCGAGACCTAATTTGGGATGGAGGGCATAATAGAGTCTCCCTGGCAGTACTTTGGAAAGCCCCAGAGGATGGTGGCTTGGGCGCCCCTGATTTTGAAGTATACTATTTGGCCGTCCAGCTTCAGTGGTTGGCACAGTGGTCAGAGGGTAAGGGTCTTGAAATACTACGTTCTATTGGGTTGGTTGATAATCAGGGGCTTTTGCTGGCGAAACTCCTCAATCCAAAAGTGGTTATTCCCACGACGGGACTCCTGTTGAGAGTGGCAATGCAATGCTAGCGGAGGTGACTATGGCGAACATCTAGGACCCCTCTCTATGCTCCGGATCTACCATTGCTAGGGCTGCCACATGGGGATCCGCACTCTCTCCATTTACTAAACACCAACTATCAGAATGGATGACAGCCGGCATCATTACAGTGTGTGATTGTTTCCAATTGGGTTAGCTTATCCCGCTAGATGATTTCCTATCACAGTATGACCTGATAGTTTTTGAACTATCATGCTCTGGTGAGAACATTTGGGGAATTATGGCCTGGGAGCAGACAAGAGGCGGAAACCCATACTGTCCTTCAGGCATTGGTGACCCTGGGTGCTGCACATCATCTTGTGAAGCGGCTTTATAAAGCGCAACTCTTGATGATCACAAAACCATTGGTTAAAACTCGGGAGAGATAGGAAGCATTGCTAGGCAGAGAGTTGATGGACACGGAGTGGGCTAAAACTATGGGGAGCCCAAAGCGTATTTCTAGAACTAAATTTAAACTCGTACTATTTAACTACCTACGCATGACTCACTTGACCACACAGACTGCAGCTTATGTATGAAGATGATGAGCGGACTTTTCCTAGGTATGGGGAACCAAACAGAGGTTTGCGCACATGATGTGGCGTGGAGCTGCCCGAAGTAACAGGACTTCTGGAATGCTGTAGTGGCCACAATGAATGCAGTAATAGATCATTTGCTCCCCTATACAGCTGAGGTTTGCCTCCTAGGTTTGTTCCGCAGACCCAAAGCATGCAAGGTCGGTACTAAGTTTGCCGACCTAGCCTTGGTCTTGGCAAGCACGACGTATAGCAATGAAGTAGATGGCTGGGGCAGGTCCACCAGTGGCAGACTGGGAACAGGATATTGACACATGGGCCAGAACTGAATAGAGGGCTCTGATCAGAGATGATACACAAGGGGTACGCCGTCGCCCATTGGTGGACCTCTGGGCGGAGGTGCTAGGAGATTGGGGTAGCAAAGGGGATGGTGCTACTAGTGAGAATACAGATGGGACACAATGAGTTGAAAACACCGCAAAATCCCCCTGAGGTGATACACATATCTAATAAGATGCTATTTGAGTGGGAGGAATACTCAATAGGGTGTCCTTCTTCCTCCCCACCTCCCGACGCATTGAAGTGAATATAATTGCGACCCTTGGAGCCACTCTAATTAGTGAGTCGTAATACAATTTCTTAAAATTCAGATCCCGTGGACAACATTGTTTCTTGGTTTTTGTTCTCTTTACGCAGTTTGTTTTTGCTTAACCAGTATGTCAATTGTTTCAGGCATTTTTTTGAGACTGCAACTACAACTCCCAATTGTTAACATATGCGTGGAGCAGAGGAGAACCATACCAAATGATATTGCTATAAAAAGTGTTGGACTATGTCGGACTGTACTATTGTGAACAACTTGAAACCCACTGAGAACAGGGTAAATGTATTAACGTATTGATACCGGGATACGGTTTCTGTATTACATGCAACCATTGTTTTTATCTCTTCGTTCTGCATTGACAGTAGAATTGGAGAAGAATCGGGAATGTACTCTGATATGGTCTGACTGATATGTTTTGTATTGACTATTGCTCTTGTATGTATGCCTGTACTCGTTTATGCAAATGCCAATAAAGACATATTTTTTTTAAAAACAAATAGGGTTGTGCTAGACCTCTGACCTCCTGGTCAGAGACCTGCTCTCTCCCCCCAGCAGCTCCGCGGTAGTGCTGCTGCCGCTGCCCCTGTGCAGGTAGGTGTTCGAGGCCCTCCTCTACCCGCAGGCTCCTGCCTGCGCCTCATCCCTGGTGGTCCAGTGGGAGAGCCTTGCTCTTCTGCTGGCCGTTGCTGTTTGTCTCTGTCTTTGTGCCGTTTTTCTGTCTTTCTGTGCCCGTTTTTCTGTCTTCCTTCTAGCCTCTTCACTATTTTTATTGTGCCTGTCTTGTTATTGTGCCTGTGTGTTAATTTAGCAGTTTTTCTGTCTTCTGTGCCCGTTGCTCTCTGTGCCCTTTCCCACCGCTGCTGCCCCCGCGGTCCCTCCCCCCCCTGCTGGTTCCCGCTCCCGCCTCCCAGCTGCGCTTCCCTCCCCCCTCCCCTACTTAATGGCGGCCGCTGCTGGGATGACCGAGCTAGACCTCTGACCTCCTGGTCAGAGGCCTGCTCTCTCCCTCAGTAGCTCCGCTGTAGTGCTGCTGTCACTGCCCCTGTGCAGGTAGGTGTTCGAGGCCCTCCTCCACCCGTAGGCTCCTGCCTGCGCCTCATCCCTGGTTTTCCAGTGGGAGAGCCTTGCTCTTCTGCTGGCCGCTGCTGTCTCTGTCTTTGTGCCGTTTTTCTGTCTTTCTGTGCCCATTTTTCTGTCTTCCTTCTAGCCTCTTCACTGTATTTTTATTGTGCCTGTCTTGTTATTGTACCTGTGCCTGTGTGTTAATTTAGCCACTTTTCTGTCTTCTGTGCCCGTTGCTCTCCGTGACCTTTCCCGGCACTGCTGCCTCCGCGGCCCCTCCCCCTCCTGCTGGTTCCCGCTCCCGCTTTCCAGCTGCACTTCCCTCCCCCTCCCCTGCTTAATGGCGGCCGCGTGCAGCGGGCGCGCCGCTGGTGCGCCAAAGTCAAGCCTGTCTGCCACCGTCCGCGATCCGACTGCGGCCAGCGCCAGGAACCCTGGATCTGCGACCTCCCACCGCTACAACTCCGCTGCCCTCCTCGCACTCAACCCCGGAAGGAACAACACCTGGCAGCGATCGACGCCGAACACCACCCACGGCCAGTTCTGCCGTCACTGCTGCCAATCCTTCACCGCCGACCGCACCCCCACGGCCCCCGCACAAAAACGTCAACAACACTGAAGCCCTGAAGTGCATCCTCCTCAACGTGCGCTCCCTGCACAGAGACGCCATAGAGATCTGGGACCTCCTCAACACCCTCTCGCCAGACATCGCCTTCTTTATGGAAACCTGGACCAATGCCTCCTCCGCGCCCGACATTGCCACCGCCATCCCCGACGGATACAAGATCCAGAGGGAGGACCGCCCCAACCGCCCAGGAGACGGACTCGCCATCGTACAAAAGAGCTCCCTCCGACTCTCCACCTCCACCACAAAGGACTCCTTCCTCACCACCGAACACCTCCACTTCCAGATTCAGACCAGCCCCAGAACCTCACTCCGCGGCACCCTCACCTACAGACCCCCCGGACCCCGCGCTTCGTTCGCCACTACCATCGCCGACCTCATCGCACCCCACACCATCGCCTCCATGGACTACATACTCATCGGAGACCTGAACTTCCAGCTCGACAACCCCAGCGACCCCAACTCCACCGCCCTCCTGGTCAACCTCACCAACATCGGACTGAAACAGCTTGTCACCACGCCCACCCACAAGGCAGGACACACCCTCGACCCCATCTTCACAGGCGGTAACAACATCCATTTCAGCCACACCACACAACCCCCTTGGACAGACCACCACTGCATACACTTCCACGTCGACAAACCCACGCCGCCCAAACCTGCACCGCGCCACCCACGAAGGAACTGGAGCAAAGTCACTGAGGAACAACTCAACTTCACCCTCAACCGCGACGCCCCCACCACGTCGACCAACGCCAACCTCGCAGCCAAAGGACTCCACACATGGATCTCAAGCTGCGCAGACAAGCTTGCACCACTACGCAACCCCGACAGACAACGCCCCAGGAAAGCCACCTGGTTCACCGTCGACCTCCAAGAATCTAGAAGCACCTGCAGACGTCTTGAGAAAAACTGGAGAAACAGCAAAATGCCAGAAGACCACACCACCTACAAAAACGCCATGACGGAATACCACCAATGCATCAGATCCACCAAAAGAACCTTCATCCAAAACAAGATCCTCGCCAACGCCGGCAACTTCAAGCAACTCTTCAGCATCATCCAGGAATTCACCAAGCCCCTCAGCGAAACCACAGACATCACCCCTTTCCAGGACCTCTGCGACAACCTAGGATAATATTCCATCTAAAAATCAAGGCACTCTACGACAACTTCAACGACCAGACACTCAACTCCAAATCCACTTCGTGCTCCAGTAACGCCATCCAGCCCACCATCTCCTCCTGGACCCCAGTCACCACCGAAGACACCACTTCGACCATGAAAGGCATCCACTCAGGGGCACCCACGGACCCCTGCCCCCCGCACATTTTCCACAGAGCTGCCACCGCTATCACTCCCGAACTACGACACACCATCAACACCACCTTCAAGAGCGGCATCTTTCCCGACGACTGGAAACGCGCAGAAGTCAGACCCCTGCTCAAGAAGCCCTCAGCAGACCCCACCGACCTCAAGAACCACCAACCCATCTCCCTCCTCCCCTTCACGGCCAAAGTCACAGAGAGGACCGTCAATGCGCAACTAACCAAATTCATCGAAGAAAACTCCATCCTCGACCCCTCCCAATCCGGATTCAGCAGCAACCACCGCACCGAAACCGCCCTACTCGCCGCCACAGACGACATCCGCACCCTCCTCGACCAAGGACACACCGCAGCCCTGATCCTACTCGACCTCTCTGCAGCGTTCGACACTGTCTCCCACCGCACACTCACCGCCAGACTCCACGATGCCGGCAAACAAGGAACCGCCCTCGACTGGATCCGCTCATTCCTCACCGGCAGAACGCAAAGAATCAGACTACCACCCTTCCTCTCCGAACCCACGGAAATCAACTGCGGAGTGCCCCAAGGATCATCGCTCAGCCCCACGCTCTTCAACATCTACATGGCCCCCCTCGCCGCCATCGTCAGACAGCACGGACTCAGCATAGTATCCTACGCTGACGACACCCAGCTCATCCTCTCCCTCACCAAGGACCCAATCACCACCAGACTCAACTTCCAGGAAGGAATGAAGGATGTCGCATCCTGGATGAGCAGAAACTGCCTGAAGCTCAACTCGGAGAAGACAGAAGTCCTCGTCCTCGGACCCTCCCCCTCGGCATGGGACAACACCTGGTGGCCTACCGCCCTCGGCAGCCCCCCCACACCCATGAACCACGCCCGAAACCTCGGCATCGGACTCGACTCCTCCCTCTCCATGACCCGACGGGTCAACGCCGTCACCTCCAGCTGCTTCAACACCCTCCGAATCCTCCGAAAGACCTTCCAGTGGATCCCCCACGAATCAAGGAAGGCCATCACCCACGTGCTCATCACCAGCAGACTGGACTACGGAAACGCCCTCTACGCCGGGATCAACAAGTCTCTGATCCGCAAGCTCCAGACCATACAGAACACCCAAGCCAAACTCGTCCTCGACATTCCTCGACACGAGCACACCACCCAACACCTACGGAACCTCCACTGGCTCCCTGTTGAGAAGAGAGTCACTTTCAAGATACTCACCCACGCCTACAAATGCGTCCACAACACCGGACCCCAATACCTCAACGAGAGAATCTCCCTCCGCGTACCCAAGAGAAACCTCCGATCCGCTGACCTCGCCCTCGCCGAAATCCCGCGCATCCGCAGAGCCAGAACAGGTGGAAGAACCTTCTCCTACATCGCAGCCAAGACCTGGAACGAGCTCCCGCTCAACATCAGACACTCCCTGAACATCTTCAGGAAGACGCTCAAGACCTGGCTCTTCGACTGAACGGAGCTGCTTATCTCCCCCCCCCCCCCAGCGCCTTGAGACTCTCACGGGTGAGTAGCTCGCTTACAATTCCCCTGATTGATTAATTCATTCATAGTATTTGTAGGGTCCCTCGAGGAGATAGGGAATAATTGTAAGGTCATGAATCTGGGGGAGGGGAGGGGCCCTTGCGGAAGAAATGAAAGAGCTTCAAGAAATGGATTACTTTTTAACCATTCATCTTACTGCCCAGTGGCACCCGTATTCCAATAACTCCTTCATTGCACCATGTTTTGGTCTAGTTCATTGCAGTGAATGTCGGGATATCCGCCCTTCAAATTCATTAGGACATGCCCTTCTTTGTTCCTGCAATTTTCAAATCCTCACTAAAGCTGACAACACAGATGTAGGTACAAGTGCAGAACACATATGAGACTCACCGATTTGAAGTTGACCCGTGCAATCTGTTTTGGAGAAGTTCACCTGCAAGTGAGAGAAAACAAAGGTGAACCATGAAAGCATGCCAGGACAGGTGGTCTCTCCCAAGAAAGGTCTCAATCACATCGACGTCCTCGTTTAGGAGGGATGTCTTGCTACGAAAGGATCCTATTCAGGAGCGACGATTTAACGCTGAATGGGGGTCATGCACAGGAAAGATTTGGTCTCACTATGCAGCAATGGTCTCACATAGAAGAGTCGATCATTCTCAGGAAAGGGGGTACTGTAATAGATCAGAGAGACAGTCTGAGGTTCAGAGTTAGCCTAACTGATGAGGGACAGCTCAATTTTGAGAGGTGCTCTAGGTAAAATGGTCTCACACAGGGACGTGATCTTGTTTATACTGACACCATCCAGTATAGACTCAAATGGAAATAGATGCTCCCTCTTCGTGGTCACACTTCACCCCACAGCTTCTCTTCAGCACTCACTTACTGCATTTCATCCTCCTTCAGCTAGGGTACCTATGTCCATTCAAGTCATTAGGGATACTGCTTTTACCCCATAACTTGCATATGATTACCTAATGCATTTTGGGTGCTGTAGTCTTACTATGCTTCCAATTAGCCAATTATACTAAAACACCTGAAAATAATGATTTGTAGGTGAGAAATTCTAAATTGGAGACATTTTTCATAATGCCCTTAAGCATATGTTCTCACACTACACCCTACTCTTCCCTCACATTCAGCCATAATGATAATACCACAAACAGATCACTCGCCGTTAGGGTGAACAGATATTTAACATACGTGCCGTTGTTCAATGAATTGCAGACGGCAAGTAACATTGTGAAAGAGACTGAACATGAGGAGTAGTCACTGAGAGAAATACAAGGTGAAACAGGTATAAACAATATTGCCCACCCCTCCACTTTAGCCTTCATGATCCGTCATAGCACTGAGGCGCAATGGGACAATTACAAGCCTCCGACTGCAAAGTTTGTTCAGTTAAAGAAACATATATGTTGCTAAAATGGCACTTTTTCATTTTCTGTCCTAAGTGGAGAAAAACATTTCAGATGTTTATTATGTCATTAGCTAGATAGTCATACGTACCCAGGAGCTCAAATTATATTTGCTGTGATTTTGTGGGTAGAACAAATGAGATATTGCTAACCCTCTGTGTTTATATATTGTTTTATGGAGGAATTGTGAGGGATGTGAGGCATTTCTAAAGCGCTCTGTTACTCCAAGGAGTGTCCTAGCACTCTGCACCTCCAGTGAAATGTAGCTGAGAGAAGTAACACTAATCCTGCCTAAAAAGCCATGTTTTCAGTATCTTCCGAAACTGGGGGGTAAATGAAATGCACCTTAACTCCAAAGGGAGTTTATTCCAAAGTGAAGGCCCCAAAAATGAAAAGGACCTTCCCTCTGTTCAGGACATGCGAATCCTAGGGATTTTGGCCAGAAAGCGGTTGCCTGAGCGCAAACGCCTGGAAGGAGCATAAAAGCTCATTCTTGCTCTGAGGTACCTTGCGCCCGACTGATGAAGAACCCTGTGAACCAGTAGCAAGGTCTTGAAAAGGATCCTCTTCCTAATGGGAAGCCAATGCAGCTCTCTAAGATAGGGGGGTACATGAGTTCTCCGTGGCAAGCCGAGAAGCGTGCGAGCAGCTGCATTTTGGACCACCTGTAACTTACTGATCAGGTAATCAGGCAGGCCCAAATACAGCACACTGCCATAAATAATCAAGCCTAGATGTTATCAAAGCCTATACTACCAGTTTCCTAGCAGAAAGAGATAGAAAATGGAGGACCTTCCTAAACACCCGTATCAGACCCCAACTACTGCATTAACCTGTGACAGAAAAGAGAGCTCACCATCAAACTTAATGCCCAGATTCTTGACAGAGCTAGTGTGGTTTAATGGAGAGGGAGCACCCTTCGGCCAAAACAACTGAGATGCTCGTCTGATCTTATACCAAAAAAAAGTAGCTCAGTTTTACCCGCATTACACTTAAGCTGGTGGTGAGACAGCCATTGAAAGACTGCAGCCAAACAAGTTCTGATTTTTCCGCCAGGGAACACATCATCTCTACCCCAGGAAAAAAGTAACTGGATGTCATCCGCTTACGAAATGATTTTTGCTCCCAGAGTCTCTGCCAAGAACGCAAGAGGAGTGAGATATATATTGAATAACGTTGGGCTCAAAGATGAACCCTGTGGCACTCCCACTTGCAGATCACAGTACGTCCAGGCTCGGGGTACTGTGGCTGAAGAGAGCGAGGAATTTAGGAGATTGTTAGCCAATGGGCTAATGACGCCTGTTCCTATACCCAGAAGATATGTGGGCATGGATCCGAGAGAGAGCCCAACTTAAGACTACGGATTGCTAATAGCGATCCTTTCAAAGAGATCGAATCAAACCTATCCAATGAAAGGGATCGAATCATATATTTGGCTAGGCTGCTGATTGTCCCCCATCATCGCCTCCACCTGCACAGAAAGGGGGAAACTGTCTTGAATATTTGCAATCTTATCCTGGAAGTAGTGTGCCAGTTGTTCACACCCTTCCACAGAGGACACCTGCCGTCCTACCCAAGCCACTGGGGACATGAAAGTTTTCACTATTTAAAAAATTTCTCTCAACCTATTTCCAGCATTTAGAATTCTGTCCTCGAAATAAGTTTTTTTTGGGCCATTTTGATCTCTTTATAATATTTTTTTAAAGCTGCATTGTACCTGGTTTTAGCAGTTGGGCTATATGACACCCTCCACTGTCTTTCCAGATGTTTACACTCACTCTTAACCTCTTTGAGGTAGTCTGTGTACCAGGGACAGGAAGGCTTGGCTCGGCGTGACCGCCATACCAGTTCGGGCGCTAGTTCGCAAGTAGTGGAGCCAATCCAGTTATCCAAGAGGCCAGTATCAGTGACCACAACACCTGAGAGAGCAGGCACTATCTCCTCCAATGCCCTACAAAAAGCCTCTGACTGAATTTTGTGAAAAGCTCTCGACACCAGAGACACTAACCCCGCTTGTGGTTGATTCCTCCGTACACAAGACCACTTAAATTTAATCATATAGTGGCCCGACCAGGCTAATGGGGTGGGAGTATCTACTTCCAGTGATACATTAAAAAATATCTTATCTAGAACATGACCAGCTTGATGTGCAGGATCGAACACCAATTGGGACAAAGCCATTGAAGAAATACTCTCCTGTAGGGAGACTACCTCCTTCTCCTCAATCTTCATATGGAGATTAAAGTACCCCAGGAGAATAAAGTGGAAGTATCTCAAGGCCAGAGGTGACAAAGCACTGTATGGAGTTGATGAAAGGACGTGCCATGCCCGGATGTCTGCACACTAATGCTCCCGCCATAGATTGATTAGGAGAGAGGGTGAGGCAGAATCCAAGTACCTCCTCTCCTTCGAGACCCACTATAGGTATTAGTGTACAATGAAAACTGTCCCTGAAAATCATAGCAACGCCCCCTCCTCTATCACTCAAGCGATCTCCTCTACATATTTTATAGCCCTTTGAAATTGCTGTGCAGAATGCAGAACCAGAAGATTCTGTTTTTTCTTTTTTAAATCTGTTTAATTGATTTTTAACAAACAAAGCAGTCATATATAACACGGTTCATTACATGTTCAGACTGTATCCGTTGTTTTCTTTTAACATGAATTTGTTATTACATCACTGCCTACGCTTGTCTATACATATAGTAGTGTATCACCTATTTCGTGGCTCATAAGGTCCATCTTATGTTGCGTGTTAGTGGCTACTCCTGTACGTGTTCTACCTATGAAATGGCAATGCATGAACCGTAAATTGAGCTACCAACTTGGGAGGCGGGCAATAATGCTGGGGACAACTAAAACATAACCAGGGCTAGAGCTCTGGCCAGAGGATTCAGTTAACCAAGTTTCAGTTCAAAATAATACATCCAGATTCTCCTCACTTAATAGATCACAGATGTTATCAGCGTGTTTGGGAAGGGAACAAGAGTGATCAAGGCTGCTGAAAAGCCAAAAGTCCTACTACTCTCATATCTAGGCAGTGAAATAGAAGTTAGCAACTAAAACCCTCCGTTCCCCCCACCTTAGTGCAGTCGCACCCGCGCTGCGTCCTGCCTTAAATGCATATGGCCCTCGGGAAGCTAGAGAGCGCACTCACCAAAAAATGGCTGAAGAAAAAAGGCCGAAATGCAGACGATAGTGCAAAAAACAATTTTTAGCTGCTCCCTCCTCCTGTTATATCCACAGCTAGTTTGCTGTTTGGGAAAATGTAAAAAAAAAAATACTTATCTTTCTTGCGCTTTTATGGTCTTGTACTTTTATGATTTTATAAATGGGATTTAAGGTACATAGCCATCGCTGGACTTCATTTTGACTATTTATTTATTTATTTATTTATTTAGCAGTTCTATATAATAAATGTATTGCCCAAGAGTATCAGCAATACAAGAAAGGAAACATACTGAGCATCGGGTCAAACAAATAAACAGTAACGATAAAAAAAAGTGAATAAGTAAAAGAACAAGGAGTTAGGTAGTAAATAAAATAGTAAATATCTCTGTAAGGTACATACAGAATATCCAAGTGTACAAAGCCAGGTAGCATCAAATTCGCAGCTGGGTAAAATTATATGCCAATAATACGTGGGAATCTGCAATCACTGTATGAAAACAGGTCTCTAATTTCTTTACAATCGGCAACTTGTGACCCACCCAGTAGCCGATTATAAAGAAATTATATTTGAACTCAACTGTAATATCTTATTACAGTTGGGTTCTGATGTCACAATACCTGCTGCCGGTAGCACGGAGCATAATTAAAGTAGATGTTTAATGAACGAAAATTAAACATTGCTTTACTTTCTTCTGCTCTGTTTTTCTAGCTGTACATTGGAAAGAAGAAAATTAGATATTTATGATAACATGTTCAATCAGACAATCAATAAACTTTATTCTGTTTTTTCACAGTAAAACCATAAAAGTCAATAAATCAGAACAAACATCAGTAAAAATTCCAGAAAGATACAAGGAATGGAGCAGTATAATCAATAAAATCACATGATTACAAAGCTAAAAGGAAAGGCCACCCCAACAAGATTAATCACAGCTGGACCTGAGCCTGAATGCAGCTCTTAAAAAACTAAGCGTATACAATACTCAGTCACAGGAAAGCAATTGTAAAAAAATAAAATCTGGTCTAACCTGCTTAAAACAAACTTTCTTAAGAATAGGAACAATAAAAGACCTTCTAGGAACCTCATAAAGCTAAGAAACATTAAAAAGTGCATCATATCCTGTGGAGATTGTCTGTCGCAGCCACAGGGTATGAGACACTGTCCTCTATGTGCGCCATGAGGTTGGGCCAAAAGATAGTGGAAGAGGTCAAGCCGAAATCTAGTCAATAAAAAACGATCGTGGTTGCTTTTGACCCATAGGAGATATGTTCAGTGGTTGTCACAGTTTTCAACATGATGCACACTTGGCTTTCTCAACTCTACTTCCTCTCTTTCCCCGCTGCACCTTTTAAAAAAACACTCTTTCAGCCAGGTTAAATCCCTCCTACAGATTGTTTGCGGGTTGTCAAATAGATCTTCCCTGCCTAAAGTGCTAAGACATGTTCTGACGTGTTTTATCCATCCGATGTGGTTCACGAAGTCTAAAGAGAGACAATCCCTTAGAATATCCTTACTAAGGGAGTTTTCTTTCTTGATCCATGTCTTCATCCACAAAGCTAGGGGGAATAAACCAACTCATCTGAGAGGAAAGCCATTCCCAGTTCTTCGTGCACTATGTACGACGGGATGCACTACGGGACAGATAGTAACTGTCTCAAAAAGATATTTTCAGTAATTTGCAGTGCACCCTGCCCAGTGTAATCCCATATTTCAATCCCTTAGATGACCTTCGAGAGACATTTGGCTCTATAGATCTGCAGGAAAGCCCCCATCGGTTTGCCGCCCAATCTCGAGGCAAAGTTAAAAACAGCATTGGTTGCTCTGGCCAGGTCCCCTTTCTTATGGCTGATCAAAGGGCCCCAACCCAACGCTTCGTCAAATACAACTACTACATATGAAAAGACATTGGTCTTGGAAATTGGTGTGGTTCCTACCTTAAATGTGTAATGCTTAGCTGTACGAGGTCCTACCTGCATTACATACGACTTGCTCTGATTAACCAATAGATCCAGGTCCTCCATAAAATCTACAAAAGAGTTCAACAAGAGCTGTAGGCCCCTGGCTGTCCTTGCCATGAGGACAGCATCATCTGCATACAGGAGAACTGGCAAACTATGCTTGCCCACCTGGGGGCAATCAGCTTTTATGTTTAAAAGGACCTTCTCCAAAGAGTTAATGTACAAGTTAAAAAGGAACGGTGCCAGGATGCCTAGAGAACTTGGGGGTCACTTTAAGATCTTTTGAGTACCGGACGACTGCATTTGATTCTCTGTGAAGGTCCCTAAAAAACAAGACGATGTCCCTGTCTATGCCCATTGAAAGAATCATCTGCCATAACTTGGATCGGTTTACACGGTCAAAGGCCGAGGACAAGTCCATAAATGCTAGGTGGATAGAGCTGGTACGAGCCACAGTATACTTGTTCAGGACCATATATAAGTTTAGACATTGGTCCACTGTTGAACGACCTGGGCGGAAGCCATATTGTACCTCGGCTAGAATGTTATTTTCGTCAGCCCAAGTTACGAGCCAATTTAAAACCATTCGACCCACCACCTTTACCACAGAGTCCAAGAGGGAAATGGGTCTATAACAGAGAGTGCTATCTTGGTCCCCCATTTTAAAAACGGGTACAATCGTCAATAAGGCCCATGAGTCCGGGCGGCCCGCCTTAACCGCTGCATTTACAACTACCGTGATTACAGGCACCCAGGTATCCACATTTGCAATATAAAGATCGGGCGGGATCCCGTCTGGACCTGGGGCCTTGTTCTAGGACAGTCCCATGATACCTGCTCTGACTTCTTGTGTAGTAAATATAACCTTGGATATACCATCCACACTGTACTGTCCTTCCCGGGTAGATGGGTCAGACTGAAACATGCCCTCGAAATAGCTAACCCAATCGTCCTCTGAAATGTGGGCCTCAATTCTGTTGCCGGTGTCACCTGTTAAGAAGGGGCTGTTAATAATGCTCCAAAACTTGGTACTATTACCCAGGCAGCTGGCTTCTACCAATTCAGACCAAGCCTCCTCTTTCAGAGCTAACTTTCACTTGGCCAGGGCAGCCTTATAGGCCCTACGATGGCTCTTAACAGCCAAAGTATTTCGGGGTGTCACTCCTAATACCTCTTTCAATCTCCTGGAGGCACCCGAACACTCAGAATCAAATTAGATATTTATGATAACATGTTTATTTTTTGCAATCTTTGGGAAAGTGCCTGTCGACCTGACAAAGGACAGTGGGAGCTGAACATGGTTTAGACCATGTCCCCAAAAGCGTGTCTGTAAAAGCGTCATTAAAGGGAAGTAGGGGTTCAGCACTTATTTGATCAGGCTGAAGCACCTTAGTTAAGATACTGATATTAACCTCCTCAGTAGGGAGTTTGAAATCAAGAACCTTGGCTGCCCCTTGATTGGTGCTGGTGCAAGGGCGATCCTTTTGATATGGGTTGCGAACCATAGTTGGTGTAAAAAATTGTTTTTCGCAGCCCCTTAAGAAATTAGGGTAACAAGGATTCTGTTCGTTTGGTAGAAGATATTGTATGATGGTTTATGCATGTTAAATTTATATGTATATAATTTTTGTATCACTTTATTTCATGTATATGTAGATATTCTATGTGCTATTTCATGTGTTATGGTAATTTGACAAATATACATATAGAAACAAACATCTGGATTACGGAGCGGTGTGAGTGTTTTTTCAAAAAGACAAATGGTTTGAGGATATTATTTTCAGCTTGAGGGTTTAATTAAAGTTTCCTTTAGATTTAGAAATTATTTGCTGATCGATTCCACCGCATCAAGTTTCGTTTTTGCTGTGTTTATTGCCCAGGTGCGAGTGGAGTATTGGGGCAACCCCCTTTTATTGAAACAAGAGAGGACCTGCCAGCATAAGCCCAATTGGGAGGCCTCTCAACTTCTTGGGGCCCAAAGGCGCACCAGAGGGAGCTGGTAATGTGCCAAAAAGCTGCAGTATGGTGTCATAAATTCGTCGATTTGCTGTGGCGTCGCCAAAGGCCCTAAGAATTCGGGTTGCATCTAGACAAGCATCGGAATCAGCTCAAAAAAAGAACGGCTTCAGGAGCAAGACCGGGAGCCACGTTGATGTCCTCACACCTTCTCAGTGATGGGAAGGAGCCGAATCCCGCTTGGACTTTTTGTGTTTCTTCTTCTACTTACCTAAAGGTTTGGAGCATGACTTCGATCTGCCGTAGGAATAACCTCAAGAGCGGGACCGGGACCTCCCCTTGGACATCAACCAGTAACGACATGGAGTCTTGCTATGTTTCACAATGAACAGCTTCACTTCCCAATCCTGGGTGACCTTGAGGTGCATCAAGGTACAATCACAGCAGGGCTTGGAGTTGTGATCCGACTCCAGGTACCACAAGCAAACCACGTGTCAGTTAGTCCCTGTAGATTTGGAAGGTGGCATATTCCATTGCATACAGTAGAAAACATTTTGAGAAAAAATGTAAAAATTACGTTCACAAAAGAGATGAGGGGTAACTCCGGATCACGTCTCTTGGTTCGGGAAAAAAAAAATTATGTCAGCGCTGATGGGTGGCGCCTATATAGGGCCCTACGTGCCACTTCGGGAGCGAAGTGACATCAACATGGAGTCACATGGTGCCACCTCTTGATGCACAGGGGTACTGCTTGAGATTTTCCCAGATCCAGTCGGACACCTGGGAGAGTATTCAAAAGGTGAGGAATCTGCTGTTAAAAGTCTCTACCAGAAACATTCCATTCGAATAAGCAATTTTTTTAACAGAGTGACCTTGTGCATATTTATTTGCTCATTTAGTGTGATTAATGGAAACTTTTGCTAAGGAATGAACGATTTAATTCTTTCAGGCACAATCTACATAACCTTAGAAATGAATCCCATAGGACCCGTGTAATTCTTATTTATAATACATTACCCCAGTCCAGTTTGGGTATAAACGGTTCTGTCAATATCTATAAATACTAAAAAGGAAAAGACAGACACTGAGAGAAAGGGACAGAGGGTGAGAAACATAGTGAAACAGAGACAACAATTAAATACAGACAACTAGTGAAAGAAACCACCACAGAAAAGAGACCCCTTCGATGAATTGTGTCACCATAGGTCTCAATAGTCAAAAAGAAATAATTAAACAAAGGCACATTCAGAAATGTCTACTGCTGATGATGATAAAAAAAAATCCTGCACAGTGGATGACTCTTAAGAGTAACATGTGGTCCAACTCTTAACATGAGCGCGTGAGAGAAGAATAATCACAGACACTGTAAGAGACCGCAAATGACAAATGATTAGAGAGAAATGTTGTAAGAGAAATAGCCAATAAAAGAAGCAGGCAGTGAGACACATTGTGAATGACATACGCAATCAAAGGTCTGAAAATAAAATATGCTGGCAGCAAAAGAACAGGTAAAGATATTAAAACAGTGAGAAAATAGTGAAGGGGACATCCAATTCCAGAGCGAGACAGAAGAAGAGAGACAGATAAACTGAAACAGGGAAAGAGAAAATAAATCTACTGAGAGACTGCAGCTTCTAAAAAAGGCGGAAAGTAAGACATTGGTAGTGAAAGAGACAATATCAAACAATACTTAGATGGGCCTCGAAAGAGCTAGGATCGTTAAAAAGAAGATGCAGACATTATTTATATGAGATACACTGATGGAGACAGTAAGTTAAAGACAGTGGCAGGCAATTAAAGAGACATCTACAGAGAGTAAGATAAAATGAAGGTGACAAACACTTGTTCACACATATCGTTTTTAAAAGTTCCATAAGCTAGCGTTATATGAAATAGACAGTGACAAGGTGAGAAGCAAGGGGTAAAAGTACGACTGTGGAAGAAATGGGCAAACATTAATGAACTAGATAGCGTTATGGTGAGAGATAAAAAGTCGGTTACGGAAAGACATCTCAGTCAGAGACAGGACAACAACAAATAATGAAAGATAGTGTTATGGTGAAAGATAAAAATTCGGTTACGGAAAGACATTCAGACAGTGACATCTCAGTCAGAGACAGGACAGCAGAAAAAAAGAACAAGATTCACATTAGAAAAACAGAAACAAAGACATACACAGTGACAGATCCAGCGAGCGCAAAATCCGGACAACAAAAATACAGCTAGTGATAGACATGTAATAAGTGAAAGAGATGGATAGGTAAAGGGACAGACATATTCTAGTGATGGGCATTCAAAAATATCTTGATAGAAGAGTCAAACGGTATATAGTTGTCTAAATTAAGCGAGGGAGGTAGCGGATGAGATAGAGGCGGCTATTAACAGAAGGCTATACGCACAACATTGACGACAGAGAGACGGCACGAAAATAGTACCAGTACTGAGAGCTTGAGAAAGAAAACACACAATGACGATAAGAGCGCGTGACAGCCCCCCTCCCCTCGCGTACCTCAGGGTCTTCCTGAACAGCCGTGGTCCTGCGGACCTTTGAGCCTGCATACTATCTTCCTAGCTCACAATCTGTGCGAGCAGTCGGCGAGGCAGGGCAGAGGGTCGTTTCTGTTCTGATCTAAACTCCTCTGTATGAGCAGCGCGAGGAGCAAGCCTAGGTCTGCATCCGCCTCCTAATCACACCTCTCAGTGTGAGTAGTGTAACGAGCAGGGCTCAGGGTTCCCCCTCCTTCTCTTTAATTACTGCTCCCTGCCAGGTCCTAGAACAGATCATAAGTAGCTTTCCGGGGCAGAACTTGGCATTCCTCAAAGGCATGCGTGGATTAAGGGAGGGCGGCCTGAACCAACTCTGAGACACACTGCCGAGGCTGCACTCACAAATCCCCCTACCGCCACCCCCCAACCCTCCCCCTTCAGCGGATGATCAGTATATACCATGCCACATCCACGAATTTTAGGTCATCCCAAAGGACAGGTATGCAGTAAGGGTAGGCGGAATATTCATTACACTGGTGTAAATTTGTGTAATTTTGCATTATGCTTCTGAGAAATTCCTCTCTCTGGGGGCTGATCGGGCCCGCTGGCTGCATCCAAGGGCCTTTTGCTGACTCTCTGGGCAAAATCACTGTTCAAAGGTGTACCACTGGAGAAGGGAGAATGGACCCTTTCCAATGGTGCCCCTTACTTAAACATAGGCTGGGATCGCAACTATCCCTAAGCAGGAATCCTCCAGTAGCCCCCACCGGGGATTTTTTTTGGGGGGGGGGGTGTTGACCACTCAAGAATACGAGCCCACCTCTCCACCCCCAAGGAGGTAAATTAAAATATTATATGTTTCATATTCGTGGATTGGGGGGTCAATTGGGCCCAGGACACTACTGAGCGCCCTCCCCTCACGGGAGGAAAACATAGCAGCCACCACGTGATAAAATTGTTGTTTTTTACTCCAGGGGCCTTACACCGCCCTCGGGCACAAGTACTGCAAAGAGGGGCACCAGTGGAAAAGGAAGAATCTCCCTTTTACAATGGTGCCCCTCTTGCAAGGATTTCTCATTGGGATTACGTCCATGCCGCAATCTCCGAGCAGTAATTTACCACTAGACACCAGGGAAGTGTTTGTTTGGGGGAGTTAGACCCCCTAGCATAGGGCTAAACCACCTCTGTGAGCAATAACATCTTGGCCATTTTCCCTTCCCTTGGGAGCGATCAGGCTCTAGCTATCCTCAATCGACCCCACCATGAAAAGGTAAATGGTGGCTTTCATTTTGGATTTAGCTTCTCTGAGCCTGGGGGCCTTGAGACTCCACCCAAACGCCCCCACCCATCCCTCACAGGCAAATATAAAGTGTGCTCAAACTCCTCTGTCAGGTGAATTTTTCATATGACTTGTAATCCTATTTTGAAAGCAAGTCTTCCTTTGTTACCTCTTTGACTATTATCATTGTAATTGCATTTCGGTTTGCATTGATGTGCGTTTTGCAAGCTGAAATATTGTTTATCTTTTTCTTCTTATAGGTTGCTTTTTGCTCTTTTTTGGACTTTTACCACCAGAGAACTTTGAGATAAAATCTTACATTCACTGATTGATGCCAGTTGTTTTTGTTGTCTCTATTACTTGTGTACATGCCTCTCACTCGGACTGCTCTGCATTCTCTCTTTTGCTCCTATCCCACACACAGCATTTTCAATGCAATAACGTTTCTACACACACTTCTGAATTCTGCCTAGCACACAGTATTTGAAGTAAAAGTTTTAGATAGGAAACAAACATGGTGTCTCGTTGGATGACTGCTGCCTAGGTCTTAAGTCAAAAATGAGAGGAGCTGATACTGAGACTGCATCTGATGGAGAAGATCCTGGATCAGAATCTGTTTTTTCAGTTGGTGGCGTTCCATCAGATAATGACTCCACTTTCAGTGAATCTGAAAAACATGGACATGAAGCACAGTAAGGCAGCTGAGATGTCCCTTCATAAGCAAAACCTGTGCAGCCGAGTCAGTGGCAGGTAGCCCGATTAGAGTGCAGGCAGGTACCAGAAGTGAAACTGGTTAGGTATATCGGAATCATGCTCATTAGGCAGCTCCCTAATAGACTCCACCCTCTATTTCACCCTTTCACTCAAGATGATAGATGTAAAGTCAATACTGCAAATTGTTTGCCTACTGATGAGTTGCATTTTGAGCAAATTGTGCAGCAAATATGCATGGCGAACAGTTTTTGAGAAAGCATGGAGCCACTCTGGGCCTCATTCTAGGGTACGACTGTGGTTTTCCACATCACTGATGGAGCTGAGAAAACTTTGGGGCCTTACACTGCTCATGGGAATATTGTGCAAACCATCAGTATAGTATAACTGGTCTTCTCTTACGGTTTGGGTAATATAATACCCAGCTACCCATCTGTCATGAGCAAAGATTGCTTTTGTATTCTGGAGCATATGCTGTATTTCAATAATAACACTGCAGCATTACTGCAGGAACATGCCAACCATGACAGATTCAAAATTTACCCTGTTGTGGAACGTTTCTCTGGCAAGTTTCCTCTACTGAAGAATGTAGCAGTGGACGAGTCTTTAATCCTTTACCAAGGTCAGCTGCTGTTCAGACAGTATATATCAAACAAGAGAGCTCGGTACAGCATCAAGCTTTACATATTGTGCAAAAGTTCCAATGGTTATGTATACAGCATGAGTGTGTATATTGGGAAGGACTCCACAGTAAAAAAATCCTGCTGGTTGCATTTCCTCTTTAAGAATTAGTGGGAAGATTGTGTGGCATCTTTCTCAATCACTCTTTCATGAAGGTTAGAACTGTTATGTGCTCAACTTTTATTCAGGAGTTCAGCTGTTCAATAAGCTGTACAACACAGGCCCTGTAGCTTGTGGTACAATTTAAATCACCACAAAGGATTCCCGCAGGAGCTTGTTTATAAAAAGCTCCAAAAGGGTCAGCGCAGGTTGTTGTGATGCAACTAACTGCTAGATGTGAAACTGTCCAAAGTACATGTGCTCTCTAAAATTCATGCTGCAAGGACGTCTTTGATCACGATTTGGGGTCAGTTGGCATAAGAGCACAAGCCCAGTTGTCTACAAGTACATGGGCGGGGCTGACAAATCTGACCAGCTACTTCAACCATATTATGCAACTTGTAAAAATCATAAATAGCACAAGAAGATTTCTATCTACCTGATACACTTGTCAATGAACAATGTCTATGTGACTATCATGTCCATGCCTTGACTTTATGAGTTGGCTGTTATTGCGAGCCTTACTACTGTAAAAGCAATAGCCTCTATTTCAACAGTTGCAGATGGCATTCCAAAGCCACAGGAGCAACACTTTTCAGATCAAGAGTTTGTACTTGTCAATGAAAGAGGCAAGCATTGTTAGCACTATCCTTAGAGTCCATCTCAGCTAAGCCTGTGAATTCCAACTTGCTTCACCTTATACCACACAAAAGTGAAGTTCTGGGAAACTGACTTGAAGTGAAGCAGTGAGTTTAAAAGTTAATGTGACTTTAAATGGCCATGAATGGATACATACTTATCATGGTCCATTACTTCACTTGTCTATGATGCCTATCATTATTTTATCTAAGTTGTAAAATCTTTCTCACAGTTCTCACCCAAAGAATTACCAGAATACATGCCTATTTTCTTCCTAAATTAGATTTGAGCCAATCAGTGTTCAACGACTCCAGTGAACAGGTACACATAGGTCATACTTGTGGCCTGCTTGCCATCTTCATCCTCTGTGAAAAAGTAGCAGATGTTCCATTCACCATGTTACAAGTGCATTATAGTCAATGCACTGCACTTAACAGTAGATGAGACATCTGCCATGTTTTGAAGGAGTGCCCATTTTACCAAACTTTAAGGTACTTTAGGCCCGATTTATATATTGGCGGTATGTATACTCTGTTACAATGGTGATGGAGTATACATACTGCCAATATAAAGATCCGTCCACCCAATTTAAATGCGGGCGAACCTTCAGTTTGGGCACAGCAGAGACAACTCTGTCTCCGCTGTGGCCAAACTTCTCTGACGGCCCTGGGGAGAAAATGGCTACATGTCCGCCCACCCAATTTGGATGGGCAGACAAGTAGTCATTATTTTACTGTTCCTTACTGCCAGGTAAAACCTGGTAGTAAGGGACAATAAAATCATTATAATGCCCCCCCCCCACCATACCCTTTGCAATGGGAGAAGCCTCCCATTGCAAAAGGAGCATTACTTTTTTTTCTTTTCAAAAAGAAAATCCAGTTCTAGGATATATTTTTTTAGGAATCCCATTGAGCTATACAACATTTATGCGAGAGGACCCAGAGGGGGCAGACCCTCTACGACATTCTCGCAACTGGAGGAGCTACTGGACAATAGCCCCATACAATCAAGACAAATAATAGCAGGCGATTTCAACACTACATTCGAACCTCTAGACAAAGCTGACATAGCAGGAACAAGCGAAGAAGACCTGAAGTGGGCGGTACCTCCCTTAGACCTTCCCCCAGTTAAGAAATGGACGCAATTGGTGCTCCAAGTAAATGCCTTAAACATAGAGCATGGGCTAAGGGCTGCGAATGGGAGAACAAAATCAGACAGTCTTGGTGCGAACACCTTTAACAGGACAAATAGCCCCTCTCGTATCGATTACATTTTACTAGACCTGAGGCTCTGGAGAAACGTAGTCGATATGATTGTGGGCGATAGATCTGACAGCGACCACAACCCACTCTGTTTAAGTATGAAGCCAATGTGGGGTGGTCATGCCTATGAAACACCATTCTTGAGTATTTCCAAGGAAGTTTTCCCCTCTAATGAATGCCGTAGATTAAAATGGCGGAAGGTAATCCTGCATGAAGATAAGCTTAGGAGCATGCAGCAAGAACTAGCGGCAGGCACACTTGAACTACGATCCCTTGTCCAAAATCCAGGAGGAATGGCTAAAGTAGATATCGCCCACTCTCACCTCTTTGATCGATTAAGCTCCTACTTCATTGCACCCGGGTGCAAATCAAGGGCCAGTATCCCAAAAGGGGGCCCAGCTTCCTGGTACACAAAGGATTGTAGAATTGAGTGCTCAAATTTAGCCTCTGCCATTAAATCTAAGGACAGCGGCTTAATTAGAGCCGCTATAAGGGGTTACAAGGCAGCCCTGCACCATGCATAGAAGACATGGGATGAACCCCGTTGGCAGCAACTAAAGGAAGCCTGTGCTGACAAAGATTCTAAAACATTTTGGTCCTTGATCACCTGGGGTGACGAGACAGGGGCCCAATCCCCCCAAGGCACATCACAGCCCATGCCTAGTACAATCACTTCACAAAGCTCTACTCAGATGTTGCTGACCCTATGGAGGATGCTGTTTGCCCTGTTTCCCCTATCCAACCCCCAAGTGACAATTTTTTCACCCCGAGTGAGATTGAGGATTCTATTGGACGGATAGCGCAGTCTAAAGCCTCAGGGCCAGATGGCATTCTGGGGGACCTTTTTTTTAATCGGACATCTCTAACTGGGCTTGCTACATTTTACTTCTTGCAAACGCCGTAGCCAGTGGAGTCCCAGTCCCAGGGTCCTGGAAGGGGGAGGAGTTGGTCCCTATATATAAAAAAAGGGATAGAGGACAGCCCTGCAACTATAGGCCTATTAGCCTGATAGACGCGTTGCAAAAGGTTTTTTGCAGAGCCCTCCTATCAAAGATCCAGATATGGCCGGACGACAATGCCATCTTATCATAATTTCAAGCAGGCTTCAGAGGGAAGACAGGGACCATCGATCAGGTATTCCGCCTTCTGCTTCTCTACTGGAAAGTCGTAGTGATTGGCCAGGGCAGCCTATACCTAGCTTTTATTGATTTAAAGACTGCCTTCGACCTAGTGCGAACAAAGCAAACACAAGGAGATGATGGAGGGAGCGCTGAAACCTTTCAGACACTCACCCCCAGTCACGATAGATTAAGGCCCAGATCTCTGTACTGGGGTGAATGTATGACAATCTTCTGCATTCTGTCCATCTATTGTTCTTTTTGCATTTGTCGCCTCGAGTGGGACGGGTATGCCCAGGCATGGGTCCCGTGCTCTCCATGCCACTGGAGTCAAGCTATCCTGGCTGATGAGGGGTGAAACCCCGAAAGCGGTCCTAGGATGCTGTTTCCAGACCAGGGAGGACCTGGCCTGGCAATTCGGGCTGGACTGTTCCCATTGGGCACAGGGTCAAGACTAATTTGCATATGGCTGGGTTCAAACTGGAATGGCATGGGGAGCAAAAAAAACGATGGATTTAGGCCCAGATCTCTGTACTGGGGTGAATGTATGACAATGTTCTGCATTCTGTCCATCAATTGTTCTTTTTGTACCTAGTTCCCAGGCAGAAGCTTTGACGTGCTTAGAGACATGGGAATCCCGGCACCAATTCTTAACCTGGTTATTCGTCTGCACGAAGACAATTTTGCCAGAATAAGATGGGGCACGCAGGGGCAACTCACAGACCGCATAACAGTCTGCAGGGGAGTTCGCCAAGGCTGTGTTTTAGCCCCTACGCTTTGTCCCTGTATATGAACGGAGTGGTGAGTTTCCTATCACAAGAGCCCACCGCTGCTCCATCCTTAGGCGGGGAAAAGGTAACAACCGTCCTATTTGCAGATGATACCCTGCTGATGTCAAAAACCCCAGCAGGGCTTCAGTCATTACTACACAGATTTAAACTCTTCTGTGACGCCCGGGGCCTGGTAATAAATACCACCAAAACTAAATATATGGCTTTTAATCCCCACAAGTCATACAAAGGCAATCCAATCTTAGGAGGGACTCCTCCGGAAAGAGTTAGCACCTTTGACAATTTGGGAGTCAGGCTCGTGGAGAAAATGACCTGGAAACCCCACCTAACAAAGATGGTGCTGAGCCATAAGCGTGTCAAAGGGGCATTAGGGAAAGAACACTGTTCCTCCCACAGCAGCCCTGTTGCTGCCACTCTGCAGGTTTATGACTCAAAAGCTGTTAGCTCTGCCTTGTATGGGGCTGAGCTGTGGGGCTTTGAAAAGACAAGCGAGCTCACTAGATCAGAGCACAAATTCTTAAGGAATCTAGTGATGCTGCCCCAAAGCACTCCACTTTCTCCTCTAATGCCAGACATGGGATGAAGCCCTTTTAGTGACATTGTTAGTCTCCGTGTAATCACTACAGAGAGCGAGAGATAGTCAAATCAGTTGCACTCTCCCACTTTCAATACTCACGCACACACGAGCAACTGATTAATCAGAGATTCTTATGGGGAAATATCCGGTTCCCTATTTTGTCAGTATGTCAGGTGTTACCTCTGCTTAGTCCTAAATATTTAGGGGGTATCCAAAAATACTGGAGTAGACGCCTCACTCACTTATCGTGACATGCTTCATCATCGGCGCCTATCCACACCCTGGTAAGGTGGTACTACCAGGGCGGACTCAACCATAGGTGGAAATGGGAGTTCTTAGATAAAGCAAACTGGATAAGCAGGGATCCAGAAAAGTGATATATTAAAAATACCTCAAGGTATACCCAAAGGTTTTACTTTATTAGAAGGGTACCTGGGGTATGGATAAAACCGTGAAATTTGTGGGGTCTATTGAATGCAATTATTCAATTATACCCTTTGTTTCTGTGCCAACATGTTTCAGCCCTCTCTGTGAGCCCGGTCGGGTCTGGGGCCTTCGTCAGGGCTATGTCGTTTGTATCCCTGCTCTTTTTTGTGCACGCACACCATGCACATTTGTGAGGCCTAGTGCTCTCACCTGTCTTGGTTCTTTGCTCCAGAGGATTTTCCTCTAGTGCGTTTTTTCAGGGGTCATGCGGTTCGTGTGGGGTGGTGCCGTCTTGTAGTCACACATTCCTCAAAGAGCCAGGCACCGCGGAATTACCTAGGTCCTGCCGCTGCGACCGCCAACGGTTGCTCCGCCCTCAGTTGTTCTGGGCCAGAATTCGGAGGATTTCGGAGCTGCTGCCTTATGCCGAAGCACTGACAAAGGTTATCCGTTTGGATACCTTTCACAAGGTGGGGTGGATAAGACATTTAAGGAGGATTGTGGCTGATGTAGGGCTTCAGGAAGCCAGGGAAAAATCTGATTTACCCCTGCTCCAAAAAGACACAATAAAGCGATATTATTGGGAATGGGTCGCACAACACTATTCCATCAGGTACGACCGGGGGAGACTTACTACAGAATTCCTATTGCACAAACAGGTCAGATTCCTGGAACCTTACCGTGACCTAATTCAGGCCCCCCAGGATAGGAAACTCTTCATCCAATTTAGGTTTGGCGCTCTCCCGGTGAATGAGGTATCAGCTAAGTGGCACACTATTGATCCAAGCCCCAGCAACTGCCCAGGTTGCAAGGCACCCGTGGAGTCTGTGGCCCACGTGCTGTTTGCATGTCCAGCTTATGCTCGACCAAGATCAAAATGGATAAAACCCATCTGCCAGCAAATGGGCACACAGAACTACCCAGAGGCCTTGCGTATCCTCAAATCTGATAGTAGACCTCTGTTTATTTGTGCAGTAGCTAAGTTCCTTGGCCACATGTGGGGCATTAGGAGAAAGTCACTTGAGAGAAGAGGTATAGAACTTAGCGAGTTGGTCTCTAGCACCTAACTGGTCCTGGGCATTAAGCACTACCGCCTATGGAAATATGCCCACCAGTAGAGGCGTTGCACAAGCACTTTATTGCACAAAGTAAACGTTTTCTTAAAATGAACTGTTTTTACTCCTATTATGATAGGAGGGCATTTTTAATGTGTGCATGCTGGTCTAAACCTGAAGTTCCAGTTGGTTCTATCATTGGCAGAGAGTGTCTCATGTGAAAACTGGACAATGGACTGTGCTCTGATAACCACTCAATTGCTTGTACACTGTAAAGACTCTGTCTCTGTACAAAGATAAACTTGTGTGTATCCTAAGGCATGTTCTTTCGAGTTGTTTATATTTATTATCTTTTTATCATATTATATGTCTGTTTTGTTTATTCGCTTTTATGACACGAGTTGTCGAAATTAAGCTTATACAACGACAAAAAAAGAATACTGTTTTCTGCAGAGCTGCGTCCTTCCGACGCAGCCCTGCAGCAAACAGTAAAATGCATTGACAGGTACCACCATGAAAGAGGTTCCTGCCAATGCCTTTATAAACTAACACAAGCTAGGTGGTCATTTATAAATCTGGCGGGTGGTCATCCACCAGGGCAACAGAGCCATTTACTCCGTTGCCCTAGTGGACCCACAGGCCGTTCGCCAGAAAAAAAATCAGGCCCTTAGTCTTTCTGGAAATGCATTTTAGGGAACTTAGAAGAGTTGGCCCCAGGATTTTTACAGTGGTTTTCAAATGTAGATATGTTCACACATTGTCCATGAATTGGTCAAAGCCCACAGCACACCCACTAACCTACTACCACTCAAGAGGGAGCTGGATTTGACAGTTTTTCACTGCATTTTTGGCAGTCACATTGACAGTCAGGAACCAGATTCTACAGGAGGAGGGCTCCTAATAAGCATAGAAGAAGACAAGAGAAAGACAAGTTTTCCTGAGCTTAAGCAGGCTGCCAGGGGGAAGAGTTAGTAACGCTTCATCTGGCTACCATCACAACATTAGTCAGAACTCATAGTGAGACAAGGACATGAAGTGATAGTCAAAGATTTGCCTAGGCTTGTTTTCATAGGGATCTCATAAAGGCAGAAGAAAGATGACTGCACTCAACATTACCCACATAGATTATACTACAATCACATACATCTCCAAGCGTGCCTAAAGGTCTGCCTATAAACTCTCCACACTTGTGTGCTATACAAATGCTAGACAACAAAAAAGGAAGTTCCCCAGTACTAGTTGGGATGATCCAATGATGAAGCAAGTCATAGTATTTGGATGAGGGCCTACCTTCCTGCACAATTTTCTATCTAGTGCTTAAGAAAATAAAGCAACACACAGTTAAGTGGGAAAAAGTCATGAGTACACTCCTGGTCAGATTTTGGGATGTGTGATGTACATTTCATGTGGCCTTTCAATGAGGAATGTTATACCATTCATCCTTTTCACACTTCCCCTGACTATAACTAAACTAGTAGTTATGTGTGTACTTTCACTATTGGAGATGAAAGGATTGAAAATGCACCTAAATGCAGTCAATGGTGACTTCAGAGAGGGTGCGAGAAATAAGTTCCTTACCTTCAGTAACGAATATTCTGGTAGACTCTATCTAGCTGCAGATTCCTTACCTTTGAATTTCCCTGGCGTCAGGCTGGTTTCAGAAACATTTGCTGAGCAATACCCCTTGTGCGTGCTGTCAGGTGGCTCCATTCGGCTCTGCGTGACATAGTTGGCGTCGTTAGCGCAAGTTATGACGTCGCGGTACCTATATAGGCACCACCCAGGCGCGCGGACATCAGTACTTTTCGTTTTTTCCACCCCAGAAACGCAGAGCCACAAAGTAACTGACGTAGTCCTGTGCAAAACTAGGGCCCTGAAAAGAGGAGTAACCCTAGCACTACAACATTAGTCCGCAATGTGGCGAGGCATGGGTGGGGCTGTAAGGAAACTGCAGCTAGATAAGAGTCTCTGTCAGATAATGTGTTACTGAAGTTAAGTAACTTGTTCATCTGATAGAGTCTTCTAGCTGAAGATTCCTTACCTTTGAATTAGACACCCAAGCCATACCATCCCGGCGGTGGGTTGCGGACCAATATCTCAAACTAGGAAGTCCTGCAGGACCGAACAGGTAAAATGCCCATCCTTGCGGACCTGACTGCCAGGCAGTAGTGTTTGGCAAACGTGTGCAAAGATGCCCACGTTGCTGCCTGACAGATGTCCAGGACTGGGACACTCCGAGCCAAGGCCATTGTCGCAGCCTTTCCCCTGGTGGAATGGGCCCTTAATCCCTCAGGGGGCAGGATCTTTGCCAGGGCATAGCAGATCTTGATGCAGGGAACAACCCAGCGAGAGATGGTCCTTTTCTGCACTGCCTTTCCTTTCTTAGCTCCCACTGTCGTGTAGTTCCTATAAGACCTACATAGAATCTGCGCATTTAGACAACATATACTGCGGGACTGGTGTCCAGACTGATTCCAGACACCCCCACCGGGTATGTTGGCCTGTGTACCAGCTAGCTCGAAATGCCACTATAACCTCCTCTTACCAAGGAGAGAATAGTTCTTGGCAACTATCGAACATGACAACCCTGATCCCTCAGGACCGTGGAAATAGTAACTTACTTTTCGCTCAGTAACTCGTGCTCACTTGTTGAGTAGCAGCACTAAGAAAGTAAACAGATGGTAGGTTTCTACCATTTTGCTAAAATCATAAATATAGGCGAGTATATAAAATACATGGCAATAAAATGCATACCCCTACGATGTACCCTAACTAGATGTACCTAAGTGTACCTAGCATGTGAGTAGGTGTATAGCCAAGAATCCCTCTAGGATAAAGCCAACCCCATTACTTGATGTTAGCTTGCGGGACCCCGTTCTGGTCTCGAGCTGAACACCCCGCGAGGGATGTCAGACCACTGCGAGCTGGAGTATCTGCATACAGGAACATCAGCATCTCGCGTCAGTGTGTCGGCATGGAAGTCGTGCTCTCCTCCTCCTATCTCAGCAAGATGTGGTGTTTATATACCCTATGGTATCCCCAGGGGTTCTACCTTGCTGTGCCAGTGTCGGACTTAGGATGACGTCGGGAATGAACTTTATACACAGTTATTATGCAGGAGATGATGGTCCTGCTGTGATTCCAAGAAACTAAGAATCCTCATGCATAATTTATGAGGCCAGTGTCCGGGGAAAAACCCTACATACTTATGTGTACTACTGTAACTGGGTAAAAGGTCAGTCCTCCAAATCCGTTATGTATGTAGTATAGGAGAGAATGTAGGTGAAGGGTTATGGTGATACCTAGACCTATATCGGGGTACATATATGAAATATAACACCCACTCCTCATCCGACTGGACGACATTACTAAATTCTAGCATACTACCAAGGTGTCTAGAGGTTTGTACGCAACAAATAATAAAACAATCATAAGACAAGTTAAAAGCGTTAAAAAAAAAAAAACCTTCAAAAAGTGTTCTACAAAAAATCAGTCAAGTTGTGGCTCTAAAGTGTCCGTTTATATAGTCCAAACAACTATAAGCATCTGAAAGCCATGCAGGTCAAAAAGGTTTCAATTTGGAATATCGAAAAAGTTAAAAGCCAAATCTTCCCAGCGTGCGACATGCCAAATGTTTATGTGCCCTTGCTGGTAGACGCAACATTGCTGCCGTCTGCATATGCAGCTGACGATCCCTGTAACACCTCACAAAGAATGTCAATTGAGCACAGATGATCTTCCGTACTGCCTGCAGCAGGGGCCGGGACAGCCTGTGCCACATCCAAGGCCTGAGTGATGGAGGAGCCGATGTCCATACCAACAGGAGCAGAAACTACCTGTGGTGGCTCTAAGAATGCTGCTAACAACATGGGAATACGCTGAGGACACTGCAGAACATGGGCCGTTATCGGGCCCAGTAAAGCATCAACGTCCGGTGGCGCAGCAGATGGAAAAGTCAGACAGAGGTCCAACACGCATTCTTCTCCGCAGAACAGGCATCGGAGAACAGGTAGGACACAGTCCATCCAGACTGGTCTAAATGACAGGCACCAAGAGGCGCTCAGTTCCCATAGGCGAGGTGTGCCCAGATGTTGTACCATGCGATCATGGTATTTGCGCTCCAGGAGAGCTGTTGCTCCTTCCTTGGTGGCTGGGACGTCCATTGCGTAGCAGAAAGGTAACAATCAGGATTCCTGCTATTAGAAACAGAATAAGCGGAAGCCCTCCAAAAATGCTTCCAAAGACGGAGTGTATAAAGTTTGGTATAACTCCGAGGACCGTCTGAAAGGTGCTTAACAGTCCGGAACCTATGGTCTTAAATAGGTGTACAACACCCGTTGTATCGGACATGTTAAAGATACGACTTACCATTTCTGTGAAATGGAAAGGGCAGTTTGTACGTATAAGTGCCTGTATCTCAGCCGAGGACCTTGCGATCTGGAGATCAAAAGTCTCCCGGGCGGAGGTTAAGGGCACGGTTCGTTGTAAAAGCATGGCTTGAATTCTGCTCAGAGTATCAAACCGTATAAAGGAAACATTTAGCGAAGGCCATAATGGTGCCTTCCTGACTGTATGTCTTGGTGGAAACAATACCTGCATACAGCAAGTAACCCTGGAGCTCACGGTGACTAGCTATGCGATGCCCGGAAGCATCCCACAACAACCTTGATCATTCAGCATCAAGTAACTCCCATTCGAGAGAAGCCTGAATACGGCTACGGCTAACGCCTTTTCTAGGTTAATTCTATCTATTTCTCTTAACCTTTCTGCAGCTTCTTGTTGGGAGATTTTCCAGATTTCGTTATAGACAGCATACAAAAAGCGCTTCTGACATGGTTTTCTGGGACCTAATAAAAAATCCCGTAGGTCCACATCCTCTGTGAGTAAGGACAAGTGTTGTTTTACCTGGGGTAGTGTTAAGGTTTTTAGCCAATCAAGGCACAACTTCCCAACACTGTATGATGTCACTACCCCCGGATGTTCTCGTTGTACAGAACGTGGGTCTGGTCTGTGGATACTAAACCCTTCGGTGGTACCCCTGAATCTTTCCTGACTTCTGTTTGTGTCAGTAGGCCAAACCAACCATCCCTTCCAATTGAGGTCTGATCTATTGTATTGCAATATGTTATCCAACTTAGCCCCTCTTTCTGATGTAAAATTCCCCTCGGTTTTCAAAGGTGTTGGAATTTGAGGTGAATTTGAGGTGTGTTCAAGTCCTTGTTCTTGGCTATTCCAAGACAGGAAGTCTGTTGCACAGTATCATTCAGAAAAATCATCTGCTGTGGAATGACGCATGCTCTAAACAGTGCTTCTGTCCCCTGGACTTGCCAGTCCCTAGAACCCCAGATCGATTTCAAGTCTACAGTGTCCATCCAAAAGTCAAAACCCTGTTCAGACAGCTGGGTGACAAAGGAAGCAGAGTAAATCTGTTTGGTGTTAGTCAACATATTTTTCTGTGCAGATATTGGTGTAACCTTATAGTAGTATGAGGTTGGGTCAGAAATGTTAAACCCTGAAAAATATGAGAATTTCTGTGCAAATGTTTTTGAACTACTTTTCGGTGGTGTAGGGCAATGTTCCCACTAGTGGTATGTGAACACATTTCTGGGTTTGCTAGATTTGTGCAAGAAATTATGACCATAATGTTGGTAACAATACATTTTGTCAAAATCTGATCTATCCTCTAACATTTCAGTGCTAGAAAATGCGGCAGATTGTTCTAAATCAGACAATAAGTTATTAACAGTTTCAAAATCCCAATCATCAGAAAATGTACTGGAGGTAATGATATCGTTCAATGAAATTTTAAACAAATGTGGAATTTTTAAAGCTCCGTCGGTCCAAATATATCAAAATTTACTTTGTCCCACACTATACCATCCGGTATAGGAACTGCTGAAATGTTCACGAAGGACAAGTCTCTTTGTTCACGATGAGATGAAACGTGAGGTTTTAAAATTAAGTTTACTTTTGACGTTGCAGAGCTCTGTTGAATATAAGTTCTATTGATGAGCAAGTGGAAAGTTATTACTAATCCTAACCAGAAAAGAAAAAATAAAATACTGGTGATTATCCAAAATTCTAGCCAAGGTGATACTAAATAAGTTTTCCTAATAAAGTTAAGAAAGTCTTTGATCCATTGTTTGCGAGAAATTTGGTCTGGCGTCGTTTCAGGTTCACTTGGATCCAATGAAAAGGTATCGAAGTCAATGAAATAGCCAGATGCAGTCAGATCTATCTTTGGTAGCTCAGCAGGTTTTGTTGAACTTGTGGATTGCTCTTGTTGAGGCATGTTGACGTAGACATTTTTATTAGCTTGAATTGAAATTTGTCTCTCACTTTGATTTTGAGAGTTTGTGTCAAGGGGAACTAGTTCCATTGCATTGTTATTGATTCCGTTGCTTTGTAAAGGTGACTCTTCAAATGTTATGAGTCTTTCTGTTTGTACTTCCTGTATTGTAGCGAGAGGAGGATGTCGGCTACTCAGGAGCCCACAAGGCCTACTATTTAGTATCGGCCACATAGTGTGGTTTGATCAGATCGATTGAGACGAATCTCTTTTCTTTTCCGGCAAGAGGCGGTAGAAGTACAGTTCTTGATCCTTCAACAGCCAGGACAGGTATAGGCTTTCGATAGTATGGCCCGAATTCTTTCTTGTCCACAATCTTTTCTCTGACCAGATCCCCAACTTTAGGGATCCAAGCAGGTCTTGCCGTGGGTGTAGAGTCGAAATATCGCCGCAAAAATATCGCGGGACAGAAATATCGCCGCAAAAATATCGTGGAGAAGAAATATCGAGAACAAAAATATAGTTGACAAGAATATCGACTGACAGGTAAGTAATATCGATTACATAAATATCTTTGTAATAAATATCGTTTACAAAAATATAGTTTACAAAAATATCGATTTATTAATAATTTTATGTATTTTTGTGTTTTTAATGAGAATTGTTTGTTATTTTATTATATGTTTTAGAGTTTTACTAGTTATTAATTTATTTTAAGTTTAATTCTGCGTTTTTAGTTCCGTAGCGGGTTGTGGGTTTATAGGGGATTAGGGTGGGAAGTAATTTAATTTTTATAAGATTTATTGAATAATTAATGTGTTAATTGATTAATTAATAATAGTTTAATAATTAGTTGTTAATTAATTTCAATTAGTGAATTAATAAATAATTAGGTTAATTGCTTAATTAATTTTAGGTGTGTGTTGTGGTGTTTATATGTGTAAATTGTGTGAAGGGTGGTAAGTAATTAATTTTTTTATTGATTAATTATTAAATACTTTTAAGTTAATTACCATCAATTAATTATTAATTATTAATTGTAATTGTGTAATTAATTTTAGGTGTGTGTTTTGGTGTTAATATGTGTAAATGGTGTGAAAGGTGGTAAGTAATTAATTTTTATTGATTAATTAATAAATAATAAATTAATTTTCATTAATTAATTAGTAATTATTCAATTTAATTGTGTAATTAATTGTAGGTGTGTGTTGTGGATTTAATTGTGTTAAATAATGGGTAATTATTTTTTTTATTATCTTTGTTAATAATAATATATTTAAATTTATATATTAATTATGTTAATATTGGAAATTAAATTTAATAAAAATGTTGATGGTTTTATTTTTTATTGTTTTGGGATCCAGCGCTTTCCCTACTGTTGCACTCACTGGAGTGGGAATAGTAAATTTTACCCCTCCGCTATCCAGCGCTTTCCCTACTGTTGCACTCACTGGAGTGGGAATAGTAATTTTTACCCCTACGCTATCCTGCGCTTTCCCTACTGTTGCACTCACTGGAGTGGGAATAGTAATTTTTACCCCTACGCTATCCAGCGCTTTCCCTACTGTTGCACTCACTGGAGTGGGAATAGTAAATTTTACCCCTCTGCTATCCAGCGCTTTTTCTACTGTTGCACTCACTGGAGTGGGAATAGTAATTTTTACCCCTTCGCTATCCAAAGTTTTAACTACTAATGTTTTTATTTTGTTATTAAATGTATGTATTATTATTTTTAAATAGTTTAATATGTTAATTAAATATAGAATATTTTATTTTAAATTATTTATGTTTATTTTATTTTTATATAATTAAAAAAGTTTATAAATTAAATAAAGATAATAGTTAATAAAATGCATTTAAGTAAATATATGTATATGTAAATATTTTTTTGTGTTTATATTTAATAAATTAAGTTTATTTGTTATAATTAGTTTAAATATATATTAAATTTAATTTATTTTGTTAATAATTTTAATATTTTTAATTAATTTATTTTAATTTATGTTATTTTTTTAAATCGATATTTTTTACATCTATATTTTTTACATCTATATTTTTGAGTCGATATTATTGTACTTACCTGTTTAAGTATAGCAATTCGATATTTTTGTAATCGATATTTTTACATCTATATTTTTTTCAACTATATTTTTGTAATCTATATTTTAACATGGAACCCTTGCCGTGGCAGACTTGACTTACCCAGTGGCGCTTTTCTTTGTCTCAACGTTACTTAAGGAGGCTCTGGAATCATTCAGATCCTGTAAAGCAGCCAAACGTTTATTGATGTCAAACGGTTTTTCATCCGCCACTGTGCCTTCACAATCGAGATCAGGTACCCACATTCTTGTCCCAAAGAGGACCTCGTATGGAGTTGCACCTCCCAGAGAGCTTCTTGGCTGGTTATTAAGGGCCCGCTGGACCCCATATAGGTGATTGACCCAACTACCACCCGAGCCTAATACCCTAGGTGTTAAAGATTGCTTTAAGTCCCGGTTTTTCCTCTCCACAACCGAATTTCCCTCAGGATGGTACGGAGAGAAGTACCGCAATGCTACACCCAAACTTCCCATGGCTTCCTTGTAAGCCCTAGAGCTAAACGCGGGGCCACGGTCAGAATGTAATGTGCCAACTGCGTATGTCCCTATGAAGACTCGTAAATCTTTTATAACAGTTCGGGTGTCAGCCGAGCGCTGAGGCCATACCCATAAGAATCTTGAACAGGAATCCACTGCAAACATGATATACTTGTAAGCCCCATCAGATTGTAAGGGGCCGCAGTGGTCCAGGTAAATGAACGCGAGCGGTCTGTCTGATATTAATAATGGTGTCTGTGCTGGACGTGCTACGGTGGACCATTTTATCTGTTGACAGATATCGCACTTTAGACGAAGTCTTTGGTCTGCTTTGTTAACCCTGGCCACCAATAGCGTTGTTTCAGTAAAGAAACTGTCGCCGTAACTCCTGCGTGCGCAGAACCCAGACCTTCGTGTGTAGCCAAGATTAAACCTAACCTCCGATCCATGTTTGGTATTACTCTATCCCCCACTCCAGGAATCTAAGCAAATGGAACGTTGTTTGCATCTAACTTGTAGGAGTATTTGAGTGGAAAACCTTTAGATAGTGCTTTGCTGTTGTTGGGTGAAGCAATCACAGCTACCATTGTGCTACCGTCTACCCTCGTTTTTGAACGGGTGATTGCAGCTACGGACGCAGTGCGTACTGCCCCCTTCGCGGCTTCATCAGCCAATGAATTCCCTTCAACGTGAACGCCATCACGTTGATGACTCAGCGTGTGTATCACGTGAGCTCTTGGTAGTTCGTTCTTCAACTCTGCTACCTGTTCCCATAGTTTTCTATGTTTAATTGTGCCACCTTTTGCATCTCTGTACCCATTCTGTCCCCAATAGTGGAGATATTCGTTGTACGACTGGACACAGTAAAAGGAATCACACACTATTAGTGTGGGGAATTCTGGATCCGTATTTATCAGTGCCAGTAGTAGTGCTTTTAATTCTGCCAACTGAGCCGTGCAGTCTCCGAGAGACTGAGTTTTTGTACAGTTTGGATGGAACTTGCCGTCCTGCATCCTACCATTTACAATAGCGCATGCTGCACTGTATTGTTGCTTACTCCCTATGGCGGGTTGAGCAGATCCGTCAGTATAAATAATGTATTCATACCGATCTAGAGCCATTATTTCCTTTGGTAGATGATATTCTTGTTCATATTGCAGGAATGCTTGTGTTTTTAGACTAGGGTCATATCTGTATTCTACATCTGTTGCAGTGAGAGAATTAGCCCATTTTATCCATCTTGGATGTAACGCTTTTGCACTTGGGACACTTGCCTTTGTGGCAGCCTCTAAGGCCGGTACCGGGGTCACGACAATTATTCGTTTCCCCTGAGACAGTGCTCTTTCTCTCACTACAGCAGTCTGTACGGCTGTCAGAATTTTTTCTGTAGGAGCAAAACGCATTTCAGCGTTGGTGTACAAATGCGATTTATATGCAATTGGTACTGTTTTACCTTCATTAAATGTTAAGTAAGTGTACCCAGATTGACCTGCGACTACGCAGATCACCAGGTTGCGTACGTTTACGCGTGTCTGTAAGTGTTTTGATGATATATCAGCTTGTAGGGAACGAAGGATATTCGTGTGTTCCTGTGTCATTGTCTAACTGAAAAGTCGGGTCTTATTAGGTCGTAGAAAGGTTTTACTCTCTCTGCGTAATCCAAAATGTATGTTCTGCCAAAATTCAAAAATCCCAGTATGGACTGTACATTTTTAATGATTTTGGAGGTTGTAGCAGTGCGCACTTTTCTAAAAGTGGGCTGCCAGGCTTTTGCCTTCACTTGATAGCTCATATCCCAAAAATAGGACATTGAGGTGGGCTATCTTTGATTTTTTAAAGTTAAATTTGTAGCCCTCAGAGGCAAAACCCCAAATAATGGGGCTTACCCTGGTCAAGTGTTCCTCTAAGTCATCATCTGTCAGATAAATATCATCTACATAGGATAATGCTTCTTCATCCAAATTCTGTAGTAAATCTGTTACTCTCCTTGAGAATAACCCCGGGCTATTCTTATACCCTTGGGGGAGTTGACAAAATTGACGCTGGAACCCTAGCGCTGAGAAGGCTGTCAAATATCTGCTTTCAGGCGCTATGTTTTGGCAGAAAAATCCATTTGAGATATCTAATGTTGTTTTGTATTTTTTCCGCACAATGTTATTCATTAATGCGGCACTATGTGCATTCTGAACTGCAAATGTTTTTGTGCATGAGTTTAAGTGTCTGTAGTCTAAAACTAGACGATATGAATTGTCGGATTCCATTATGGGAAACAAAGGATTATTCATTGATGAGGTGCATGGTTCAATTACACCTTGGTATTCAAGTTGATCTAAGATCTCCCTGACCTGTTTTTTAGCTTCCTGTTTTATGGGATACTGTCTTTGTGGAGTTGGGTTTGTTTTTATCAGAATAACGTGGTGGGGTGACTCTTCATCCCACCCTACGTGGTTCCGGTATAATGCTGGAGCAAGGGCCACCGCCCGCTCCTGCGCGTATGTATGTCTTAGGTGTGCAGGGACTAGGTCGGAGAAAGCTGGAAAAATTACCGTTTCCCCCTTTGGGCATTCCATAACAATAGTAGGCGGCCAATCTTTTACCGCTAATAGGATGTCATAGCCCGAAGTCAGGTTCTCCCAAAAGAGACCCTTAACTTGTCTCGGCTTGTCCCCCTCCATTTGGAGTGTTATTTCATGTAACTTGTGTGCGACACTCACCCTGGTATCAGGTGTTTCCACCGTGATGTACTCACTCAACTCTGCTGTCACCAGAAATTCTGGCGAGCTATTGTTACTTCTGCTGCGCTGTCTAGCATCGTCAGAGCTCATTCCCCGTTCAGTAGCTGAGTCCTCAGAATTCTGGGCATGTCTAACTTTGAGACCTGCTACCTTCTTTTTTTTAAATTGAGGTTTTGCTTTAGGTTTTTCTTCTTTCTTTGAAGCGTAGTCTGAAGTGCGTTGCTTGTTTCTGGACTTTGTATGCTCTTCTTGTCTTTGATCTGACCGTCCTTCCCTCTCAGAGTTTTTTGATGAACCCTGAAAGGAACGAGAGGAACGAGTATCAGTATCCTGATACCTGTCAGGTTTTTTAATGTTATCTCTATTCCTAAGATTATATCTCCTTTCTGGGGGCTCCTGCTGAGGAGACCTTCCCCTGGAGTGAGATCTATTTTTTTGTTGTTTATTATTGCCCCATTTCTTCTTTGAAGAAACTGGTGTTTGCTTTGCCTGTCTTTATCTGAACTCCCCATTAGTTGGGGTTTTACAGGTCTAGCTCCCAGACTGTCTCTACCTAACTCTGCATAAGCAGTTTCAATTACTTTAGGTAGTTCTGTCTCCTGTTGTAATGGAGTGAACTCTCTCAGGCGTTGGCGTATTGCCACTGATGCTGCTTCTCCTTTAATATTTGCCAATATTATCGCAGATACCTGGGCAAAGTTATTTAACAACTTCATCCCCAAGTTTAGAGCAGGCTCTGATCCATACTCGTTCTGTATTTGTCTTAATACATCTGGTATTACCGCTAAAGAAGAGATACCATGAGTCCTGGTATATATTGCAGCGAAGACTGTGCCCCAAGAGGTACAATCCTCTATAGAGGGAGCTATCCCCATTGGCAAGCAAATAGTAAGTATTCTATGCTTTTCCTTAGGACCAGTGTGTGGAAACACCACCTCCAGTTGTGTCATTTTCTGTGCTATCCAGAAGGGCATTTGTTCACATTTTGTGGGCATTTTGCCCATTACTGCATGCCGTGTCTGTGGTGTAATTTTTGTTGTAGGAGCTTGGACTGGTCCTGTTTGTGTAGCCGGTGTAGGCTGAAGTGTGATTGTTCTCAACACAAACTGTGTCATGTTTCTGTAAAGTCTTATTAATTCTTTATGCTGTACAAGTAAATCTCCTCCTGGCATTGTGTCAATGTCAGGATGTCGTGTGTATGCCGCAAAAACTGGCCATGTTGCTCCGTCTCTTCCGAGCGGACCGAGTCTTACTCTATTTCTTGTATGGGGGAGGGCGCCTTTAAACCAGTAGAGGTGTTCTTCGTAAGTGAGTGGAATTTCAATGTCCTCATATGGACTATATTCATTTGGTATATCATCTTCTACATAGCAGTGAAATGTTTTGGTTTGTGCATTTGCCTGCGGGAATTTAATCCATGAATAGAATACCTCTGTTCTATATGATTCGTGTGCCTCAATCACGAAAGTCACTTGCCCACCCCTAATCGTAACACCATATGCTACTAGTTTTAGGGTGACGGCATTTTTAACATTATCTACAATGTATTTAAAAAAAGACAGAATGCGGCTGACCACGGTTCAGCACTTCAATTTCTCAGTGAAATTACACAATTAAAACAGTCTGTGCATCGCTTCCAGAGTTTACCGCACTTCCACTCCACTGAGAACCAGATGAACAAATTTACAAAAAGAAGGAAGGTGCACCAGGACAGAGTCAGCAAATTCCAACGTATCCAAAAACTCTTTATTAATTTCGTAATTAAAATTTGGACATCAGCCAACGCGTTTCGTTCCACACCTGGAACTTCATCAGGCTCCAATAACAAAGTGATGTCATTATTGGTTCAATAAAATTTCCAAAACTTCATTCGTAATAATTGTCCAATCCTCCACACAAACTATGATGCAGTTAAAGTTGGTAATCGTAAATCGTTTTTATATACATCCGATATTCCGGGTGGCCAATGTAGTGGCCAGTTTTCCTTGTCAAGATTGACAAACACGACGGTATTGCTGCCTTCGCATATAAAAACGATTTACGATTACCAACTTTAACTGCATCATAGTTTGTGTGGAGGATTGGACAATTATTACGAATGAAGTTTTGGAAATTTTATTGAACCAATAATGACATCACTTTTATTATTGGAGCCCTGATGAAGTTCCAGGTGTGGAAAGAAACGCGTTGGCTGATGTCCAAATTTTAATTACGAAATTAATAAAGAGTTTTTGGATACGTTGGAATTTGCTGACTCTGTCCTGGTGCACCTTCCTTCTTTTTGTAATTTTATCTACAATGTATATTGCATCTGCATCGTCTTCTTCGGCTGAGAAGTTTAGTGCATTTCCTTCATCTACGTCTCTCTGTTCAGTCATTATTTTTAGAAAGGAGAGCGTTTCAAGGGAACTGAGATAAGGTGTTATGCACAATTAGGAACACTGTATCCTTCAAGCTTGATTAAACCAACAGCCAATACATAGGAATTTTACTACTCAGCTGTGGCAGATTTGTTCCCTCCCACTCCAGACGTCTCTGGGGAAAATGTGAGTAGAAGTCTCTGAGAATAGCACGACCAAACTACTCAGATTTGACTGTTAAATAAGTGCCAATACCAACGTTGGCGGCGCCATGTCATATAGTTCCTATAAGACCTATATAGGATCTGCGCGTTTAGACAACATATAATGCGGGACTGGTTTCCAAACTGATTCCAGACACCCCCACCGGGTATGTTGGCCTGTGTACCAGCTAGCTCGCAATGCCACTATAACTTCCTCTTACCAAGGAGAGAATAGTTCTTGGCAACTATCGAACATGACAACCCTGATCCCTCAGGACCGTGGAAACAGTAACTTACTTTTCACTCAGTCACTCGTGCTCACATGTTCTCAGAGAGATATACAGAATAAACGGGTGGGACGTATTCAATAAGTATTTATTGAACAGTCGTTATTCTAGCGTAAAATAGGTGCACTGAAATCACCAGTTGACAGTAGCATATATAAATGAGTAGCAGCACTAAGAAAGTAAACAAATGCGTACCCCTACGATGTACCCTAACTAGATGTACCTAAGTGTACCTAGCATGTGAATAGGTGTATAGCCAAGAATCCCTCTAGGATAAAGCCAAGCCCATTACCTGATGTTAGCTTGCGGGACCCCGTTCTGGTCTCGAGCTGAACACCCCGCGAGGGATGTCAGACCACTGCGAGCTGGAGTATCTGCATACCGGAACCTCAGCGTCTCGCGTCAGTGTGTCGGCATGGAAGTCGTGCTCTCCTCCTCCTATCTCAGCAAGATGTGGTGTTTATATACCCTAAGGTATCCCCAGGGGTTCTACCTTGCTGTGCCAGTGTCGGACTTAGGATGACGTCGGGAATGAACTTTATAAACAGTTATTATGCAGGAGATGATGGTCCTGCTGTGATTCCAGAAACTAAGAATCCTCATGCATAATTTATGAGGCCAGTGTCCAGGGAAAAACCCTACGTACTTATGTGTAGTATTGTAACTGGGTAAAAGGTCAGTCCTCCAAATCCGTTATGTATGTAGTATAAGAGAGAATGTAGGTGAAGGGTTATGGTGATACCTAGACCTATATCGGGGTACCTATATGAAATATAACACCACGTACCCCACAAAGAGTTGGTCGTCCACCCGGAACTCTTTTGTGCGGTCAAGGTAGAACAACAATGCTCCTTTTGGGTCCAGTTGGTGTAGACGCTCCTCCGCTTTAGAGGGATACAGGGAGCAAAGAAGGTGGGCAACGTGATGTATTGACCCAGATGGAATGGGGTCACAACCTTTGGTAAAAAGGAAGCCCTGGTGCAAAGCACCACTTTGTCTGGAAAAGACATCAGATAGGGAGGCGTGCAAGATAACGCTTGCAACTTACTCACCCTCCGGGCAAATATAATCTCCACTAAAAAGGCTGTTTTGATGGTCAACAGCCGGAGGGGACAGTTACGCAAAGGCTCAAAGGGAGCACACATTAGGTAGATGAGGACCAAATTAAGGTCCCACTGTGGCATAACAAAGGGCATGGGTGCAAACAAGTGAGCCAGCCCTTTTAGAAACCTATGTACAATCAGAGACTTAAAGAGAGAGGGTTGGTCTGGCAGCCGCAAAAAAGCAGACAGAGCAGAGAGGTAACCCTTGAGAGTTCCCAAAGCAGAGCCCTGCTGGGCAAGGGTCAGAATGAATTAAAAGGTAGTGGAAAGGGAAGCAGAAAGAGGGTCAATAGACCTTTCTGTACAGTATAATATAAATTTCTGCCAACGGCAGGCGTATACCGTCTTAGTGGAGGGACGCCTGCCCGCCAAAATAACGTTACATTCTTCGGGAGGAAGGTCAAAAGCCATCAACTGCCACCGCTCAATCTCCACGCATGGAGGGGCAGAGTTGACAGGTTCGGGTGGAGAACCCTCCACTGCTGCTGCGTCAGAAGATCCTTCCGAAGGGGAGGCCTTAACCGGAGGATCGATGCTCATCTTCAGAAGCTCTAGATACCAGACTCTCCTCGTCCAGTCTGGAGCCACAAGGATGACTTGGGCCCAGTCATTCCTGATCTTCTTCGGAACCCTGGGCAGAAGTGGTATGGGCGGAAAGGCGTACAGCAGGTCTGAGCTCCACTCGCGATGAAAGGCGTTGCCGAGCGATAGGCGCCTTGGAAACTCCAGCGTGAAGTACTGCTGACATTGCACGTTCTCTTCGGAGGCGAACAAATCTAACCAAGGTTCTCCCCACTGCTGAAAGAGACCATGCGCCACTTCCGCCTGGAGACGCCATTCATGATCCGCTAGGCATCGACGGCTGAGTTCGTCCGCCCTGGCGTTCAGAAAACCTGCCAGGTGTTGAACTACCAGGGTTATGCCCTGCTGTTCCAGCCATGTCCAGAGACGCAGGGCCTCTCGACAAAGGGTCAACGACCCCACCCCGCCCTGCTTGTTGCAGTACCACATAGCGGTGGTGTTGTCCATGAACACCTGTACTAGCTTCCCCTTGACAGAGGGAAGAAATGCTTTTAATGCCAATCGATTCGCTCGGAGCTCCAGCAAATTTATGTGGAACCCCGACTCCGCCGGAGACCAGTGTCCCCTGATCTCCATCTCTCTCAGATGGCGTCCCCATCCCAGAAGTGACGCATCTGTCACGACCGTGAGATCTGATTGGGGAAGGGAGAGGGGTCTGCCATTGACCCAATCGCGGTTTGTCAACCACCAATGCAGATCTTTCGCAGTTCCTTCTGAGATCTGAACCTCATCGGTCAGATTTCCCTGATGCTGTGCCCACTGGAACTTCAAGCCCCACTGCAGAGCCCGCATACGCCACATGGCATGCTTTGCCAACAGGATGCAGGAAGCCATGAGGCCCAACAGCCTCAGAGTCAGTCTCATCAAAATCCAGGATAGAGGCTGAAACATCGGAATCATAACCTGAATATCCTGGACCCGCTGCTCGGGAGGATAGATCCAAAACTGCACTGTGTCCAGAACAGCTCAGATAAAAGGGAGTGTCTGAGAAGGAGTCAGGTGTGACTTCGGCACGTTTATAGAGAACCCCAGCGAATGCAGGAGGTTCGCCGTAGTCTGAAGGTGGGAGACGACAGCCTGGAGCGAGGACGCCTTCAACAGCCACTCATCGAGGTAGGGGAAGACTGACACCCCTAACCTGCGTAGATGAGCTGCAACCCCTCCATCACCTTGGTGAACACCCGAGGGGCACTGGTAAGGCCGAAGGGAAGCACGGTAAACTGAAAGTGCTCGCGGCCTACCTTGAACCGCAGGTAACGCCTGTGGCCCAGCAGGATGGGGATGTGAAAATATACATCCTGCATCCTGTCATCTAGGTCTAGGGCAGACAAGACCTGAGCTAGAGTGAGCATCTTGAATTACTCCTTCTTGAGGAAGAGACTGACAGTCCGAAGATCTAAAATGGGCCGCAACCCTTTGTTCTTCTTCGGAATCAGAAAGTAGCGGGAATAACAGCCACTGCCTTCTTCTGAAACCAGGACCCTTTCTATAGCTCCCTTGGCCAAGAGAGCTGTAACTTCCTCCTGGAGCAATTTTAAATGACCCTGCATCAGCCATTTCTGATTTGGCAGAATGGGAGGTGGAAAAGAAAGGAAAGGCAGAGAATGGCCCCCTGAATGATCTGCAAGACCCACTTGTCCAATGTTATGGACCTCCAGTGGGGGAGATGATGATGGATTCTCCCGCCAACTGGAGAGGTGTGGTCTTGCAGAGACACATTAGGAGTGTTTGGAGGCTGCGGCTGCCGAGGGCAGGGTAGCCGACGACTTCTGGCTTCCATTCCTAGGCCGGAATGAACCGCGTCCACGTCCCCACCCAGCTTGGGAAGCCTGCACAGGACGGTGGCTGGGATAGGGCTGACACGGCTGGAAACCCCTTCCGTTACCACGAAAGGGGCGAAAGGTAGACTGGCCACAAGGAGTTTAAGAGAGGCTCAAGGATCTGGCAGTAGCTCAAGATTTCTTGAACCTCACTAGGGCCGAAACTGCCTTTTCCCCAAAAAGGCGGGTTCCATCAAAGGGCATGTCTATCAGATTTGCCTGGACATCACCCGAGAAGCCAGTTGTCCTAAGCCAGGCGTTGCATCTCAAGGCCACTGTTGTAGAAATCGATCTAAGAAAAAATCACAAAGAACCTCCCAGACGACCTATATTTCTTTAATGCAGGCTGACATCAGCTCTGCGGCGCTCTCCACAATACAAACTCCAATATCAATATCCTTTTTTTGTTTTTTTATTATTAAATTATTCCATACTTTTTTTATTTGATTTATATTCATATACAAAAAAGATAAAAATTCACGTCTTTTTAGTAAGAAAAAATTCTTTACATGATTTTTCTTTTTTCCAGTTTCGTCAATTGTAATACATCAATATGTACATTAAATGTTCATCCCAAAAACAATTTCATCATAATATTATCACAAATCCCCTAAATGCTGACCCCACTTACACACTCCCTAGCTTACCAGACATTCTTACTCATTCTTCATACATAATCTGTACCCAACCAGTTCACATACACCAAAAGGTCACAGTAAGGACAGATCACAGATAGTCTCTATGGCTAAGTTGAGGTTGGGTATCTGACATCCAGGTCAACGTACGTCAATAAGCACTTCATTAAAGGGCAAAAGGGGTTCTCCAGGCTGAAGCACTTCAGTCAGGAGATTAGTCCTGACCTCCAATGAGGGCAGCTCCAGTCCAAGGACCTTGGCTGCCCTCCCCCTCCTCCCCAGCCACAGTTGGTGGAGAGAGTATGCCAGTATCTGGTGAAGTGTGCAGTCCACTGGCTTCCCCAAGCTCCCCATACCAGTCCAACTGCTCTGCAGAGGTATCCTGGTGTTCCAGAGGGTCCATAGATGCCTCCCATTCCTCTCCCAGGCCTAACACATTGACGAAGTGTTCAGGCGACAACATAGAACCCCTGGGTTCAATCAACATCAAGCGACGACGTTCCAACTCTTTGTCGTCTGGGATAAGGATGGGGCTGGCACCGCCGATGAACATTGGCAGCGCCGTAGGCACCAATTTCAGGTACGACGCCGGGGGAGGTCTCGGTGGGACGACCGGAGTTGACCCAGATCCGTTATCCGAATCTCTGAGGCCCCACAGGCGCTGTGGCTGGAGCCGACGGCGTTGAATCTGATGGGGCCCCTTCCGACCCTGAGGGGCCCAAAGGCTCTCCAGAGGGGTCAGCCCGTTCAAATACACAGCACATGGCCTTGTAGAACTCCTTGATCTGAGCGAGGGTCGCTCCGGCTCCTGGAAAAGGAGGGAGGCGCGAAGTCGACCCTGGCTCAGTGGAACCGTGCCTAGGGCGTTGGTGCTCCTTACCTGCTTCGTCGACGGATGACAGTCGAGGTGAAGATGAAGTCTGCTTGGATTTCTTCTTCTTCTTGTGCCTCCTCCCCGAGTGTCCCAACGACCTCAAGTAGGACGGAGAGGACTTTGGGCTCTGGTCCTGTGACCTCCTCTTCCTTGATCGAGACTGGGACCTCAGCGGAGTATCGCTCAACGGTGTCGACTGTCGGGCCGCAAGGAGCTTCAAAGCCCGCTCCCATAAAGTCTTAGGAGCCATGCCCCGACAGTCCGAGCACAACTTCGGATTGTGGTGGTGCTCGAGACACCACAGGCAGACGAGGTGAGCACCAAAATCGTACGGGGACAGGCCCGCACAGCTTAAATCCTGTCTTCCTCAATGACATCCATCGCACACAATGGTAAAAGTCTTGGAAACCGACAAAAAGTAGAGAAAAAGCCAGTAAAAAAAGCGACAGAGGGGTAGCTCTTCCCGGATCAGCGCATAACTGGTGCGGAAAGAAAAGAACTGAAGTCAACGCGCCTGGGTGGCGCCTATTTAGGTCCCGCGACGTCATAACCGACGCTAACGATGCCAACGTCACGCGGAGCTGAACAGAGCCACCCGACGGTGGGCGCAAAGGGTATTGCTCAGCAAAAGTTTCCGGATCCAGCCTGACGCCTGGGAAATTCAAAGGTAAGGAATCTGCAGCTAGAAGTCTCTATCGGATTGTAGTATTTGGGCCCAGGGTTGGCAGGCACCAAGGTAAACCTACCAACCCAGACATTTCTGAAAAGCAGACACTCAGGTAAGTCTGGTGTGGTGTGCCAGGCATAGACCCGTGGACATTTTCGTACCCAGTTTGCATTACAAACATCACATTTTGGCTATAATCAGAAGAAGTGTGGGTATGCTGGGTGGTAGAAATGTCGTGGATACCTGAAGATCTGGAACCTTCTGTCACAGAAATGTGAGAAATAACTGTAATTTTAGCCAAAGTTTGAACTTGCTGGGAATGCTATATAAGAAAATGTAGTGGGATCCATTCAAGTCAGACCACCAGGAAATCGCATGATTGTTTAGTTTTCAGAAATGTCAGGGTTTGATAGGTTTCCCTGAGTGCTGGCCAAGTCCTGACCCAAATACTGCAGCTGTTCACATCACCTGAATGGGTGAATTTGAAAGGACAACATCTTGATGTTTCCTTGTTGTGTTGGGGTCTTTCCTGTAGCTGGCACAGCCACACAAGTCAGGTACCATTTTAATGTGGAGAAGGGGGAACACAGAAAAATAGATTTTTTTTATTATCAATTTAATTTCTCTGCAATTTTGGCCTCCAAATATAAGCTTGTATGCAAGAAAGAACCATTTTGCAAAATTCACTCTGAATCGCATGATCTTTTGGGCAACACAAAATTTAGAGGTGTACAAATAAACACTATTCCTAAAGTCACTATTCAACTGACAAACACTATATATACTTGTGACCAGAAGAGTTCGACTGATGCAACAGTATCATTACGTTTTGTAAATCAACCATTGGTGCAAAATGAAAACATTGCCTGCTATTTCTATTTTTTCATACATGTCCATTTGTTTCTAATCTCAGTGCTTAGTTTAGGAAAGCCATGTGTTTTGGTGAAGTTGAGTTTAAGGTGGTAGATTGTCATCCTTTTGTCAAAAGCATGGAGACACTTGTTAAGTCTAGAGAAGTGTAGGTTCTTAGGGTTTTCCAGCTTTAGGATAAACTCTGTATTATATGCATAGTTGTAGCAAGTTAGGTTCAATTTTGTGATCAGATCTAGTAAGGGATAAGACAGATATTAAACAGGAGTGGTGAAATGAATGAACATTGTGGGACACCCCAATGTGAGGAGTGGAGGATGAAGTAAATAGTGATTTTGCTACCATGCTTCTCCTGGGCATGAGATGAGGTGAGATCCAGTTTAGGATAGTTCCTCATATGTTTTCTGCTCTCAGTAGTATAGCCTGGTGGTGCATGGCGTGCATAGCGTCAACATCTGGTGGCAATATGTTCAAACAAATAACAAATGTGGCTGATTTGTACAACTGGCTTATCAATAAATTAGACAAACAAATACCAGCGAGGGCAGTCACAGGCCCAAAGCATAGAAAAAGGACCCCTTGGATCTCAGCGAGCCTCGATGAAGCCTGGCTTGCCAGAATTCAGTGGCGTGTCCCGCGCATGCAGCAGGAAGACGCAGACTAGCTTTTCTTCACCTCCAACTACTGCAATCAGAACTTGTTTGTACAATGGATCATAAATTAATCTCGGCCACAGTAAGTTTGAGGAATATGATGGGCAAGTAACGTTTTAACCTTGTTTTATTTATTTTAACCTGTTCGCAGTATTTTCAGTGAGCTAAAGACACATGAGTCTTTGTTGCATAAGGGGCTGGATTATTTATTTGTTGCCCTAATATCCTCCCTCTTCACGTACAAGTCACTTTATGAACTAATTTCTACAAGCGGATTATTTGTATGTTGTTAAAATTCCCCATATTCGCACAAGTGTCTTTATGAATTAATTAATGTAATCTTTGTCAAATATACTGCTAAGTTTTAATGTCTGCACATTATTGATTTCTATGCAATGTACTCTTTTATGGTTTTATGAGCCGAATAAAGATTGTTTGATGATATTTGATGATGACTCCTTGGATCAAAGAAAATATAAAGAAGATAAATGTAACAGTGGGCACTACTGAAATATCCACAGAACTATGACTATGCAGCTCAATCCTTACCTGCATCATACTGTGGGATATCACTTTTGAGACACTTCCACAACGCACCTATTTTTATTATCCACTGCCACATCGAAAAGTTCATACAAAGCATGCATTCTTGGCCCAAAGTATTCATTTGTATCTCAGTACTGACATGTCTGTATGCAGTTAGGAAAGTCCCTTGATCTAGAAATATAGCGTAAAAGCAGTAGCAGCTGGCAGGGAATGAAGGTGGAGGGCGGGGGGACCCAAAAAAATACCACTTACCTCATCCGCAGGCCGCGTCTCTCCTCCGCTTCTCCGGCAAGTCCCGGAACCAGGAAGCACCCAGGCTCCCCATAGTCAATCACAACGCTGCAACGAGTCACAATTACAAATAGCGATTCCCTAATTATGTTTGCGATTCTTCAGAAATCACAATTAGAGAATTGCTATTTCCTGTCTGTTTTGTTGCATTGCATTTTGCGATTACCAAATAGCGATTTCTTAAAAATCGCTAATTGGTAATAGCAAAATGATACTTTCATGCATGTGGCACTATGTTCTGCTGCCTTCCAATTCATCCTTGCAAAAGATGGGTGCTAACTACTCTCTTAATGAGAAAACAGTAATTTCTTCTGTCCAAATTGTGTCTGGTTGAGAGCAGAGCTGGAAATCTACACTTTGTGCAGGTGCCATAAATGTACTGAGTTTGTCACTGCGAGTTGCTAAAGGGATAAAGGGCCAGATGTACGACCATTGGCAATTGCGACTCACGAATTGCGCCAAATTGCGAGTCGCAATTTGCGAGTCTCAATTGCCAATGTACAACAGTGTCTGAGACACTGTTTGCGATTCCCAATGGGGTCGCAAATTGCATGCCTCATGCATAATAATGAGGCTGTCGCAATCTGCGACCCCATTGGGAATGGCTGGCACTCCCAGGGATGGTGGCCTGCTGGGGTCAGCAGACCTCCATGTCTGGGACTGCTTTTAAATAAAGCAGTTTTAAAAAAAAATGCAGCCCGTTGCATTTAAAAAAAGGAAAAAAAAGAAACGTTTTTGTTTCATTTTTTAAGGGCAGGTAGTGGTCCCTGGGACCACTGCCTGCTCTGAAAAAATGTTTGCGCACCCATTCACAAAGGGGAAGGGGTCCCCTGGGGACCCCTTCCCGTTTGCGAATGGTTTACCACCCTCTTGAAGAGGGTGGTAAACTGCGAGTGTTTTGCGACCACAATTGCGGTCGCAAAACATTCTTACATAGGGTTCAGACTCGCTATTAGGAAGGAACGCCCTCAGAACGCCTCTTCCTAATAGCGAGTCGCTAACCCTATTTTGCAAGTCGCTATTTAATTAGTGACTCACAAAATAGGGTTACTCCATGGCCCACTGGTTTTTTGCATGCGCAAACGGGTCTAAAACCCATTTGCGTTTGCAAAAATCTGTCGTACATCTGGCCGAAAGTGAAAATGTAAAGTGTTTTTGGCATTATCATGATCTTTCTGTGCTCTGTGGGAATGCCAGATGTGTCTGTACCCTGTGTGTGCAATTACAGAGATATTCATTTGTGCTGAGCACAATACTGAATTTTTGGAGTCTGTAATGAAAAGTGTTTATAATATCCAACAGATCCCATTTTCTTAATTTTAGAATAATAAAACAGTCAGTTAAACACAGCAAGGATTCAAACTTATGCAAGTTAGATGAAGCTGTTAGCGATGAATGAATAACTCTCTAAATAATTTTATCAGAATTGTAACTAGTGACCTCCAAGTTATACAATATTCTCTGAAACAAAAGCATTAACTAACTCAGTTATGTTATATAAAAGTGAAAGCTCAACATTACATGCTGAGCTCTGCAGCAGATACTTAAACCCTTGTAGCCGTTTTATAACCAAACCTGTGGGAAACAGAGCTTCTACACAGATCTCTCCAGCAAGTGCCACACCCTGGTTTACACACACTCTGAAACAGGCTGGAGATATATTCATATTTTGTCAAAAATAACGTTCATACACCTCAGCTTCTTCCTGGAAAGGTTCAGGATGATCCGTCAAGCGGAGGCTGAAGAAATGGGGGGGTCCCAAAACACATTTCCCTATGCAATTTTCCATAGGAAAACTGAACAGTGATACCGCAAAAATGACTGAATGGAACTACACCAAATTTGGTGGAAAGCTAGATCGTGGTCTAGACAACGTGCTTTTTGTGATCTGGTGTAAATCCGTTTGGTAGTTGTTGAGAAATCAAGGTTTAAAATGTATGTATAAATAGGGAAGCAGATCCAACAGATCAAAAGATTAGATCTGTTTGGCTGCCACCACATTAATAAAGATGTGGAGGCAGGCATTTTAGGACTCGAAGACTCCCCTGTCCTATAAAAAGAATTTAAAAAACATATAGGGGCAGAGTAGGGCTACTTTGCCCCCTAGGCCTAGTGGGTGGACTCTGCCTCCTAGCCCCAGGGGCCAAAAACATATATATCGTTTCAACTGACTGCTCCAACATCAGAAACAGATTCCAGCACGCTCGGGCCCGCTGTGGAGAGATCTTATTTTTGACCACACACAACCAGGTAACAAGTTTTGACCGCGGAAGCGGTCTTTGTCAAACCTAAGGTTGCAGCCATTTTTTGTGTTATTTATACAATCAACAAAGTTTCAACAAGGTTAAAGTGACAGTGCACCATTTCAAAAATTAAAGTGACGTGCAATCCCGCTTGCAGGGAAAAATAACCTATACTTTGTGCAAATGAGCGTTGTCTTTGAAGTGCCATACTTATATTGATATTGTGGCAAATATAATGGCAAATAGACGGCGTCAATTAATTTTAAATACATTAAAAATTATTTAAAATGCATTATAAAATTTCATGTGGTACATTGATAATTCACCAAATCAAGGGCAAGTGCCCGTTTCACGCCGTACTGTACTTCAAAACCCAATTTCAGGCCAAACACTCTATAAACATAAAAAAGTGCTGTGTGCAATGTCCTTTTCCAAAGTAAAGTGTGACCTGTGCCTTGTGCAAATATCACATTACTATTAAAATGTCATAATAACATGAAATAACTACCAATGAAAAATAGGCAAATAGGGTGTACAAATAGATTCAAAAATTAAAATGTATCCAAGTGTCTCATAATTCATTGCTCATCTATTTGCTCTCACTTCTGGGCCAGTGCCCCTTGATCCTTCAATGTTCAGCAAGGTTGGTCACGTTCAAATTAGAATTAAAAGTGCTGTGCAAATAAATTAAAACCGTGTACATAAAATTCAATAATATTGAATGGAGTGGATTGAAATTCAAATTCATGATCTCAATTACTTTCTATCCTTTAAGAAAACTCAGAGCATTAACCATAAATACATTGTCTACTGCCTGGATCACCGGGCAGCTAACCACCTTCTCTGTCTCTTTACAAATGGACATGCAGGTCTTCTTCAGTGCTATGGCCATTAGGGATCTTACTATTAAAGCGTAGAATGTACCTCGACTCCAGCTGTCTCAGGCACCTTTCTCTGTTACCTCCTCTCAGCCTTTGTGGCACCTGATCTAGCACAAAATACCTCAGATCTTCTATCTTGTTGTTGTGAAATTGCTCGAAGTGTCTGGCCATGAGGTACGCCTGATCCCTGTTGTTTATGGCTCTGATGTGTTGTAAAATCTGCTGATGCACTGGTAAAATAGTACTGCCTATATACATTTTAAGACAACTGCACCTGAGAGAATACAACAAATTGGCTCCTACAGTTCAATGGTTTCATGATCTTCCACTTTCTATCTGTGAACGGTAAGGGCACCTCTGTTGTATTCTCTCCAAACTTGCAAGCCTTACACTTGTGGCATCTCCTGAAACCCTTGCTTTCACAGAGCCAAGTTGTCTGTTGTGGGGTCCCTGGGTTGTTCGTTACTAAAGCCTGTTGCAAAGATCTTGCCGTGCGAAAGTTTATTAAAGGCCCATTTCCTAACTTTTGTCTCAAAAAGGCATCTCCTCGCAATACATGCCAATGTTTCTGCATTATAGCTCTAATGTTTTGGTGCTGCCTGTTGTAGCCTGTGACGAATCGAAATTTTGGTTCAGCTTGATCTTGGGACTCCCTTGCATTTGATGAGTTAGCAAATATTAACTGGTCCCTGGGCTTTGCATTTGCTTTTTCTCTGGCTGCTCTAAGAACTGCCTTGCTGTACCCCCGCTGCTCAAAGTGCTCATTTAGTTCTTCTTGTGCTTGATACAGTTGGTTTGTGCAGCTGCAGTTCCTTCTCATCCGCAGATTCTCAGCATATGGGATCCTATTTACCGGTTTAGGAGGATGGAAACTGCGAGCATGGAGTATCGTGTTGCCAGCAGTACTCTTTCGAAATGTTTTGGTGTTTATTTCCCCATCCTCCATGTACACTGTGAGATCCAAAAACTGTACCTCATTCTCACTCAGGTGCGATGTAAAATATAAATTTAGGTCATTGGTATTTAACCTCTCAATGAATGCCTCTGCTGATGTTATGCCACCTTGTCAAATGATGAAAAGATCATCAATATAGCGGGTCCATAGGACCACGTTCTCAGACATTTCTTTGGCGAACTGTGTGGCAAACACCTGCTCATCCCACCAGCCCATATTCAAATTAGCATAGCTGGGGGCGAAGCAGGTGCCCATTGCCATCCCCCTTATCTGTTGATATAGGTCCTTACCAAAAAGGAAAATGTTATTCTTTAGACACCAATTAAGCATGTCTACCAGCATTTCTGTGTGTTTGTACAAGGTTAGCGGTTGTGTGCTCAAATAATACTGCATCGCCCTTATACCATCCACATGTGAAATGCTGGTGTAAAGAGAGGAGACATCCAATGTTATCATAATAAAATTCTCCTCCCAGTTGATGTCATACATTTGTTTTGAAAAAGTCTCCCGTGTCCTTGGATATGATGAAAGATTTTTTACAGAATCCTGCAGGAAAAAACCTAAAAACCTGGAGGTGTTTTCAAATAAACTACCAATTGCTGATATTATTGGACGGCCTAGCGGAATACTCACATTTTTATGTACTTTTGGTATGAGATATAACACCGGTGTTACTGGCGAATCTACTTTTAAGAACTTGTGCTCTGCCTGAGAAATAAGGCCCACAGATCTCCAATATTCCAACTTTGAATGAAAATTGACAGTAGTGGTCTGTAATGTATCATTGTCTACCCTCCGATAGCATTGTCTGTCTCTGAGCTGTAGCCTCGCTTCCTCTTGATACATGGCAAGCGGCGAATGGACAATGTTCCCGCCCTTGTCTGCCTGTCTAACCACAATGTCTGGTCTTGACTGTAATTTCTTCACAAGGTTCCTATATCCTATATCTGATGCCGAAGTGGGACTCTTGCCCTGTTGGTCAGCATATAGCTGTTACAAATCATGAACAACTAGATCTGTAAAGGAATCTACGGAATCTTTGGGAACCATGTGTGGAAATCGCAGAAATTGCTGTTAGCATGAGCTGAAGCCATTTTTGGTTGTGGCGTCCATTTTGTTAGCCATGTGTTAGCCATGTGCTTCTCCCGCCTTCACTGTTGCTTGCCTTTCTATTCTGCTTGAGTCATCAATTGTAGTTAACTCCTTCAGTACTGAGCCAGAGCAATGTATGCTCAGAAAGGCCTGTAGCTGCTAGAATGCACCTGTTTTAGAATGTAACTGTCAGGCTATTCCAACTGATGTAAGCAGTTCTGTTTCTCCTCCCACTCTGCTGACAAAGTGGTTTCTATCTGTCCATGTTAGTCAATAGCTATTCCTGTGTATGCCTGTACCTCCCCTTTGAGTCTCCATGCTTACTCAGCTGTAAACAGGGTATATAAGACCCTTGGTTTCTGTATTCTATGGACTACCTCCTACAGTGCCTGAGGGTGCTGTATTAATGTAGTCCCACTCATGAGAGATTAATAAACTTGTTATTTGATATTCCAGTTTCCGTGCCAATCTCTACTTTGTTGGTTTAAGGACCAGTGGACAGATAAGGGTGAACCCCTGCACCGCTGGGCCCCTAAAAAGGCTCATTTCCACAAATTGGTGCCCAACTCATGGGGCTCATCGGAGACGCGGCTGCCCAAAGGAGTGGTCTTGACGGAGGAATGGAATCTACTGAGGACGTACACTGCACGAGGAGACTCTTTGTCTTTGCAGACCAACGTGTTTTTCCGGTTTTCCCGATCTGACCCTCCAGGTGGCGGCCGGTCCCGACTGAGATCTCTTTTGGCGTAAGTATTGCAGTGACCATTAGGTCAACCCAGAGCTTGGCAGGTGGAGGCTGGAGACTTTTGTCATTTAGTAAAATTTGTAAGTAGAGATACGGAGCGCTCGAGTGTTCCGCCAGGCCACTTGGTAATTCGGTCTCTTCTTGCAAAGGCTTGGGGGTTTTACCCTATCTTGTTTTGGATGGGTCTGCAGACCCCTGTAATAGGCATGCCTTATGATTTGGTAAAGACACAGAGTGTTTGCGAACACTCTGCCAGACCAACTGGTAATTCGGCATATTTTGGAAAAGGTCTGGGCCTAGAGCCTGTCTTCTTTGGTAAGGTCACTGAAATGGCACTCTTGATTTTGGATTTGCTTGGCCAAGATTCTGGTTTTGTTTGATTTATCTATTGCAATAAACAAAGGCAGGTAATGAGGAGATGTTTTGTCTCTACTTTTTATAATACTTGAGATAAATACTATTTGATTATAATATTATATTTTGTTATAATATTTTTGGCATGCCTGCTCCTAGCACACTTCGTAGAATGTGTTGCTGTCTTGGAGGTACCAATATGGATCTAGAAAGTAATCAGCCGGCTCCCCTAGAGGGGACACTTAATAGGTTTATGTATATTAAATACGGTATTTCTTCCATAATGTATAGTACACTATGGAACAAATATACAAAAAAAAAGGATCCTGATCTACGATGGCCAGTAAATGGGTCATTTGATTTTAAGAAGATTAAGTATGTTGAGCAGTGTCTGTTTCAGAGAAAGAGTTGACAAGATATGTTTGATTGTGTATTTACAATTGGTTTGGTTTGAGTACAGTCTGTGGGCTGCCTCTTGTTTTTGTCCTAGTGTTGATTTGTGGGTTGATTGTGTGTTTGAGTGTCTATGAGGTTTGTGGACTGACACCGGTGGTAATGCTTGTGAAGTACTTGTTTGAGTGAGTAGCGACTGTGCTCTTTGTGTAAGGATGGCTTGCCTTTGCAAACTGTGTTGTGTGTTATAAGTGTGTGGCCCCTTCTTGAAAATGTCTGGAATTAGCTCAAGTTGGTTTGTTGTCGTCATTGTGTTCTGCAGATGCCATTGGAAGAATTACACTTTAAATTTGAAAGAATGAATTATATAAAAAATGTTAAGTAGCTGCACGCTACCATGGAAAGTAAAGCAGTAACAAAGTATAGATGTGTGAACATTCAATTATTATATTGCCACAATGGTAAAAAAAAAAATTAGAATTAAAACTCGAAGCAGAATTGCCTAGCATTCCATATAAAAAGAGAAAATGTTATCTCACAACAAATAAAGCGCTCTGAGACCTTTGGAGATAGCAAGAGCTATATAATGTTAAAACTAACTTTACCTAGAAAAAGGCACTCAATAGGAAAAAGTAGGCCTCACAGAGAAAAACGAATTTGTGTGTTTTATACAACTAGGACTTAACAAAATTAAATATGTGTAGGAGAGTAGGATCTGCCTCTTATGTTGCCCCCACTTTTTTTTTAATGTTTACACTGGTTTCTGGCTATAGTCAGGCTGGGACCCTGCCAATCAGGGCCCCAGCCTCTCTGTTCTCTCTAAACGACTTGGAGTGCACTCTAGGTGCACTAGTGATTGGATACTGTGGTACCTTATGAGTCCCTAGTATATGGTACCTTAGGTGCCAAGGGCATAGGTACTTCACAGGCCTACCAGGGGCTGAAGCATGAATTATGCCACCCCTGGGAAGCAGACTAAATCTGACACCACAGGTCTGCTACTGCAGCCTGGGTAAGGTGGTGCATGCACCCCTTACTGTGATATAGGCTACCTATATCACTACATAGATACACACATATAAACCTATAAGTCACTCCTATGGCAGGCCTTATCAATCCTGAAGGCAGAGTGCTTGGTTCCTATGTGAGAGGGTGCCCCTGCATGAGCAGAGCCCCTCTGCAGCATTCGGAGACCCTTCTCTGATGCTGTTTGTAGTGCAGCCTGACCATATACTCTTAAGCGCATTATAACCTCGCGTTAAATGCGAACTTTGGGATGGCTGCACGGAAACATGTCGTGTTTGGTGTCAAACATCTTGGAATACTACCCCCCGCCAGTTCTGGCGGCGGGGGTAGCATTCCACCCTTCTAGAGGGATAGACATGTACCTACTGTGGAAACAAGGTAGAATCCTGAAGAGCCCTGGCATCACAAAATGGATGCCACCAGTCACAGACACTGGGCTGCCCTCCTGCTGATGACAGAAACTCGCAGTGGAGGAAGCCCAACAATAGGTATCCTGTCACAGGAGGGTCTGACCACCTTCCAGACAGGGTTTAGTGTATTGGGGCTGGGTGGGTGCACTCCTAGAGTGCTTTGAAGTCCTGCACTGGGGGAGCAGAAGGCTCCTCTGTGCATATGCCAGTTCAAACCAGCTCAGGGGCTACCTGCCCCTGCTCTGGCGTGAAACTGGACAAAGGGAAGTGGGTGTAGCCACCCACTCCCCTGACCCTCCCATAGGTGGGGTCTTAGAGCTAGTCCCTCCCTTCCTTTTTAGTATAAGGTAGGGAATCCTTGCTATTGCAAACTAGATACCCCTGGACGACGCTCTGAAGAAGAATCCTGGACCTTCGACGTTCCACTACCTCTGGAAGACTGAAGAATCTCCCTTGGAGTCAAGGAGTGACTCCCCTGCTTGGCAGGCACCAAAAACTGAAACGACGGTCGCAAACTACGCCGCTCCCGCCGGAGCCCGAGGTCCCTGCAGCCCAAGATGAGGATTTCCTGACTTCTCAAAGGCCATCGTGAGTCTCCAGCGAAGCTGAGGCCAGTGGACCCCACGAGTGACGAGGAACCGCAGTCCCTGGGTACCGTGCACTATTGTCGAGTGCAACCCCTTCACGACGTTCTACGAACCTGTGCTTTGGACCACGTGTGGTCCCAGCCTCTAGCAGGAATCCCTCCGAAGATCAGAGGCCTACCCCGTCCCGAGTGACCGTGGGCCCCTGTTGAAGGAATCCTCCCGAGGCGTCTTCGCGATCCCTTGCCAGCCGGCTTGTGGGTCCCCTGAAGACTTTTCTAAAGAATCAAAGGGCTCCCCTGGTTGCTCCAGGCCTGCCCTGACTTACCCTCATTGGGTGAGTTCCCCAGACCTTGCTGGTCTGCACCCTTGACTTTTTACGCTTTCCACGAGGCTTGCTGCTACCAAGGCTTGTTGGCTCCAATCGGGTTGCCGACACCGCAGTCAGCTGCAGACTTCGTGGGACACGCCGAATCCAGCTCCTGGTCGTCGTCGACGCCTCCTGGACCTCATGGCCGAAGAATCAAGACACACGTGAACGACCTGAATCTGTCGACGACGGTGGGCATTCATCTTCCTTGCCCCGGGTCACTGCCCAGTGACTTTGAACACTGTCCCCTCTGCTTTCAGGTCTTCCTTCTTCCGAATCCAGGCTTGGATTCCACCGGACACTTCTTCGGACTTCACAAGCAGCAAGTCTTCATTGGCTCCCATTGAAAACGACGCCGCGACCCGACACCAAAGGACACCTATGCACCCGGCTTCCCTGGGTGAGGTAACTCCAGCACTACGTTGCTCCTGTGGGTGTTGGCCCTAGAACTACTTACCCTGTAAGTGACTTGCTTGTAGCTACTCCCGAAGTGCCCTTAAACTCTCAATTTCCAACCGCGACTTGCCCCATTGAAGTCTACGGCGATCCGCGCCTGTGTTCACTCACTGCACGCGTCCCCCGTGGGTCCTTTAGTTACCTGCCTTGGGTGGTTTCGTGAGGCCCCAGCACTTCTGAAGGCCCTAGGCCTTGTCCCTTTGCAAGTCGTTGTTCTTAAGTCTCTTTTTTAGTATATGGTCTGGTACGCCCCTAGGGCCCGAGCCATATTTGTGCTTAATTTATTGTGAAACGTTGATTTGTGCATATGTTCCTGACTTCTAATCTCATAAAGAGATTAGTAGAGAGTTGTTTAGTAATAAATACATATATATTTTATATATATACCTGTGTGGTGTCTTTTCATTTGGTGATTCAAGAGATTGTGTGGTAAAACAAGCTGCTTTACATTCCTCCAAGACTTAGCCTGAAGGCTGCTCTCCACAGCTACCACTAGGATAGCTTTCTATAAAGGTTGTCTTAAACCTACCTACCATAAGAGTCGAATTGTACTGGTGCAAGGTGTCCACTTTAACTAGTGAACAGCATATACCAGGCCAACTTCTCACATTGGTGGCAGCGGTGGGATTCTGCAGTATGAGGAAGCAAGATTTGCCCTCAAAACCAAGCAGTTGGCATTAGATAAGGAAGCCCTGGAGCTCCAGAGAGCTTCTAGAAAAGAGGGGTTAGAACCCCCTGGTGGCAGCAACAGTGTCCCTGGAGGCAGAGAATATATTCCAGACCATAGGAACCTGAGCAAGGTTGATCCTCCCTACCAGAGTGGGGATGATATCCATAAATGGGTAACTGCTATGGAAAGGGCCTGTAGAGTACAACAGGTCCCCCAAAAGCAGTGGGCAGCAATCTTGTGGCTCTCCTTTTCAGATAAAGGTAGAGACAAGCTCCTCACTGTTAGAGAAGAGGATGCTGATGACTATGAAGTCCTGAAGAGTGCACTGATAGATGGGTTTGGCTTAACCACTGAGCAGTACAGGTTGAAGTTCAGAGACACCCAGAAGGCATAGACTCAGGACTGGACTGACTTTGTAGATAGTGCAACCAAGGCTCTGGAGGGTTGGCTGGTTGGCAGTAGGGTTACTGATTTCAAGGGATTGTATAATCTAATGATGAGAGAACAGATCCTTAATAATTGCCAGAACCAGTTGTTGCATCAATACCTGGTGGACTCAGATCTGAACTCTCCCCAAGAATTGGGAAAGAAGGCAGACAAGTGGGTCAGAACCAGGGTGAGGCAGAAAACCCAGAACCAAGGGGGTGACACCAAGAAGCAGGATCCTAAGGGCTCTGAGAAAGGTGGGGATAAGTCAAAAGACCAGAAGTCTTCACAAGGGCCCCAAAAATCTGCATCTGGTGGGGAGTCACAATCCAACAAGGGAAAAGGCCAAAAGAAGCCCTGGTGCAAATTCTGTAAACAGAAAGGGCACTGGACTTCTGATTGTAACAAGTCCAAAGACCAAACCACCACCACTCCTGCCCCTAAGGCAACTGTTCCCCCTAGTTCAGCTACTGGTGGAGGTGGTACTCAGAATAAGGGTGTAGTAGGGTTGACCCTGGGTTCTGAAGTGGACTCTGGCCTAGTCAGAGTACCCACTCAGGCAATGCTGATTTGTGATGGAGACATGGACATGTCCTTCCTTGTGAGCCCCAGTAATCTGGGCAAATACAAACAGCAGCCTGTAATAAATGGCAAACAGGCTTTGGCATTTAGGGACACAGCTGCTAGTGTCACCATGGTGGCAGAGGATCTTGTGGACCCTGGACAGATCATCCTGGGCGAAATGTACCAGGTGACCAATGCAAGCAATGTCAGGACCAACCATAGTCTGGCAGTTGTGAATTTCTCCTGGGGAGGGGTAACTGGCCTCAAGAAGGTTGTAGTCAGTGCAGACCTCCCTGTAGAATGTCTATTGGGCAATGATCTAGAAACTTCAGCCTGTTCTGAAGTAGAGTTATGGACTCATGCTAAGATGTTAGGCATCCCTGCAGAGGTATTTGCTGTGACCAGGTCACAGGCCAAAATGCATGACACTGAACCAGCTCTGGATCCTGAAACAATGGACCAGATGCTTCCCAAGAAGAGGAGCAGTAGGGTTAAGGCAGTGCCTTCCCCTCTGTCTCAGATCATTGATTCCCCTCTTAAGGGAGGAGGAGCAGACCCTGAAGAAGGAACTGCCCCAGAGGAACTTGAGCCAGATCAGGTTGAGTTCTTGGGGGCAGGGGGCCCTTCTAGGGAAGATCTGAGTAAGGAGCAACAGTGCTGCCCCTCTCTTGAACCCCTCAGACAGCAGGCTGCTGCTGAGGCTGCTGGGAGTGCTAGTGGGTCCCATAAAGTTTATTGGGATGAGGGACTCCTATATTCTGAGGGTAGAGATCCAGCCCCTGGAGCCACCAGGAGGTTGGTAATACCTCAGAAGTTTAGGGGGTTCCTCTTGACACTAGCACATGATATCCCTTTAGCAGGTCACTTGGGCCAAAACAAGACCTGGGACAGGCTTGTTCCACATTTTCATTGGCCACATATGTCAGAGGACACAAAGGAGTTTTGTCGCTCCTGTGTCACATGCCAAGCGAGTGGCAAGGCAGGAGGCACCACAAAGGCCCCCCTGATACACACTACCTGTGGTGGGGGTACCCTTTGATAGGGTAGGGATTGACATTGTTGGTCCCCTTGACCCTCAAACTGCATCTGGGCACAGATGTATCCTGGTGGTAGTGGATCATGCCACCAGGTACCCAGAGGCAATGCCCCTGAGGACCACCACAGCCCCTGTGGTGGCAAGAGCCCTCATTGGAGTTTTCTCCAGAGTGGGTTTCCCAAAGGAGGTCATCTCTGACAGAGGTACAAACTTCATGTCAAGATATTTAAAAGCAATGTGGAAGGAGTGTGGTGTAACTTACAAATTCACCACCCCCTATCACCCACAATGCAATGGGTTGGTTGAACGTTTCAACAAAACCCTGAAGGGAATGATTAAAGGACTCCCAGAGAAGCTTAGGCGGAAATGGGACCTTCTTCTTCCCTGCCTGTTGTTTGCATACAGAGAGGTTCCACAGAAGGGGGTTGGTTACAGCCCATTTGAGCTTCTGTTTGGGCATCCTGTAAGAGGTCCATTATGTTTGGTAAAAGAGGGCTGGGAGTTACCTCTCAAACCCCCAAACAGGATGTGATGGACTATGTACTTGGTCTCCGCTCCAGGATGGCCGAATACATGAAAAAGGCAACCAAAAACCTGGAGGCCAGCCAAGAATTACAAAAAGCTTGGCATGACCAAAGGCTGTGCTGACTGTGTACCAGCCAGGACAGAAAGTGTGGGTGTTGGAGCCTGTGGCCCCAGCAGCCCTCCAAGACAAGTGGAGTGGCCCCCATACAATTGTTGAGCAAAAGGGAGAAGTCACCTATCTGGTGAATCTTGGAACTCCCAGGAGCCCCCTGAGGGTGCTCCATGACAACAGATTAAAGCCATATGTTGACAGGGCTGACATGGGCTTGCTCATGGCAACTGATGAGGACCAGGAGGAGGAGAGTGACCCTCTCCCTGACCTGCTCTCACAGAACCCTGATGATGGGTCAGTAGATGGTGTTGCTTTGGCAAGCAGCCTCACTGACCATCAGCAAACTGAGTGCAGACAAGTTCTGCAACAGTACAGACATATGTTTAGCCTGACCCCTAGTCAGACTACCTGGTGCACCCATGAGGTGGACACTGGAGACAGCCTGCCTGTTAAGAGTAAAATCTACAGGCAACCTGACCATGTCAGGGACTGTATCAGGACTGAAGTCCAGAAAATGTTGGAGTTAGGTGTGATTGAGCCTTCAGATAGCCCTTGGGCTAGCCCAGTAGTCCTAGTACCCAAGCCTCATACCCAGGGTGGTAAGAAAGAAATGAGGTTTTGTGTAGACTACAGAGGCCTCAATGCAGTCACCAGGACTGATGCCTATCCCATACCAAGGGCAGATGGGCTGATTGATACTTTGGCCTCAGCCAAGTATCTAAGTACATTTGACCTAACAGCTGGCTACTGGCAGATCAGGTTAGCTGATGATGCAAAAGCCAAAACAGCATTTTCGACCCCTGGTGGGCACTACCACTTTGTGGTGATGCCCTTTGGATTGAAAAATGCACCTGCCACTTTTCAGAGGTTGGTGAATAAAGTTCTGGCAGGGATGGAAACTTATTGCTCAGCTTATCTAGATGATATTGCTGTCTTTAGTTCCTCCTGGCAGGATCACCTGGTCCACCTCAGAAATGTTTTGGAGGCTCTGCAAAAGCAGGCCTCACTATCAAGGCCACTAAGTGCCAGATAGGGCAGAGTCAGGTTGTGTACCTGGGCCACCTTGTGGGTGGAGGCCAGGTTCAGCCTTTACAGAGTAAAATCCAAACCATAATGGAATGGGTTGCTCCAACCACCCAGACACAGGTGAGAGCCTTCTTAGGCCTGACTGGGTACTATAGGAGGTTTGTGAAGGGATATGGATCTATAGTGACCCCCTTGAATGATCTGACCTCAAAGAAAATGCCAAAAAGTTTCAGTGGACAGCTAGCTGTCAGAAGGCATTTGAAGACCTAAAGCAGGCCATGTGCACTGCCCCCATCTTACAGAGTCCAGACTACACCAAAAAGTTAATTGTCCAAACAGATGCTTCTGAGCTGGGTGTGGGAGCTGTACTGTCTCAACTGAATGATGAAGGTCAAGACCAGCCAGTAGCTTTTATTAGCAGAAGGCTGACCCCTAGAGAGAAACGTTGGTCAGCTATAGAGAGGGAGGCCTTTGCTGTGGTGTGGGCCCTGAAGAAGCTGAGGCCATACTTGTTTGGCACTCACTTCATAGTTCAGACTGACCACAAGCCCCTCCTATGGCTTAAGCAGATGAAAGGTGAAAACCCAAAACTTTTGAGGTGGTCCATTTCCCTACAGGGGATGGACTATACAGTGGAACATAGGCCTGGGACCCAACATGCCAATGCAGATGGACTCTCAAGGTATTTCCACTTAGAGCACGAAGACTCAACTGGTCAAGGTTAGTTTAGTGTCCCTGCGTTTGGGAGGGGGGTTGTGTAGGAGAGTAGGATCTGCCTCTTATGTTGCCCCCACTTTTTTTTTATGTTTACACTGGTTTCTGGCTATAGTCAGGCTGGGACCCTGCCAATCAGGGCCCCAGCCTCTCTGTTCTCTCTAAACGACTTGGAGTGCACTCTAGGTGCACTAGTGATTGGATACTGTGGTACCTTATGAGTCCCTAGTATATGGTACCTTAGGTGCCAAGGGCATAGGTACTTCACAGGCCTACCAGGGGCTGAAGCATGAATTATGCCACCCCTGGGAAGAAGACTAAATCTGACACCACAGGTCTGCTACTGCAGCCTGGGTAAGGTGGTGCATGCACCCCTTACTGTGATATAGGCTACCTATATCACTACATAGATACACACATATAAACCTATAAGTCACTCCTATGGCAGGCCTTATCAATCCTGAAGGCAGAGTGCTTGGTTCCTATGTGAGAGGGTGCCCCTGCATGAGCAGAGCCCCTCTGCAGCATTCGGAGACCCTTCTCTGATGCTGTTTGTAGTGCAGCCTGACCATATAAGCGCTTCGACGCCTCGTCAGGGGTAGTAAGCGCTATACAAATGCAATTACAATACAATACAATACAATATACTCTTAAGCGCATTATAACCTCGCGTTAAATGCTAACTTTGGGATGGCTGCATGGAAACATGTCGTGTTTGGTGTCAAACATCTTGGAATACTACCCCCCGCCAGTTCTGGCAGCGGGGGTAGCATTCCACCCTTCTAGAGGGATAGACATGTACCTACTGTGGAAACGCGGTAGAATCCTGAAGAGCCCTGGCATCACAAAATGGATGCCACCAGTCACAGACACTGGGCTGCCCTCCTGCTGATGACCGAAACTCGCAGTGGAGGAAGCCCAGCAATAGGTATCCTGTCACAGGAGGGTGTGACCACCTTCCAGACAGGGTTTAGTGTATTGGGGCTGGGTGGGTGCACTCCTAGAGTGCTTTGAAGTCCTGCACTGGGGGAGCAGAAGGCTCCTCTGTGCATATGCCAGTTCAAACCAGCTCAGGGGCTACCTGCCCCTGCTCTGGCGTGAAACTGGACAAAGGGAAGTGGGTGTAGCCACCCACTCCCCTGACCCTCCCATAGGTGGGGTCTTAGAGCTAGTCCCTCCCTTCCTTTTTAGTATAAGGTAGGGAACCCTTGCCATTGCAAACTAGATACCCCTGGACGACGCTCTGAAGAAGAATCCTGGACCTTCGACGTTCCACTACCTCTGGAAGACTGAAGAATCTCCCTTGGAGTCAAGGAGTGACACCCCTGCTTGGCAGGCACCAAAAACTGAAACGACGGTTGCAAACTACGCCGCTCCCGCCGGAGCCCGAGGTCCCTGCAGCCCAAGACGAGGATTTCCTGACTTCTCAAAGGCCATCGTGAGTCCCCAGCGAAGCTGAGGCCAGTGGACCCCACGAGTGACGAGGAACCGCAGTCCCTGGGTACCGTGCACTATTGTCGAGTGCAACCCCTTCACGACGTTCTACGAACCTGTGCTTTGGACCACGTGTGGTCCCAGCCTCTAGAAGGAATCCCTCTGAAGATCAGAGACCTACCCCGTCCCGAGTGACCGTGGGCCCCTGTTGAAGGAATCCTCCTGAGGCGTCTTCGCGATCCCTTGCCAGCCGGCTTGTGGGTCCCCTGAAGACTTTTCTAAAGAATCAAAGGGCTCCCCTGGTTGCTCCAGGCCTGCCCTGACTTACCCTCGCTGGGTGAGTTCCCCAGAGCTTGCTGGTCTGCACCCTTGACTTTTTACGCTTTCCACGAGGCTTGTTGCTACTAAGGCTTGTTGGCTCCAATCGGGTTGCCGACACCGCAGTCAGCTGCAGACTTCGTGGGACACGCCGAATCCAGCTCCTGGTCATTGTCGACGCCTCCTGGACCTCGTGGCCGAAGAGTCAAGACACCCGTGAACAACCTGAATCTGTCGACGACGGTGGGCATTCATCTTCCTTGCCCCGGGTCACTGCCCAGTGACTTTGAACACTGTCCCCTCTGCTTTCAGGTCTTCCTTCTTCCGAATCCAGGCTTGGATTCCACCGGACACTTCTTCGGACTTCACAAGCAGCAAGTCTTCATTGGCTCCCATTGAAAACGACGCCGCGACCCGACACCAAAGGACACCTATGCACCCGGCTTCCCTGGGTGAAGTAACTCCAGCACTATGGTGCTCCTGTGGGTGTTGGCCCTAGAACTACCTACCCTGTAAGTGACTTGCTTGTAGCTACTCCCGAAGTGCCCTTAAACTCTCAATTTCCAACCGCGACTTGCCCCATTGAAGTCTACGGTGATCCGCGCCTGTGTTCACTCACTGCACGCGTCCCCCGTGGGTCCTTTACTTACCTGCCTTGGGTGGTTTCGTGAGGCACCAGCACTTCTGGAGGCCCTAGGCCTTGTCCCTTTGCAAGTCGTTGTTCTTAAGTCTCTTTTTTAGTATATGGTCTGGTACGCCCCTAGGGCCCAGCCATATTTGTGCTTAATTTATTGTGAAACGTTGATTTGTGCATATGTTCCTGACTTCTAATCTCATAAAGAGATTAGTAGAGAGTTGTTTAGTAATAAATACAAATATTTTATATATATACCTGTGTGGTGTCTTTTCATTTGGTGATTCAAGAGATTGTGTGGTAAAACAAGCTGCTTTACATTCCTCCAAGACTTAGCCTGAAGGCTGCTCTCCACAGCTACCACTAGGATAGCTTTCTATAAAGGTTGTCTTAAACCTACCTACCATAAGAGTCGAATTGTACTGGTGCAAGGTGTCCACTTTAACTAGTGAACAGCATATACCAGGCCAACTTCTCACAATATAGATGCCCTATATCTTGTTAGTACTGCCTATCAGTTATGCAAAATGTTACAGCACTATTCTTAGATACATCATATTAAATATTAAAAGGCATTCACATTATATGAGTAATTGGTTGCTGCTAAAATAAAAGCGTCTTCCTTTTACCACACTGCCAACGATAGATTTTGACTGGCTTGGAATGCCTGGTTTTTAGAATGAACTGAGCCTCATTCCCAGCACCAGCACCAGCATGGGGATGACTTTGCTCAGATGAGGGACAACACGTTTAAGGGTCAGAGGCCAAGTTCTGTATTTAGCAGACTAGCACGGCTGAAAGCAAAATACCCACACAGGAGGGTTTCTTCCTGATAGGCTTGCTCTGGCACTTCGACCTTGGAAAATATTCCAAAGGAGGGGGCTAGAATGTAGAGAGAGGTAGAGAAGCTTTGCTTATTATTTTTGGCAAAAGACCAGGCAGGTTCTATGAAGTCATAAGAGAGAAGGAGGGGCAGCAGCGTCTGTGGGCCATGTGCAGAGAGGAGCTTGCCATGCATACAGAAATAATGGTTTTAACTTAAGATTACTGTGCCAGGGCTAAGATAAGGAGGCAATGAAATTAAGTCTGCATTCATGCGCCATCATGTTAAAATAGTACAATAGCTAAAGGAATTGGTAGTTGGTTATTGGATTAATGTTTTTTAGTTAGTTCAATGTGCTTGTACACCAAAATTTACAAAGTGGTACAGTCCAATAGTATTGGATATGGCCTCCTTGATATGGATTCCCCTAGCTATTTACCTCCTACAAGTCTGTTTGTGCCCAGCTGACAAAAAGGGGGTAAATATTGTCGACAGGAGGTCACCTGCTTAGGTTACCTACTGTCGAAGGGGGGTAGGACACTAGCTCCTGGGCAAATTAAGGGTAAGCACAATTAAGTAACACACTGTATCACTGTATTTGTTTTTGTTTGTTGTTGTGTTCTCTCTCTCTCTCTCTCTCTCTCTCTCTGCTGTCTAGGAGCAGCCATGAGACAATTGGTTGGGCTCGCTTTAGTCATTCATTTCACAGGATGCTGTGAATATGTTCTTAAATAAATAGAGACAAAGCACCTCACCAGTGCACGTCTAATTGGCTATTAAGTAATACTGTTTGAACAAATTGTTAGAATTAACAAAATGAATAAATAAATACGCCATGTTACTGCCCATCCTGTCTGTAAACTGATAAAATTGGAATTAGATAAGGATGAAAGGATGGGTAGAATAGACTGATGTTCCCTTATCTGACTTTTAAGGGGAACTATATGTCGGTGGTTTTTGTTCAAAAATCCCAGGTGGCAACACCATTATTGTTTATGTTATTCCCATGCTATATACAGTTTTACAGAGGCATCACTAGTCTCTTATCAGTTAGTCTGTGTAATTGAGCTGACAGCCCTTATTAGAGCTGGTGAATAGGTTTTTCCCCTGAATATGATGTTACATAGTCCAGATCGTGAAAGGTAGGATGCACAGGGTTCACAATGTTAGGAAAGATGCCCGTGTGATCCTCAGCAAATATTTTGAAGGAAAATATTGCTTTATAGGAGTTTGTTTGCCACAACAAGTTCTGCTGGAGAAATTCATGTACCCACTATGTTAGGTTTAATTTGTCAGTTATTCATGCAGTAAGGATCCCTGTTAAATTAGCAGTTTTAGATTTTCCCGCCGCGCCTATAACATGAGAGCATGGTCATAAGCGCAAAATGTAGGTGTTTTTACGTAAGAAAAATAATTCTAGAAGTGTCTGCAGTCCTGTACAGTAGTGGAAGGTTCACAAGTAGAAGTGTTGTGAACTATATGACTTATGAAACACAAGTTTGCTAAGACAAGAAGCACAAAAGAATAGTTGTTTTGAAAATTCCCTTTTTGAGGTTCTTCAGATAAATAATATAGGAATACACAAATGTAAGGATTCAGAGTATGTCCGTATTGTTTTTCTTTTTCCCTCAGAATTTAGTAAATGAACACAGACTTCCCTGGCTGCTTGGGATTGGGAGAAACAAATCAAATCGTGTAACGTTTTACCCTTGTCAGTTCACTAAAAGTTCCTTTTATACTCGTTAATAGGTCCAGGGTGTTTTTTACTCTCAGATAGTTGAAGTGGTTCTTGGGCATCCTGCTAATGTATGGAGCGCCCCGAGACTAAAGAAGTTTTCTGAAATAGAGTATACTCTCTGTTGATAGATTATTTGTATGCCTTGTCTAAAGATCTTTGTTCTGTTCACCAATAGATATCTGCTGCCCTACAACCATTGCCAGAGGGGCCAGGACATCAGATCCAGCCTGAAGATTCAGCGAAAGCCCAGCTTGGAGTCGAGGTGGAGGGAACCAGCACAGGTGTTGCTGGCAACTAGGACCGCAGTGAAGGTAGAAGGCCGGAAGCACTGGGTCCATGTGTACCCCTACCACTGTTGGATAATTGACGGGGTCACAAATCAGGAAGGAGAGCTGATTCCTTGCTTTGTTCCTTTTTTCCTGATGCCCAGCTGAGAGAGGCACAGACCGACAAGGACAGCAAGGAGGCTTTGCTTGAGGTGACCCCCTCTGAAACGAGGGTTGCTTCAGATACTTCAGTCCCAGTGCACCGAGCCCCTAAGTCCCGGTCCCCAACTGAAAGTGAGCTCGCACCTCTGTTTGCTGATCAGGAGGTGCTCGGGCGTGATAGGTACAATCTGCAGCCCCAACGAAAGGACAGTGCACCAGCAGAGCAACACAGGAGTTAGGGAAGGACTTGAGTTTAGGGTACAGGTGCTGTGCCTCTGGTGCCTGTTAGATTAGAGTGAAGAATACTGGTGCACTGCCTGAGACACTGGACAGGATCGTTGAGGGTGTTTGCCCTGGAGGGTGATTGCCCTATCCTGAAAGAAGAAACCTTTCCCTTAGCCTGGGCCGTGATTGTTTTTCTGGGTTGCAAGTTGTGCAGCTCCACCGTGGGAGAAGTGAACACTTGATGAACGATAAGAGCCTGCCTGTGAGGCTCAGACGGACACAGGGAGAAGACTCCCCTCTGGCTGGTTGTACAGTGGCTTCAATTTCCCAAGTACTTTTTTTGTTAACAATGTACCCCTTTGGTCGTCCCATTTTTGAGGAGGAGCAGCCATTTGTGGCTCCTCGTCCTAATTCCCATGGCCCCGTTTGGTCCTCCTGGTCCCCCAAAACAAAGATTGTTTTTGTGACAATATGTGTCTCCCCCTGAATATATCATTGGTACTCTAGCCCTCATAAAGAAGAACATTGGAAGGTCTATCAAGATAATGTTTTTAACTTGGAATTGGACTGGGTGGTTTTGAGATTTGCTTTCTGCTTGGGGTTGGAAAATATTGACAGTTCTGTTTGTGATAATAGCCATTATTTTCTCCTGCTATCTATGTGTTCATTACAGCCCGATGCTCTGTTCCCTATGTATTTCTACTTGTACCTCATGTATACCAGTTAAAAGAAATATTCAGAATATAAATGCCCACCTAGCAATGGATCAGGAAATGAATGAATTTATGAGAATAGATGTGCAGGATAACTTCCATGCTCCTTCCAAATCATAGAGATGTCTTCAGCTAATGCTAAAAGGGCCGTCTGTGGAAATCGCAGAAATTGCTGTTAGCATAAGCTGAAGCCATTTTTGGTTGTGGCGTCCATTTTGTTAGCCATGTGTTAGCCATGTGCTTCTCCCGCCTTCACTGTTGCTTGCCTTTCTATTCTGCTTGAGTCATCAATTGTAGTTAACTCCTTCAGTACTGAGCCAGAGCAATGTATGCTCAGAAAGGCCTGAAGCTGCTAGAATGCACCTGTTTTAGAATGTAACTATCAGGCTATTCCAACTGATGTAAGCAGTTCTGTTTCTCCTCCCACTCTGCTGACAAAGTGGTTTCTATCTGTCCATGTTAGTCAATAGCTATTCCTGTGTATGCCTGTACCTCCCCTTTGAGTCTCCATGCTTACTCAGCTGTAAACAGGGTATATAAGACCCTTGGTTTCTGTATTCTATGGACTACCTCCTACAGTGCCTGAGGGTGCTGTATTGATGTAGTCCCACTCATGAGAGATTAATAAACTTGTTATTTGATATTCCAGCTTCCGTGCCAATCTCTACTTTGTTGGTTTAAGGACCAGTGGACAGATAAGGGTGAACCCCTGCACCGGTGGGCCCCTAAAAAGGCTCATTTCCACACATGGGTAGAAATACAGACCGGGGTTTAAAGGGCGTGCTTGGTTTGCTGTATACACTTAAACCCTGCTCTCTCAATAAAGCATCATCTGTTACCCCGTGTGTACCTCCCCTTTCCAAACTATCCAGGTCCCTCAGTAGGTCTATATCAGAAACCTGCAGTGCAGTAGTGTCCTCAATGGCCTCAAAGTGCTGCCCCTCTGTTGTCCTACCAACTGAGAAATATTTGGCCAATCTGAGTTTGCGGGTTAATTTGAAACAGTCAATCCGGGTTTGAACATAGTCCATATCCTCTGGGGCGCAATAAGAGAGACCGCGTGACAGAATTTTGGTTTCTTCTGCGTTTAATGGTAAATCAGACAAATTAATTATACTGATATTACTGTCAATCGTTTGTTTTTCTTGTTGCTTGATTTCTTGTTCACTTGATCTCCTTGACCTGCGGTCTTTCCTCTTCCTCCCCTCGGAAGGTTCTTTCTTGCCCCCGTAAAGGTCTTAAATTTGTGTTCCTGTCCCACCGCAAAAAACTTAACTCATCCTCTACAGAGGGTATACTGTTAATCTGACGCATGTCCTCATTGTCAGTGTCCGCTTCAGAGCTGATCTCTGAATGATTCTTCGTTCATTTGTACTGCGCTATCTCTTGAACCGTTTGCCAACTTCTGTCACCGAATATTCTCAAACCACTTTGAGAATGTAAAAATTTGGCCTCTCTGATAGTCCAGTTTATCTCTCCTGAACTTTACTGCCTTCCAGTCCTTGACAGTTTGCTCATACTTTTTTACTCTTTCTTTGCATCTCCATTTGTAACTTTTTAATGGTGTCCTGCTCTGGTAGCTTACTTAGTTGCTCAGAGAGTGTGTCAATTTCTTTGAGAAGGGCTTGCCTGTCAATATCGACATATTTTATTAGGATTGCCAACATGCACTTTGATGAATCTGCATTGTTTATATAATATTAAGGGTAATACAGATCCTCAGAGAATCCGGGTCCGGTTAAAAATAAAAGACCCTTTTAAAATGTAAGCTTTCCAAGATAGGACAGGGCCTGGGGGTTGGCAAAATTGAAATTTTGGGGGAAGAAGGCATGCAGCCTCCCCTTACAAAGCCATTTTAAAGCCCCGGGAACCCCATCCCTAGGGCATTTCCTTTCAAACAGGAAGTTGGTGCACAGCCCCTCTCCCCTAGCCATTTTTAGGGCGCAAGGACCCCATCCCACAGGGTTGATTTCCATTTTAGTGGCAGGGAGGCTTGCCTACCGCCACCTGAGTCTTAATATGTTCCCGGGACCCCATCCCGCAGGGCAGATACATTTTTTAATTGGGAAGGAAGGCGTGAGCCCCCCCTCCCCCAAACCACTGTATGGCCCCAGGGACCTCATCCCCTGGGGCCTAAGGTATTTTTTATTTGAGAGGGGGGCATGGGGGCCCCCGTCCTTGAGCTATCCTTTAGCCCCGGGGACCACATCCCAAGCGGCCTGATGGCAGCCGTGTCTCGAGGACAACATCCTCCAGGACCAGCAGTGCTGTTCCTTACCCAGAAGAGTGTGGGCATGGAATACAAATTTAATTCCTTGCCTGCACTCTCCCGGGCAGGGAACACTGCTTTGCTCCCGCCCGACAGGAAAAGAGAAAAAAGCTGCTCCCACCTGGGTGGGAGCAAAGCAACAGAACCAGTTCCCGCTGCTCCCAGGATGAGTGGTGGCTGGGGAGCATGGGGGCTTTGGGCCTCCACCCACGGGTCCCAACATTAAACAAGCGTTGGCAAAGCCAATAGGTTTCGCCTATTCAAGATCTATTGGCTTTGTCAAGGTTTTTTTAAATGTTGCATAGCGGTGCAAAGTTAAAAAAAGACAAAGCGATATGACGTGGCCAGGCCGCATCATTTTGCCTCTTTTTTTTTTTTAATTCAAGCTATGCACGTACAAACAAGTTCAAATTTTTATTTTCCCTATACTTAATATGCAGTTTATATTCTTGAACAAATGCACACTGCAGTTACTAGTGTGTCAAAGTGTAGATAGCTGGAACACTGAGCATGCATGGAGAGGCTGTGGCGTTACGGCAGAGCTGCTGACTCTGGAGCTGGGAAACCAGGTTTGAGTCTCTGCGCCGGTTCAACATCTTGGGATTCTGTGCAAATCACTTATTCTCCCTGTGCCTGTAAAAATTAATGTGTCCTTGTGTAATGTAACTGGCGATTGTGTAAAATGCTCCAAGTCCTTCCAGTCGACTTCGCAATATATATAAAAAAAGCTATGATGGAGGTAGGCATCTAGCGACCGGGTGGAGAAGAGGCATGCAGTGATGGGAGTAAGGTGGTGGAAGGGACAGGCCAGCAACGAACGGGAAGGGCCATGCAGCAACGGAGGTGCGGTGGTGGTAGCGAGGGGCAAGCAACAAAAAGAATGTGGATGTTGGAAAATTAAAATTATAATAAAGAACGTTACTGGTGCGCAGCAAGTGAAAGGACACTGGCCGCGGGAAGCAGTACTTGGTCCAAGCTCCACAGCAGGGATGAATACTTGCAGTCGAGCAGGAAGCTGGACGCAGGAGGGGGCACTGACCAACAGGAAGAAAGGAAACAACAGTGATGTGGGAGCCAACCAATGGTAAGCACAAGTAAGTAATGGGCGGGCTATAAGCCCCTTTTAAGATTTGTATTTTCGTTACAAGCAGGGCACAAGCTCCGTGTAAGCGAAACATAAAAAAAGGTGTGGGTGTCTTTGGTGGACACAGGGGCATGCATGATCAAAGAAAAATGACCGGCCCTCGTCAGCACCCAGGATTGGTGATTATTGGGGAGGTGGCAGGGTCCGCGGGGGCCTTGGGGCTTCCTCGTACCGCCAAAAATGTGCATAAAATGTGGGTGTTCCAGGTGGGCCAGGACACCCACAAAAGAAACCTCAAAACAAAAACCAAAAAATAAATGAGCAGCAGAAGCCGCTCATTTATCACTCACTGCTCCATGCAAGAAGTACCTCATAATGCCATGCGAGGGCGTTTCAATTTTATATTGTAATCCTGGCGGTGCCCCTAGAAGGGGCAGGGGCACCACCAAGCATTTTTTAGTGTTATGGAGTGTTATGGAGGACGTTCAGCGAGCTGTGTTGCTGGTGACTAACTGTACCAGAAGTGCTGCCATCAAGTGAAGGAGGGGCCTGCACCTGATTTCCCTGTGCTGCGCATTTATAGCACCCTACCTCCTCCAGGGGGACGTTCAAGGAGCTATGTTGCTGGGTATTCACTGTCCCAGAAGTACTGCCAACAAGTGAAGGAGGGGCCCGCACCCGATTTCCCCGCGCTTATAGCGCCCTACCTCCCCCGCGGTGTAGGACGTTCAGGGAGCTGTGTTGTTGGGGACTCACTGCCCCAGAAGTGCTACCGTCAAGTGAAGGAGGAGCCTGCACCTGATTTCAATGAATGCTTATAGTGCCCTACCTCCTCCTGTGGTCAGGGGACGCGACCAGGCCAAGGGTAGGCCCATCCACGCCCATCAGAACCCGGAGGAGGCTGGGCCGCCCCCCCCCGTTTCCCAAACTTGATTGACCCTTTTGCCTGAATCCGCTGGCACACCCATCTGACACAGGTACTGTGACTGTGTCGCCCCCGTGTGTCCGGTGGTCTACTTTCTCGTTACATTTGCTGGAGAGGAATCTAGCCTGTGCACCTTGGGTGCGACTGAGTGTCTACCTCTTGAACTCTATTGCTCTAATAGGGAACCATATGCCCTCCGTTGGGGAGGGAGGTTTGCTGTGTTACCAGACCTCGCCGCACGCTTCACCCCCTGGCCTGAAATTTAATTTCTGCCATTTCCATTCAAGTTTTCAAGACTATGTAGCCACGGGCCAGTGGGGGCTGGATGCAATTGTTCAATCACCAATGGCTGCAAAGACGTACTTGGACTCATTGTGCTGCAAGTTATGCAAACTGGAAAAGGGCCGAATAGAGACAACTAATTGGCAGTGTACTGAGGTGTACCAAGATCTCTAAATAGCCAGAACTCTTTCCCTTGAGGTATTGACGGTAACTGATCTAAGACTGTCACAAGAATGATACATCTTATTGAGGTTCGTGCATGGAAGCTGCCTGTTAAAAACTAGACTCCATTTTCAGCACTCATTCATGTACTTGCTATATTGCTCATTGGTAAATAGCACTAGGGGCGAAAAAGACTTGTTTTGGCCATTTACACTATTGAATTGCTCATTTGAACACAAGAGCCTGCTCTTGGAGAAGGGGTGACGTTGTGATTTATGATTTGGACATAAGAATGGGGAAACGCAAAGCAATTGAAGCAAGGGGAAAACCCCAAACATAATGTGAATCGCAGAGGGCTGTTGCACAATGGCCAAAATAGATGACCTAATAGAAGAGGTCGAGTATATGCTGAGTGAGAAGGCCAAACACCCCAAAGTGGCAACAGCAAAAATAACCTCCTTTTATGCAAAGAAGGGAGGGGTCCAGCAAAAGGACAAATCAAAACATGAACACCCTCTAGATAATGCGGTGAAGCGATTGGGCCATGTACCCCAAGCTGTAATACCTATTCCTATTGATATAAATGTAGTAGCCCCAACTCAGCCACTGGGCTATTCTACAGAAGAGAGCAGAATCCCACCAGGACCGGGTGGGGGGAGGGAGGGTCCTTTGATTTCCCTATACAAATAGATTTACACCCTTGGCAGACAAGGAGTGAAATACTACAGCCCCCGGGTTAAGTCTTAGTAGCTCTAATTTTGTAATCCAAGGGCACACAGTAACAAAAGCAGGAAACCAAGTGGGAGTAGAGCCAACCCAACTACAGGGAACTCAAAGGTGTACTTGTAACGCTGCAGAAATGAGGGAATTGACAGTGAAGATTAATATCTTAACTACTGAAGTTTCAGAATTAAAGGGGCTAGTAAAATCTTTGAGGGCACAATTAAAGGGTTGCGAAGGGCTACCCTGTAGTAAGAGGGCTGAGAGAGCATTGCGTTACCTAAATCAGCACATTTACACAACCAAACATGTCCAACTATGCATAGCTCTCAGTGTTCCCAGTGCCAACCTTCAAGACCAGGACAGCACAAAATGGTTGCTGCCAACCAGAGACACATTTCTGCCCTCCTGCTGCTGAGCCAAGCTCGAGCAGGGGAAGGCAGATCAATAGGCATCCTGTCACAGGGAGGTGTGACCACCTCCCAGACAGGATTTAGTCGATTGGGACCGGGTGGGTGCGCTTGCCAGCGCCACTAAGTCTGCATGAGGAGCATATTTGGTGTCCCTGTGCATAGTCCAGTTCAAACCACTCCTGGGAGCCGTTGGCTCCTACTCTGGTGCGAAACTGGACAAAGGACATGGGAGTAACCTCCCCCCTGTCCAGACCCTCCCCTGGGAGGGTCCCCTGAATCTTCCCAACCCTTTCCCTAGGGTACTTAAGGGCTTACCTGGGTGTAGGTCCCTAGATTCGTGGTGAGATAAGATTCAGATCAGACACCACTTCTTCTACCGTCTGGGCACTCTGGACTTCGCTGGACTTTGTTTGGGCCTGACTTCATCTCCCTTCCAGTCTGTTGCATCGTCTGTGCCTGTGCATCATACAGAAACCTTCCAAGGCCTGTGAAGCATCAAAGACACTTGAAGGAATCTCCCTTGGAGTGAACGAGTCACTCCCCTGCATTCACAGGCACCGCAACTAAGTCGACCGGTCTTCTGATCCTGAGCTCCTCCAGAATCCAAAGGCTCTGCAACACAGGTGGTGGTTTTCCAAAGCTCCCGAGGCCTGCCCTGCCCTCTCACCAAGTTTGAGGCCAGTATCCCTCGTGGGGGTTGCGATAACCGAACCCCTGTGCACAGCGTCAACTTGCAGTTGCAAAGACTTGTTGACTTCTTTCCAAGAAGATCTTCGGGCTCCACGTAGCCCCCACCTCAAGCATCTCCAGAGACCAGAGACTTCAGCCACACCGCACCGTTGTGCAACGTGGCCTGCATCTTTTGGTGAGCTGCTTGAGGTCCTCTTGCGACTCCAGTGCCTCCGGCCTGTGGGTCCATTTGAGGGTCACACTTGTTTCTTTTGGGCTCCCCTGATTGCTCGGGGCCTGCCCTCACTCCCCTGCTTTTGGTGAGTCCCCTGGAACTTGCTGGTCCCAATGTTGCTCCTTCTTCACTTCCTGCGTTGGTTGCATTTGCCAAGGCTTGTTGGTGCTCCCGCCGGACACCGACCCCTCAGCACTCGACATCCTTCGTGGGACAGCTCGTGCAAGGCTCCTGGTCCTCCTCAGCATCGCCTGGTCCTCACAGCTGCAGAGTCAAGGTCATCTTTATCCATCCTGCAACACCCGACATCGGAGGGCATTCGTCTTCCAAGGCTCCTGGTCACTCCTGAGTGACAGACTCTGTCCCCTCTGCTTGCAGATACCTCTCATCTAGAATCCACCTTCGGATACCACCAGACACTTTCTCCTTCTTCAGCAGCAGTACTTTCCTGAAGTTCTCCATTGGGTTCGACTGCGGTTTCCGACACCACTTCACACGTATGCACCTGGCTTCCCTGGTGTAGGTAGCATGGGTACTAGGGTATCCATGGGTGGGGTGGCTCTCCAACTTTCTGTCTTCCACGGAGTCCGCTGGGAAGGGTCCTTAATCTTTAAAAATCCAACCACGACTTACACGTAGAGTTGTACGGAGCACGCGGTTGTGTTTCCACACTGCACACGTTCTCCGTGGGGTTCCTATCTACTCACCTTGGGTGGTTCCTTGGGTCCCCGCACGTCTACGTCCTCTCGACCTGGTCTTGACCCGAGTCGTGGTTCTTATACCACTTTCTTAGTATATGGTTTGGCCCCCCCCCCCGGGGTTCACTGTGTATTTTGTGCTATTTATTGTGTTTCTTTGCTAAAGTATTGTGTGCATTGTGCATATCTCCGGGTAGGAGATATTTCTATGTGTTAGAGAGTATCATATAATTAATACATATTTTTATAAATACTTTGTGTGGTTCTTTTTCACGTAATCTATACGATAAGATTGCATTCTGGTAAAACAAGCCGGTTTTACACACCTTCTGGACTAAGCCTGAAGGCTGCTCTCCACAGCTACTGCTTAGAGAGCTTTCTAAGGTTGTCTAAGACCTCTTAAATCACCATAAGGGTTGTCTGGACTGGTGCAAGGTGTCCACTTACATAAGTGTACATCATATCCCAGGCCAGCTTCTCACACTGAGCAAGGGACCTTGATGGGCAAACCCAATAAGACCATCAAATACAGAGGGTCTTAGCGCTCTAAGGATAAACCAATGTCATCAACCATCTAGAGCTTCACAGCACCAAACATCACATCACCAGATGGGAAACGTATGCATGCCATATAGAAAGGCCAGCATAGGGAAGAACTGAATCCTAACCACTTACTTTAATAGCAAACTCACAAACAGAACAAGGGAACACAGAGTGTATTTAACAAATGTTCCAAAGATAAATCAATCGAGTCGAAAAGATGGTGACACCCATAAAAACAAAGTTATCTACTGGATTAGGCACAACTGGCAATGTTTGTCGGTTGTGCGTTCAGATATAGTGAAGGCAGAACGCCTACAAGGTGAGAATGGAAATAATGATACCATTGCCCTAACTGATAGTGACAAAGCAATAGTGGATGGTCTGATTGTTATGGTCTTAAGATCCAGTGCAATGCTACAATGGACAATGAGGTTTAAACCGCACAGACCACTTTCTGATTTAGATTATCCACTGAAAAATAGCCATACTGCAACCACCAAAGTATCCTAGAGTCTAAACATGATGAATCTTGCGGCAGTATACTGACTAAGCAATTTGACACCAGCTGATCAAAGTATCCTAAAATCACCATGTGACCATGACCTAAAGCTGGAGGGAATGCCAGCGATGAACCTAGACAGAATTGTGCATTAGTCAGCACAGAGTATAGGAAGTAGGGAGCTAAATAATATCCCTGATATGGAGGCATGGCAAGACGTTTTATTAGATATCCTCAGAATATTGGATCGGGAACTCATAACCCTGATCTCATGGAACATGGCAGGTCTAAAATCCAAGCTTTTGGATCCTGATTGGCATAAGTACATAGACCAATTTCACCTCTGCCTCTTTCTAGAGACTTGGCCAATAGACCCACCAAATTAGGGAATATAAACTTTCCCCATCAATGCAACCCTCTCTATGACTGGAAGGCCCTCTGGGGGGCTGGTTTTATGGGCAAAAATCACAAAAATGTTGATATCAGTGTTTATCATAGATTCACCAGATATTCTGGGAGTAAGCATAAGCGCCAAAGATACGACTTCATTGCACCTGTTTAATGTGTACATTAGACCACAGAGAAGCAATTTGGAGTCACAGGTCATAGAAACACTAGATAGCGCCCTTAAACATATAGCTCCTAATGACACAATTATTATAAGCAGCAATTTAATTGTACGTATGAACCAATAAATAGCCTAGAATTAGTAATGGAGGATGAGGACATGGTTAGAGGCATTCCCCAATTGGAGGCTGGCCCACCTGTGCCTTGCATTGTAGCAGTTATACAGTTGGTAATTAAGAGCATGCAATGGCAGGATTAGTTCTGATAATAATGATAATACCTCTCTATATACATTGAAAAGGGGCAGCGCCCAATCATAGATAGACTATGTATTACATAGTATAATTACATGGCATAGGATCACTGCCTTCAAAATAGATGCTAGAGAAGACAGCGACCACTTCCCTTTATAACTTGAAATGACAGGCTGCTTGTCACAACACGATCATTTGGCAAAGATATTTTGTCAATTCAACCAACGATTAGAAACAATCGTAGCACGGTCAAATGGCCCTGAATTCTTAATAACTTAAAGACCATGATGAATATTTACAATGCTTTTTCTGAGGTGGTGGGCTCCCATGTCGAGTATGTTCCATCTGTATCTTTAACTATGACCATCCACCAATCTCTGGTTACCACTCTAAGACTGTTTCTAACACAACTGCCGGATCAAAAAAAAAAAAAAGGCACAGCGTAGGAAGAGTTTCCTCATGTAATCGGGGTGGGAAGAGTTTCCTCGTGTAATCCGTGGCATACTGCAGAATACAAAGAGGCCAAGACGTTTTTACTCAGACCCCTAAAGACTGAAAATGCACTAGTGCTTAGAGAGGCAAGGGATAGTTACAAGAAAGCATTATTCAGAGCACAAAGAAGTTGGGAGGAGATGACCTGAAATGGCCTGCTGCAAGTGGCAAAGTCCAAAGCTACCTTGGTATTTTGGGAAATAATTTCTCTTGGAAGTAAAGACTCTACCACTTGCACAGAGCATTATCTGGACCCTGCCACTTGGATCCAACACTTTACTAACCTCTAGTACGAAACGGCAGAGCACCCGCACAACTCAAATGGCTCCTGAATAATTTTATAAATACAGGTATCGAATATACGGTCCACTTCAGTTTAGAAGAAACGATGGAGGAAATTGATGCTAACAAGTTGGGAAAAGCTCCCAGTTTGGATAAAATTCTGGAGGATTTGTTTAAACATGATAAAGAAGTTTGGGACCCTTACGCCAACTTAATTAGTAATGCGGTCGCATTGGGAGCACCTGTCCCTTCCACATGGAAAGAGGCCGAAATAGTACCAATTTACAAAAAAGGGAGCACACATGAACTAGGGAATTACAGGCCAATCCGCTTCACAGATGAAATGAAAAAAATCTATGCCAGGCAAGTCCTGAATAAACTGGAAGATTGAATCAATGACAATAACATACTAACAGTCTATCAGGCAGGGCTTAGGACCCGCACAAGTACAATCGACCAGGTCTTCAGGCTTTTATGCATCCTGTGGAAATATATTAAAATAAAGGGTGGTCACATGTATATTGCATTTATAGACCTGAGGACGGCATTTGACCTTGTCCCACGAGGGCTCTTATGGGCCTCATTAAAGAACCAAGGTATTCCTGAAGACATCTTGACCCAGATAATCAGGTTACACCAAGGTAATTACGCCAAAGTCTGTTGGGGTGTGAATGGTGATATTACGGAACCAATCCCAATTAATAGAGGAGTGAGGCAGGAGTGCGTACTCGCACCTACCCTGTTCTCACTCTATATCAACAATGTTGTTGACCACCTCAGGAAATGTAGTCACAATTCCCCAAAGCTCTGTGGGACCCCTATTCCTGCGTTACTTTTCACGGATGATATCATTTTGGTTTCACGGACGCCAAGGGGGTCTCCAAAATCTTCTTGATGGATTCAACACATATTGTGTTGGAAAGGGACTAGAAATAAACATCAGTAAGACTAACTCCATATGACTTTCAAGAGAAATCTTACAGCTGGCAAGCAAACACTGGACCATGTATCAAACTTCAATTATTTGGCAGTAACACTCTATTCTAGATTATCATGGAACCCTCAAATAAATAGTGAAAAAATGGTCCTCACACACGGTTCAAGGGCTATTTCTAATAAACACTGCATGTCCACGATCAAGATGACCTCACCGGCCCTAGAGATTAACAAACACGAGGCTCAAGCAGCAGCTTTATAGGGGGCGGAGCTGTGGGGCACAGGTAATACAAAACAGCTTGCCCTTGGCGAAAAATAGGTTTATGAGAGGTCTATTACGACTACTAGCATCAACACCATTAATACCTATGTACCACGACAGACCTATACTCTATTGGATAAGATTCAAACTTAAACATTAAAAAAAACCTCTGCAGAAATTACAAATGCTACAAAATGCTTTGACATGCCTACTTTTGGGCATTCTTAAACATCAATCTTTCTTCCAGGGTCTGGTCAAACTACACTGGCTCCCAGTTGACAAAAGGATCAAGTTTAAATCATTATGCATTTCTTTCAAAACGCTGCAAAATGTTCGTCCTGATTATTTAAAACATCGCTTTACCTGGTACACTCAATCCAGAAATTTGAGTTCAACTACTGCCAAGCTCTTAGTGATCTCCAAAATAAAAAGAACTCACAGGGGTGGAAAAAGCTTCATCGCAGGAACAGCTAAATTGTGGAACTCACTCCCTATCATGCTAAAGGACAGTCCTAATCTATGGTCCCTCAGGAAAGCACTAAAAACGTGGCTTTTCAGCAACTAACACTGGGGCATATTAACAAGGCGGCGTTAATGAATTATCGCCGCTTTAGCGTCCGTTTTCGGACGAAAAGCGGCGATAATTTTATCGCCGAATTAACAAGGACACACTAGCGCGTGATTCCTGACTTAGCGTCCGTTTTCTGCACGCCTCCCATCGCATCGCTAATGAGATGCAAAGGGGGCGTGCCTGTGTAAACAACAGGGGGAAATATCGCTAACCCAGGTATCGCCATATTAGCAACGTGGGTTAGCGATATTTGAAATTGCGTTAAGTATGCCTTAACGCAGGAATTTAACGTCTGCTAAATTCCTGACTAAGGCATACCTAACATGGGGGGTGTATTGTGTGGCTAAGACCACAGGCCCTATCGCCAAGTATATCGCCGTTTTCCATGGGACATCGCTGGAAAACCAGCGATGTTCCATGGAAAACATCGCTATCACTGGAAAATTATCGCCTTTGCGCTAAGCGTTGTTAATACAGCGCTAGCATGGCGATAATTTCCAGCGATAGCCGGCGATAGGATTCCTCACGCTAAGCACGGCCAGCGATAATTATCGCTGGCCGTTGTTAATATGCCCCTCTGTTCCTTTGAATTTCCAGTAGTTTCACTTTTCAGAAGCAGCGCCAAGATGCCTATGGTAATTGAGCGCTTTATAAAATTAAAATCAAATCAAGATTATGGACAACACAGGAATTGGCACATTACAGAGAAGGTCTCAGAGAATTGCTGGAACTTGATAGAACCCTTGGCTTGAGCATGTCCAAACTCGGCACACCAAGCTCGGAATATCCTCTTATTTGACTGAGCCACAAGCATTATTATCAGGTTCCAAGAAACATTTGAAACAAGTATACTGGGACTACGTTTTGAATACTCTCCACTTTAATCCAAGTTTAAGCAGGCTGACTTCGCAATTTCTTGCTGTTAAGCCGAGCACAAGCTTTAAGGAGTTTTTAGACAATGTCCAGCTCTATTTGGCAAGAATATTGCACTTGAAGTTTCGTTATGAAACTCTTCAAATCAAAGCCTTCACTACAAAGTGGAAGTAGCATAACAAAACTGACGATGAGTCCATTTGCACTTTATGCACTTTAAGCAGCACTGAAAATATTGCACACATCTTGTTCTTTTGCACGGCCTATGATAGGATTAGGAAGAAATGGATCCGTTCACTCTGTAATAAAATGGCGTTCAGGAAACATCAAGAAGCTCTAAGAGTCCCGAAATATAATACAACCCCCTACACAATTTTTAGTCTGAGTAGATATCTACTTGCAGTTAGATTTGCATATGACAAGATGTGTTTGAAATTCTAATATGTTATGAATTTATTTATTGATTTTAACAAAATGATGCCTTGTAATAATATTGCGGGGCTTTCGCAAATGATCACATATGCACGAACTGTATTTTTTTTATTAAATGAAATGTAGAATTGTATGTATGCTTTTAATGGTTTTTAACCAAAATAAAAGTTAACTGCACTATTATGAAGGATTGCAGGAAGCACAGCAACCCCCGAGCAACATTTAAAAAAATCACAGTAATACTCCTGGGTCACTGAATCCATGACCCCAGGAGAGCTTACCATTATTTTTAAAGCTCTCTGAGCTGGAGCTGTATGCTCTTCAGCTGGAGTGCAGATACCCCTTGGTTCTATGGCTACATTTTATGGCCTGAAAATTGTTTAAAAAAGACTCAGATATGTTTTTTTTTAAATGCTTTATTGAAAATATTTTGTGACAATCACTATTATTAAACACTGCAATTTGTGATTTTCTAAAATATACATTTGATTATAGAGTTATTGGTGACCTTTTGACAAAGACAATAGGTCTGCTTTATATATGGGGTTATACATGTTGATGTGCTGACCCCTTGGTAAAGCCAATGGGCTTGTTTTTTTAAATTTTGGCGTTCTGACACTTTGACAAAGTCAGTATTGTAAATTTCCTTAGAGATTTGTACGCATTGGGGCGGGTCAGAGTTCGCTATGGTTTGGAAGGTGAATGTAGCCAATCTTTCCCGATAGAGAGAGGCGTACGCCAAGGCTGCGTACTCGCCCCATTTCTGTTTAATCTTTATCTTAATAGCTTGGGAGACACCCTAGCCAACAAGTGCACCAACTTAGCCCAAGAAGGACAGCCCACTTTTATACGCGGACAACACGGTTTTAATGGCCCGCACCCCTTTAGGTTTACAGCGAGTACTAGACGAGTTTGCCCTTTTTATGCGGGGTTTGGGGCTAAAAATAAACATTAGCAAAACTTTTATTATGAAGCTTGGGAAGAAGTCTTCAAATTGTAGAGAAATTTACATAGAGGGTTCGAAGGTCCTAGCTACACCTACATTCTCTTACCTAGGTATTCTATTTAACAAAGAGGGTAGTTGGATCAATGCTATTAAATCAAGGAGGCTTAATTTTGTTAAAAGTACCACAGCCTTATTGAACTTTGCCAGGAAATTGAGTATTAAATCCCTGAGGGAAACGATGCATGTTTACAAGGCCAAGTGTAAACCGACTGCTACGCATGGGTCTGAACTTTGGGGTTATTCTAATGTTGAACCATTACCCGTTACAGCTTGCAGAAAATGATTTTCTACGCACTCTTCTTGCACTGCCTAAAAGCAGTCCTACTTACGTATGCCACGCTGAACTGGGAGTGCCATATCTTACAGACATGATCAAGGTACAGCCAGTTCTTCTCTTGCACAAGATCTTGTCCTCGGAGCATACCACTCTTAACCGCTCTATTATTAAGGACTGTCTTACTTCTATATCAGCCTTGAAAGTTCCTTGGCTCAGATTCGTACGTGACTTCTTGGTCGACATTGGTCACTCTGATCTTTTCGTACATCCGGAGCTCACCAGCAATATTCAAAGAAAAGCTCTCAAATTAAAATGCCTTTCCCACCTAGAGGATATCAGGTTATCCACCGAAATTATGAAACCCTCGGTGAGGAAGAACCAGTTAATTTTGACTAGCTATGACATGCAGCCTTACCTAGTTAACGTAATGAACTATCGGGACAGATTTGTCCTGACTAGGTTTCGACTGGACATTTTCCACCATTTAACGACCTTCTCAAACATTAATAACTGGGCTTCTGATCTCCCGTTGTGTCCCTGTGATAACGTCTCCAAGCAAAGTACTATTCACACTCTATAAAGAGTTGAGAATTTTTTTTATCAAACCGCTGCTAAAACAACTTGGATTTGTGAAATGTCGCCCAGCTTTCATCTATCTGCAAACCTTACCAAGCTTGTACATATGTTTTATGTTGTCACGATATTTATTGGCTGTGATCAAACAAAGATTGCAGTTATAGAAATTCTATCACCTTGCATGGTGGTGCATGCTTGCTTTTTATCCATTGTGTATATACTTATTTATTTAATGTGATCAATACCTCTGTTTTTTTCAATCATGTGTTTTTATTCAAGTGATGATGTTTTATGTAGCTTTTATGATACACAATGTGTTTTCGAATACAGCTTATTTGATGATGACAAAGTCAGTAGGTCTGCCTTACTTAAAATGACACTCTTTATATTGTACACACAACAAAGGGTTCTGCAACTATCTCAGAAACATGATCGTTATTTCACACACTGAGATCTCTCTGGGAAAAGCACTGCTCTCACCCACATCGAGCTGTGGCATGCTTTATCATAGGGCTTCCCACACCCTGAACCCAAATGAGTCCAAGGTGTGCTTCTACTAATCAAAGTGTGTGAACAAAGATATTTTTAGGAATAGTTATTATGGGTGGAGTATATACTTCACGTCAACCAGAGATATAAAGAAAGAAAAAATGTTAAAACTGCCTAAAACTATCCTAAGATAGTCATTTTATTTGTACCTGGCAGTGGTCGGACTTTTCAGGGGCCTCAGATCATGGGAAAAAATGCACCCTGAGCCCCACGCCAGGGTTCCTAGAACTGTGGCACAACGCCTGACGATTGAGGGTTGTAATGTAGTGGATCCGCAGTTGAAATTCACTGTGGACCACTTATTACTTTTGTAATTTTTCTTTTTATGAGCCCGTTAATTGAGCAGAGGCGATACTTAGAGGTCCTGACAAATGCCAATACACCTCTTATAAGGGTCTAGTTGGCAGAAACATGTTGACCTATACTTAGTGACACAAGAAGTAGGGTCAGTTGACAACTGCAGTGTCCCTTCTCTCTTTTTAATCCTGACCAGGGCATGCATGAATAAAGTTGTGCGCCTGCTCTAGAGTCAGTTTTAATTACTTCTTAACTTATTGCATGCTCTGCGAGCCTCACCACCCTTTACTTCACCAAAGGGCTTCTACCAACTGTCTCAAAACATCTGAAGAGCTCTTCCTTCTCAGAGAGGGAGTTGTAGCCCGCACCGTTTTCAGCTGTCACGGTGCGAGGAGATACCTAATGATGAAGCATGCCACCTCTTGTGGGTGAGGGAATTCGTCCTAAAAAAGGAACCTTTCTGTCCAGCTAGGTTTTTCTAACTCTTCTTAAAACTAGATGTTTCTATGTGTGCTAGATATAGGAGTTGGGAGTGAAAACATGCAGGTCTCTAATTCTCCCCTGGCCCTCCTTTTGTGTTTACCTGAGACAGAAGGATGCCATCAGAGGAGGAAAAAGCACCCCCAAGAGAGAGCAGAACATTCTCACCAAAAATCAAAATACCATCAGGCAGGAAAGGAAACACAATCAAAAATGAGTATTGTTGACACAACTACGCAACCACCTAGAAAAAGGAGAGTCATCAGTCCGATAGACTCAGAAGGTCTTCATAAGTCAATACCCAAGGGACAGGGAATTCACCGACAGAGATGGTGCAGAAAAGCCACCAACAAGATCAAGACCACAGAATGCAGCCACCCTCAAGAGGGGGTAGAAGGGATTAGAGGCCAGTGGCCCAAGAGATAACTGGCCCAAACAGAAACCACAGACACCTAGAACAGTGCAGGGTGGTTAGAAGTTATAGATAATTCCAATCTGAAAACTATTTACTTAATTTCCTATATACTAGATATGTTTAAATTGACTTAAATTGCATAAATATTTAATAACATACAGGACCAGTCCTGCACAACCAAGCCAGAGGGTTGGATGAGCTTAACAACATCCTGCCACAGTGAGGATAATAAAAGAAATAAACTTGCATTTATGAGATTCCGTCCAGCTGATATCCCAAGCCAGACAGCCGTCAGCGTCTAGTCATTGACACTGCATTTTTCATTGGTAGACCTTTACTTGAAAAAGTGTATTTGTACTTTTTAGTTAAGGTAGAGACATTGACAGGGTTCCTGTCACAGGTGTTCTTTCAAGACAGTGTTCATTGAGAAAGTGGAATGTTTTTAGAAACTTGGATTAGATCAACAACTTTCAACCTTTTTCCCAACAGAATGTTCTCCAGACCTCTGTCTTTTTAGAGGCATTGACAGTAATGTCAGAGTAATGTTACAACAGACAGTTTCTGCAACTTGAGTATATTGTGACAAGCACTATGAGTATAATGCTACAGCAACAACTGTGCACTGAAGAAAGAGCTACAGGAGGAAGTGTTGGCAGCTGTTCATGTCCTGATGCTTTCGTAATGGCAGTACACTCTGCCAAAAATATGAGCTTGAAATGGCATGGCTATACTCTCTCAATACTACACAGTATCACAGATTCATAGAGATAACTAGGTCTTATTTCTTCCATCATGGTTTTCACACTCACCAACCCATAATATGAGCACTGTTCCTAGTTTTTTCAGCACAGTTTATAGGAGCAGATAACAAGATCTTCATCAGGTGGAATTATGGGATTTTATTGCAAAATACTGCATTTGCTATTCGAAACCAACATAGGAAGTGATTAGTGGGCCAATTTATGTTCTGCTATATGTGGGAAAGTCAAAGGACTTGTATTTTCAGTCTTCTATCAACCATGTTAGCAGGAATCCCTGCACTTATGTGCTGCTCAACAAAGCTAAGCCTGGAGTAAAACGGACATCCAAGCAGACCACCTTTATTAGTATCTCAGAGAGTCTCTAGAAATCCTGTATCATTAGGCAACGCCAGCTAAATACAAAACAATCTGCACCATTCCTCCCACATCTCCTATACGCATCATCTTAAGTATCACAACATTTGCATAGCTTCACTAGAATGTAATGTAGTCTCGGTAGGAACTTGAACTGCACTTGTGTATATCTACTGTATTCAGATATTTCTGTAATTTGGTGCAATAGTAGTTCCAGAATTCATCTGGTATTAGTTATGCTAGATCCTTGTCCCATTGAGCCCCTGCCAATGGGGGTCATGCATGCGCAAGTTTGGAGATCGTCATTATCATTTCACAGAGGAAGACAGGATGCAATACAATTTGCATGTATCCACTGTCTGGTTGCTGAAAACTCAGCTTTGTTCTACCACTTTTCTGTCTTGAGATTGCTGTGGGTACATGGACTGCCTCAAACTGGATTTTAGTGATCCTTGTGGGAGGACACTAAAATTACTATAGTAAACTACCCACACACACACACACACCCAACCCAAAGAGCCCAAGTTTAGTATGCCAAAGAGTTCGGCCATCTTGAAAACACCCAAAGTGGGCATGGTAAGCCCAATTGGTTAGGGTATCCCCAGGGTCTTTCCCACCCACCAGCTCATGTCAGGAGTAAATGTGGCATCTCTAGGTATCCACTTCAGAACGCTCCTGTACTCCTGTAGAAGATCAGAAGAGTACTGAATCTGCTGTATGAGGCCTGAGAAGAGCCTACAAGACTGGGTCTGCTATCCGTCTTGTACCCAGGAAAAAAGTGGACTCCAAGGGTCATAAGGCTGATCTTCTGCTAAAACTACAGGTACACAACAAATTACAAGAGGCCCTTTCTAGCAAATACTCAGCTGACCAGTGGCAACTGGACCTGGACTGGACCCTCCTGTTAGCCTGTGCTTGCCACTCTCTGTGTCTCTAAGTGTATGCCCTGAGATCTGCAGGGACTTCAGAAGTGTAGTACTGTGGTGGATTGGAACTTTAAGGACTAAAGTCAGAAGGTAAAATCTCTGATGAGAATGAACCTGGTAAGTGAACGTGATACACGTTCCATTGAAGTCAGATTCAAATTGCGCCAAAGTCTTGTTCTAAAGTGATCATTGACTATCATTGGTTCTTTGTGCTTCTTGGCGCTATTTTTACTTAAAAATTGAAATACTCATACCACCAGTTCCCTTTATCTGATTTTTATTGTTTTACATTTCAACTTCATTACTATTCTTAGTACTGAAGAAATTGGCTCTAAGTTAAGCCTATCTGTTTTGTGCCTCAGCTAACAGGGAGTTGAGCTCAGGTTACTTTAGTGACTTCAAGGGTTCACCATGTCAAGGATTGTGCTTATTACTTGAGGAGGGCACTTACCCCACTCAACTAATAACCCAGTTTATTACAATATCCAAAAGGTATTTACCCAGGTATCATGGGTGTGGGTACATAGAGGCAAAGCTTTGGCATTTGCAATTTCAAGTGTGAACAACAAGTCCACTGTGGTAGTCCACTAACAGTGTAAATACTGACCAGAATGTAGGAGATGTTCTCCCATTGGTGTGTTTCCTGATGTGTACTGCTGAGGAGTTCACCAAAGTCATTATCCATCCTTGGGAAATGTTCTGCAAGCAGGTGCGTTTGGTGCCATGACACCTAATTCTACATTGCTTGGGCAAGCATTTACAGGTGCACAGAGTGTGTTTGACTCCTTGTTTTTGTATTCAGTACCATGTGGTCATAGTGTTTGCTCAAATCCAAACCCCTTAGCACCAAAGTGCTTTTGGAAAGCAGAAAAGGCTTCTTGCACAGCCATGATCTCCAGCAAGTTCATGAACTTGCTCTTGAGACCATTGGCCCTTCACTGTGAGGATGACCATGTGCGCTCCCAACTTTGTTGATGGTCACCTACAACTGAGGGTTGAGAAATGATCTGCCCAGTAACAAGTTTTTTGCTCCACCATTTCATTTTGTGTTCCAGCAAACACAGAAGATCCTCGCAATCCCCAGTTGCTGGTGACTATTGTCTAGCTAGACACTCCTGTAAAGCATACGTTTACACGTTCCAGAATAGAGCACTATATGATGCCATCATTCCCAACAGTGTCATTATTAGTCACCCTGTCAGAGGATGCAACATCCGGTAAAGGGGAGGCAGCCTCTGAAATGTCATCACTCTCGTAGCTGGGGTCGGCCTTCCTATTGAGTGCATGAAGCGTTGTCTCTAAGAAAGTGGGCCTTTTTGACATTATTTGTGAAACTTAATTGGCGGAGTAGGAAAATAACTTGTTGAGTGCAGGCAAGGCATTGTGCATGACTTTTACCCTTTACCAGCCAATTGTCTATGTAGTTGGCTTCACTGTGACATGATAGCTAGACATCTGGTAAATATTTGTTTATCTGTTGTTATTCTGAATGGTAGTGCCTTGAATTGATAATGTTTCCACTTACCACATACACTGGTGATGACCTGATGTATAGGGATGTGAATGTATGTGACTTTCAGGTTGAGTGCTGCCTGAGAGTCTTTAAGAAGAACAAGCTGGATGACATCTTGCAGGGTAACCGTCCTGATGCAATCTGAATTGATGCAGAGTGGCAGAGGGATCACAAGTCCAGGTCGGGCCTCTGAGATTCGTCTTTTTTTGGGATTAGAAAGTACAGAAAGTATGCTCCTTGTCCCCATGGATGCTTTGGCACTATCTCAATAGCCCTTTAGTAGAAGTGCCTGCATCGTTTTTATTCAGACGTTGAAATAGTCCTTGTTAATTTTGTGGGGAAGGGGCTAATGTTGGAGTACACCCACTGATCTAATGTCCTAGCAATGCAGAAGGCATAGCCCAGCCTCCCCCCGACAGGTGCTGAACAAGCCCATCACATTTGCATACACTGCTGTGTAGCGCGCAGCAATGGCCACATTGATCTTTTTTTTGTTTCCTTGTCAGGGGGTGGGAGGGTCAACAGCACCGAGCATACATGCTTTTTTTTCAACCAGTAACTACCACAAGAGAATCTGGCTGCACATGCCCACGGATAAAATGCATGCCTTGTGCACAAGTTTGAACCACCATTCTAGCCTTTACTGGGTCCTTAAAGTTTTCAGTGGAGTACTTTGATAGTCTTTGACATTGGTAGAAAATATGTACTCTTTTTAGTTTTAGATACATTTTCTATAAAATAGTTATCCTCTTCCACATTAAGCAAAACTTTTGCTATGCGGTTCTTACATTAACGGCATGATATATGCAGGTGTCATTAGGTGGAGATGCTTTTACTGGGGTATGGCGCTAAGGCTTTGTTCGTTAGAGTGTTCTTTCTGTAATTATGCCATGCACCTTCTAAGTGGCTAGTTGGTCTTGGCTCTTTGTATGCAGGTAATGGATCAGCGGAATTGCCTCATTTGATTCAGAATGTACAAACTGTGTTAGTGACATTGGTGGTGGTATACTAGGTGCAGTGTAACCACCAAAAATCCCAGAGAAGATCTGGGGAAGGGAACCAGAGGCACGGGGTGCTAGGAGCAGGCAGCCTCCACCATATAATGTTCAGCACAAATGGGGCCGCTCCCAGTTAAGTGACCTAGGTGCTACAGTTTTTATTTTGTGAGTGCAGGCATCTCACAAAAAGTGAAGGACTGGTCTCACACACCACCTGGTGTCATGCTTCATCATTGACCGGTCCTCGCCCTCCAGCATGTGGCTGATTGCAAGGTTCTCCGAAACTGTGACCCCGGTGCTATTTTGTATGTGTACATTCTTTTTTCTTGTTTTCTCTTTCAGGCTTTAATACGCACAAGCCGCATCTTAGTGGAGTGTGATCTAGATCACCCGACACAGTGGAACCCTCTCACCACAGTCTGGTATGAGTGGAGCCCGTCTTCATATTCTTAGGTCCTGATGCATGCCATGGACCCTACTGGGCCAACTGGCAGAAACATGTCGACCACACTGACCACGGTGGGGGGACAATAGAATCCCCAGCACACCAATCACTTATTTTAATCACCAAATAGATGCCATCTATATTAAAATTAATTTGACATCTATAATGGCCTTTTAAACTCACTTTTTGTCTGTAAGGGCCCCCACTTAGTTTAGAAGTGCATCCCTGTCGTCAGGTGTATGCCCGCCCTCTATCAAACCAAGTTTTTAGAGGGCGAGGACTGGTCAATGATGAAGCATGACACCAGGTGGTGTGTGAGATCAGTCCTTCACTTTTTGTGAGATGCCTGCACTCACAAAATAAAAACTGTAGCACCTCGGTCACTTAACTGGGTGCGGCCCCATTTGTGCTGAACATACTAGGTGCAGTGTCTGCTTTTTTTTTTCCTAATGTTTGGAAGCACTCTCATTTTCACTGAAATAGCCTCTATGAACGAAATTCTGTGCTTTTTAGAAGGAAGTGTTTTTCTGTCTTGTGGTGGCCATGCATTAGTATGGCCCCTGTCTGGGTCAATATATTATAGTCTTTTGACTAGCACCTGGTTAATAAGGCTTTTCCTACCGTGGGCCTTGATGTCGGTTTTGATGGATACCCTGGTGATTCAGCTTCTATAAAGTTAGAATCTTCCAGATATATAGAAATAGGATTCAGTTCCTGTTGGTACTCCAGTGTACTGGACAGCCCTCTCACAATGTCCACAGCCACTGTGGTGGGTAGGCAATCAGTAGAGTCCTAGTATGGCATTTCTATGTAGTGTGTCCAACTATCTATTTGATGCCAGATAGTTTTCCTGGAGCGTAAGACAATATATGACAAACCAGCAATCTTGTTGCGGCCCCTCAGTCAGCCGAGGTTACAGACAAAGTGGATGGTCTGACCACGGAAACTTGCTTTTCCAAGGAGGCAAATGTTAAACAGATGATGTTCCTCCCCTTCCTCCCAACAAATCATTCTTTTATGACCTGGTCGCGATTGACAAAGACGCGGTTGTCCAAATCTCAATATCTTGACACAGTCGGTGTTGTTTAAGTTCTACTCATTCCTGTGGAAGAAAATAATAATTCCTGTTGCCTGGCTTTGCAAGCTGTCTTCAGATTGCAATGGTAGCAAAGCACATCTGAGCCAGATGGCTGAAAACTGCAATATTAAGGTGGAATCTGTGTCCTGGTGCATTGTGGGGTCAGTGGATGGATGACAATTCATCTTGAAAGCAAAACTCCTTCATCAAAGAAAACCAATTTGCAGTGTTCTAAGCTCCACACTACAGGCAAGAGTGTGCAGAGCGTGTGATCTACAGCTACACATACTGCAAACCAACCTATTCATCAATAGTTCTGTTACAATCTTGTTATCAATATTGATCACAGAGAGAGATGTCAAAAAGAAGATCGTTTTCCTGCATCCTTCACAGGTTTTAGCAAGATTATTCTAAGGACCTCTCTTGCAGCTGGAGACAGTAGACTTGTCTTGAAGGCTTCTTCATATCTCGCCGGCAAGTACATGGCTAAGATATTCCATGTAGGATTAACCTTGGTGCCTTCCTACTTGCTAATGCTTTGATTGTAGCTATGATTTCTTCCACTGTCAGAGGTGCATTAGGAGGATCCCTGGCACCATCCTCTATCCAACCCTACCCAGCATTATCCTGTCTTGATACTCAGCTATCTTGTTCAGCAGTACCCACAACTCTGGCAGAGTACAACCATATACAGTAGTCCATAAAGGTATCTAGGACTGACTTATCTTCAAATCTACATTTCCCTTCAGGGTCAATGATGTACTTGACTGTGCAAATCTATAGCCCATCGAGGCAGCCAAGTCCAAGTTACACCATCATCTGTCGCCCTCTTCATATTGCCGTGCTTGGGTTCACTTGTGCAAATATTTGACTTCTGTGTCGGCAGGATCTTAGAACTAATCAAGGTTCATTCTAATATCCCACAGAGTGGCCTTACTGTGCACACTGGAATAACTATGCTCCAAAGTTAACAGCTCAACCAATCAATCAATCACTCAATCAGGGATTTGTGAAGGGCACTACTCACCCATGAGGGTCTCAAGGCGCTGGGGGGGATATCGGGCAGCTCTGAGTCATCCAAAAAGCCAGGTCTTGAGGCTCTTCCTGAATGCTTGCAGTGTGAGGGTTCATCTGATTCTGTGGAGGAGCTCATTCCAGGTCTTGGCCGCGATGTAGGAGAAGGCTCTTCCTCCCATTCTGGTTCTCAGGATGCGAGGGATTTCGGCCGAGGCGCGGTCGGCGGAGCAGAGGTTTTCTTGGGGGTTGTGGAAGGAGATTCTTTCATTGAGGTATTGGGGTCTGGTGTTGTGGAGGGATTTGTAGACATGAGTGAGCAGCTTGAAAGCCATTCTCTTTTCGATGGGGAGCCAGTGGAGGTCTCGGAGGTGCTGGGTGATGTTGTCTTGTAGTGGGATACTGAGGACGAGTCTGGCTGCGGCGTTCTGGACGGTCTGGAGTTTGTGGAGTAAAGATTTGTTAATTCCGGCGTAGAGGGCGTTCCCGTAGTCCAGTCTGCTGGTTATGAGTGCGTGGGTGACGGTCTTCCTGGCTTCAGGGGGATCCACTTGAAGGTCTTGCGGAGTCTGCGAAGGGTGTTGAAGCACGTGGAAGATACTGCGTTGATCTGTCGGTGAGGGAGGAGTTGAGTATGATGCGGAGGTTGCAGGCCTGGTCCTTGGGTGTGGGAGGGTTGCCGAGGGCGTGTGGCCACCAGGTGTCGTCCCACATGGAGGGGGTGGATACGAGGACTTCTGTCTTCTCTGAGTTGAGCTTCAGGCAGCTGCTGCTCATCCAGGATGTGACATCCTTCATTCCTTCCTGGAAGCTGTGTCTAGTGATGTCGGGTTCTTTGGTGAGGGAGAGGATGAGCTGGGTGTCGTCGGCGTAGGATGCTATGCTGAGTCCGTGTTTTCGGAGATGGTTGCAAGCGGGGCCATGTAGATGTTGAAGAGCGTGGGGCTGAGTGAGAACTCCGCGTTTGATCTCTGTGGGTTCGGAGAGGAAGGGCGAGAGTCTGATTCTTTGAGTTCGGCCGGCAAGGAAGGAGCGGATCCAGTCTAGGGCAGTTCCCTGTATGCAGGCGTCGTGGGTCTGGTGGCTAGTGTGCGGTGGTAGACGGTGTCGAAGGCTGCTGAGAGGTCTAGTAGGATGAGTGCTGCCATGTGGCCTTGGTCGAGGAGAGTGCGGATGTCGTCCGTGGCGGCTAGGAGGGCGGTCTCTGTGTTGTGGTTGCTGCGGAATCCCGATTGAGAAGTGTCGAGGATTGAGTTGGATTCTATGAAGTCCGTGAGCTGGTTGTTGACGATCTTCTCAGTGACTTTGGCGGCGAAGGGGAGGAGGAAGATGGGTCTGTAGTTCTTGAGGTCCGTCGGGTCTGCAGAGGGTTTCTTGAGGAGGGGTTTGACTTCTGCGTGTTTCCAGTCGTCGGGAAAGATGCCTGTTTCGAAGGAGCAGTTGATTATACGTCGTAGTTCAGGGGCTATGGTGGAAGCGGCTCTGTGGAAGATGTGCGGCGGGCAGGGGTCAGTGGGGGCTCCTGAGTGTATGCTCCTCATAGTCTTTGCGGTGTCTTCTGTGGTGACAGGGGTCCAGGCGGTGATGGTTAGCTGTTTGGCTTTGCTGGTGGCTGGTGTTGTGTCTGTCTCCAGAGTGTTTAGTTGAATAAGTAGTGCTTTAGGCACCCTGCCTCTTTCAACATGCATTCTTCCTTTCACCCCTGATATATACTTTAAAGGTTTCCCAAATCACACCCACACTAGACACTTCTCCATCATGAAAATCAAAGAATTTTATTACTGCTTTCTGAATATTAGATGTATAGACAGCATCTGTAAGCATGGCCAAGCAAAAGCATCAGACCTGACTTCTCTGTACTTTCGGTGGTATCTTCAGCATGAGCATAAACAGGGAATGGTCAGATAAAAGACCTAGGTAATACTTCTTTCTCTCATATCCACCCTGTCAGTGCATGGGACACCAATGAGAAGTCAAAACATAAAACAGAGTTATGCACAGTAGAATAAAATGTAAACTGTGAGTTGTGTGAAGTGCCATACATCCACCCGTTCATGTATTTCCATGATCTGTGCCAGTCCCTCAGCTGTCATAGGCAAGTGTTATGCCAAATGCCATTCTCCGTCTACCTGAGTTTTTAACATTGTATAAATATCAACTCCCTAAACAACCTGGATAGCCTGCAGCTCCCCACACTTTTGCATTATATCATCATCTATGTCAAGGATGTCTGTAATCCGGTGGTGGCTCTCCCTTCCCCTTTAAATGGGGAGGATGGAGCAGGATCGGAAACAAACTGCTGCTGCAGTCTAGTCTTTTCTACTGACGTCACCACATCTCCCTCAGGACGGGACAAATGGCAGCGCTACGGGGAGGAGAAGCATCGGAACCTGGCGGACGGAAGGAGCAGGAGGACGCAGGACGAGGAAGTGGAGGGAGAGGAGTGCCGAACCGAAGAAGACGCCAAGAACCCAAAAGCGGTGGAGATCATGGGAGACGGAGCGGAACTTTCGAGAGCAACCGACGGGAGAATGCTGGACACAGTTGAAGAGCCCAGCCGACCAGAAAAGCAGGCGGAAGCGGTGACTCCCTCTGCTGCGACCCAGGTGGGTCGCAGCCACAGGCAAGTCTTGTGGGCCGAGAGATCCATAATACGGAGGTGGTGGGAGATAATTCAAAGACCTGTGAAATGAGAAGGCTCGGGGACAGGGAGCAGGGTTAAAGCGGAAAAGAAGCGGGCACGACTTGGGAGCACTACGCACAGGACTATACAGGGGAGCGCCTGGGAGAGTGTAAAAGAACATGTGTTAAAAAGAGCACACACAACCACTTTCACAGGTGAGACGGTGAAAGGTATACGGACACCAGGTCACACAACAGTCTGACAGTTATTTTTATTTTGCAGTTGAGGGTCGCCTGAAGCCTGGGGAGGCTGAAATTTGGGACCAGAGAAGGGAGGAAGCCAGTTCTCTGAGCCAAGAGCACGTATGACGACTGGAGGGTAAGACTCGTCCGGACAGACTTTGATTTTCTTTTTCCCTTTCTGCCAACTCCCTCAATAAAAGTCCTGAACTTATTAACGGTCTTGAGCCTGTCTGTCCTTCATCCGTACCAGTTTACAGCGTCATTGTTCGGGTCATATACATCAAAAAAGGGAAATGTTATGTTGCTTAAATTGCCTCTTACCAGAAGTATCATCTCTCACTATCAGTGTTTGTCTGCATCATAAATAACTTCCAGTTATTAGAAATAATGGTTACTACTCCTGTAGAATATGTGAAGTAGGCAGAAACAACCTATGCGTTACCTATTTGGTTGAAATGTGCTTTTGTTGCAATAGATCGATATGTGTCTCTTGTAACATAATCACATTTATTTCACACCAATCTAAGTAGGCTAGCACCTACCTAATCTTCTTAGGATGCTTTAAGCCTTTTACTTTCCAGCTCATAAGAAACAATTGATTTTCAGCTGCTTTACTTCTATATGTGCCCATTTGCATCTCAGTGTCCACCACTTTTGCAGCCCTGGAACTGAGAGAGACCAACCTGCTGTTAACTACCCAACTTAAATCATTCCCTTTCTTGCCTCACATATGAATGTCGACCTCAAACTTTGGGTTCTAATGAATTCTGTTCGTATTTCTATCAGGCAGGCACCCCCAAACCCCTGCTTACCCCCATCCATACTGATCCACCAAGTAATCAAATAATCCATTAAACTAAACAAAAAGAGCATCACTGTACCAACCAATTATCCAAATAGGCACACACTTCAGGGTGACAAAAATTTGGGAAAGAGGGAGTGCGGCTGATGACGGCGGAGATATTGTATTAAGGATATTGGCCGATAACGTGCCACCCCTTTTGTGGGGCTTTGTCGCTACGAACGACATCCATTGAATATACTTTCTTGCTACCTACGTGTCAGGATTTTGGACGATCCCTATTTACTTCTATTTGAATATATTTAGACCTGGAGTGCGGACATATTATTATCCCTCTTAATGTCATATGAGCCCTGATGAAGTTCCCTTAGTGGAACGAAACGCGTTGGCTGATGTCCATGTTTTACTATCAAGAACAATAAAAGGATACTGTTTGGATACATTTGGAGGACATTGACTCTGTTTTTGGTGCACCTTCCTCATCATTCAAAGTTTACGTTTCTGGTCTCCAGTAGAGCTTAACTGCGGCAAGCTCTGGAAGTGGTTGCACAAGACTCTTAATACTCATGAAAATTTGGGATTTGATGTGCTGAACCTGTGGTCAGCCGTTGATGGGAGTATTGTTTGTGTTGTTACGGTATGGAACCAAACTACCCTCAAGCATGCAATATATAACACCTTTGACGTAGTTCTGGTTATAAAGTAGATGTAGCAGCCTTCCTCTCCGAGGTGCCTATGGCCCAAGACTAGAAGGTTCCCAATCTCACCCAGAGGACAGGTCATACATTCTGTGGAGAACCTACATGTGATAGTTTGTAGCCTTCAGTAAAGCCAACATATCTTTGCAGTGCTAGTGGAGCCATGCCAGCAACAACATCATTCATATTGTCATTGGTTCAGGTATTCCATGTCGTTCCAGTTGTCTCGTATTGCGGCCCACACTGTTTTCCTTTACTCTGTTTATTCTTTACAAATTTGGAGGTGTTTGCTGATGTTGCTAATATTTGAGTTTTGCCATCAAGAGTCAACCTCAGGGTAGTTGAGTACAGCAGTGTGTATTGCATTTGGCTGCGTCACTTGGGAGGTCATGAGATCAGCTTTCTTCTTCTGCCCACTGTTCTGAACCAAGAGTGCCAGGAGCCCCTTGGAGCATGGCAAATGGTGTCTTGCAGGTGGCAACTCCTTGGGCCTGAATTTGGAGGACCGGCATCACTTGCATTATTTTCAGTGATTTCTTCTCTCGCCACACATGCCTGGCTCTTAGAGGAGCAGCAAACCGTTCACCTAAAAGGAACATAAGTGGTGAGTCAGGGAGTGAAAACATTTGCAGTGCAATAAAGGGGAGCAAAAAAAGTACTGACTGTTGTGTTTCCATGACATAACTGGAGCTGCAGAAGTTCCTCAATGGAGATCGTTGAGAAGGCCATGGGAGATTATTTTTTTCCCTCAGCAGGTGAACACTGGCCAATGACCATTGGGCACTACTACTGGGTGCTGGGCGGGCAAGTGACGGGCAATTTTGTGCCCAATGTTGAATTATGCTGGAGCAGAGTCAGTGGTACTTCCAACAGCGAATCCATAAATGGGCATTTAGGTGACAGTAAGCGTTCTGACTGTATTCTGTGCTTTATTCAGAGAGCCCTGAATCTCTGAGTAGCAATGCTAGGGCATAGGAAACACATAGATTACTTTTTTGAGCCACGTAAGAGAGTAGGAAGAAAGACTGAGGTGACTGATTGGAGGCACTCACTGCTAAGGCAGGTTTGAAAAAAGGAGAAAGGGTACCTATGCGGTCTATTGACAACGTGCACGCCAAATTGGCTGAAAGAACAGACCATCACCTCTTTGGCAAAGACAGCAGAGGAGAAACTGGAGGGGATATCAGGTAGGGTGCAAAATGTGGATACAGAACAAGGCAAGATGGAGACCAAATTTCAAGAGCTAGAGTATCAATCCAATTCGACTGACTCCTTGATCAAAGACTTGTGCTTTAAAAACACCAATATAGAGGGAGGTCGTTCATCTGACTGTGAGGAAGGGTTCTGGGGGTTTCAGTAAGCATTTCAATCAAACGAGGAAGTAGCAGAGGAAATGTGTAAAGTGATGAAGGAGCTACTGGACTCTGATGAAAATACGGGAAGAGAGATGGCACAGTCAACTTAATGTCTCCCTGCTAAACCTCTAAGGAATAAAGCTGAGGAGGGTGGCATGGTGATAGTTACCCTTCGACCATCTGAAATGAGAGAAAGTATATTTAAAGAGGCTAAGAGAAAGAAAGCTGTGGAGCTGGTATTACCGGCATTAGTTCTACTATGACCTGATACCAGCAAGGCTGGGAAGAAAGAAAGCCCTGGTCGACTGCAAGAAGGAACAGATGACAAGGGGAACAGAGGCTTTGGTGGGTTTCCTGGCTCACCTAAGAGTGACGATCAAGGGGAAGCAGTTTGTGTTCTCGCATACAGACTCTGCAAAAACCTTTCTCAATACTTTGCCTGTGAACAAAGTACAATAATGTATTGCATTGAGTACGGCCGATTCAGCTTTGGGTATTCCTTCTGAAGGATGGGCATGGGATATCTTTCAAGGTGGACTGGGAGCTCTCCTGTAGGACGAAGTGGGCAGGGACTCCTACTTGGTTTCACGTTGTCTGATGATTTTCTCTCCATTTTCTTCCTTTCAGGTCTGTTTTGAGCCTGCAAATTACACCTATGGGGTGATATCTAGAGAAAGATCAATAATATTTGTTTTAAAATGTTTGTTTCTAAGCGATGCCCCAGGCAAAAACTGGTTTTTATTGATAGCATAGGTGTCGTGCCAATGACTGACTTACCAATAAAGAAATCTCAAGTGCACTATCGGTTTCTTTGTTCTTTAACTGTCGACGTGAAATCAGGAAAAAAGTTATATCTGTGACCCTTGATACCCCAATTCCAATTTCGCTCTTGCCAATCACATTATTCTGTCATGGTCCCAATAGTTTAGAAGGTGTATAGTATTGGGGCAGGGAGGGTATTTTGCGGGCCAATGATTTGTGCACTCTTGCACCCTCTCCAATGTGAAATGAACAGAACATGTTCCCTACTTTTCAGCTGAACAATCATCTTCTCCATGAACAGAATAGGTTTACCCATTGCAGTAGTCTATGCAAGGCCAATCATGCACACACTATTTCTACTCGATCTCAATCCCAGGTCTTGATTTTTGCTGTAATACCATCTCCATCTTGAGTAGCATTTCATTTGTGCCATAGGCGTCTTCTGTGACATCTGAAATTCATGTAGCCAATATGCCAGTTCTGGTATGCTGTTTATCTAATTGTTCTTTCAAATGGCTACTGTGCATAGTGACCTTGTCACGTGGTTTGCATTTTTTTCACATTTGTGTACTCCCCATTTTCTAATTATTGCATTCTTATATTCATTCGTTACAAATGCATGTTTTTGTTTTTTATTTATAAGTATGGCATGTATTATTATATGATAGTACACACCAGTATATTAAGTTAATGTGCACCAGAATTAATATGCAAATTCGTGCATTTTATATCACAAATCCGAGGTTTCCAAGATAATGTGCAACGTGTATTTAAATTGGATGCACAAGCCTCCCAGTGAAAAGGACATCTCGGCTCTGACAGCCATGTCGACAGACCTGTCGCTTGAATATTATCTGTACTCTGGGAGAATGGAATGCCAAACAAGACCACAAAGTGACCTCGTCTCTAAAGCTGGCTGAAAAACATCTTGCAGGGTGTGCGTGTGTCAGGGCCGTCTGAGAAACGCTGTAGATGCTCTTGGTGGTGAATAGGAAGGATGGGGTTTCATTACGGATTGATTATATACAAAAAAACATAATTTTTTTTATAATCTTTTGTTTTGTTGTCCATATTACCATGTTTGTTCTGTTCATATTAATTACAACGTTTATTCATAATATTACACTAGGATAGGGCAATTAATTTGCTTTTGGAAGGGCAAAAAGGTATCCGGCGTATATTTCTTTCTTTCTCTCTATGGATTGTGAACTGCTTTTCATTTCAGCAGTAGTGAGCACACATAAGTAGACCCATTTTTTGATTCACCAGAGCTCTGTGTCCCTCCCCATTTCCTTCCACCTCGTGTATCACCTACGAAGATTTTCTTTAATCAAGAGTAAGTTTCCTTTACTGTCCCGCATGACGGTAAGAAGTGTGGCTCAGATCTACCTCCTCCTTCAGGCAGATATCCCATCTCTGTGAACAATCATTGGCCATTGGGGCTGTCTCTCTTCTTTCAAGGTGTCTGATATAGTACTGGGATAGGGTCTCGCCATCAGAGCTCTGTAAACGTTGCCACCAGTTACCGTTCTTCCTCACAGGCTCAGTTGTATGAAAGGTCGGGGGAGGCCGAACTCTTCCTCAGGTTTGTTGGCAGCCCCTGCCGCTTCCGAGTCTGTGAGGTCACAGTCCACCCTTCCCCATAAGCTGCCAAACACAATAGGCAGTCAGCTTCGAATTCCACCCTCCCTGAAACAACTAAGGGGCATATTAGCAATGCCTGGCGATAATTATCGCAAAGCGCAATTAGCGCTTGGATAATTATCGCCAGGCATCGCCGGTTTCTATCGCGGAGTTAGCGTGCAATCAGCAATGCTAATCTCCAAAGCGATAGAAACCTTGGAGAACAGTGTGAATATCGCCTGAAAACAGGCGATATTCACACTGTTCCCCAGTTCTGCTTGCTGATAGTGCGAGGGGACTTAGCCATGTAATCCACCTCTCATTGGATTAGATGGCTAAGTCAGGGTGGGACCAGGTGTTAGCAAACCAGCGCTAAACGTGTTTAGCGCTGGTTCGCTAATCACCGCCCCTGCCTCGCTGATAGGCGTTAGCGACCTCAGCGACTGTTTCCAGTCGCTGTTAGGTGGGGAACGCCTACTTTGCATGCCATTAGCGATAAATATCGCTGGCATGCAAAGCGGCACCCAACCCGGTCGCTATCGCCTACAAGCTGTCGCTAACAGCAGTTAGCGACAGCTTGTTGATAAGGCGATAATATTATCGCCGCTTTAGCGGGAAAAAGTCCAGCTAAAGTGGCGATAATCGCCTTGCTAATATGCCCCTAAGTCTCTGCCAGCTTCCCCTCATTTGTCTCAGCAGCATTGCCATGTATATAGGATGGTGTTGAGTTGCAGGCTCTTGGGGTTTGGGGCGCCACGCTTAGATGACCATTTTGGTAGGGCTCCGACCAAGCTCCCTTTGAACCATATTTCCAAAGGCAAAAGCCAAGCCCAACCCTACCACGAAGGTTTCCATCTAGGCTCTCTCTCCGCAAGACCTATTCCACTGCTTGTACATGTAAGGACTTGCTGTTGTCAAACATCTCTGAAAGAAATACAAAAGCATCTGGAGAAGGAGCTATGCGTCAAAAAATCGAGCAGCTTATACTCATCACTTATCGAACAAGCATTTGCAATGCAATAGGTCTCGCATTGCTGAAAGTTTGAGCTATTGGCGTTGTAAATAATAATGCAACGCCAATATCTCAAACTTTCAGTAATGTGAGACCTATTCTATTGCAAATGCTTGTTTCTTTTTGTTGAAGCACTCCGTAAGAGTGCATGTGTTCGCAGGCTGTCCCCCTCATGAGCTTCTCTCCCCACCTCTGTTTCTTTGTGTTTTTTCTCTCTTTCTTACCCCTATGTGTTTGCTCTCCACCTCAGCTCTCACCCATAAACCTTTGAGTCCACCTTCTTTGCCCCCATCCCCACTCATTTTCCCTCTCTCACGTGTGTACTTCTGTCTGCCCAGTGCCCACCCCCTAGGCTTCTCTCATTCATTCCCGACTTTCCTCCCTGTTGCTACCTTCCCCCCTCCATGTTGGTGCTCTCCCAGACACCCTACTGAAACATCATGCCACAGCCGCGGTGTGCGTCATTTGTAGGCACGCATACCTGTTTAAAGCATGCATACGTTTACAAAATGACATGGCTCAGTTTGCGCATCATTGTGCTTCTTTCTTTTAGTTCTTTTTATTTAAAAAATTCTTTCTTTCATGCCATACAGTATCTGTTTTGATGCTGTACTGCATCAAGAAAAGACACTGGCAGAGCCAATAGGTTTTTAAGGCGAGACCTATTGGCCTTGCCCACGCTTGTTATGTGTTTGCAGTGACCAAAGCGCATGAAGTTATCCCGGAATTTCTCCAAGTTAATGCTTGATTTCAAACAGCAGAGATCGGAGTCTGTGAAAATGATTGCTTCGTTCTATTTCCCAGCTGTGCCCAGCTGTGCGATCTGCAGAACATGCCAATATTTCATCATCAAAATGAACTGAATTGAATATTGGCATAAAAAATGAATGCCTGAGTTTGAGTAACACAGAAGAAAGAACAGAGTGAGGAGACGGGTAGTGAAGAAGGAAGCCGCAGAACCTGTTAAAGCAATATTTTGCAACCCACCTTGGGGAGCCGCCCCATGGTGAAGCCGAGTTACAAGTAAATGTCTTTATTTTCCTGGGCACTGAAAATCCTTGCACTGGAGCATCTGTGGAGAAGAAGACAGAGAGGAGGAAACATTGAGAAGGAGAGAGTGTTAAGATTAAAGAAGAGGGAAGAGAATAAAGGGAGGAAAGCAGGGAGACAGAAGCACGAGCGATAGTAAGAAAGAGAGAATGGAAAGGTGGAAATAAGAGATGCTGAGAACCAGATAAGTGAGAGATAAGAAGGAGTACGTTCTAAGGAAAGAAGGCAAGAAACAGGAGAGAGAAAGAAGCAGAAAACAGATAGAAAGAATGATTAAGAAGAGCATGAGAGAAAGGGTTAGGAAAGAGAGAGCAAATATAGAGAAGGCAAGATGGAATGAATGGAGGAGAAAAGTAGCAACAAAGGAGAAAGGGAGATATGGAAATGAAGAAAGAACAAATAAAATGAGATCGGAACATGCGAGAGGGAAGGGATAGAAAAAAATATTTGCAACGCAATAGGTCTCGCATTTAAATGCGAGACCTATTGCATTGCAAAGAAGAGGCCACCATCGTCCCGGCTGCTTCAAAACAGAAAGCAGGCATGGCACGCTGAACGTAAGTAAAGCACGTCATGCCTGCAGCAAGAGAAACTCAATAAAGAAAATAGTGCTGCTTACACACTTAAGAACACGTACCATGTAACAACCGAAGTAAAGGGGCCAGTCGCCATGGGAGGTTACAGATGAAGACAAGGCGGTAGTAAGGAGGGACTAACAAGTCTCTTTACGAATTAGACGCCAGTATTTACCAAGGACACTGACACAAGCCAATGACAAACATGGGCGGAGAGTGGGCGGAGCTTCTCTTCCATACTCCACTACAGCAGTCTCGCTGAGCAGCGCATGTGCGCTGACTCAGGCTCGACCTAAAAAAACGAGTTCTAGTCACCAAGCCTCTTACATTGAGAGAACCATGAAAGCTCTTCCTGATTCTCAAAGAGATTGTCCACCCTCGTCAGCACCAACTAGGCCTCCACGCAGAAACACTCTGACAGTAGATTTACACCTTTATTTTTTTCTTTTTTACAAATAATTGAGACTATTTGTATGTTCAGTTTTCACAGACTAGTCCTCCTGGAACTGACATCGACCCTATTAACATTTCTAACACTAAGCTATTGGATTTCAAGCTGGTTTATGTTGGAATCCAACTCATCATTAACTCTGACGGATAAACCAGGTTCCATTCAGACCCTTGTCGGCTCATGTACCCCCCTAAAGCCCTTGAAACAATCTGTCTTGCTATCACTCATCAACTCTGTCACCTCCTTCCTCACATCTGCCTTGGTCCCCTCTGACTGGAATATTGCAGGGCAGCCCCTCATGTTAAAAAAGCCTCAGCAGACCCCAGCCATCTTAATAATGTTGCCATATACTGCTCCTTCCTGCTAAAATAATAGAAAAAGAGATCAACGGGCAGCTCTCTTCTTTCATTGTTAAAAAAAAACTTGTTAGACACAGATTAAAAAGGTTTTCGCCCTTTTAGAAGACTGAAACTGCTCTTCTGTGAACAGTGACAGACGACCCTCGATGCATATTGAAATGGGCTAGTAAGGCAGCATTCAGCTTGCTAGACCTTAGTGCTGCAATTGGTCACTGAACCCACGCACAAAGCCAGACACACACTCAACTCTATTTTCATCTCCAGCGACAGAATCAAATTCAGCCATACCACAGACCTCACCTGGACTGACCACACCATCGTACACTTCACCATCACCAATGCTCAGCACACCATTGCCAGATTTCAGACATCCTCCCACCGCAGCAAGGTTACCGAAACTCAGTAGTCACAGGCCCTCACCACCTCTCATCCCAAGGCCTCAACAGACCTCGACCGGGCCATCCAGAATTCGCTGACTGGATCACCGACAGTGCCGAAAGAGTTGCCCCACTTAAACATACAAAGTGAAATAGGGCCTCCAAACATGCCACCTGGTAAACCCCAGAACTTAGGACCACCAAGCGCAACTGCCACCAACTGGAGAAACGATGGCGTGCCACTAAGAACACTGCCAACCGAGCAGCTCACAAAACAAGCAGGTTTATGGAGCAAAAGTGATTCCACCCGGTTCCCACAGCAGCAGCTGAAGGACGGACTGCATCCTGTAAGCGTATTGTTGAGCCGCTGTTCGTTTCACTAGGAGCCAAATCATCCCAGTGTGGCTCGAAGAATGCATTAATTAGCAATGGAATACGCTGGGGACAACAATACCCATGGGCCATAAAAGGGGTCAATCAGTACCTCAATGTCCAGTGGCGCAACCAATTGTGATCCGAGGCATAGATCCAATACGCATTTGTGGTTGCACAGCAGGCAGTGGAATACAGATTGCATGCAATGAAGACAAACAGGCCTGAAGGACTAAAACCAGTGCTCATTTAGTTCTCGAAGCCGAGGTGTGCCAAAGCAGTGTACCATGCGCTCACAGCACCGCAGCACAGGCAGTGCTGTCTCCATTGCAAGCTGAAGTGGGACGTCCATTGTGGAGCGGAAAAATTAAAATCAGAATTCCTGCCACAAGTAGTAGGACAAGCGGGAGCCCTCCAAAAACACTTCCCAACACAGAGTGTATGAAAGATGGTATAACTCTAAAAATCGTCTGAAAGGTGCTAACCAGTCAAGAGCCGATACATTTAAAAAAAATGCAGTATTCCCTTCGTATTAGAAATATTAAAGATATGGTGGACCAGCTCCCCACAATGCAGCGGTAAGTTAGTGTGGAGTAGTCTGTATCTCAGAAGAGAACGAAATTGTATTTTGGAAACATTGATTGAAGGCCATAGTGTTGCCTTTCTAACTGTGCAGGCAAATGGAAACAGTACTTGTGTGCAACAAGTGACTATGAAATTGACCGTCACTAGATAAGCGATGCCCGGTTCTATTCCGCAGCAACCTTGATCATTCAGCATCAAATAGCACCCATTCAAGAGCAGCTTAAAGTACGAGTTACTTACCTTCGGTAATGGTGTATCTGGTAGAGACGTTGTCTAGCCGCAGATTCCTTAACTTAGAATATCCCCAGGCGTCAGACTGGATCTGGAATTTTTTTTGCGTAGCAGTACCTCTGCGCGCCGGGGGGGCGGCGCCGCCTAGCTCCGCCCTGACGTTGTCCCCGGACATGACGTCAGTGGAGCTATATAGGACCCCCCTGGCGCGCTGACGTCAGTTTTCTTCGGAGGAACTTTTCCGCGCCACAACGCGGAGCCCCCAGCAAAACCGTGAGAGTATGGGAACAGTGTGCGAATAAAAAAGAAAATGGGTGAGAAGGCACCATGAACAACAGTGAGAAGCACTGTTGACTGAAAGGTGTTGAAAAGGAAAGAGCAGAGCAATACATGGAGAAGCTATTGCGCGGAAGCGAAGTGAATGTTACCCCCAAGGGAAAGAGATGTATAAAAAGAAGACCGAGGCAGACGACAGAAAGTCAGCACTCGATGAAGGGAATGAAAAGCAACCCCACAAAAGCGACAGAATGCCCTCTCCTGAGGCAAAAGGAGTAATGAATTGAGCCAACTGCGACAAATAAGAAAGCCCCAACCCATAGGGTTAAAGAAAGAAATAGGGAGACTGTGTCCCGTATGATAGAACTAGTGGACTGAGGAACAGGCCAGAAAGACCTCAAAGCAACGGAGAAGGTGGGTGGGAGGGTAGAAAACACCAGTAGGCTCCATACTGGAGGAAACTGATGTGAGAAACGCAGAAGGACACCTGAACCTATCACCCAAGCATGAGATTGGGAGAAGCAGAACAAGCAATGCCAGAATAAGCCTAACGGGGAGGGTGGCGAAAGATACCGCCCGTAGAAGGATAAACCACTCCAAGGGAGTGAATGTAGAAAACCCCACCTGAACAGGCCCTCGCAGATCGGGGAGGATGGGTGGGCGTTAAGGAATCTGCGGCTAGACAACGTCTCTACCAGATACACCGTTACCGAAGGTAAGTAACTTGTACATCTGATAGAGACATCTAGCCGCAGATTCCTTAACTTAGAATAGATACCAAAGCCATACTCCATAGGAGGCGGGTCTGCGAGAGAACCCCACTAAGTTGCTAGGGGAACAGAAGTGTCAAGCAGCCGGCTAAACACAGTGGGGGCAGAACTGCCAGAGTGGCCAACACCGGAGTACAATACTCCATAGGGAGCGGCCAACAATGAGAGGCAATGGCATTGAAGCTGCTGAGGGCGGCAGGAAATCCCTGTTGGTGAAACAGAGGAGAAGCGAGCACAGAACCAGAAGGACAGTGCGGAATAAAAGTGGATACCTTCTGAAAAAGGAGAGGAACCAAGTGTATAATATGAGGGATCCACAGGATCTAATGGACTTGGAAAGAGAAAGGTGTAGCTAGGGTACAAAAATGGACTGAGTCCGAGCAGGTAGGACTGACATGCAAAAGCACAGTGGAAGTAAGAACAGCAGCGGAAGGATGCTGATGACTCCCAGGATGAGGCAGTGTTAAAGGAAACACAAGACCGGCTAATGCACTGTGGCCCATGCACCGGACATGTGAAAGGCGGGCATGAGAAGAATGGCAACAACCAGCGCCATGAATGTGGGGAACAGAAGTACACAAGAGAAACCGTATGTAAGGCCAGAACCACACCATAGAGAGGAGAAGGCCCCATAAAGCGCCACGAGCAACAGCTGAGACACGAGAGACTCACTAATAGGGGTATCGTGTGAAAGAGAGCCGGCAAAACTAACACACATGGAAGACATGCGCTCACGAAAGTGAGGAACCAGACCACAGCCACCGCAAGGCAGAGTACGCCTGCAGGAGGTCTGAGCGTGTGTAGTACGCCGGACAGGACTAAAGAAGACAGGCCCAGCCCGGTGGATGAGTCGAGAAAGAAAAACCATGATAGCACCAACAGCTACGTAGCAGTGGTACGGGCCCAGAGCCAGACACAACAGCCACAGGCGGTAGGAAAGACCCACTGGCTACTGTGAAACAGACAGGGAGGCCGAACAGCACTGGAAGGAACAAGAGTGGATACACGCTCAATACTGCACCAGAGAAAACACTGCTGGGAGGAGAACACCCCCGCTGAAAGGAGCAACCGCAGCTGGAAGGAAAAACAGGACAACACCTGCGTGGAATGCAGCAGGAAATAGAAAGGCCTGGTAGGAGTAGAACCGTACAACGGAAAGGTGCCGGAAAACGCACCAGCCTGTGAGAGCGAGCACACTAGGGAACAGTCGCTGTACGTAATAGAACACAGCGACAGGGTCCTGTGATAGGCAGTCCAGAGATGGAACGGCCGCAGGGAAAGAACCAGGATGAGACGGGAGGGACCTGAAAGCCCTTCCGGCCTCAAGAAATGGAGTAGTGAGATGCAGGGGAGTGCCGCAGACCAGCAGCAGCAACCATGAGAGAGCCCAACAAATGGACCGCAAGAAGGCCCCGGGAGGGCATGCAGCAGCAGTAAAGCGCACAGGCACAGCTGCCGAACAATGTAGTAAAAAGGGCCCCACAGAAGCGTAGAAAGACTGCCGTGGGAAGAAGGCAGCTATACAATAGCTAACAACTACCCCACATAGGGTAAGCATCAACCCGCAGAACGGGCACCTCTTGAGCGTGAGCCCATAGACAGAGGACGTAAAGTGGGAACACAGAAACCACAGGTTCCGAACATATAACCCCTGTAGTAGGGGCGTGCAAGGCAGAAAAAATAAGCAGCTGACCTGCTGCATGAAAGAAAACAAATACGGCGAGAAGCCGCTTACGCCGCTGAGGTATTACCAGGAACCCAGGGCCAACCTGAAGCAAGACACACTACGGAAGGGTAGACAGCAGGCGGTGAACCGCAGAGTCCGCATGTGCGTCAAACAGGGACACACCATCAAATGGTAAGTCCCGGAGACTGTCACGGACATTGTCGGGGAAACCCCCGTCGCGTAGCCAAGCATGGCGGTGCAAGGCAACGGACCTCGTCATCGCCCGACCCACCGAATTGGTAGCGTCAACGGCGGACCGAACGGTAAACCGCGCCATTTCTCGGCCTTCGTGAAGAAGACGAGCTACGTCAGCGCGAGGACACTCAGGGAGGGCAGGCAAAAGACACTCCACCGAGTCCCATAGGGCAGAAGAAGCCCGGGCAAAGAAGCAAGCTGTGTTCAGAGCACGTAAGGCTGAACTAGAGGACGCAAAAATGCAGCGTCCACACGCTTCCAACCAACGAGACTCCCTAGTAGGAGGCTGCAGAAGAGGTGGAGAGGAAGGTTGCGTGGCCAAAGACACCTGCACTACAAGGCCATAAGCCCCAGGCTGAAGGGTCAAACAGGCTGGGCTCCCAGGAGCCGGACGGTGCCGGTGTGCTACAGCCCTGTCGACAGCATCCCCAGAAGAGGGCCGTGCCCATGTCCCGAGAAGGGCATTGAACAATAGGCTGCTAAAAGGTAGCAAGGGCTCAATATCTACTGCACCCTGGTGGAGTAGATCCAATAAAGGGTCGGAAGACAAGGGCATAGAAGAAGGGTGCAAATGTAAAACAGCTGCAGCCCGACGAACACCCCTCAAATACGAAGCACAGCTTCAGTGGGCGTGGAGGGGGGTTACAACAGCCCATCTGTAGGGGACGGCTGCAAGCTGACACGTCCCAAAGGAGGAGGAACAAGGGCCCACTGCCCCCATGGCATTGGAGGCAACTCGCGAGGAGACAAGTCCGGGCCTACCCGGCCGGTGTCCTCCAGAAGCGGAGAACCGACAGGTGCTGGCGACCGCTCCGGCGTCGAACGATGCCGCTCCGACGCCGAACGACGCCGTAAAGGCGTCGAACCCACCATGGAGAGGCGCGGAGACAGAGCCTGAGGACCAGGTGGCGACAGGCACGGCGCCGGCGGCGTCGCTAATGCCAAGGTCGGTGCAGGGAGCCGCCAGGGGCTATGCGGAGACAGGGCAGAATGGCTCGGCGGGGGGCTGTCTGAAGCCGGCACGACTCCGGAGCAGGAGTCGAGGCACTTGACCGCCGGCGCCGATGACGCCGATGTCGACGCAGGGAGCCGCCAGGGGCTATGCGGAGACAAGACAGAATGGCACAGCACGGGACTAAAACGCCCATCGGCGTTGGCACCCGACGCCGGCACGGCTCCGGAGCCGAGGCACTCAGCCGCCGGCGCCAAAGATGACGCCGGCACGGCTCCGGAGCCGAGGCACTCGGTCGGCGCCGAGGGCGAACCCGCCGGCGGAGATCCGACCTGAATGCCTACCTCCACTGTGGGACCTGAAGGCGCGCCAGGGAGAGGAGGTGACCCGAAGATGGAGTGCAGAGCCTTGTAGTAGGCTTCCATCTGGGGTCGAGACGCGCCAGTACCCGGAAAGGGCGGGTAAAGGGAGGCGGACTCCGGGGCGCACGGCTCCGTGAGGGAACGGGAACCATGGCCCCCATCGTCACGTTGAGGCGAGGACCTCGACTTCCGTGACTTTTTCTTCAACTTACCTGTTGAGCGACGTTTGCGGGATCGACTCCGGGAGCAGAGGCGGAGAGAAGACCTATCCGGAGAACGGCGGGGAGACGCCGCGCGGGTAATCCGGGCGGCTAAGAGCTTCATCCGACGCTCCCGTAGGGACTTTGGGCGCATCTGCCGGCAGGCGTCACACTCCACTGAGTCATGGTGCGACCCAAGACACCACATACAAATGGCGTGCGGGTCCGTCGCCGACATCTGACGCGAACAAGTTTCGCACAATTTAAAGCCCGAAGGCATCGCACACTGTTCCCCGACGCCAAAGGACGTCGAAAAAGGGCCTGAAGAAAAACAGGCCAGAGGAACAGCTGAATACCGGATCCGCGTTGGAACGCGGAAAAGAAGGAAACTGACGTCAGCGCGCCAGGGGGGTCCTATATAGCTCCACTGACGTCATGTCCGGGGACAACGTCAGGGCAGAGCTAGGCGGCGCCGCCCCCCGGCGCGCAGAGGTACTGCTACGCAAAAAAAATTCCGGATCCAGTCTGACGCCTGGGGATATTCTAAGTTAAGGAATCTGCGGCTAGATGTCTCTATCAGATAAACGGATGAATCACGACAGCTGGAGAACCCTTCAGATAACAAGACAAATTCGCTACTGAAGCATTTGCATGCCCCATGAAGAGAAATGTCTTTGCAAACTAAGGACCCGCTTAAAGCATCCTCACAGTCAGAACCACTAAGGAAAACGTCTGTGTCCCCATTCTTGCATCTAAACCTGAAAGGTAATTCCCAGTACTCATAACCTTTCCCTAGCGCTTCATATCTACGTACCTGTTGGTTTTGGAGACAATATAGGAATTGGAAAGTCGTGACCGGTAGAGTGATGTAACCATGGATTATCCAGTCTGTGAATGGTGTCTCAGCCACGGTGAAAGGTAATTGGTCTAATTTTTCAATGTGCAACATGGTGTATTATGCATCTCTGCGTGCCATTACTATCTGTCTATACGTTAGATCATATTCAGAAAACAGACTAGTACTGTTGATGTAAAGCCATGGCACGTGGCCAGAACGTAATATTTGTAGCGTCCAGCTTAGCACTACAATGGACTGTAGCTGTGACTGTCCATGCTGTAATATAGACATATCCTGCTGTATTTTGTCAATTAAATTAAATTAAAATCAAGCTTTATTAGGTTAAAAGAAAATACAACCATAAAAGCATCCTAAAATTAATAACATATTCACATTTCATCACAGAGGTATACAGTAAAGTGCATTAGAATTTAAAAAGTTCCAACAGCAAGCCCGACAAAGACATTATACATGAAGTGTCACGTGCAAAATATATAATGGACAGCAAGACTACGACCCTGAACATCAGTTATCATTTGGCAGCCTATCTTCTTCAAATACAAGGGCCTCAAGATGTGAGTTATTTCTCCTTATTCTAATTGCTTTCTGAATGTAGACCGCCACTGCGTTACAAACTCTAATGTTTACTAAATTGCAGATATAGTCGAAGGCAATTTTATATTCAAACAATCTCTCCTTTAAAAACAACGGTCGTAAAATGCTCTTCCTTATAGCTCTATAAAAATCACAGAATAAAATAAAATGCAAAGTTGTCTGATCTGATTTTCCATCGCAAGGACACTTCAGGAGATTTCGTTTCCACTTGCCCATCGTTGGGAAAGCTATTAAAAAATGGCCTATACCCATTCTTAGTCTAGTGAGATAAAATCTATGTTTTATATTTGTAACCTGGATTAAATAATATTGCATCCCTGACCCCAGGGTCCTATCGCAATATGCTTTAGACAGCTGTTTCGAATTAGCCTCACATTCCCTTTGCCAGCTCCTTGATTCTATGAGGCCAGTTTTTAGAGCCTTTTTTATTGTACTCAAGTATTTGGGTGGGATTGTTAAAATCAATGTTTTCAGTGCATTCAGTTAAAAGGTTATTGATATACATCAGCCATGGGATCTTTTACCCATGGTCGAGTGCGAGGCAGTCCTTTATGATCTCCTGGGCAAGTTTTGTACCCTCCTTACTCCAAATTCCATACCAGGCATTTAAACTTGCTATGCTAATAAAATCATTTATATAAGAGACATCCAACTCTTTGTGCACACTATTTGTGTGGGTGGAATTGGGGACGGCCAACAATCTCCGTAAAAAGATATTTTCTTGAGTCTGGAGGATGGAATGATTTGCCGCTCCTCAGAGCGCAGTGCCATTGCAAGTTCCAGTGAGACACTTGCTCTTATATAGTGTCATAATTTCCCTAATGGGTTTATTACCCATTTTTTTTTTAAATCTAAAAATTGCCTCTAATATCCGAGTGAATTTTATTTTACAATGTTCAATGTGGGCTCCCCAGTACCCATTTGCTGAGAATACTAGTCCTACATATACAAATTAATTTGTTACTGCAATAGGGACACTATTTACGTGGTGGGTCCTAGACTTTATTTTTCCTCTCCCACACACCACGTAAATGTCTTTTTCAAGTTAAGTATCAAATCCTTATCCTGCATGTATTCTGCAAATTTCTCAATTAAAGACTGGAGCCCCTTTGCGGTTCTGGATAAGAGAACTGCGTCGTCCGCATAGAGCAAAGTGGGGACAGCACGTTTACCTACTCTAGGGACATCAGCATTTAAATTTTGCAAAGTTTCGTCTACTCCATTTATATACAGGGAAAAAAGGAGAGGAGCACGGACACGACCCTGCCTTATTCCCCGAGTTACCCTGAAACTAGTAGTACATTCTCCCTCTGTTCCATATCGAACTCTAGTACTCAGTCGGCTGTATATTTGTGAAAGATAAACAATAATATCATTTGGTGCGCCCATGTGAGTCAAAGTTTGCCATAACTTCACGTGATTTACTAAGTCCAAGACACTAGTGAGGTCAACAAAACAAAGATGTATGTGGCCCTTTTTTACAATTGTATATTTTCTAATTATGAGGTGCAGGTTGATGCACTGTTCAATTGTCCCTATCTCTCTTCTCAAGCCATAACTGTGATTCAGTAAGAATTTTATTTTCATCTGCCCATATTTCCAGCCTCTCCAAAAGAATTCTGCCCATCAATTTTGAGGTTGTGTCGAGGAGGGAAATAGGGCAATAACATTTAGCATCGCTTCGGTCGCCTTTTTTAAAAATCGGGACAATAATACTTTCAGTCCACGTTCTTGGCACCAGGCCAGCTGATACGGTGTTGAACACTTTTTGTAAAAGTGGGGCCCAAAAGTCTGTGTCTATTTTAAAAAGATCTATTGGAACCCCATCGGGACCTGGTGCCTTTCCATTTGCGCATCTATTTAGGGCCAATGTGACCTCATCCAGGGGGATGGGGGCCAGATTAGGGGAGTCGAGGGTAATAAAATCATTATTTTCTAAAAAGTGTTAGGGTACCTGTTAGAAATGGGGGTCTCTAGTTGGCAATGGTTTGCACCTTGTCCAAGTAGGGACCCTTCCTTCTAGTCAGGATAAGGGAGTTACACTCCTAAAATAACCCCTGCTCACCCCCTTGGTAGCTTGGCACGAGCAGTCAGGCTTATCTTAGAGGCAGTGTGTAAAGCATTTGCACATAACCAACAGTAATACAGTGTAAGCACTACAAAAGGACACCACACCAGATTAGAAAAATATCCAATATTTTTATATACTTAAGACAAGACCAAAAACGATACAGAATCCACAATACAGTACTTGAAAAATAGATACCTTGCAAGATATCTTCTAAACTGCAGAAATACCTCAAAAACACAGTTCGTACGAGTCAGTAGCTCCGTCCGGGGCTACCGCGAGGCTGAAAACAACAGAGTTGAACAGTTCCAGCCGACCGCGCCGATACGGGCCAGCAAAAGCGTGAACAGACTCGGTAACAGTACCTTTCTCGTTGTGGTTTACACGGGGGTGCGAGCCGGTCGTGGCAACCGTCGCGGTTGCGTTGCAAAATGGAAGCGGTGCAGGGCGCGGTGTCCTCTCGATGTGGTGCAGGCAGCGGCTCGGTGACGATCGTCCAGACGGCGTCGGAGAGACCAAGCTCGATGCGGTGCTGGCAGGTTGCAGTGCAGACGACAGAGCCGGTTGGTGGGAGCTGAAGTCGGTCGGCCCAGACGGCTGTGTGGGACGAGGCGGTGCGTCGTGAAACTTTACGAGCGGTGCCCCCAACCACGATGCGGTCACGGGTGTTGAGTCAGCAGCAGCGACAGCATCGGTGAGACCAGGATGGCGAAGTGAAGCGAGGCGGTGCGGGCTGCGGTGCCCACAGGTCACGGTGCAAGCAGCGGCTCGGTGGCGGCGGCAGTCGTCAGTGAGACCAGGGTTGCGGTGTGAGATGCGGACGGGGCGGTCTGCGATGCCGACAGGACACAGAGCCAGCGACGGAGTCGGTGACGGAGTCAGTTGCAGTTCCCTTCTCTGTGGCAACGGAAACAGCGGTTCCAGAAGCGGTACCAAGAGGTTGGTGAAGTCTTTGCAGTCCCTGAGACTTCAGAACAGGAGGCCAGCTCGATTTCAGGCCCTTGGAGATACTCAGCACAAGTAAAGAAAGTTCAGTCCAGTCCTTTCACTGCCCAAGGCAGAAGCAGCAACTGCAGGCCAACTCAACAAAGGAACAACACAGCAAAGGGGCAGTACTCCTCCTGCCAGCTCTTCCAGCTCTTCTTCTTGGAAGGTTCCTTGATTCCAGCGAGTTCTAAAGTTCAGGGGTTTGGGCTCCACTTTTTATAGCCCAAAATCCTTTGTCCTCTCAGGCAGAGAGTGTCTGTGCCCAGCCAGAACCAGTTCTGTCCTCTCTGGTGTGACTTCCTGGCAGGAGGTGGAGACGGCATTGTCAGAGGCAGACCACGCCCATTCAGGTGCAGGAAATCTCCTCCCCCTACTCTAAATGCAGCCCAGGTCTATTCAGCCCTTTCCTGACCTACCCAGACTATCTGGAGCCTCTGCTGCTCCCCAGCCCCTGTCATCCAAAACCCAGACAGTCAATCCACAAACCCAGCAGAGGCCTGCGGGATGGCTGAGCAAGAAAATACCTACTTTCTAAAAGTGGTATTTTCAAACACAGAATGTAAAAATCACCATCACTAAAAGATGCATCTTTAGATTCTGAGTTCAGGCATACGAAACTTTATTTTCCTACCTAGTTCCCAGGGCCAGTTATGTTTATAAGATGTTATAAACAAACTCCCCATTCTGTCCTATGGGGAACAGGTAGCCTTACAATAGTGAAAAACGAAATTGGCAGTAATTCACTATCAGGACATGCCACACACACCAGGGCATGTCCTACCTTTCACATACACTTCACCCTGCCCACATGGGTATCTTGGGCCTACCTTAGGGGTGACTGACATGTAAGAAAAGGGAAGGTTAGGGCCTGGCAAGTGGGTGCACTTGCCAAGTCGACATGGCAGTACCAGACTGCACACAGGCTCTGCAATGGCAGGCCAGAGTTACATTTACGGGCAGTTTGTGTGGGTGGCACAATCCAGTGCTGCAGCCCACTAACAGCATTTGATTTACAGGCCCTGGCACACTCAGTGCACTTTACTAGGGACTGGCACATAAATCAAATAGGCCAATCATGGAAACACCAATCCATAACACATTTAACCACAGGAGCACTTCCACTGTACCACTGATCAGCAGTGAGAAAAGTGCTCAAAAACACTAAGCCAGCAAAAACAGAGTCAAAACCGGGAGGTCAGAAAGCAAAAACTCAGGGGAAACACGCCAAAAAGATTCCAAGTCTAACAGTACCATTAAGGTCACTATTTTCTACCAATACGAGGGTTTCATTTTCTGGATTAAAAACCTGTCCAAAATAGCTTACCCATTCTGGGAGCTGCACCAGGCTCTCGATTTTAACTGCAGAGTGATCTTTAAAATAAGGGTGATTAATTGTCTTCCAAAATAAGGGAGCATCCTTTGTTTCTGCTGCCTGAGTGAGTTTTTCCCAAGCATGGTCTTGAATCTCCCTTTTCCTTTTTATAATGGTCCGTTTATATATCATCCTCTGTGTTCTGATATATTCGCTATCTCTGGGCCTAACTTTCAAAGCATTTTTTTAAGTATTGATTAGCCTTAGTGCATCGGCAATCACACCAACTGACTTTTTTCTGAGTTTTCTTTTTATTCTTAATTTTCAATCCCCCAGAGATCACAGAGGTGATATTACAAAAAGCCCCAATAATCTGGTAATCAGTAGCCCCTTCCTTGTTACAGATCTCAATGTCGTGTTTACAATCACATGCATTAGTCTATCCACGAATTCATTAGGATTTACTCCAGACCATTTAACAGTAATGCCATTTTCTCCTTGAGTTGTTATAAATGGGGGTAAACAGGGCCCTTTCTGAGTAATCTCATTAAGTTTCACTGTTAGAAATAGGGGATGGTGGTCACTAAGGCAGCTTTCTATCACCTCCATTTTCACTATCTGATCCCGCCCGGATGCAGAGATTAATATATGATCAATAATTGAACACTGTCCATGACCTTCATAAGTTGGTAGCTGGGGTTGTCCCTCCAGGGTTGACTGATCCAAAAGTTCCAAATTATATTTATGCATAGCCCCATTTATATTTCGCCATAAAGATTATGAGGGAAATGAGAGTAACTTTCACCAAACTCATTTCCATATCCGCAATGTTTCCCTTCTAGGATACCACCTTTTTTGCTATTAAAATACCCAGCCCAGATCAGAAAACAATCACTTCTAATATATTTTAAAAATGAATCAAGCTCCTTCTCAAGTGCCAGTATAACTTGGTTTCTGGTATTGTCTAATACATTATTATAAAAATTAATTATTTCAAAACACTGTTTATCAATAGATAGGAACTACAAAAATTGAAAATGAGGTGAGCCAGTATAAGCTTTCTTAAAAATTAATGGGCATGTAACTGAAACTAGGACTGCCAAGCCTCCTTTAGCCCTTCCATTTCGAGAGGGAGTTGCTAGTGTATCAATTGTTGAAAAGCCATCAGCATGGAAGGGTTCCGTGTGCCAGGTTTCTTGGATGCAGATGATTTGGCAATTACTTAGTAGTTCAAGCCATGCATCATCACTCAGTCTCTTATTGATAACCACAATATTCCATGTCACCAAAATCAGGTTCTTAAATTTCAGATTTTTAGTTAGATTTAAAACTTTATTTGTTGTGGTAATAGGGGAAGAATTGTGTTCAGCAACCTGATGTAGTCAATCTAAATCATTACATCTTCTAAGGGGTAGGAATCTGTTGGACAATGTAAGAGGTGTAAACCTATCCACTGTTATTGGTCCATTAACGGGGTGGCTGAAACGTTCCATATCTGGTTTGTAAAAGAATCCTAGGGGAACTGCAGTAATGGCATCTTTCTGGGATTTAATGGCATTGCCCCTCTATTACATAGATCTTCAAACAAAGCTCCAACCATCTCTGGATATCGGAAGGAAAGAACAACGCAGTCCCCTTCACAAGCTTTTGGAAATTTCCCCACCCAAGGTACTCTTCTTACCATAATGATGTTTTGGGCCAGGGTATTTGAATCGAAATAGCAGTGTTTAGTAAACCAATACACTGCCTTATTTTTCAAGTCTCCCCAATCCTCTTTGGTCCCGTCCATTAACTCTGGCACGTTTTTAAGTAAAATGGTATAAGGTGTTGCCTCAGGTGGTAAATGTAGGGATCTCTGAAAGTTCCTTAGAGTTTGAAGAGTAGACTGGGCTTTATCCACATTTTTTTCCCTTACTTGTTGTCATTTTTGTAACACAGGGGGTCCACAGCACAGAGTGCGACACAGTGTGCCTAATATTCTTGGCCATAGTCTCCATAACATTTTTTCCTCCACCCGATGTTGTTGTTCCCGGTGCAACTGGTATAATGTCATTTGCGACAATCCGTTGGTTATTTTCTATATCTTTCCTGCCAATTTTAACATTTGGATTAGTTACACTGGAGCGGTTTTCTGGTAGTATCCATTCCGTAATAGATTTTGAAATGTGGGCTACATCGCTCTTAATTTTTATTTCAGACAACAAATTCCTTTCAATTGAGTCGATTTTCCCATGTAGTTTTTTAAATAAAAGTTCCAGGTTATGGGAGTAATCATTACTTGAAGTCCCCCCTATGCCCTTACTCTGACTCTTAGGTAATAACTGTGACTGTTTATAAGATTCTTTAGTTTTTACCTTAGATAGTTGTTTTACCTTTGTTTGCTGCGGGAGTCATTTGGTCTGCGGTCTCTATTAGGACTGATATTTCCAGTGGTACAGTTGAAACACAGGGCGCGATACTGGTGTTATGCATTACAGTCGTTGTACCCTTTTGTTGGGGATTTGTATTTAGATCTGTTTCTAGTGCTATTTCATCCAATATAGCTCCTTCGGTCACTGCAGTTAGTTCTGTCTTTGTGGCTGCTAAGCGCTCCTCAACATTAACAATCTTGCTATTTAATAATCCCATAGCGGTGTTTAAATAGTTCGTTATGGGTGCGCTCAATCTTGCATTTTTGTTTTTACTGCCTGATGAGACAGCCTCGAGTTTGCGTTTCCCCATAATTAAAAACAAATACAAGAGCCACAGAAGATGGCGCAAGTAAACGGATATGCAATTATATTCACTCTTACCGTAGTTCCGGGGTTCTTGTTTAACAATTTAGGGGGGGTGGCCCAGCCCAGCCTCTACCGGCTGCTGACGGGCGCAGACGGGCCCGCCCTTGGCTCGGGCTTTGCCGGGTCGGCCCGGGCACGCCCACGCGCGTCCTGCGTTGCGGGAGCCCAAGGCTGCTTTTTCAGCCGCGTTGGTGCCTCCTGGAGCAAAGGATGACGGGGGTTGAAGCCCCCAAACCCCGTAAACAAAGTGCAGTGTGCTGGCGCTGTCAATGAAGGCTCCCGCGCTGCGGGAACCCGAGGCTGCTTTATTTTAGCTGCGTTGGCGCCTCCTGACGCAAAGGATGACGGGGATTGAAGTCGCCAAACCCTGGAAACAAAGTGCAGTGTGCTGGCGCTGTCAATGAAGGCTCCAGCACTGCGGGAGCCCGAGGCTGCTTTTCCAGCCGCGTTGGCGCCTCCGGGCGCAAAGGATGACGGGGTTTGAAGTCCCCAAACCCCAGAAACAAAGTGCAGTGTGCTGGCACTGTCAATAAAGGCTCCGACGCTGCAGAGAATACTATGTTGCCCAGTGAATAAATTCTAGATGATAATTTGGTCATACCGTTGTCAACCACAGCCAAAGCCTTTTCTAAATTAACCCTGTCGATCTCGCACAATCTCTCAGCAGCTCCCTGTTGAGAAATTTTCCACAGCTTGTTGTATATCCCATACAAGAAGCGCTTTTGACATGGGTTCCGGGGGCCTAATAAAAAACCCCTGAGATCCATGTCATCAGAAAAAAGGGACAGGTGCGTGGCCTGGCGCCGATGTAGTCAGGAGTGGACTGCGGAGCTCCGGCCGGCATATCCCCCGATTGTAATTATCCTGAGCCCCGGGCACGCCAATTTTTTAAAATTGACAAGGCTGAAAGTCCCTAGGACAAGGCTCTTCATCGTAAATAAGAGAAGTGGTCCTGCAACACGGTAAAATCGCTCGACTTTGCCCTGAAGGGAGGCGCGCCGAGCGCAACAAGATGACAGCCGCGAGACAGAAGGGCGGAAACCTCTGAAGATCGAGGACGGGGAAAGAGGCCGAGACGACTGGCAGCTGTGCCGGAAGAAGGAAGCGAGGTCTCGGAGACAGCGGAGACGTGCCCCAAGAACTGACCGTCGACAGGACAAAGTACGAGGTCGGGCGACTCGCTGCGGACCTCCGGTGAGGCCTGTGGGTGCCACTGCGAGGCGGAGAAACCTGCTCGAGCGACGGCGCAACAGCGGGGGTTGCTTCCATATAGGCGGGCGCCTTGTAGACACAGACGCTGAGAGCCGGGCACCCCCGCGCTGATACTGAAAGTGAGGATGCCCAAGTGGGAGAAGTGACTGCGCCGGGTAGGCCTCCGGCAGAGCGCACTAACCCCGGACTGAGCGGCAAGAAGCGCGATCACGAAGACAGCGGGGGACTTCCCAAACACTGGCAGCTCACGAGACGGAGTGCGAGGCTGGGCACTTCTCTGCGGGGCACCGGGAAGGCCTGTGAACGCCGCCGCGAGACAGAGAAGCCTGCTCCAGTGACGACTCACCAGCGGGGTTGCTCTCAACTAGGTGGGCGCCCTGTGAACACGGATGCTAAACGCCTGTCAACCCCCGAGCTGCTACTACAGGTAGAGGGGCAAGAGCGGAAGAAGCGACTAAACCAATAGAGTCCTCCGCTGGAACATACTAACCCCGGGCCTGGCGGAGGGCCTGGGAAAGCAAGGTCTGCGAGGTGACGGCTCAGTGGTGAGCGCAAACCGTTGTTCTGACGCAGCCATTCAGACAAGGAAGTTCTGGGCAAACGGAACACTGCATCAGATGCCCAGAATAACTCCAAACTCTTGTAGCAAAAATTAGCAAACAGCGTGCAGAGGGCACGACCACCAGAGTTTGGGCGGCAGCCCGAGAGTGGACTGGGGGGAATCCTACGAAGCCTGAGGTGAGGAGCACTGGGTTGGAGGTGGCCAAGGGAGGACAGCACAGATAGTTCGGGTCAGAGGAAGACGGCAGGAGTACACGAGTGGGGCAGCCATTGGAGAGCAGTCGATCTCATAGACCAGGAACTCAACGCGCAGTAAGCCTGACCCAGTCTGCTGTTGTGGGCCACGGATTTGCACTTAGCGGCGCCCCAATGGACAACACAGGGAACAGCCCATTGGGAAATGGAGGGACCGTGGGCACCGTCAGAGAACCACGTAAGGTGGCTGCCCCTCTTAACACTGCGAGAGCAAAGACCCATCGAGTGAGATGGGGAAGGTACCCAAGCGAAAAGGATATAGTGCCCTCAGCATGGGGGAGCCGGAACCCAGACGGATGACGACGACAAAAGCATGGAGTCGGGGAGGGACGCCGCTTGCGCGGCCCACCTTGACAGACATCATGCAGGCCATTACGGCCTCCAGGGAGGCGCTGGAGGCAAAATTAGATGCGATCGGAACAGATCTGAACCTACTGAAAGACGACCACCGCAAACTAAAGGAGAGAGTGGCAATCACTGAAAAGACACTCAATGATCTCCCTGAGACAGTAATAACCTGGAGAGGTGTGGTGCAGCGGCCAGGGCAGCTGACTTCGGAGCACAGGGTTCACAGTTCGATCCCCGGCTCCGGCGGCAGCTTAGCTCAGCACCATGTGACTCTGGGCAATAGCTCACTTAATTTCCACGACGGCCCCCAGCGCCTTGAGACCCGTAAGGGTGAGTAGCTGCGCTATATAAAAACGGACTTACTTACTTACAAAAATCACTTGCTGAGATGGAGGCCAAGATTAAAGTTCTCGAAGTAAGAGTGGAGGACAGTGAGGGGAGATCTCATAAATAATCTACGCATAGAGGGAGTTCCTGAAAAAGCAGAAGGAACGGACATTGTACAATTTCTTGAAGGGTGGATTAAAGCCGAAGTAGCTCCAGAGGGCCTCTCGCCTTTTTATGCGTTGGAAAGAGCTCACAGGCTGCCAGCCAGGCCGCCCAAACCTGGTGCCCCTCCTCGCCCTATAGTGGCGCGACTCCTTCATTATAGGGATCGTGATCACATTCTACACCAAGCCCGCCAAAAGTAGGACCTACAGTTGGTCAACAGCAAAATCATGATATTCCCAGACTTCACCAGGGAGGTGCAGCGCCAAAGAGCCTCGTTCCGAGCCCTCAAAAGGAAATTACGGCAACTGCAGATCCCTTACGCGATGTTGTTTCCAGCGAGATTGCGAGTGGCTGATAAAGCAGGTGTGCAATTTTTTACTACGCCGCAAGAAGCGTGGGATTGGTTGGACTCTAGACACGCCCACGAAAGGCAAATTCCTCACCAGATCTGGCACAGAAGCCCAAAGAAAAGAGCAAGAGTACGACTCGGGCGCCGTCCTCAAAGGAGGTCAGATCTGAAAGGCGCAAAGCACTGCAAGTGGTTGTGGAACGTAGCAAAGGTGGCTCCAGTCCTAGTTCAAGCAAGAGTGGGCAGGAAGCGGGCAGATCCGATGGGTCGCTGGCCACCAGTGCTAACGAAGATTCAGACACTGAATTGCCGAAGGTCACACCCCAGTCCGCGGACGATATTGCGTGATGGGGACAAGCCAAGAAGAAGAAGCAGTTATGCATTCCGCTGTCAGTCTGGCCTGAGACTGAGGGAGTAAACATTGGGGGCATAACTCATACTGGACAGGCCGAAGAAACGCAGCATATGAACCGGGGCCGAAGACTAAGTCAGGACACTGGGGGATGTGGTATGGTGGTGCTCCGGGGCCTGATGGGTAAGCTACATAGCCCCAAAACCACAAGAATACTTGTTAGTAACTTAGTTTGAGTTTGGATGGGAGCTGGTTTGCCTTTACCTGTCCTGGAGACGGGGAGTTGGGATTCTTGTTCAATTCAGGGGTTGTTTTTAGGGGCCAGGCATGTCAAAGCTGAGGTGGTTAATGGGGAGGAGTCGAGACCAGCACAATGGTACCCCCCCCATAGATCTTAAATGCATATCATTGAACGTGCGGGGGATGCATACTATGTCGAGGCGCCATAGAATACATGCGTAATTAGTGAGGAGAGGGGTGCAAATTGCGCTGCTGCAGGAGACGCACATAATGGCGAAAGAAGGAGCCGCGCTCCAGCGTAGATGGAGGGGCCACGTGTACTACACAAACTACTCAGCTTTTGCCAGGGGTGTCCTAATCTGGGTGAGGGCGGGAGTACCATTCCAGTGCACGGGACAAATAATCGACCCTGAGGGGAGGTATGTCATACTGTCGGGATGATTAGATGGTAGAGAGGTAACATTGGGTAGCATTTATGGTCCAAACAAAGAACAAGCCTCATTCCTGACTCAGCTCTCCAGAACGCTGGCCCCTGCGCTGACGGGGGTCGATAATATTAGGGGGAGACTTTAATTGTATCACAGATGTGGGGTTGGATCGTTCCCACCCTCCTCTCCCAGACGCTCCCATACATAAAATAGCAGAAGCGCGAAAGCACTGGCAGCAGCGATGGGGGTTAATGGACACCTGGAGGGCGCAACACCCAGGGGAAAGAGATTATTCCTTTTTCTCAGCACTGCACGAGTTACATGTCAGACTAGATTCCATACTGTGTTCTCCTGATGTGCACGAATGTGTACAGACAAGTGAATATCTAGCTAGAACAATCTCAGATCATAACCCGTTATTACTGGGACTAATCTAGTCCCGAGAGAGACCTAAAATCCCGACCTGGCGCCTGAGACCTGAAGCGCTGGAGGACCAGGTCTTCCAAGCGACAGTGAGCACCGCTGTCGGACAATATTTTGTAGAGAATAAAGGCACAGCGACAAACAAACTAATAGAGTGGGACGCCTTTAAAACAGTAATACAAGGGCGTTGTATCTCGGAGATGGTGGGAGTACGGAAGATGCTTATGAAGGACACTGGTGGCTGAGCAGAGACTTCGAGACCTAGAGAAAGAAAGACCAGAAAGGAGAGATAACCAGGAGGATCTCCTGACAGCCAAGGAAGCAGTAGCTGAACAGGTGGAGAGGCTGTGTTGCTTTGATTATAAGAATTATATGGTCCGAGCTCACTCTGAAAGTGACAAATCTGGGGCCTTACTGGCCTGGTTGGCTAACCCGGCTAGGATAGGTTTGGTCATACTAGAACTGAAGGGGCAGGAGGGAGAGACTCGCCACCGACAACAGGATATTAATGACGTATTACTGGCTTATAACACAGACTTATATAGGAGTAGACTGTCCCCTGTGAATGAGGAGCTTGACGAATTTATAGGTGACATAGAGCTACCGGCAGTGTCAGAGGAAGTAGCAGAGACCCTGGGAAGAGACATAGAGTTGAGTGAGGTGAGGGGGGCAATTAAGAGCATGCTTAGGAATAAGACGCCAGGGACGGACGGACTACCGGTAGAATTCTAATCAACGTATATTGAACTACTAGCTCCCAGACTGGTAGAAATATCTATTTCAAGTGATGAGGAAATTCGGGTTGTGGCCTGAATTCGTTGGGTGGACGGCACTGCTCTATAAGGATTCCACAGCCCGGGTTAAGACGGGCAGACTAATCTCTGAGGCCTGCCGAATAGAACGGGGAACAAGGCTGTTTGCCTTGGCTATGGAGCCGCTGGCGGCCAAAGCTAGAACAGGGCAGTATTTTCGAGGACTAGAAGTAACAGAGCAAACACATCATATTGCATTGTATGCGGATGACTTACTGCTGTTCCTGGCAGATGCGGGAGAAGCGCTTCGGGGGGCTAAGGAACTCCTACACAGACTGGAGAGGGTGGCGGGCCTCAGAGTGAACAGGGCTAAATCATGCCTCTTCCCTACCAAGGTGGACAGGGTGGGACCACAGGAGACGGAAGGTGTCCAGTGGGAGAACCGGTGCCTAACATATCTGGGAACTCAGATATACCACACCCAAAGAGACCTATTGGAAGGTAACGTAGGGAGAGCCTCGAGGGGAGCAAAGACTAGTTTTGACTTCTGGGGGACTCTTCCTCTATCAGTAGCTGGCAGAATCGCCCTACTGAAGATGGTGACCTTACCAAGGCTTTTATATTATTTCGGAGTACTGCCAGTCTGGACCCCGGCACGAATGTTCGATCAACTAAAAGCACTGGTAACAACGTTCTTGTGGGGAACAAGTAGGCGAAGAGTAGCACTCACCACCCTTATGAGGCCAAGAGCAGAGGGAGGACTGGCTGTACCTGATTTTGAGTACTATTACCTCGCAGCACAACTACAGTGGCTTACGAAGTGGGTGGCAAGCAGACTCAGAGGGACAGTAGCCCAGGGAGACACGACCCCAAGCTTGAGGATACTGTCGCAAGTAATGCTGAGACTCCCTATTCAGGATTGTGACATGTCCACAGAACTGAAAACAGCACGTAAGTGTTGGAATAGGAGCCTGCGAAGGTCTAAGACTAAATGCCCGTATGCCCCGGAGATCCCGTTGGTTATGTGTGAAGCGTTACCTCATGGAGGTGACTGGCGTAGACTGGAGGCCTGGGGAGAGCTAGGAGTGTCCTCAATGGGAGACTTATACGAGGAAGGCAGCCTGATCCCATTTAACGACCTTAGAGAGAGATATAACATAACTGGGGGGGGACTTCCTGTTGCAAACCGCCCTCACGGCAGCGATACAAAAACACTGGAGGGAGGGACTCACGGAACCGCAGACATCGGCGGGGTGTCAGTATGTGGTAACTGCAGCTGGAACCTTTAAGGCGGTTACATGCCTTTACAGGCGACTCACGCAAGAGAGACTCCCTCCTCTGAGTAAGCTGCATCAGAAATGGGAAGTAGACTTAGGCGAACCTATAGCTGTGAAAGTGTGGGGGGAGTTAGTGGAAAGGGCATGGAAGAGCACTAAAAATTCCAGATTTCAATTGGTGCATTTCTATGTTTTGCACAGAGCTAACCTCACACCAGGCAAAATTAATAAATATTTCTATACACAAACAGCAGCTTGCCCATGCTGCAACGTAGAAGGAGCAGAATTCTTGCACATGTTCTGGAGCTGCCCGAACCTGGGGGACGTCTGGGAAGAAGTAGCCACAATTTTGGCAGATGTGAACGGAAAAGAAGTAGCAGTAAAACCTGGGTATTGCCTGCTACACTGGTTCCCCCATACAGCTAAAAATAAAGTGATGAGCAGGTTCCAGGACCTTGGTCTGGTATTAGCAAAAAGAGACATCACCAGCCACTGGAAATCGAGAGGGGGGCCCTAACATACTCAGATGGAAAAAATAATTCATAAAATGGGCAGAATGCGAGGGGGCAGTCAGGTTGCAAATAGCCAAAAAAACAGGGAGCGAAAAAACACTAGAGACAGCTAGAGTATTGGACAGCGTTAGTGGCATTATTGAGAAATCCAGAGAATGAGGTAGGAGAGGACCAACCAGGAGAACCCCTTGAAGGTGACAGCTGAACCCCACACTTTAGACACCACGAAATGACGAACAGTGGAGCAGATACACAACGGAAGTAACTCCTCAGACTGATAGGATATAAGCAATGGACACATTATGGCAGCTAACAGAGCAAATAGACGGGCATCGCCGAATCAAGAAAATAAGAGATTGCTTACACGCGACACGCCTGGGGGAATGGCGAGAGTGGGCGAAACAGTTGGGGACAGTTTACAATGTAGAGCACGGTCTATTATTAAATGTTTACGTTAAACAGTAGAGAACTCGACGGACTGATTATGATGTAGCCTACAGTACTTTTAGTAACATGATAGAGGGGGGTAGGGGCCTTGAGCTAATGGCACGACGCTTCATTCTGCTTTAGACATGTAATTGTAGGCTATTGAGGAGAACATCTGAACATCCGTAACTAACATTATTACTGTAATTTGATGTAATGTACGATCAAAAGCTTAATAAAGTCTGTTTACAAAAAAAAGAATTTAAAAAAAGAATCAGAAAGAAGGGACAAGTGTTACTTCACCTGGGAAAGTGTTGAGGTTTTTAGCCAATCTAGGCACAACTTCCCAACACTATATGACGTCACCACCCTGAGTGTTCTGTTTGTACATATTGCTGATCAGGCCTATTGATCTTAAACCTTTCGGTGATGCCCAGGAATCTAGATTGACACCCATTTGTGTCCACAGGACAAACCAACCATCCTTTCCAATTGGGGTCTGATGAATTGAAAGAACCATTACGTATCATGGTATCTAGTGTATCCTCACTGAAGTGTGCTGCCAATTCTCGGATCATGAAAATCCTTCATTTTGGCTATACCAAGACAAGAAGTTTGTTGCACTGTTTTGTACAGGAAAATCATTTGGTGTGGTATGAGGCATGCTCTAAATAAGACCTCAGTTCCCTGAACCTGCCAATCCTTTGTCCCCCAGACAGATTTTGTGTCTATGGTGTCTTTCCAAAAGTCGATACCCTGTATAGACAGTTTGGAAATAAAGGAAGCAGAGTATATCAACTTGGTGTTTGTTAGCATATTTTTCTTTGCAGGTGTAGGTGCAAGCCTATAATAATAGGAGGCTGGGTGTAATGTGTCAAAACCAGAAAAATAAGCAAACTTTTGTTGAAATGTCTTTGACCTACCTTTCGGCAGTGTTGGGCAGTGTTCCCATTGAGTGTAATTATAAACAGCATGTGGGATACTAGCTTTGTGTTAGATATGGTGACCATAATGTTGATAACAAAACATGTCTCCAAAATGAGATGTACCATCATACATTTCATCATTAGAAAATTCAGCTGATTGCTCTAGATCTGCAAGCAGATTATGCACAGTCTTAATGTCCCAATCATTAGAGAAAATACTAGCGGTGATGATATAATTTAAAGAAATTTTAAACAAGTATGGAATTTGTAAAAGTTCAGTAGGACCATACATTCCATATGATACCCTGTCCCACACTATTCCTTCAGGAACTGGAACTGCTGTAATGATCACCAGGGACAGGTCCCTTAGTTCACGGTGTGATGATGCATGTGGTTTTAGAATCAAGTTCACAATTAGTAAGTCGTACTGCAGAGCGTTCTGGGAGATAGTGTCCGTTCACAAGTAGAAAATAGACAGTTACCAAACCAATCCAGAGGACCAGGAAATGTAATTCCATTGTAATCCAGAGATGTATCCATGGAACAACAAAGTATGTCTTTTTCAGCCAAAGATATAGAGCATACACTCATAGCTTGAAAGGGAGAGGCGGCAGTGGCAGCTCAGGTTCGCTGGAATCCGTTGAGAAGTCATCATAATGTATGAAGTATCCAGACGCCGTCCGGTCTATTTTTGGCAGCTCAGCAGGTTTTTGTAGAACCAGGTGATGACTCGATTTGTGGCATATTCACATAGATGTCATCAATTTTTTGAATGAAGATTTCTGTACTTGTTGATTGTACAGTTGTAGTTGTTTCAACAGGAAGAAGTATCATTTCATTGTTGTTTACAGCTGCTATTTGGAGAGTGGAATCTTCTGTCGTTATTAAAGCTTCCATCTGAACTTCCTATACAGTAGTGAGAGGAGTGTGGCGGCTACCCAGGAGCGAACGCCTGCTGTTGAGAATCGACCACATAATGTGGTTTGACCAAAGCAATTGAGACAAACCTTTTGTCTTGGCGGTCGGCAAGAGGAGGAAGAAGTACAGTTCTAGTGCCTTCGACAGCCAGGACAGGTACTGGTGTTCTGTAAGATGGCCCAAAAACTATTTTTTCCCTGACCAAGTCCCCAATCTTCGGGACCCAGCCAGTTCTTGCCGGAACTACCTTCACTTCCCCAGTGACGGTGCGTTTTACTTGGGACGTTGCTTTGTAAAGCCCAGAATTCATTGAGTTCCTGTAAAACAGACAAACATTCATTGATGTCAAATGGTGTTTCTGACACCACTGCGCCAACACTATCGAGGCCTGGCACCCACATTCTCACCCCAAACAGGACTTCAACTGGAGTACAACCCCCCAAGGATTTTCTTGGCATATTATTAAGTCCTCTCTGGACCAGATATAGGTGATTGACCCAACTGCCATCGGAGCCTAATACCCTTGCTATTAAAGACTGCTTTAAGTCATTGTTTTTCCTCTCAACTACCAAATTTCCATCGGGGTAGTAGGGGGAGGAGTACCACAAGGCCACATCCAAACTTCCCATGGCTTCTTTGTAAGCCTGACAGCTAAACGTCAGGCCCTGGTCGGAATGTGGCGTGCCAATTGTGTATGTCCCGATGAAGACTCGCAAATCCTTTATAACAGTTTGGGTTTCAGCTGAATGCTGTGGCCTAACCCACAGGAATATGGAGCATGAATCCACTGCCACCAAGATGTACTTGTAAACCCCATCTGAGTGTAAGTGCCCGCAGAAGTCCAACAATTGCTAGAGGCTTGTCTGAGATCAATAGAGGTGTCTGAGGTGGACGTGCTATGGTTGAGCCCTTCATCTGCTGGCAGATGTCGCATTTGAGGACAAAGTCCTTGGACTGTTTGGTAAGACCTGGCCACCAATATCGATGCTTCTGTAATGTTACTTAAGGCATAATCCCTGCGTGAGCTGACCCCAGACCCTCATGTGCAGCTAGTATCAATTATCTGCGATCAGTGTTTGGTATTATTCTATCCCCCACTCCTGGAATCTGAACATACAGAATGTTTTGTGCATAAAACTTGTAGGAGTACTTGAGTGGAAAGCCTTTCAGCAGGTAGGTGTCACTGCGGGCAACATTGGCGGCCACCATGATGTGTCTGTCTAATCTCGTGCTTGAATCTCGTGCAGCAACGGCAGCAGTTTGGACTATTGCCTTTGCGGCCTCACCGAACATGGAATTCCCTTTAACGTGACACCAAAACGCTGATGACTCAATGTGTGGATAACATGAGCACTTGGCACGCATTCTTTCAGCTTTGCCACTTGTTCCCAAAGCATCTTGTGCTTGATTGTGAATCCTTTTGAATCTCAAAATCGATTTTGGCCCGAATAGTGAAGATATTAATTATAGGACCGGACACAATAGTATGATTTGCACACTATGAGTGTGGGGAATTCAGGATCCATACTTTGTAGTGCCATTGTCAGAGCTTTTACTTCTGCCAGCTGTGCTGTACAGTTCCCTAGGGACTGCGTGTGTGTTTTTTCAGGACAGACCTTTCCGTCACACAAATGCGCCCTTTTACGATTGAGCATGCCACGGAATATTGGTGTTGTGTCCCTACGGCAGGCTGAGCGGATCCATCGGAATAAATGTTGTATTCATATCGATCTAGAGGCATTATTTAATTCGGCAGAAGATAATATTGTTCGTACTGCAGAAATGCCTGTGTTTGTAGTGTACAGTCAAATCCGTTGCAGTGAGGGAGTTAGCCCATTGACTCCATCGTAGATGCGTAGATGCAAGGCTTTAGTGTTTGGAATGCTTGCTTTGGTAACGGCATTTAAGGTCGGTACTGGGGTACCTACAATTATTAGCTTACCCTGAGTCGGTGCTCTCTCTCTCTCTCGCTACAGCAGTTTGTACCGCTGTGAACATTTTCTCAGTGGGTGCAAAATGTATTTCAGGGTTTGTGTATAAATGTGATTTGTATGCAATGGGTACCGTATCACCCTCATTGAAGGTGATATAGGTATACTCGGTTGGTCCAGCGACTATGCTGATTACCAGGTTAGGCAAATTTACCTGTGTATGCGAATGTTTGGAACCTATCATATCAGCTTGTATGGAACGTAAAATGTTTGTATGTTCCTGTGTACGATGGTGATTGAAAAATCAGGTCTGATTAAATCTTAAAATGGTTTTATCGTTCTGCGTAATCCAAAATGTATGTTCTGCCAAAATTCTAAAATCCTAAAATGGATTGTAGTCTTTTCAGAGTTGTTGGAGGTTGGAGCAGTGTGCATTTTTCAAAAAAATTTGCTGCCAGGCTTTTGCCTTCACTTGACAACTCGTATCCCAGAAACAAGACGTTGAGATGGGCATTTTTAAATTTTTTTACATTAAATTTGTAACCCAGGTGAGCGAACCCAAGAATTATGTGGTTCACTCTAGCCAAGTGTTCCATTAATTCATCGTCCGTCAGATAAATAGCATCTACAAAGGACAATGCCTCCTCATCAAAATGTTGAAGTAACCCTGTTATCTTGGCTGAAAACAGCCCCAGGCTGTTCTTATACCCTTGAAGTAAACGACAAAATTGACGCAGTGAACCTAGCGCTGAAAATGCGATCAAATATCTGATTTCAGGCGCTATATTCTGTCAGAAGATTCCATTTGAGATATTTAGGGCACAATGTTATTCATTAGTGCGGCACTATCTGCATTTTGTACTGCAAATGTGCGTGTGGAAGTGTTCAAATGTCAGTAGTCCAAGATTAGACAGTATGAATTTTCCGGTTTCATTATGGAAAAAAAGGGAATATTCATTGAAGAGGTGCAGTTTTCTAATACACCTTGGTATTCAAGTTGTTCTAGTATTTCCCTAACTTGTTTTTTAGCTTCATTTTTGATTAGGTATTGTCTCTGCGGTTGAGGGACTGATTTCAATCTGATTTCGTGATGAGGAGACTCATCATCCCACCCTAACATGATTTCGGTATAGTGCAGGAGCTAGCGATAGCGCCCACTCCTGCGCATATGAATGTTTAACTGATTCTGGAATGAGTTCAGAGAAAGCCGGTAAAATTACTGCTTCTCGAATTGGGCATTCCATTATGAACACAGGTGGCCAATCCTTTCAGCCAAAAGAATGTCGTAACCATAAGTCAGGTTCTCCCAAAAGAGACGCTTAACTGTCCTGGGTATGTCCCCCTCCATTTGGAGTGTAATTTCGTATAAGCGATGAGGTACACTTACCCTTGTATCAGGTGTTTCCACCGTGATATGCTCACTCAGCGCTACTACCGCCAGATAATCCATCAGGTTCCGGCGAGCTATTGCTGTGCTTTTCAGCATCGCTACTGCCCGTTCCCAGTTCAGAAACAGAGTCCTCAGCAGCCTGAGCATGTCTTACTTAGATCCCAGCTACCTTCTTCTGTTTGAATTGAGGTTTAAGAGTCTTTTGTTTGTCCTCCTTAAGGATCTAGTCTGAAGTGCGATGTGTTTCCCTTTTCGGCTTCTCGTACTCTTCACATTTGCTCTCTGACTGTCCAACTCTCTTCGAACGCGTATTGGATGAATCCTGAAAGGAACGAGAGGAACGTGTATCAGTATCCTGATACCTGTCAGGCTTTCTAATATTATCACTGTTTCTTAAAAATAATTTTTTGTCAGTGAGTCCCTGTTGAGGAGACCCACCCCGTGATCGTGTTTTATTTTGTTTATTATCCCACTTCTTCTTGGAAGAATCAGGTGCTTGCTTGGAGTTATCCTTTTCTGAATTACCCTTAACTGTTGGTTTCCCAGGTCTGGCTCCTAAATTATCTCTACCCAGCATAGCATAGGTTTCTTCAATAATTTTAGGTAATTCTGGGGGGCGGAGCTTGCCGGCTCAACAAGATGGCCGCGAGCTAGTGAAGCTCCGCTACGCCATTGTCCTATCCTGCACTATCCTGGCCGACTTTGCGTGCTAACCGGCACTAATTTGGACGGCTGTGCTGTCGGAAGTCCTCCGGTGCCGAACCTCGCTGGTCCAAGTCGACGGCGCAGCGAATTGGCAAAGATACGCCATCCGAGAGGTAGCGTGGGCCCTGAGCCTCCCCGTCAGTTAAGTCGCAGTGCGGAGACCTTCCGAGACGTGCCCCGGAGATCGGAATAGAGCCCGCCTGTCAGACGGCTGTGCTGGCAAGCCAGCCTACCCTGGCGGGTGTGGTGTGCGTGCAGCCTGAATACCCTTCGAGGACTACCTGCGGCCTCAGCAGATGACCTGACGGGCCTGAGTGGGTGCGTGGCAGTATCGGCTGACGAGGAGCTGGAGGCCTGAGGCAGAGCAGCGCCGCGGGGCGCTGTAACTCGAGAGCTCCCCGCAATCCGCCCTGACTTCGGACCCCGGAGGCACTGTTTATTATTACATTTACAGGGATGGATGGAAGAGAAAGGTATAATTCCCAAATATCAAACCGGTTTTAGACAAGGAATGGGTACTAGCACAAACCTGGCAGTAATTGCACTCCTTACGGAAAAAGCAATTTTAAAGAAATCAGGTTTATTCGTATGTTATATCGATTTAAAATCGGCTTTTGACAAAGTCCCACGTGAACGACTATGGACAAAATTGAAAGGTTGGGGTATACCACAACAACTAATCAACTCCATAGTTGCCCTCCATAGTGAAACCTGGGCCCGGGTAAAGCTGGGGGATGGTAGTATAGCATCATCAAAGATCGATACAAAAAATGGCCTGAAACAGGGGTGTGTTTTGGCCCCAAGCCTTTTTAACTTGTACCTTGCTGATCTGCATACCCACTTGACAAAAGTAAACGGTCATCCTCCGAAATTGGCAGAGGACCACATTCAGTATCTGCAATACGCAGATGACATAGTGGTCCTTAGCCAAACCCCCATTGGCTTACAAAGAGTCATTGACTACTTAACCAACTATTTTGATTGTCAGGGGCTGGAGATAAATATGAAAAAACAAAGATGGTGCCACTAGTAGGATCAAGTTTAAAAAAACAAAATTCAAGTGGCTAGCCAAGGGTAAAGAAATAGAGGAAGTTGGCACCTACAAGTATTTGGGCATTAATTTAGGGCGACGTATGTCCTTTACTGATCAAAAAAGTGCATTAAGAGCAAAGGCACAAACTTTAATTTTTGCATACAAACAGCTACAAATGAAATTAAGTTGCCCGTCTTACAGCCATCTTTTAAAAACAATGGCAGCACAATTACTTCCAGCATTGGCATATGGTTTGGAAATATGGTACGGTCGGGAATTTGGAATTTTAAATGATTTACAAACAAAAGTGTATAAAGCAGTTTTTAACCTCCCTAGAGTAGTATCACCAGCACAGATCCGTCTGGAATTTGGGCTACAAAATCAGAAATTCCAGAGACAATCGGTTTTTGTGAAACTATGTTGGAAACTTCGCTCCTCGGAACCCGGCACCATGAACAATCTTTGTTGGACTGAAATAAGGGCCCAGTTTGAACAAAAAAATCTGGATTCATGGGGTGAACATCTAAGATCAGCCCTGGTGGATTTGGACATTCAAGAGGCATGGGAGAGTAAGATGGAGAGGATGGCGTTTAATAGAGTGTGTAATGGCGCAGCAAAAAAATTATCTTTCTTAGACGACAAAAACACAGTGGCAAAAAGACGACATTCTTGGACAGTAATAAATTCATATGTAAAACTAAAACCTCAGGATTATCTATCAGCACACTTCAGATTATTTTTAAAGAAGAAGTACATGCTATATCGGTTTGGAGTATATGAAACCAAGGATTTGCAACCAAGTTGGAAAGGGAAATATCTTAACACAACTTGTAGACTATGTGGATATCACAACGAATCATTATGCCACGTGATGTGTGTCTGTCCCACTGTCAGCGAAGCAAGAAGAACATTTCTAAAACCAATTTTAAAAGTCCTTAACATTCGTACTTGTAGACAGACTATTATTCGCTGGGCGGGGGGTCATCAAATATTCTAATTTGTCGAGGGGTAAAGTTTTTAACTTTGATTGACACATTGTTAAGAAGAGCGGATCTTGAACATATGAACTTGGCTATTAATGAGTTGGAAAATTCTGCAGATACATAGTCGTAATAGGGCTAATAATGAGTTGGATGGAAAGAAAGAAGGGGAAATGTTTGTACATATTTTGACATAATGATGCATTTTATCATGAATTTGTTTTAACTTCACATTTTAGTAATTTTAAGTGTCTTATTTTACGGTTGTAAAAAACCAAATAAAGTATCTTCTTCTCTCTCTCATTTAGTGAGGAGCGGGTGACGCTGGTATGGCCCCCAGATAGTGTCTCTCCCTGGCCCTGGGTTTTGATGGTCGCGGCGAGGCCCCTGTGGAACACTACGGGACTTCATTCTTCCGGAAGAAAGGTGCGCGCAGCTGCGTCGCACAGGCCCTGTGTTCTCCCGTCTGGCCTTGCTTCTGGATCTTGCCTGGGGCCCTGAATGCATGCATGGTGGCAGACACTGCGGTGCGACGTCGCCAGCCGAAGAGTTGGGGACACCATCTGGCAGCCATCTATGCAGATAACCCCCAAGGTGCTGGGGTGCCGATGCGACTAGCAGTCTCATACCTGGATACGTTATTGCCAGAGAGCTCTGCAGGGTTGTCCTGATCAGTCTCGGTGCCCCTCCCCTCCTCCTGCTCCCCCTTTCTTCACTGTTGGTGCTGAGGCCTCCCATGGTGGGCCGATAGGAGAGCAAGAGCCTCGCTGGCTAGGGGTAACTACGATCCCCAAGTGGTAAACTATTGTGGGTCTCCCCTGGATCATAATCTGGCAGCAATGGGGAAGGCGGACAAGGTCCAGTCCAAGCTTTCATTTGAGCAGCGCAAGACCAGAACTCGGGAGCCAGGCGACTCCCAACCCTCGTCTGAACAGGGCGACAAGAGTGAGGTGACCTCTGCAGATTTTCGTCATATTTTGGCCACGATCCAATTCCATAGATGGGAAGATAGATTCGCTGGTCTATCGCGTAGATTGAATGTCCGAACGCCTCGCTAAGCACACCGAGAGGCTCGACATGACAGAGAGACGTATAACTGAGGTTGAGGAAACCCACATGGAGACTGATGTGGGGCGTGGCCTGCAGCTGATGGAGACGGACGCGAGCTGAGGAGCTCCGCCCGCCGTCTCCCCGTTTTCAACTATCCTGATCCCCTAACACAGCGGGGGGAGCCGCAACCTGCACCGCAGACCTTCGGAGCATGGGTACCGGACTCGGCGGAGTTCTGCGCTGGATTTACAGCCGCCCCCGGGGGTGAATTGCCGCTCGCCGCCTCGGCAGGCCTGACGTTCAGATGGGGGCCACGACCTGACTGCTGCCGTGGTTCCTTTACCGCGAGGAGGACAGGCACCTCAGGGCGGATGGCATTGCCTGTGCTACTTGAAGGGTGACGACACGCTCCTGGGGAGCTGTGGAGGAAGTGAAATGCTTCCATTGGGATCGTCTGGCCTGCGAAGCGGCCCCCTAATCAGCCCCGGACTGGGACGCAAAATGGCGGCTGGGCGGTGAGTGCCCTGTGAGATCGGCCGCATAGAGCAGCATTGCTGTGGGAGAACGGACATCTCGAGCCGGAGGAACTCGTCTGGGCTGCCTGGTGGATAGCGGAGGTGAGGAGGGGCTGGAGCGCCTTCAAAGCACTCCATTGATCCGCAGCGTTGTCCCCCCACCCTGCCCCAGGCCAAGTTACAAAATGGCGGCCGTGCGGAGTGCGCCCTGAGATGTCGGCTGACTTGAATGAGGATCTGCCTGTGGTGCGCCCACTATTGCCCCCCTTGTGACCATCGTGCCGAGCTGTGGCGTTCAAGTATTGGGGAATTCTAGCGAGATCTGCGTGCTGCTGGGCGGTGTGTTGGCTCGGCGAGACCCCTCGGCTCGCGCTACCAGCGGTGGGAGAGGTTACCTGCGGCGAGGACGACGAGTGCTCTTTGAACTGAGAGAGTGCGACGGAGGGGAGACCGTCCAGCGAAATTGGTGGTGCTGAGACACACTATTTCCAGGGGACATTGAGCTCACACAGACGCCAAACCTGCACACAGTGGCTTCGGGATGGGGAGACCACAGAAGAAGCGGGGCTTCACGGCTCTTAGTGTAGATGTCCCCGGACCTCACTCTGATGACGAAGCACCTGAAACAAGTGGAGAAATGCCCTCCCGGAAACCTACATTAACTGACATAATGCAAGCCATAACGGCCTCCAGAGAGGCGCTGGAGGGAAAGATAGATGCTATCGGCACGGATCTTAGTTTACTCAAAGATGATCACCGCAAGCTCAAAGACAGAGTAGCAAGCACTGAAAAAGAATTATGCGGCCTGCCGGACGAAGTACAGGAGATGCGCCGATCTCTTACTAGCCTGGAAACTAAGGTGAGAACCCTGGAACTGCGTGCCGAGGACAGCGAAGGGAGATCTCGGCGGAACAACATCCGCGTCATAGGGATACCGGAAAAAACGGAGGGGACGGACATGGTCAGCTACTTAGAGGACTGGCTCCGAGCTGAGGTGGCTCCAACAGGCCTGTCCCCCTTTTATGCCCTGGAGCGGGCTCATAGAGTACCAGCTAGGCCGCCGAAACCAGGAGGTCCCCCCCGACCAGTGGTGGCTAGGCTATTACACTTCCGAGATAGAGACCACATCTTACATTGTGCCCGCCAAAAACAAACTCTCCGCATCGATAATAGTAATGTCATGATTTTCCCAGACTTTACGAGAGAAGTTCAACGAAGCAGGGCCTCATTCGCTGCTATCAAGGCTAAACTGCGTAAGCTGAACCTGTCCTATGCAATGCTATTTCCCGCTCGGCTTAGGGTGGCGGACCCAGCGGGAGCGCACATCTTCAACTCACCACAAGAGGCTTGGGACTGGATGGAAGCCCACAGCTCAATAAATTGACCTGCTCCAACTTCAAGGTCCCCACAGCAGAGTCCTCGTGATCATAGGGCGAGCTCCAAGGCTCCTTCACCCAGGGAACTCAGCCTTAAACGACGTAAAGTGTTGCAGGCAGTGGTGTCGCACAGTCGGGCCAGCCCTGGCTCCTCTCCAGGCGGGAGCGAACGTCGTGATAGCAGATCGGAGACCTCACCGGACCGCAGCGACAACGACAGCTTGGGTGCGAACATGCCAGTGGTTACGCCCCAAACGGCCGATGATCTAGTGTAAGGAGAGTGGACTGCCATTCGGCATGCGGACCTTCCTGAAGCCTGGCGTCCCTGCTCCATGGGTGCGGCTTCCAAGAACTTGTGGATCCCCCACATGGACCTCTAGGTAACATCCAGCCGAACTGGGGCTTATCGACTGGAACAGTTAACGGGGAGGCGGCACTATGGGGTACCTTGCGGGGTTCTTAGCGGGGGCCGCCCCTTTCTTTGTCACTAGACGCTGGTTGGTACTATCACAGTTTGGATGGGGACGCCTCGTTGGACACCTGTCCTGGGGAGGGGGAGTTGGGATTGTTTTTCTAGTTGGGGTTTTTTAAGGGGATCCAGGCGTGTCACGGGGGGAAAAATGTTGCAGACCTTTACGTGTAGGTTTCAGCAATGGGACCCCCATTAGGCTTGGCCTGTCTTTCGTGGAATGTGAGGGCTATGCACACTATGGTCAGGCGCCACAAGATACACTCCTATCTGATTCGCAGAGGCATTCAGATCGCATTCCTTCAAGAAACTCACCTCCTGGCACAAGAAGGGAAGGCGTTGCAGCGCCGCTGGAGGGGTCAGGTTTACTACACTGCATACTCTGCCTTTGCGAGAGAGGTATTGATATGGATACAGGCAGGAATCCCATTCCAATGCACAACACAGGTGATTGACCCAGAGGGCAGATTTGTGGTAGTGACGGGGAAACTAGACGGTAGGGACATTACCCTGGGCAGCATATACGCGCCTAACGCGGACCAGACGGACTTCTTCTCCTTATTGTCACGAAGGTTGGCGACCACCCTTACGGGGTCACTGCTACTGGGGGGCAACTTCAATTGCACCACTGATATTACCCTAGACCGCTCCCACCCTCCACTCCCTAATGCACCTGCACACAAGCTGGCAGAATCACGCCGTAACTGGCAACAGAAATGGGGATTAATTGATACCTGGCGGGCGCAGCACCCTTTAGCCCGGGATTACTCCTTCTTCTCAGCCCTTCATGAGTTACATGTCCGCCTAGATGCCATTCTGTGCTCACCTGATGTCCATGAGGGGATTAGCAGCAGAGAATACCTCACTAGGACGCTCTCCGACCACAATCCTGTCCTGGCACAGTTGCAATGGTCGCGTGCACGCCCCAAAATCCCCACCTGGCGCTTGCGTCCAGAGGCCTTAGATGACCAGGTTTTCCGTGCCACTATTGGAACAGCTATCACGGAATATTTCCAGGCTAACGAGGGTACAGCTACGTCCACAAATGTGTAATGGGAAGCCTGTAAAGCAATGCTTAGAGGGCGGTGCATATCTGAACTGGCGGGGGTTAGGAAGGCTCTCCTTAAGGATATTCAGCGAGATGATGAGCGTTTGCGCGCCCTGGAAAAGGACAGACCTGAAAACCCGGGCAAGCACCGGGAGTTAATAGAGGCGAGGGAGGCAGTGGCCGCTCACGTGGAGCATCTGCGCTGCTTCGATTATAAGACCTACATCACACGGGCACATTCTGAAAGGGATAAGTCGGGAGCCCTCATCGCTTGGTTGGCGAATCCGGCTAGGCGAGGGTTGGTTATACTGGAGCTCAGAGACCAGATGGGTGTAGCTCGATATGATCAACAGGGGATCAACGATCTAGTCTTCGACTATTACACTGAGCTCTATCGGAGCCGACTGGCCCCCTCGGAGGAGGACCTGCAGGAGTTCACACGGGAAGTTGAACTGCCTGCGCTAGATGAAGATGCGGCAACTTTGTTAGGTCGGGGGATCGAGGTACGGGGGGTGCGGGGTGCCATCAAAAGTATGGCCCGTAACAAAACCCCAGGCACTGATGGCCTCCCGATAGAATTTTACCTTGCCTACACTGACCTCCTTGCTTCTCAACTTACACGATTATATAATGATGCCAAGAGGCTTGGCAAACTACCTGTCTCCACTAGAGGGGCGATCATCATTCCTCTGCTAAAGCCAGGCAAGCAAGCATGGGATAGAACGGCATATCGCCCTTTATCCATGCTCAATCTCGATTATAAAATACTAAGTAGGATCCTGGCCTCCCGGTTACTCCCCCACATGACCGCCCTCATACATGCTGACCAGTCCGGGTTCATCCCCACCAGAAACACAGCGCTAAATATTAGAAGACTCTTGCATATATTGGAAGCAGATTCTTACAACGCTGACACTGCTGCGATCTGTGCAGTAGACATAGAAAAAGCCTTTGACAGTTTGGAATGGGCGTACCCGTTTCTTGTGATGCGGAGAATGGGGCTTGGCCCCGACTTCGTGAATTGGACAGCGCTCTTATACGCTGACTCCACCGCCAGAGTCAAAACTGGGGGAGTAATCTCAGAAGCGTGCAGGGTGGGGCGGGGTACACGGCAAGGGTGTCCCCTCTCCCCTTTGTTGTTTGCTCTGGCGATGGAACCCTTAGCGGCGCATGCTAGGTCGGGACGGGCGTATCAAGGGCTTGAGGTACACGGACAGGTCCATCATATTGCGCTTTATGAGGATGATCTTCTACTTTTCCTGGCTGATTCGGGGGAGGCCTTGTTGGGGGCAAAAAATCTGCTCCACGATCTCAGCAGAGTGGCAGGTTTAAAAGTGAACTGGTCAAAATCATGCCTTTTCCTGGTGCACAGGGATAGAATAGGCCCACAGTGCACGGAGGGGGTGAACTGGGAGGACAGATGCTTGCCCTACCTGGGCACTCTTATCTATCACGGACAGGAGGATATTCTTGAAGGTAACAGTGGAAAGGCCATCAGGGGGGCAAAAGCTAACTTTGAATTCTGGGAATTCCTGCCGCTGTCAGTGGCAGGCCGGGTGGCACTACTCAAAATGGTAACCCTCCCGTGGCTACTATATTTATTTGGGACCTTGCCGGTCTAGATTCCACCAACCTATTACAAGCAGCTCCGTGCAATGATCACTGCTTTCCTGTGGGGCAAGGGCAGGCGCAGGGTAGCCCTCAACACACTCATGCGACCTCGAGCAGAGGGAGGTCTAGCGGTCCCAGACTACGAGACTTATTATTTAGCAGCCCAATTTCAATGGCTCACACAATGGGTAGCGAGGGCCACTAGGGGGGAGGAGGAGCTCAGAGAGGTCTTGGGGCCCCTGATGGTGCTGTCCCGCATAATACTGCGACTCTCACTCGGTACTACATCCCTCACCCTAGAATTTGCCACAGCGCGGAAATGCTGGAACAGGTATCTGTGGAGGGCTTCTATTAAGAGTCCCTATGCGCCGGAAATACCATTAAAGATGTGCAGGGCCCTGCCACATGGGGGCAACTGGCAGAGATTGGAGGCCTGGGAGCAGCGGGGACTGACTAGCATGGGGGACCTTTACGAAGAGGGAGCCATGATCCCGTTCGACGATCTACGGGCCCGCTACGACTTGCCAGGGGGTGATTTCTTACAATACGCGGCCCTTACGGCGGCCATCAGGAAACATTGGGGTAGAGGACTAACAGAACCACCCACTTCTATGGGGTGCCAGTATGTGGTGATGGCAGCGGGCACCTTTAAAGCGGTGACGTGTCTCTATAGACGCATGACACTGGAGTCCCTATCCCCCCTGACTGCCCTAAAGCCCAAGTGGGAAACGGATATAGGGGAGGACATCCCAGACAAGGCATGGGGTGAAATTGTGGAGAGAGCCTGGAAGAGCACGAGGAATGCAAGGTTTCAGTTAGTGCACTTTCATATTCTACACAGAGCATATCTTACCCCAGCAAGATTACACACATATTCCCCGACCCAGCCAGCATCCTGCCCGAGATGTACTGCAGACAGTGCAGATTTTAAACATATGATATGGGACTGCTCGTTCCTTGACAGCTTTTGGGAAGAAGTAACAGCTTTACTGACAGACCTTACTGATAGGGAACTAGACCCATCCATGGCTCACTGTATCCTACATTGGTTTCCCCATACCTCAAAGAACAAAATCACTAGTAAATTTATAGATTTGGGCTTCCTACTAGCCAAGAGAACCATCACCACACATTGGAAAGCGAGGCAGGGCCCTAGCTTCGCTACATGGAAAGCAGACTTCCTGAAATGGGCTGAGTGTTAGGGAGTGATTAGGCTACAAATCGCAAATCGCACGGGGAGTGAAAAGGCAATGGAGAGGGCGAGAGCCTGGGAAATGCTTGTTGTAGCTCTCAAATCCCCTGAGGACGATGCGGTGGATGCATCTGTGGATGACCCTGTGGCAGCCATAGCTTAACGCATAGTCAGCTTTGAGCCCATCTTGTTTTGTCTCCCCACGATTGGTAGTGGCGCTTGGCAGGCACGCCTGATTTCACTCAGCTTCCTCTCATTCCAATAGGTTGTCCCATTGCGACATTAGCTCTCCTGATCTTTCGCAGCCAGCACTTAAGTGACACGCCTGGGAGGGAGGTGAGGGAGGAGGGGTGGGGGGCAGTTGGGGATGGGAATTTTCAATGGCTGGACAGTGACTTTTGCAAAGTACTCACTCATGGGTTATGCCCGGGCAGTAGGCACAGGCAGCCTAAGGAGCCATAGATGCGCCTTAAATAACCTGGTCTGTCATGTGTTTCTGCTTAACAACTGGGGTAGGTAACTGAAACCCCTATTGTCTCTTGCTCTTCTCTTTGATTTCCGTCCTGGTTCAATGGAAAATCAATAAAAATTGTTTTAAAAAAAAAATGGAGACTGATGCAACACAAAAGCAGATGGGTAAGGCTCTAATGCAGCTGCAGGATAAAGCAGAGGACCTTGAAGCTAGGTCCCGGAGGAGCAACATACACCTTATGGGCCTGCCCGAGTCTACATCCACCGGGAATATGGAACTCTTCATCGAAACCTACTAGTCTCACTTCTGGGCCGGGGCACTTTTTCCACTATGTTCGTAATTGAGCGGGCACATCGCTCGCTGGGCCCGCGGCCTCCTCCGGGTGCCCCCCCATGCCCAATCATCACCAAGTTCTTAACCTATAGAGACAGGGACGCGGCCCTGAAAAAAGCTAGAGATTTGGGATCTTTACAATATGAGGGCTCCACAATCTCGTTGTTCCCCGACTTCACGGCTAAAGTGCAGGAGGCACGGAGACAGTTTGCCCCATTAAAGCGAGCACTGCGTGCTCAAGAACTCGACTACGCCATGCTCTATCCTGCGCGTCTGCGAGTCACGATGAATGGAGTCTCAAAGATTTTTCTAGATCCAAAGTCCCTGCAGAAAGCGCTCAAAGACTACACTAAGGTGCAACAACGTGCAACTGCTGTGGATCAGTCGCAGGGAGCTGTGGGGGGCACCATGGATGCAAATGACTAGAACTGCACTGTATGTTTTGCTACTAGTAGGGCATAACTAAGCTATGGGGGTGTGGGGAGGCGGAGGATTGTTGACTCTTCTTATTGTCACACGGGTTCTGCGGTTGTTCGGCAGGGGGTTTTAGCGATGCATTGGATTGCTTATAGCTGATGGCTGCTACGTGGGCAGTTCCCCATAGCTTTGTATCACTGAGTTAGTTTATTAGAATTGGGGGGTAATGCCTGCGCGTTTCTCTATACCCGCACACAAAAGATAGGGGTGTATGGGCTTTGGACTTGCACTCTTATTGCACTTGTGATTACTATTGTGGCGAGAATGCGCCAGCCTTTTGAGGACACCTTGTTTTCTGCTAAGTTGTGGGTTACGATTGCAGTGCTGAACCTGCAGATACCTGAGGCCTCAAAGATGCGGCAACAGTTTGGAGAGGCTTTGTTTCACTTACCCTGGGCGGTGCCTATTAGCTTCCTGGCGCCTAGGTTGCCCGTTTGACCATGATCCCTTAAGACACAATGTGCAACCTGCCATTATAGTATTGAAATGTCTGTATGTCATTCTTGGCGGTAGCCGAGTGCGCGCTGGCGGAGCGGCAACATCCGCCCCGGAGTGTGCACCACCAAATGGCACTATGCCATTTTTGCTTGAGTTACAGGGGGGGGGGATACTCGATTGTGTCCAGTTGGGGTTGACGCAACGTGGGAGGGCGAGGGTCATGGTTAGTTTTTTTTTGTTTGAGCCACAGATACAGTACCGAACTTAAGGACTATTCCATTTACTCTAATCTGATGATGGGGGTGGACACGGCGGGTCTGCTTTTGTCTCCTATAGTTCCCTGCATTTTTATGCTATGACACAACAGGACGGCCAAACAATTAGATTCTTAACATGGAATGTCCAAGGCCTCAACAATCATCGCAAGGTGCGGAATGTAATAGCTTACCTTAAAAGACACTCTGTTGATATAGCCCTGCTACAAGAAACACATTTGCCCATGGATAGCGTGATGTTATCGCAGAAAGTGCTCCAGGGCTTGTTTCATGCCTCGGGGTTCACTTCGCTTGCTAGAGGGGTACTCACGTGGGTCAACCCGAAGTCAGGATTTAAAATTGATCCAGGTGTGGCAGATACAGAGGGGCGGTTCACCATCTCCAGGTGTAGGGGGAAGGGCTTAGACTTACTGGTCATTAACGTGTATGGTCCCAATTACGATTGTCCACAATTTTACCATTCCCTTTTTACGTCCCCGGGTGTTGCTGCAGCGCTACCTCTCTTAGTGGGAGGTGATTTTAATTGCGTCTTAGACCCTACCTTGATAGATCCGGGGGCCCTGAAAGTCGCATCTCAGCCTCAGCCAAGCACATCATGGACACAACAATACGTTTAGACATGGTGGATGTCTGGAGGACACGATACCCGGGACAAGGGGGTTACACACACTACTCCGCCCCACACGCCCTACACACAAGGATAGATTATTGGTTATTGTCGCGTGCAATGTACCCGGAGGTCAGGGACTGCAGAGTTCACCCGCGTACCCTGTCAGATCATGTCCCTATACTTCTGGTCCTGCGTAGCCCACAGAGGCGGCCTGCCCCGTTCACCTGGAGTTTCCCCCATACTCGCTACTCGACACAGTTTTCAAAGCTGAGATGGCCGAGGCGATTGAGGACTTTTTCTCACACAACATAGGATCAGTGCCGCTGTTTTCCACGATCTGGGAAACGTTTAAGGTCTACATAAGAGGTATAGCTATATCTAAGCACTCTGGGGTGCTCCGCTCAATTAGGAACAAGCTAGATCAACTAGAGCAACGCCTGACTGAGTTGGAAACGGCAATGTGTCGTGGTGCGTCGCCGGAGGGGGATGCCGAACTACACAAAACGCTTGCGGAATATCAGGAGGCTGCGGACAGTGAGGTTCGCCATATGGGAAAATATGCGGTCGCCAGAAGCTATGGGGAGGGGGAGCGGCCGGGAGCCATGCCTGCTACGCTGCTCAGGAAAAGAGAGAGGCATCAATGATCACGGCAATACGTTCAGAGGACGGCGAGATGCTGACAGACCCTGAAGGTATAGCTAACCAATTCAAGCAGTACTATGATTCCCTCTATTGTTCTCCTTCCCAGGCTGACAGCAGCGTGATTCAGGACTATTTAGAGCACATAAAATTACCCTGGCTTACAAATGAACACCAAGAGTACCTAATGAGGCCGCTTGAGGCTTGGGAAATACGAGAGGCTCTACGCCATATGCGGTCCGGCAGCGCCCCGGGACAAGACGGTCTGACAGTGGCCTTCTATAAGGAATTTCAGGATCTCCTTACTCCGCATTTAGTGACACTGTTTGAAGAGCTTTACGAATCAGGGGAACTGCCCCCATCAATGAGGGAGGCCATAATAGTCACTATACTTAAGCCTGGTAAGTCACCAGAGGAGTGCTCCTCTTTCCGCCCGCTGTCGCTGCTAAACGTAGACACTAAAATCTTTGCCAAAATACTAGCCAACCGTTTGGCTCCCTTGGTTCCTAGCCTGGCTAGCACGGAACAGGCAGGGTTTGTTCCGGGTCGAAACCTAACATATAACCTGCGCACCTTCTTTGGCGCACTCCGACATGTCAATCCAGAGGTCAAAGCTACTGCGATATTTTTAGATGCTGAAAAAGCATTCGATTTAGTAGAATGGACATTTATGCAGGCAGTGCTGGAAAGGATGGAGGTGGGAGAAGTGTTCCTGAAATTAATCGCAGTACTGTACAACTCCCCGACTGCCAGAATACGTATAGGAGACATGGTCACCGCCCCAGTGAAAATCTCTAGAGGTACTAGGCAGGGATGTCCGCTATCACCTCTGTTATACGCTGTAGTTGCAGAGCCTCTTGCCTGTGCTCTCCGGGAATACCATGGATTTTGTGGGATCCGGTTCCCGGACTATAACTTAATAGTATCGTCATATGCGGACGATACATTGCTCTACATCAGGGACCCAGCGGTCAACCTTTCCCCAGTGCTTCGGGAAGTTGTTCGCTTTGGCGAACTTTCTGGTTTAAAAATTAACTGGACTAAGTCCATAATCTTTCCACCACACCTATCGCGCTAGACTTCCCTTTGACCTGGACCACAGAGCCAGTCCGCTATCTGGGAATACAAATTCATACTGACCCTGAGACAGTCTTCAAGGAAAACTATGGGAGGGCAGTCACTAAACTAAAGGAGGACGTTGAAAGGTGGAAACGACTGCCTCTTTCGCTCCTGGGGCGGATTTCGCTGATGAAAATGGTGATATTGCCGAGGTTCCTATTTTTATTTTCAAATATCCCTATGGTCCTCCCGGCACACTTTTTTAAAACTATTACCTCCATATTGATTAAACTAGCGTGGGCGGGAAAGCAACCGAGAGTGAAATGGAAGGTCCTCGCACTACCTTACCATCTTGGAGGTCTGGGAGCTCCAGACATGGACTGTATTATAGAGTAGCGCAAAGTACACACGCGTTTCATTGGTTCCATCAGGCACTAGACCCTCCACATTGAAAAAGTGGCGGTTGCCCCTTCTGACCTTCCCTCTAGTCTATTCCGGCCTCCAGATCGCCGCACGGGAATCATGGATTCAATAAATTCTACGGTGCATGCATGGCATGATCTGGTCAAAAGACAAGACTGTAACATTTTATACTCCCCACTAGTCCCGCTGAAGTGGTGCGCTTGGCTCCCTATTTGCAGAGATCGCGCAGCACTCAACGCGCTACAGTCTTTGGGTGTTACTGAAGCGGGCGACCTCTTTTCGGAAGGGACGGCCCGTACGTGGAAAGAGGTAGCGACAGAGGGCATGGCTGTCACCCCATTAGTCCAGTTCCAATATTATAGAGTGCGGCACGCATTGCGTGAGATACTAGGCGAAGATATGGCGGAGCCCCCGGATATCACCCCACTCACACTTATACTGAAAGCAGAAACACCTGCTAAACTTGTGTCGAGATTTTATGGAATAGCGCAGGCCTATCGCGGGAACTTCTACACAAAATCTAGACTAGAGTGGCAAAGAGACCTAGGTATGAATATAGATGACGACATGTGGCGATTTAGTTGTGAGGCGACTCGTCGTGTGTCCCTGAACGGTCGACACCGATTAATACATTTTAAATATCTGCAAAGAGTCTACTACACCCCGGAAAGGCTTTTTAGGTATGGGCTGCGTGATACAGCTGAGTGTGAGACGTGCGGGGTATGTCCGGCGGATTTCCTACATGCAGGCTGGCTTTGCCCACCTATCGCAAGCTACTGGGTAAAGATATTTCAGACTCTGAGTGACATCTCCGAGACTCCAATACCCCCTGACCTGTTAATTGCCCTGCTGGGATATTCTAAAAAATTAAAAAAGGGAATTAGACGATTGGTTGAAATGGGAGTGTTAATTGCGAAGCGTAGGTTAGCAATTCGCTGGGCGCGGGGTCCTCTGCCCACAATGCAGGAAGGGTCTCGAGACATGTTGTTCTGCAACACACAGACGGAATTGTATAGCCAACTACTCCCCCCCCCCGTAATCGTCCCAAGAACTTTTGGGGATTATACCAAACATATTTGGCTGGGAAGGCTCCTCTGAACACAGACTCACCTCCTACCATGGTGGATAACTTAGGGTAAATGCTCATACTATTAGCTACTGTGGCACGGACGTTTTGTGACCTTCATGTGTAACTAATTTAACTACTGAATTGCACTATGGGAGTTTAGGAACTGTGCCTGCTGTGTCCGCCGAATGACCTCACTGTGGCTCATGTTTTGTTTAAAAATGGTTTGCATTGCTTATGTTACTGTATATATTTCTGTAGAGGCTTCAAGAATGTATACCTTGTAATGGTTTCCTTAAATTGCACGGATTGTAGAAGCGAGTAAAGTCTCTACTTCAATGTATAACCTAATAAATACAACAATAAAAAAAATCTTTTTTAAATTTAGGTAATTCTCGCTCCCCTTTTATGTTACCTAACAATATAGAGGATACTGTGTCAAAGTTCCCTACCAGTTTCATTCCTAAGTCCAGGACAGGTGCTTCCCTGTACTCATTCTGTACTTGCTTCAGTACCTCAGGTAGAACTCATATTGAAGGGGTACCATGTGTTCTAGTTTAAACGGCAGCGAAGGCTGTACCCCAAGTGGCACAACTTACACCGCAGGAGCCATCCCCATCGGCAAACAAATTATTAATATTCTGTGTTTCTTCTGCGGACCCGTATCGGGAACAACTGCTTTAAGCTGACCAATTTTCTGTGCTATCCAGAACGGAATTTGCTTCCGACTGGTGGGAACTGTTCCCATAACGGCATTCAGTGTTTGAGGGCTGAAACCTGTAACAGCTACTTGTGGTTGTGCAGCCTGAGCCGTCTGTGCAGGGTTAACTGTGAGTGTTCGTATAATGCACTGCGTGAGGTTTCTGTAAATTTTTACTAAATCTTTCTATAGTATTCTTATTTCTGCTGCATTTAAATTAGCGAGATTAGGATGCGGTGTATAAGTAGCTAAGACTGGCCAGGTCGCTCCTTCTTTACTGAGCGGACCGAGTATCACATTTTCTATGGTATGCGGGAGGGCACCTTTAAACCAATTTATGTGCTCTTGGTAAGTTAACGGAATTTCTATGTCCACGTATGGAAAGTATTCCTCTGGTGTTTCATCTTCAATGTAAGGGTGAAACAATTGTGTACGTGCATCCACAGCCGGGAACTTAACCCAAGAACAAAATACCTCTGTTCTGAATGCTTTCTGTGCTTCAACCACGAAAGTTATGTCCCCACCCGTTGCCGGGATTCTGTAATGGAATATTTTCATAGTAACTGCATGTCTGCAATTTTCTGTAATGTTTAGTCTAACTTTTTGATCTTCATTGTTATCTCCATGTTCGGACATCGTGTGAAGAAAGAACCATTTTTTGTTACTAGATTTATGGAGATAGGGTTAGCACAAGCTTGAATAACCTACAGCCAATACATAGGGAATACCTGCTCAGCTACGGCGAATTTTTCCTTTCCACCACGGTCGTCTCCGGTTTGGAGGTGAGTAGGGCTCTCTGAGAAAAGCACAACTGAACTACTGTTAAATAAGAACCCAACCAACATTGGGCGCCATGTCACGTAGTTCCTACTAATCCGTAGGATCTGCGTGTTTGTTGGACAACAAACTAGGGGCTTGGTGCCTACACTGATTCCGGACATCACCGCAGGATATGTTGGCCAATAGACCAGCTAGCTCACAGTGCCACCGTAAGCCCCCCAAACCTTATCAGGGAGCGCATGGTTTCTGCCAACCACTGAACATGACAACCCTGACCCCTCAGGGATAGTGGAAACAGATCAGAACCTGTCGCTCAGTTTCTCGTGCTCAGAGAAATATACAGAATACACAGTGGGGCATTTCCAATATATATTTATTGAACCAACATTATTCTTGTATAGAATACATGTGCTGTGATAATCAGTAGACAGAAGCAGATAAAGGTGATTACAAGCACCAAAAGCATAAATAGTAGATACAGTTCTACCATGGTGCTAAAACAGTGTATATATGCAGGCATATAAACAAGGCAATAATCTGGCATACTCCTGCTATGTAAAACCCTACTTGTACCTAGAGTGTGTGTAGGTGTGAAGCCAAGAATCCCCCCTAGGGTCGAGCCAACCCCATTACCTGGTGAGAGAGAATATAAGAGCCCGACTTGGTCACAAACTGGACACCCCCTAACGAAGATGTCAGACCACTGCATGGTGAAGTCTCTGCATGCAGGGACCCTCTGTGTCAGCTGAAGTGGCTCCTCTACTAATCTATCGGGATGTTCATTATTTATAATAGAAAGCAGGCTTGGGACGCACGTTGTAGATTAGCGATGTTATGGATATGGAGATAGCTCTGTTGCCCCGTGGATGAAAATAGAACAGCATTTGCCCACAGTGTGTAAAGAGGTTTGGTACATGATGCTCGAGGTATCATGATAATGTTGTGCGAAGTTAGATGTGTAAACATATAATCCAACATTGTCGTGCATGCAAATATGTGCAAAAGTTCACGGCAGAAATGGTATTGTGAAAAATAGGACAATGTAAGAAATGAGCAGCTTTGCTACTTGGGCCTAACCTGGGAACATAACAATACCTAGGCTATCCTGTTTTAGGTTTAAACCTATACTAACTGACAAAACCCCACTGAAAGGGAAATAGCCCTCACCAGTGTAAACATATAAACACTGATAAACACCTGTACAACCACAAACTAAATGCCATTCAAAGAAATGAAAAGGAGAGCGAAAGAGTCATTTATATTTCTTCCTGAAGAGGCCAATTCAATATAACTTTGTTATACAAGGTAGTAGCAAGAAAGACTGGGCTAACATTATTCTGCTTGAGTTTTGTTGTTTAGGGATGTCACTAAAATATTGTTTCTTCTTCCGTTTGCTTTTTTTAGTTTTGTGGTCTTTGGTCTAAAGATGCAGGGTTTAGAAGCATGTTTTAGGTAATATTTATTTTATAAACTGTAGAGAATCAGGAATTATCAAAATCCTATTTGATATTTTGGCTATGTTTGATTCTTTCACTGATAGGTAAAGTGGCTGGTTTCTTAAGAATCTTCCCCAATACGTACCATCACATTTACCCACAGACAGAGAGTGGGTGAAACCCTTGGATACATCAGCCTCCTTTTCTAGTGAGTTAGTAATGATAGTAGGTGAACTGCCAAACACCCCAGGCTTTAAACATTCAATGCAAGGTGTAGTGACAGGTATGTGTGAAAAGAATGCTGTCACCAAGCATCTAGGATAGTGGTGAAAACAAGACACCAGACTTTTGAAAACATGGAATGCATTGTCACTTGGAATGCTGCTGCAAAACGTTCTTACCAAGTTCAACAAGAATTGGAGTGATATTGTTTGTATTTGCAGTGATTCAGCTACGTATATGAAAATGTTGGGTGATGACCTGTCGAAATCAATACCTGAGCTGAAGTGCTTCCCTGTAAGAGATCCTTGCCACTTGCTAGATGGTATGCTGAAAGCATCTTTACAATCTTCAGATTTAATGAAGAATGCTATTGACTTTGTAGTCCATTCTGGTGCACTGTTTCGTTATGCACTGTGTTAGAAATGGGGGTCTCTAGTTGGCAGTGGCTGGCCAATGTCCAAGTAGGGACCCTTCTTCCTAAGTCAGAGTAAGGGGGCTACACCCTTTGATAACCCCTGCTCAACCCTGTGGTAACGTAGCACGAGCAGACAGGCCTATCTCAGAGGCAGTGTGTGAAGCATTTATGACCATACACCAATAACGCAGTGACGACACCACAAAGGGACACCACACAAGTAGCTATAGAAAAATAGGTATCTTTATATAAGCTTAACACAAGGCTCAAATACGATCAAAAAGCCACAATGCACGTAAATATAAGTTCACGAAGAAAGGCAATTAAAAGCACTCAAAAGCGTGTGAAACGAACTTAGTTCGAGGCCGGGGCCTACGCAACCCGGTGATGCACAATATACCTGAGGTTTAAAGGGGCACGGCACGCAGCTTCGGGAGGAAGCCGCGATGATGACAGGCGGACTCGCAGCGGCCGCAGCTCCCAGCGGTGATAAAAAGGCGGGCTCTCAGCGGCAGCAGCTCCTCAGCCGCAGCGGCCCACAATAGCGATAGCGCTGATCCTCGTAGCATAGACAAATGCGGGCTCTCAGCGGCAACAGCTCCTCAGCTGCGACGGCCCACAATAGCGATGATCCTCGTAGCACAGACAAATGCGGGCTCTCAGCGGCAACAGCTCCTCAGCTGCAGTGGCCCACAATAGCGATAGCGATGATTCTCTTAGCACAGACAAATGCGGGCTCTCAGCGGCAACAGCTCCTCAGCTGCAGCAGCCCACATTAGCGATAGCGATGATTCTCGTAGCACAGACAAATGCGGGCTCTGAGCGGCAACAGCTCCTCAGCTGCAGCGGCCCACAATAGCGATAGCGATGATTCTCGTAGCACAGACAAATGCGGGCTCTCAGCGGCAACAGCTGATCAGCTGCGGCGGCCCACATTAGCGATAGCGATGATTCTCGTAGCACAGACAGATGCGGGCTGTCAGCAGCAACAGCTCCTCAGCTGCAGCGGCCCACAATAGCCATAGCGATGATTCTCGTAACACAGACAAATGCGGGCTCTCAGCGGCAACGGCCCACAATAGCGATAGCGATGATTCTCAGCCCGCGTTCCCCGCAGTAGACCCAGAGGCTCTGGAATTCTCGACAGAGGCCTCACCTGCGAGTAGAACCCCTCTCAATAGGAATTCAGAAGGCGGATGGGTGAAGTCTAATGTCCCTGAGACTTCAGCAGGAGGCAAGCTCAAATCAGGCCCTTGGGTAGTTGCTTCAGCAAGATGGATGAAAGTTTCAAAGTCCTTTTCCTCTCGTTACACGGACAGAGGTTCGTCTTGACATCCAGAAGTAACACACACGTAGGGGTTTCGGCGCAGATATTTATACCCCACAGGTCTTTGTTCTCAAAAGTCACAAGTCACTGAACCCAGCCAGAACCAGTTCGGGGTGGTCCTGGAGCACTTTATTTACGAGGCGGCATCCTGCCTTTGAGGAAGAGGGGGTCTGCCATCAGACGCACAGTGGGGGCTGGAGCCATCATTCACCTTGCCAGGCCCAGCTCTGCTCAGACCAAAGGGTCACCCCTCCCCATACTCCAGCTGCAGATTCCGCTCTTCACCCCAGGTTGGGCTCAGTCTGCCCTGTCCCTCCAAGACCAGACATCCAATACACATAACAGCAGAGCACACGGGACGACTTAGGCAAGAAAATACCTACTTCCTAGAAGTGGTGTTTTCAAACACAGAATATAAAAATAATCCTCACTAAAAGATGTATTTTAATATTCTGAGCTCAGGCATACTAAATTCGACTTTCCAAACGTGTTCCTTGGGTCAGCTAGGATTATAGGATGTAATAATCAAAACTGCCCATCCTGGCCTAAGGGAACACATAGCCTTGCAATAGTGAAAAACGAAATGGAGTGTAATTCACTATCAGGACATGCCACACAGACCAAGGCAGGTCCTACCTTTCACATACAACGCACCCTGCCATAGGGATGACTTACATGATGTCAAGGGAAGGTTGAGGGACTGGGAAGTGGGTTCACTTTACAGTCAAAGAATGGCAGTTCTGGACTGCGCACAGACTCTGCGATGGCAGGTCTGAGACACACTTTATGCGCTGCTTAGGTGGGTGGCGCAATCAGCGCTGCAGGCCCACCAGCAGCATTCGGTCTACCAGCCCTGGGCACGCACGGTGCACTATACGAGGGACTAACAGGTAAATCAAATGAGCCAATTATGGGAATACCAATTCATCCGGTCTATTTACAATAGGGAGCATTCGCGCTGTAGCACTGAATGGCAGTGGCACAGCGCCCAGAGCATCTAACACCAGCAAACACAGAGGAGACAAAAAGCGAAAGATGGAAGGGAGACCCACGCCAATGGTGCCAGGTCTAACACACTGGAACTAAAACGCAAATATTTCTCATTTTGCGCTTTGTGTGGCATCAAAGAAAGAGTTATCCCAACGGTATCATTTAGCCAGTGGTTCTCAGTCCTAGAGGCCATGAATGCTATATTATCCATGTGGCAACCATTTATAGAATTTTTGCTTAGTGAGGATGCCAAAGGCAAGAAATGTAAGGATCTTCGGTCGTATATTGATAGTGATGTGCAAAACGTACACTATACTGCATTCTTAGATTTTTACAGGAAGACATGACTGCTGTAGTGGACATAATCAAAATACTAGAGTCTGAAAACACCCTTGTCGACCAAGTGTTCAGTGTAATTGGTGCAGATGTGAAACATCTCTCTCTGCGGGTAGGCTGGGCCACACTATTAGTGACTTTAGCCTGCAACGCGTTACATGTTAGAATGCTTGCCACTTGATAAGCAAAGAAATGTTGAGGAGCAATTCAGGAAATTTTAATTTTACAATGCATGAGAAATGGCTTGCAATGATGCAAAGAAATGTCCCTTCACCATGGCATTTAAAGTCAATGACGCCTCACTGTGGTACTCTGCACAAGTACTAGATCCCTTCCGTAAAGGAGAATTTACCCCAGAGTTTGAAAAGTACTGCTTCATTTTTGACCGCTTCAATCACTCTGAGGGCATATGCGCCCAGTTCAACGCATATGTGGCAGAACCTATCCTAGTGAATCACAATCTTCAGGTTCACTAGTATTGACATGGAAAGCTATGTCAGTGGCCAGAGTTAGCAAATTGTGTACTGGCTGCTTTGGCGTTGCCCGTCTCATGTGCCAATGTTGAAAGGGCCTTTTCACAGATAAATGTTTACATGGGAAGGAAGGAGTGAGCGCACATGACCAAAGACCCATTGAAGAAGCACTGTATGGTGTACTACAATAAGTTTGATTTGTAAACATTTATTTGGACCTCATATACACTGTACGTACATTGTCTATATACCATGCACTATCAGTGTGGAAAGCAAACAATAATAAAAGCAAAATGTTCCATAAACACAGTAAAAACACTGTTTCTGTTGTTTTTAATGGCGCGAAAATGTGTAACCAATGATAACCACTGTTTTGTAAGGTGTTGAAATCACTGGAGAAAACACAAAAAACACCAGAATTTACCACAAATAGAAACTGGAAAAACAGGAAAGCTTACTTACTCCCCTTTCTGCCTTTGAAGTAGGCAAACTTCGAAAGGAGGTCTTTGTAGTGCACAAGACCCTGCCTTTCCCTGACCTGGCTCCAGACACACTACAGGGGGTGGAGATAGCTTTGTGTGAGGACAGGCACAGCCCTATTCAGGTGTCAGAGACAACTCCTCCCACCACTCTAGCTCAGGAAGGCCCATCAGCCTGGTGATGGCCCATCAGGATATGCAAGGCACACCTCAGCTCCCTTTGTGTGACTGTCTAGAGTGAATGCACAGGAGCCCAACTGCCATCCTTACCCAGACATGTATTCTACAGACAGACAGAGGCACAAAATGGTTAAGCAAGAAAATGCCCACTTTCTAAAAGTGCCATTTTCAAACACGCAATGTAAAAACCAACTTCACCAAAAGATGTACTTTTAAATTGTGAGTTCAGAGACCCTAAGCTCCAAATCTCTATCAGCTCCCAATGTGAAATTACACTTAAATGATATTTCAAGGCAATCCTCATGTTACCCTATGAGAGAGACAGTCTTTGCATGAGTGAAAAACGAAATTAGCATTATTTCACTATTAGGACATGTAAAACACACCAGTACATGTCCTACCTTTTAAATACACTGAACCCTGCCCATGGGGCTGCCTTGGGCCTACCTTTGGGATGACTTACATGTAGTAATAGGGAATGTTTGGGCCTGGCAAGTGGGTGAACATGCCAGGTTGAAATGGCAGTTTAAAACTGCACACATAGACACTACAATGGCAGGTCTCAGACATGTTTGCAGGGCTACTCATGTGGGTGGCACAATCAATGCTGCAGGTCGTTTAGTAGCGTTTGATTTACAGGCCCTGGGCACACCTGGTGCACTTTACTAGGGACTTATTAGATAATCAAATATGCCAATCACGAATAACCAATCACCAATACAATTTAGACAGACAGCATATTCACTTTAGCACTATTGATCTTAAACCTTTCGGTGATGCCCAGGAATCTAGATTGACACCCATTTGTGTCCACAGAACAAACCAACCATCCCTTCCAATTGGGGTCTGATGAATTGAAATAACCATTACATATCATGGTATCTAGTGTATCCTCACTGAAGTGTGCTAAGTGCTGCCAATTCTCGAAACATGAAAATGCGGTAATGCGCGGTGTGTTAAAATCCTTCATTTTGGCTATACCAAGAACAAGAAGTTTGTTGCACTGTTTTGTTCAGGAAAATCATTTGGTGTGGTATGAGGCATGCTCCAAATAAGACCTCAGTTCCCTGAACCTGCCAATCGTTTGTCCCCCAGACAGATTTTGTGTCTATGGTGTCTTTCCAAAAGTCGAAACCCTGTATAGACAGTTTGGAAATAAAGGAAGCATAGTATATCAGCTTGGTGTTTGTTATTTTTCTTTGCAGGTGTAGGTGCAAGCCTATAATAATAGGAGGCTGGGTGTAATGTGTTAAAACCGGAAAATAAGCAAACTTTTGTGCAAATGTCTTTGACCTACCTTTCGGACGTGTTGGGCAGTGTTCTCATTGAGTGTAATTATAAACAGCATGTGGGATACTAGCTTTGTGTTAGATATGGTGACCATAATGTTGATAACAAAACATGTCTCCAAAATTAGATGTACCATCATACAATTCATCATTAGAAAATGCGTCCGATTGCTCTAGATTTGCGAGCATACACTCATAGCTTGAAAGGGAGAGGCGGCGGTGGCAGCTCAGGTTCGCTGGAATCCAATGAGAAGTCGTCATATTGTATGAAGTAGCCAGACACCGTCCGGTCTATTTTTGGCAGCTCAGCAGGTTCTTGTAGAACCAGGAGATGACTCGATTTGTGGCATATTCACATAGACGTCATCAATTTTTCAAATGAAGATTTCTGTACTTGTTGATTGTACAGTTCTAGTTGTTTCAACAGGAAGAAGTATCATTTCATTGTTGTTTACAGCTGCTCTTTGGAGAGTGGAATCTTCTTTTGTTATTAAAGCTTCCATCTGAACTTCCTATACAGTAGTGAGAGGAGTGCGGCGGCTACCCAGGAGCAAACGTGGCCTGCTGTTGAGAATCGGCCACATAGTGCGGTTTGACCAAAGCAATTGAGACAAACCTTTTGTCTGGGCGGCAGGCAAGAGGAGGAAGAAGTACAGTTCTAGTGCCTTCGACAGCCAGGACAGGTACAGGTGTTCTGTAAGATGGCCCTAAAAAGTATTTTGTTCCTGACCAAGTCCCCAATCTTCGGGACCCAGCCGGTTCTTGCCAGAACTACCTTCACTTCCCCAGTGACGGTGCGTTTTACTTGGGACATTGCTTTGTAAAGCCCGGAATTCATTGAGTTCCTGTAAAACAGCCAAACATTCATTGATGTCAAATGGTGTTTCTGACACCACTGCACCGACACTATCAAGGCCTGGCACCCACAGTCTCACCCCAAACAGGACTTCATATGGAGGACCACCCCCCAGGGATTTTCTTGGCATACTATTAAGTCCTCTCTGGACCCCATATAGGTGATTGACCCAACTGCCACCGGAGCCTAATACCCTTGCTATCAAAGACTGCTTTAAGTAATTGTTTTTCCTCTCAACTACCGAATTTCCCTCGGGATAGTAGGAGGAGGAGTACCACAAGGCAACATCCAAACTTCCCATGGCTTCTTTGTAAGCCCAAGAGCTAAACGCCGGGCCCTGGTTGGAATGTAGTGTGCCAATTGTGTATGTCCCGATGAAGACTCGCAAATCCTTTATAACAGTTTGGGCGTCAGCTGAGTGCTGTGGCCTAACCCACAGGAATCTGGAGCATGAATCCACTGCCACCAAGAAGTATTTGTAAACCCCATTTGAGTGTAAGGGCCCGCAGAAGTCCAACAACCGCTAGAGGCTTGTCTGAGATCAATAGAGGTGTCTGAGGTGGACGTGCTACGGTTGAGCCCTTCATCTGCTGGCAGATGTCGCATTTGAGGACAAAGTCCTTGGACTGTTTGGTAAGACCTGGCCACCAATAGTGATGCTTCTGTATTGTTACTGTAGCCATAATCCCTGCGTGAGCTGACCCCAGACCCTCATGTGCAGCTAGTATTAATTCCAATCTGCAATCGGTGTTTGGTATTACTCTATTCCCCACTCCTGGAATCTGAACATACAGAATGTTTTGTGCATCTAACTTTTAGGAGTACTTGAGTGGAAAGCCTTTCAGCAGGTGGGTATCACTGCGGGCAACATTGGCGGCCACCATGATGTGTCTGTCTAATCTCGTGCTTGAATGAATGAGTGCAGCAACGGCAGCAGTTTGGACTATTGCCTTTGCGGCCTCCCCGAACATGGAATTCCCTTTAACGTGAACGCCAACACGCTGATGAATCAATGTATGGATAACATGAGCACTTGGCACGCATTCTTTCAGCTTTGCCACTTGTTCCCAAAGCATCTTGTGCTTGATTGTGAAACCCTTTGAATCTCAAAATCCATTTTGGCCCCAATAGTGAAGATATTAATTATAGGACCGGACACAATAGTATGAATCGCACACTATGAGTGTGGGGAAGTCGGGATCCGTACTTTGTAGTGCCATTATCAGAGCTTTTAGTTCTGCCAGCTGTGCTGTACAGTCCCCTAGGGACTGCATGTGTGTTTTTTCAGGACAGAACTTTCCGTTACACATGCGCCTTTTTACGATTGCGCATGCCACGGAATATTGGTGTTGTGTCCCTACCGCATGCTGAGCGGATCCATCGGTATAAATGTTGTATTCATATCGATCTAGAGGCATTATTTCATTCGGCAGAGGATTATATTGTTCGTACTGCGGAAATGCTTGTGTTTGTAGTGTAGAATCAAATCTGTATTCTACATCAGTTGCAGTGAGAGAGTTAGCCCATTGAATCCATCATAGATGCAAGGCTTTAGTGTTTGGAACGCTTGCTTTGGTAACGGCCTCTAAGGTCGGTACTGGGTTACCTACAATTATTAGCTTACCCTGAGTCGGTGCTCTCTCTCTCTTTCGCTACAGCAGTTTGTACCGCTGTGAACATTTTCTCAGTGGGTGCAAAATGCATTTCAGGGTTTGTGTATAAATGTGATTTGTATGCAATGGGTACCGTATCACCCTCATTGAAGGTTATATAGGTATACTTGGTTGGTCCAGCGACTACGCGGATTACCAGGTTAGTCAAATTTACACGTGTGTGCGAATGTTTGGAAGCTATCATATCAGCTTGTATGGAACGTAAAATGTTTGTATTTTCCTGTGTACGATGGTGATTGAAAAATAAGGTCTGATTAAATCTTAAAACGGTTTTATCTTTCTGCATAGTCCAAAATGTATGTTCTGCCAAAATTCAAAAATCCTAAAATGGATTGTAGTCTTTTCAGAGTTGTTGGAGGTTGGAGCAGTGTGCATTTTTCTAAAAAATGTGCTGTCAGGCTTTTGCCTTCACTTGACAACTCGTATCCCAAAAACAGGACATTGGGATGGGCAATTTTTTATTTTTTTACATTACATTTGTAACCCAGGTGAGCGAACCCAAGCATTATGTGGCCCACTCTAGCCAAGTGTTCCATTAATTAATCGTCCATCAGATAAATAGCATCTACATAGGACAATGCCTCCTCATCAAAATGTTGAAGTAACTCTGTTACCCTTGCTGAAAACAGCCACAGGCTGTTCTTATACCCTTGAGGTAAATGACAAAATTGACGCAGTGAACCTAGCGCTGAAAATTAAATCAAATATCTGCTTTCAGGCGCTATATTCTGGCAGAAGATTCCATTTGAGATATTTAGGGCACCACGTTATTCATTAGTGCTGCACTATGTGCATTTTGTAGTGCAAATGTGCGTGTGGAAGTGTTCAAATGTCTGAAGTCTAAGATTAAACGGTATGAATTTTCCGGTTTCATTATGGAAAAAAAGGGAATATTCATTGAAGAGGAGCAGTTTTCTAATACACCTTGGTATTCAAGTTGTTCTAGTATTTCCCTAACTTGTTTTTTAGCTTCATTTTTGATTGGGTATTGTCTCTGCGGTTGAGGGACTGATTTCAATCTGATTTCGTGATGAGGAGACTCATCATCCCACCCAACATGATTTCGGTATAGTGCAGGAGCTAGCGATAGCGCCCACTCCTGCGCATATGAATGTTTAACTGATTCTGGAATGAGTTCTGAGAAAGCCGGTAAAATTACTGCTTCTCCCATTGGGCATTCCATTATGAACTCAGGTGGCCAATCCTTTCAGCCAAAAGAATGTCGTAACCATAAGTCAGGTTCTCCCAAAAGAGACGCTTAACTGTCCTGGGTATGTCCCCCTCCATTTGGAGTGTAATTTCGTATAAGCAATGAGGTACACTTACCCTTGTATCAGGTGTTTCCACCGTGATATGCTCACTCAGCGCTACTACCGCCAGATAATCCATCAGGTTCCGGCGAGCTATTGCTGTGCTTGCCAGGATCGCTACTGCCCGTTCCCAGTTCAGAAACAGAGTCCTCAGCAGCCTGGGCATGTCTTACTTAGATCCCCGCTACCTTCTTCTGTTTGAATTGAGGTTTAAGAGTCTTTTGTTTGTCCTCCTTAAGGATCTAGTCTGAAGTGCGATGTGTTTCCCTTTTCGGCTTCTCGTACTCTTCAGATTTGCGCTCTGACTGTCCAACTCTCTCCGAACTCATATTGGATGAATCCTGAAAGGAACGTGTATCAGTATCCTGATACCTGTCAGGCTTTCTAATATTATCACAAATTTACAGGAACCTGACTCAGTACATTATGCGAACACTCACAGTTAACCCTGCACGGATGGCTCAGGCTTCACAACCACAAGTAGCTGTTATGGGTATCAGCCCTCAAACACTGAATGCCGTTATGGGAAAAGTTTCCACCAGTCGGAAGCAAATTCCGTTCTGGATAGCACAGAAAATTGGTCAGCTTGAAGCAGTTTTTCCCGATATGGTTTCTTAAAGATAATTTTTTGTCAGTGAGTTCCTGTTGAGGAAACCTATCCCGTGATCGTGTTTTATTTTGGTTATTTATTTGTTTATTATCCCACTTCTTTTTGGAAGAATCAGGTGCTTGCTTGGAGTTATCCTTTTCAGAATTACCCTTAACCGTTGGTTTCCCAGGTCTAGCTCCTAAATTATCTCTACCCAGCGTAGCATAGGTTTCTTCAATAATTTTAGGTAATTCTCGCTCCTACTGTGCAGGAGTGAGTTCCTTTAGGCGGTGGTGTATAGCCAATGCTGCTGCCTCCCCTTTTATGTTACCTAACAATATAGAGGATACTGTGTCAAAGTTCCCTACCAGTTTCATTCCTAAGTCCAGGACAGGTGCCGCCCCGTACTCATTCTGTACTTGTTTCAGTACCTCAGGTAAAACTCATATTGAAGGGGTACCATGTGTTCTAGTTTAAACGGCAGCGAAGGCTGTACCCCAAGTGGCACAACTTCCACTGCAGGAGCCATCCCCATCGGCAAACAAATTATTAATATTCTGTGTTTCTTCTGCGGGCCCGTATTGGGAAAAACTGCTTCAAGCTGACCAATTTTCTGTGCTATCCAGAACGGAATTTGCTTCCGACTGGTGGAAACTTTTCCCATAACGGCATTCAGTGTTTGAGGGCTGATACCCATAACAGCTACTTGTGGTTGTGAAGCCTGAGCCATCCGTGCAGGGTTAACTGTGAGTGTTCGCATAATGTACTGAGTCAGGTTCCTGTAAATTTGTACTAGATCTTTCTATAGCATTCTTATTTCTGCTGCATTTAAATTAGTGAGATTAGGATGCGGTGTATAAGCAGCTAAGACCGGCCGGGTCGCTCCTTCTTTACTGAGCGGACCGAGTATCACATTTTCTACGGTATGCGGGAGGGCACCTTTAAACAAATTTATGTGCTCTTGGTAAGTTAACGGAATTTCTATGTCCACGTATGGAAAGTATTCCTCTGGTGTTTCATCTTCAATGTAAAGGTGAAACAATTGTGTACGTGCATCTGGAGCCAGGAACTTAACCCAAGAATAAAATACCTCTGTTCTGAATGCTTTCTGTGCTTCAACCACGAAAGTTATGTCCCCATCCGTTGCCGGGATCCCGTAATGAAATATTTTCATAGTAACTGCGTCGTTGCAATTTTCTGTAATGTTTAATCTAACTTTTTGATCTTCATTGTTATCTCCATGTTCGGACAGTTTGTGAAGAGAGAATCATTTTTTGTAAATAGATTTATGGAGATAGGGTTAGCACGATGTGGGAAAATGTTTATCCTACATGCTTGAATAACCTACAGCCCATACATAGGGAAAACCTGCTCAGCTACGGCGGATTTGTCTTTCCCACCATGGACGTCTCCGGTTTGGAGGTGAGTAGGGCTCTCTGAGAAAAGCACAACTGAACTACAGTTAAATTAGAACCCAAGCAACGTTGGGCGCCATGTCATGTAGCCTATAGACCAGCAAGCTCACAGTGCCACCGTAAGCCCCCCTAACCTTATCAAGGAGCGCATGGTTTCTGCCAACCACTGAACATGACAACCCTGGCCCCTCAGGGATAGTGGAAACAGATCAGAAAATTTCGCTCAGTTACTCGTGCTTACGCGTGCTCAGTGAAATATACAGAATACACAGTGGGACATTTCCAATATATATTTATTGAACCAACGTTATTCTTGTATAGAATACATGTGCTGCGATAATCAGTAGACAGAAGCAGATAAAGGTGATTACAAGCACCAAAAGCATAAATAGTAGATACAGTTCTCCCATGGTGCTAAAACAGTGTATATATGCAGGCATATAAACAAGGCAGTAATCTGGCGTACTCCTGCTGTGTAAAACCCTACTTTTACCTACAGTGTGTGTTGTGTGAAGCCAAGAATCCCCCCTAGGGTCGAGCCAACTCCATTACCTGGTGAGAGAGAATGTAGGAGCCCGTCTTGGTCACAAACTGGACACCCCCTCACGAAGATGTCAGACCACTGCGTGGTGAAGTCTCTGCATGCAGGGACCCTCTGTGTCAGTTGAAGTGCCTCCTCTACTAATCTATTGGGATGCTCATTATTTATAATAGAAAGCAGCCTTGCGATGCACGTTGTAGATTAGCGATGTTATGGATATGTAGATAGCTCTGTTGCCCCGTGGACGAAAATAGAACAGCATTTGTCCACAGTGTGTAAAGAGGGCTTGTACATGATGTTCGAGGCATCATGATAATGTTGTGCGAAGCTACATGTGTAAACATGTAATCCAACAGTGTCGTGCATGCAAATATGTGCAAAAGTTCACGGCAGAATGGTATTGTGAAAAATAGGACAATGTAAGAAATGAGCAGCTTTGCTACCTGGGCCTAGCCTGGGAACATAACAATACCTAGGATATCCTGTTTTAGGTTTAAACCTATACTAACTGATAAAACCCCACTGAAAGGGAAATAGCCCTCACCAGTGTAAACATATAAACACTGATAAACACCTGTACAACCAAAAACTAAATGCCATTCAAAGAAATGAAAAGGAGAGTGAAAGAGTCATTTATATTTCTCCCTGAAGGGGCCAATTCAATGTAACTTTGTCATACAAAGTAGCAGTAAGAAAGACTGGGCTAACATTATTCTGCTTGAGTTTTGTTGTTTAGGGATGTCACTCAAATATTGTTTCTTCTTCCTTTTGCTTTTTTTTTAGTTTTGTGGTCTTTGGTCTAAAGATGCAGGGTTTAGAAGCATGTTTAGGTCTTATTTAATTATTTTATGAACTGTAGAGAATCAGGAAATATCAAAATCCTATTTGATATTTTGGCTATGTTTGATTCTTTCACTGATGAGTAAAGTGGCTGGTTTCATAAGAATCTTTCCCAATATGTACCATCACATTTACCCACAGACAGAGAGTGGGTGAAACCCTTGGATACATCAGCCTCCTTTTCTAGTGAGTTAGTATTGATAGTAGGTGAACTGCCAAACACCCCAGGCTTTAAACATTCAATGCAAGGTGTAGTGACAGGTATGTGTGAAAAGAATGCTGCCACCAAGCATCTAAGATAGTGGTGAAAAAATAACACCAGACTTTTGAAAACATGGAATGCAGTTTCACCTGGAATGCTGCTGCAAAAAGTTCTTACCAAGTTCAACAAAAATTGGAGTGATATTGTTTGTATTTGCAGTGATTCAGCTACGTATATGAAAACGTTGTGTGATGACCTGTCGAAATCAATACCTGAGCTGAAGTGCTTCCCTGTAAGAGATCCTTGCCACTTGCTAGATGGTATGCTGAAAGCATCTTTACAATTTTCAGATTTAATGAAGAATGCTATTGACTTTGTAGTCCATTCTGGTGCACTGTTTTGTTATGCACGGGAACTAAAACGCAAATATTTCTCATTTTGAGCTTTGTCTGGCATCAAAGAAAGAGTTATCCCAATGGTATCATTTAGCCAGTGGTTCTCAGTCCTAGAGGCCATGAATGCTATATCATCCATGTGGCAACCTTTTACAGAATTTTTGCTTAGTGAGGATGCCAAAGGCAAGAAATGTAAGGATCTTCGGTCGCATATTGATAGTGATGTGCAAAAAGTACACTATACTGCATTCTTAGATTTTTACTGGAAAACATGTCAGCTGTAGTGGACATAATCAAAATACTAGAGTCTGAAAACACCCTTGTCGGCCAAGAGTTCAGTGTAGCTGGTGCAGATGTGAAACATCTCTCTGAGAGTATGCTGGGCCACACTATTAGTGACTTTAGCCTGCAACATGTTCCATGTTAGAATGCTTGCCACTTGGTAAGCAAAGAAATGTTGAGGAGCAATTCAGGAAATTTTCTTTTACAATGCATGAGAAATGGCTTGCAATGATGCAAAGAAATGTCCCTTCAGCATGGCATTTAAAGTCAATGACGCCTCACTGTGGTACTCTGCACAAGTTCTAGATCCCTTCCGTAAAGGAGAATTTAGCCCGAGTTTGAAAAGTACTGCTTTATTTTTGACCGCTTCAATAACTCTGAGGGCATATGCGCCCAGTTCAACGCATATGTTGCAGAACCTATCCTAGTGAATCACAATCTTCAGGTTCACTAGTATTGTCATGGAAAGCTATGTCAGTGGCCAGAGTTAGCAAATTGTGTTCTGGCTGTTTTGGCATTGCCTGTCTCATGTGCCAATGTTGAAAGGGCCTTTTCACAGATAAATGTTTACATGGGAAGGAAGGAGTGAGCGCACATGACCAAAGACTCATTGAAGAAGCATTATATGGTGTACTACAATAAGTTTGATTTGCAAAAATTTATTTGGACCTCATATACACTGTACGTACATTGTCTATATACCATGCACTATCAGTGTGGAAAGCAAGCCATAATAAAAGCAAAATGTTCCATAAACACAATAAAAACACTGTTTCTGTTGTTTTTAATGGCGCGAAAATGTGTAACCAATGATAACCACTGTTTTTTAAGGTATTTAAATCACTGGAAAAGACACAAAAAACACCAGAATTTACCAAAAATAGAAACTGAAAACAGGGAAGCCTACTTACACCCCTTTCTGCCTTTGAAGTAGGCAAACTTCAAAGGGAAGTCGTTGTAGTGCACAAGGCCCTGCCTTTCCCTGACCTGGCTCCAGACACACTACAGGGGGTGGAGATAGCTTTGTGTGAGGACAGGCACAGCCCTATTCGGTGTCAGAGACAACTCCTCCCACCACTCTAACTCTGGAAGGCCCATCAGCCTGGTGATGGCACATCAGGATACGCAAGGCACACCTCAGCTCCCTTTGTGTGACTGTCTAGAGTGAATGCACAGGAGCCCAACTGTCATCCTTACCCAGATATGTATTCTACAGACAGACAGAGGCACAGAATGGTTAAGCAAGAAAATGCCCCCTTTCTAAAAGTGCCATTTTCAAACACGCAATGTAAAAACCAACTTCACCAAAAGATGTACTTTTAAATTGTGAGTTCAGAGACCCTAAGCTCCAAATCTCTATCAGCTCCCAATGTGAAATTACACTTAAATGATATTTCAAGGCAATCCTCATGTTACCCTATGGGAGAGACAGTCCTTGCAAAAGTGAAAAACGAAATTAGCAGTATTTCACTATTAGGACATGTAAAACACACCAGTACATGTCCTACCTTTTAAATACACTGAACCCTGCCCATGGGGCTGCCTTGGGCCTACCTTAGGGATGACTTACATGTAGTAATAGGGAAGGTTTGGGCCTGGCAAGTGGGTGAACTTGCCAAGTTGAAATGGCAGTTTAAAACTGCACACATAGACACTACATTGGCAGGTCTGAGACATGTTTGCAGGGCTGCTCATGTGGGTGGCACAATCAATGCTGCAGGCCCTTTAGTAGCGTTTGATTTACAGGCCCTGGGGACACCTGGTACACTTTACTAAGGACGTATTAGATAATCAAATATGCCAATCATGAATAAACCAATCACCAATACAATTTAGACAGACAGCATATGCACTCTAGCACTGGTTAACAGTGGTGAAGTGCCCAGGGTCCTAAAGCCAACAAAAACAGGTCTGAAAACATAGGAGGAAGAAGGCAAAAGGTTTGGGGATAATTCTGCCAAAAGGGCCAGGTCCAACATGGGGCAAGAAAGTTGTAAAGAGCAAGCTGATGCAAAAGCACAGGGCAGATGCCATATTCGGATTCTTTAGGGGATTCTTAAAACATTCAGTATCCCCGAAACTGGAGACATATAAAGCACAGGCTATTAATGGGGAAATCTATGGAGCAGAATTGTGGGGCCACTGTGGAGTAGGAGACCTTGCATGAATGAACCTGACAGGCATCCGTCAATAACCCTGAGGTGTATAGCTTCATCAGCATTAATTTAATTGAACTTACAGTGTTTGATGAGCGTTTCAAGTCTCTCAACACGATGGTTTCACCATCTCTCTGTTGTTTTTTACTAAAAATTTACCTTTCATAGTATAGTTCGCCATTTGATTGAATTTGAGATTCAAGGCTTCTTTGATTTGACAGTATGTAATCTTGTTAAGTCACAGCATTTTCTTTATGACTTCTTTTACACCTTCATCAGCTAGATTCCTATGGTATTTGATAATCTTCTTGTTATCTGTTTCATCTAGCACATCAATGAAAACATCAAACGTCTCTATCCAAGCAGGCCATCTGTCGCCAATATTCAGCTTTTTGGTGGTATACAATGGTGGTGTTGGTTTCAAGAAGACAGCAGCATTATTGCCATTTATGTGATTGGCTGACCCTGAGAATGGAGGTCTCTCTGACAGTGTCTGGTGTCCGCTAGGACCTGCTTCATTCATATCATCTCTAATGCCCTGTGGTGCTCTACCCCGTGGGTCATCTTGCCAGTTGGGGGAACTGTAACCTCCCTCTTGGTGTCTATGGGAGCCCTTCACTTTTCTGGAGACCTCCGGAGTTATTCTGAGCCACCACCCAGCAGCTTTGATGGTGTGCCGCTTCGGGTATGGACAGCTCCATAAACAGAACCCCGGGAACTTCTTCTGGGGCCACTTAACCCAGCTCTCTTTACTCAGTTCTGGTAAGCAGATGACAGTTTCTTGTATTTAAATGGCTTTGTTTGTGAGCGTCCTCTAGTACTGCCTGACACCTGGTTGATCTCTGCCTCGCACGCTTCTGATCGCAGCGGTATCTTGCAATTTGCTGTTCTTTCAAAACCTGGTTGCATCCACCTTCAACGTTATCACTCTGTATGATGTATAGCTTTAGGTTGCGTAGTAGCGCTGTACCTCTTTTTAAGGCCTTCACAACAGGTTCTCGGCCAACGATATGTAAACTTCTCAGTGTATCTTTCATTAACTTCAAATGCTTTATACAGGCTGGAGTTGTGCTTTGACTCCACATATGCCAAGCATCGATTTGGCACTTGGACTGAGGCACACGTGGCATGAACAAGCAGTTTGCTAGACCATGGTAAACTCTCTGGGAGAGCACTGTCTATCATCGAGTTACTTATCCCTATCTTGTCGCCAGCTGTAACATCCTCCCCAGCCCGAGCACCTGCTAATGACTACGCCACAACCAGAGCTTAGTATAACACGTCATTATTCTTCTGTGTGTAACCGCAAACCCAGCATTCTAAACTTGCATGCAGGTCTCTACGTTCTAACGCTTATGTCACAGCTCTACAGAGTCCATCAGGAGCCAAAAACGTTCCACCATTACTAACTCTCACAACGCTACAAAGATCACCCGATTTTTTATCACACTCTATGTGTCACCCTGGTGTTTTGGTGCTTTGTGTACTACGTGTGTGACTGTCACGCCCCTGCTACAGGATTTTGTTTGCAAGGTGTGTAAAGGTCGCCCACTGTGGCATGGCTGTGCGCTCTCATTTTCCTTGCCATTTGATGTGTAATGCTCCTGTCCCATAACAGCATGGCTTGGCTCACGTGGGCGAGTGACTGAAATTTCGGCCGAGGTACTGGAGGCCCTGAGCCTCACTGAGTGATCCTGGACAACTCATGTTACCTCTGCATGCTTGATTATTTCATTCACCAGAATTGGAATTTACAAACAGGTGTTGCTCAAGTGAGGAGGGCTAAAACATTCATATGTACGTTTATAAGAGGGACTCTTGCTGACAGCTTAACACAAATAAAGCCAGCACATAGAAAGCAAGCAAATGTGAGTTACAAACCACAAAGCCAGTGGTCAGCAATTGGCAGACTGCATTCACTAGGAAGCTTTCAGAATGCCCACAAGAAGTCGTTAGCAAACCAGACAGCTGTTCTGTCTGTTAGGCTTCAACCTAAAAAGGTGCCGCTGTGTGTTTTCTAAACAATGGTCAGGAGGGTCAGCTGGATGGCTGTGATAATGGGAAACAGTCTACTAACTAATAATGAAAGACTAATCATTGAGCTAACTCTACCACATACTTACTACCTGGACTCTTCAATTTTCAACCTCTAGGCACATACCACAACAATGGGAAAAAGAAAGGGAGGAGAAGTTGAAGAAGAAGTCAGGACATTTAGGGATTAGCAGATTATACAAATTAGAGGGAGGAGATGGGAAAGGAACGGGGATATTGATGCTTGATTCCTAAAATCTATCAGAGGCTCATGGTGGGAGGAGAACAAGGGACTACTGAGACAGATATGTTTTACAATGGTGGATTCCACTGTCAAGATCTTTGTCTGTGTTAAATCTATTAAAATGTGATATTAAAAAAAGAAAGGAAGGAGGAGAAAAAGACAGCCTTAGCAGCACAGGGCAAGGTAAAGAGGCTACTGGCCAGTTTTAGAATCGCTCAAAGGAGAACCTTTGAAGTGTGAGCTGAATGCATGTGAGGTAGCCCACGCAGCCTCACGCCATATAATTCTGACTGGAACATGCCTAGAAAATGGCAGAATGCTGCCTTAGCCCAGGGGAGTATGCCCTTGTCAAGTTTACTATCAGTTATCGTCATTTACGATCTATTATCTGATCCTCCTCCCTAGTGTAATAATATGAAATGGTTTTATATTAATTAATTCATACTGTGAAAGTTTTGTTTGCTTGATAATTGTGGTTTGCTTCCACACGGCACATGAATGACAGTTATCCATATTTAAATGTTTTACCATTGCTCATTGAGAAATATTATGTGAAAGTCTGCTATTGTGTCTGTCCAGATATTTATAGTCAGTGTATCTTGAGTCACGTGCCTCAAACAAGGATAGATTTTCACTGTGTCAGCTGGTGTCTGGTGATGGAGATTAAAAAGGGCATTTTTTATGCTTTTTAGAGTGAAACAGGTTTCAGTCACACAAGGAGAACTTTCTTGATTTCATGGAGGACATTGCACTAGTTAGTAGAAAGTCCTGTCCCTGAACTCTGAACAACACATTGATACATCATAGTTGACTTAAGGAAAGGTACTAAAGGTACTATTGGGTTAAAAGGTATGCATTCCTTCAAAATTAGCAGAAATTCAAAAGCATATACCTAAAAAAATGTTAGGGTGTTTCTATTCTTAATATTTGCTTGTTCTAATAGGTTTCTAATAGTCACTATAATTGCTCTCCACCCAGTGTGGTGTAGGTCAGTTTTAGATAAAGAATTGTAACATATAAATACAATAAAGGTTGCCATTGACTTCACACAGCAAAGTGTGGCTCACACATATCTAAATGCCCCTCACTCCATCTCTCGCAGGGCTGAATTAGTCTCCATCCTTTTCCATTCTAGTGAACTATGCACATGGGACGGTTGGCGAGCCCACTGTCCATTTTCCAAGCTCTGTGGATCCACAACTAGATACACGGCTTTCAAGGCAAAGGGAAATGTAACTGGCAGCCAATAAGGATCCAGCAGAGTACAGCAGCAAGTGATGCTAATGTTATCCTTCTAGAATGGTGGCAGCAACTGCTCTGTCTGCAAAATTGCCCCCAAAAGTCAAAAAACATTTATCAGACAAGTGCAGATACCTAGTTTGGTCAAAATATAAATATAAGGTGTGGACATGACCTTAGAGGCCAACATGGCAGGTGCACTTTAAAAGATCTCTTGCTCAGTGCCCAACAATCCTAAGCAACCAAACCTTCTAGCAGGCTTGGCAGTGCAGCAGAGCTGGTAGGCTGGAAGGCAAAACCATGCATAGCCAATTCATAGTAAAGGGGCTCACCTTCTGTCATGCATCCCTGTTGGATCAGGGGTGAGGTGAAAAGCCTAGGCACATCCCAAATCCAGGACTACAGAGGGGCAAGGGTCTTCTCCAGAATGGTTGATGGGCAATTGAATCGCGTATGGCAAGGTTATCCTGCCACTAATGCAGGATAACCTTGGGTGTATGTGCGTGTGGATTTCTGGGTCGCTCTCTCTCTAAGGCCCATGGCAATCATGTTCAGTTCCTTTGGACCCTGTATGGTGGCTTACTCTACAAGGAGTACACTAACTAATGGAAGCTGCAAACATCGGGCCCTTCATTTGGCAGTCCTTCTTGTAATGTTCCTCTTTGTAACTCTTAAAACACTTGACTATCTAGGGAGTGGAGAAGAATTCTTCCCTCGATTACCCTTGTTTTACTGACTAAAATACATGTTAGCCTTGACTAATGATGTTAGGAACCCTTGTTCCACTTAGGCTTATAGCTACGTGGCTACTGCCCCTTCTGGTTGACACAATTTGTGAGTTTCTTATCTGCCCATACAGCAAGCACCTTGGGTTCAAGCACATTGATGTGATAAAGATACCTACAAGGGCTGCTGGACAATCAGTGTCTTAGCAACAAAGACTTTTTCAAGACTTTAAAATCCTTTACTTCCAACATTTTCAGTTATTCATTCCAGTCTCTCAAGCTCTCATGTATCAAGATCTCCTGAGAAACCCCATCACTATTCTCAGCAAATGCAGGGCAGAAATTCAAATCTGGGCGTCTTAACATAAAATGTATTTGTGAAATGCATATTCAACCTGAAGGGTAACTCGGTGCTGAAATAACAGTTGTTTTTCGTTACACTACTCATTTTATTGACCTCGGAAGGGTGAAAGACTGAATTGAATGATCGGAATTCAAACCTGGAGCCAAAAGGTAAAACAAAAATTCGTGGAGTTGATGAATTAGACCACCGAGCTAGAAGACACGGCTTACTCTGTACAGTCCCCAAAACTGAAGTCACTCAGAACCCTGTCTTGTTCAGGCTCGTTCGTTATACTCACAAGAGCATGATGGCGGAAAATCCTTTTCTATCCTGTTTCATCAGTATGCTCTCCCTCTTTCCATTTGTTAAATCACTATTCACTCTTCACTCTTAACTTTACTCTTACTTTTCCCAAATCTCTAAAACATTTCTTCAGCAGATATTAGCTCATGAGTCAGGAAGTACATTCCTTCCATTCCTAGTGCCATATAGTACCTTCAGGCATAAGCGCACTTAGTAGTCCAATCCAACTTTACTGTTTCAGCTTACAGATGTAAGCCATAAAATATACAACACAAACTTAAGTTATAAAAATGCATAAAAGAAACATATAAATTAATCCAATACCATAAAATTATTTTGCTTCAACAGAATTACAAAGCTGGCCTTAGACTTCCCTGAGTTGAAAAACAATTCCAGATGTAAAACTAGATGATAAAATGCAAGTGCTTCCCAGTAACGGCAGAAGTGCCGTCTTAAAGTGCTTAAGCCACGAACTACCAGTTAATGAACACTTAGTGCTATAAATCACTTAAAAAGACTAATAATAATTCTGCTTTCAATGATACTTTACCTAAAAAACATGACACTTTGTAGTGAGGGTATTTACATTTTAGGGCCATACACACACCATTGCCTACAACAGGCAAGAAGCTCATAAAATTATCTGACGTCTCTTAATTTCATATTCACTCTTTAATTTATTCATAATTCATGAAGGTGGGTGGCGAGAAGGTATTTGACAAGATTTATTGAGATTATTAATGGTTGCTGCTAAGGAAATTGAGAATACCACCAGTATTTATCAGTTGGCTACTAATTCTCTATCAAGCTCCAGAAGAGCAAGGGTATCCGACAAAAAGACATTGCCAGGCCAGGAACTATCTAGATTCAAAGCAGCACAACGCAGGGTGCGCATTACTCCTATCACATTTTTTATTTTTAGGGGGAAGCATACTAGACAGCGCAGCCACTGCTTACCTTTGGCTTTGTAACTCACAGTTGCTTCCTTTCCATTTGCTGGGCTATCCAGCAAGACCTTGTCCCTCCCAAGGAACATAGTCTGTTAAGTACCTCTCTGTTAGAAGGTGGTTCTGCCCCTCTGAGCCACCCGGATTTTTCGCTTTTAGAATACCTAATTTTTGAGCTTTTACTGTGGGAGATCCTCATAAGCTGGGACTCACCCACAGTGAGCTCATGATGAAAGAGACTGCACGTGGATTTAATCGGTGTCCCACTTGTGAGAAAAGGCAGCTGCGCTGCACCGGAGTAAGGGACACCGGACTAGTAACATGCAGACACGTGTGCACCTACGTGTGCACACGTGAAAGGGCTGCGCGGGGGAGATTCCTTTCATGCGCAGCCCAGGAGCAGGTACAGATAGAATGGTGTGGCAGGAATTATGCAGAGTTGGGTGTTGACATGGAATAGGCTTTATACTATGGGAGACACATGTAAGGGAAAGTCAGTGTGCTTTACTGTTTTCACTGAAGGAACACTCCATTATTCTCCTATGAGGATGGGGACCACATGGGGACCACATGGGGTAGTTTCACTTCCCTATGGCCTAGAAATTCCAGACACGCATCATAGAACACCAAGTTGTGTAAAAAGAAGTATTCTGCTGAGTCCAAAGCCATGTCTGTACTGCTTATGGGTCATCCAGAAATGTCATATTCCTCTGACTCGGCTCATAACCAGAGCCTGGCTGGGTGTGACCCTGCCAGGCTGGATTAATTACCTTTCTCCCCAAGCTGTAGCATCAGAGGCCTAGCCCTTCACTGCAAGCATTCCAAGGGCGAAGGTCTCCTCTCCAAGAGGGAGAGATGGTGGGTGGAGCTGCAGGTTATCCATCAGCAGCTGCCACCTGGTGCCAGGCACCAAGCTGCTCTGGACGATGAAGGCAGCAAGGGGGGAAGGGGGCTTTCAGAGACCATGTGGCATGAGACCCCTGGACGACGCCATTTTGAACTATCCCAGAGGCCTGTGCAGGAAGGAGGGAGGAGGGGCAGAGAGGTGATGTGTCGCTGCAGGATAGGGCAGACGAGCCTTCCTGCCAGCCCCCTCCAAATTCTCTTAAAAGGTCTGGCACAGGAAGAGGAGCTCTCTCTGGGGTGTGGTCTGCTGAGGAAGACTGGTGCTGGAACCTGGCGCCATGGGCAGGTGGAAGGAGGAACCCCCTGACTGTCCCATGAACCTCGATTGCGCCAGAAGGGGAGTCCAGGACCAGTGAGCAGAAGCCTGGGCCTCTGCGCAAGAAGAAGAGAGGCCCAGGAGGAGAGCCAGGTGAAAGGCTGGCGCAGGGAGCCAGTGAAGACAGCTCCCTGCTGAGTTCACCCTCCTTGAGACCAGGAGGGCGGCGGAAAGTGCTCCCAGTAGCTGAGGCACGCCACCAGGAGCAAGAAGAGGCTAAGATGGCGAGAATCGGTCCCCTGGGGGCTGAGATATGCCTCCCAGGAGGTAGGTGACATTTGGCCTCTGGCCTGACCGACGACGAAGCGCATGGGGCTCCGCCGCCGGTCTTGCATGGGCCCCTGGGGTGGGTCAGGTCCCGGGGGCTGCCCCCAGAAGAAGTGACGGCGCTCCCCGTGAAATTGCCCAGGCGCGGTGCCAGGAGCCCACCCTGGCCCCCTAAGACATCAGAGGAGGGGGAGCGCAGAGAGCTCTGGGGCCCGGGACCCTCAACTCCGGGCCCCACCAAAAATGAAGCCGGGGAGCGCCATCACGCTCCCCGTGAAGACCTCTGGGGCCCAGGGCCCCCAACTCCGGGCCCCGGTGATGGTGATGAGGAGGAGGGGGGCATGCCGTCGCGCGTCCCCCCTCGCGGCAGAAGACAAGCCTGGGAGCGCCGTCGCGCTCCCCGTGAAGTATGTCCTGGGGCCCGGGACCCCAACTCCGGGCCCCGAAGCCAGGAAGACCAGTCGGGGGGCGCCGTCGCGCTCCCCGTGAAGATTGCCCCAGGGGGCCCGGGACCCCCAACTCCGGGCCCCAGAGTGATGCTGGGAGAGGGGGGAGTGCCGCCGCACTCCCCGGAGCAGCGGGAAGGAGGGGGGGGAGTGCCGTCGCACTTCCCCGAGGCCTCGCTGGGCCAGCGGCAGTCTTGGCGTATGCCCGCAGGACCAGGCAGAGCAGAATGGACGCGCCGGCTCCCGCGGCCGCAAACGAAGGTGCGGGCCGGGCGTGGAGCCGGCAGGAGCAGGCGGGGGTGGGCTCCCCGAGCTGCAACAACTTACCGGTTGATGGAAGGGGTCTGGGTGGGACCGGGCCCCCACAGAGCGAAAAAGCGGCGTGAGGCCGCCATTGCGAGTAGAACGGTTCTCCCAGAGCAGCGGGGGAGCCGCTGCTATGTTATGCATGGGGAGGAGCAATTCGCCCCATAATGCCTTGCAGGCCCGGACCGGGCTGCAAGGAAAAGCGGCTTGTTCTCTGTGTGTGGTGGCCCCAGGAGGACAGGGTCACCACTAAGGGGATGCAAAGGTGCAGGGGGAGCTGCAGGAGCACGCAGACTCCCCCAACACGATGTGAGGAAAGTCCCTCCCTAAGTCTCTGGGGGACTTGAAAGAAACAACCCCTCAAGGGCTCAGCCATTCTACAACAGCAACCTGTGGCTGGAACTTTTGTTCTTCAGCTGGGGGTGCGTTTGGGACTGCACCAAGGTGTGAAGGGCAGAGCTGGGGATGTCTGGAGAAAGGCATCTCTATGGCTGGAACTTTTGTTCTTCAGCTGGGGTGTGTTTGGGACTGCACCAAGGTGTGAAGGGTTGAGCTGGGGATGTCTGGAGAAAGGCATCCCCTGAAGGTGAGGAGGTGCAATTGCACGCGAGGTGCATTTACCTAAGGTTATTTCTTTTGAGGGACTGTAAGTCACATGAGCAATGTGAAGTCATAAACAAAGTGGGGTTATGTTGCTGGACATTCCTGCTAGGGTGTCTGGCTGTATATGCTTAATTCTGTGATTATAACTGTGATGCCTTTTAGGGGCTTTAATTGCAATGCATTATAACCGTTATCAGCTATGTAAGTACTGTCATTTTAAGTGATGCCTAAACATGTATTCTTGCTGCTGCATTAGGTGAAGAACAACCCAGACTGTTAGCCACTAAGAAGTAGAGGTGTATACTGTATGGTCAGTATGAGATGCTCAGTCAGGGTTATGTGTCACCATGGCAGGTGTGCCCATTTTAAATGCTTGTTGAGATAATGGGGTGGGTCGCCACTGGGATGGTACCAGTGGGCAAGGCCCTCACTCCAGGTTATTCAACCTACTGCATTGGGGTAAGATGATGTGCATACAGGGTAGGTGGTGGTACTAGACCCCACCCCCCCCTGTGGGAGGGGTGGCATGTTATGCAATGTCACAAGTAATTCCAACAGCTTATGTATATTTGTAAATTGTTGCATAGTATTGAGTAGTGTGTGTTTAATAAATGTACTCTTCCTTTTATAAAGCAAAGTACAGACTGGACAATCAATTATTGAGTGTTATTTCTGCGTACTGGTAAATGGCGATTACTAGCCCACACCACCTCCCTTGAGTACGCCTTAGACTGCTCTGCAACGCTACCCTCTGAGTCAAGCGCTACAATGGGATGTTTGGTTCTCAGTGAAGGACAAATGTAGTCATGTTACTTGTGCAGGCCTCACAGATACTGCCTCGTTTTCCAACACTCTCTGACTGGCTCCTTGCATTCCTCCACCAGAGCACGCATTCTGGAAACTCCTTTTTTCTTTTACGTGAGGCACTTCCAAAACAATACATGTGTTTTCAGTTGTCTACCTTGAAAGCTAGTTCAAGAAGCAGTAAAAATGCTGTATTTCTAAGAAGAGGTTACCTGCCTCCAATCTTTCTGCTTGACTGATTCAACTTATCTTTGTTGCTCACAGACATGTAAGGTTGATGAACGGTAGTGCAATGTTCTTTCTACGAGGTTGTTCATTTTTGTCAGGGCTTTTTACTAATAGCATAACTTAAACAAACCTTTCCCTCAATTTCATGCCCATGCCATAGGCGCTGGAAGTAGGTGAGTGGGGCCCTGGAGTACCCCCAAAATAACCATGCTGGAGTTCAGACGTGAATGAGCTAGAAACAGGCCTTGACATTTTGTGTTTATCTTGCCACATTTGCTGTGAATTCAAAGACAGAAGCCAAATATTAGGCTCTGTCTTCCAAGGGAGGTTGGTTTTACTTTTCTTTCTCTGACTGTAAATTGGGAGGATTTATGTGACAATCTTGTTGGGTACTGTAGGATGGAAAAGCTCTACAATGTTTTTCTTTTTCTAGCACACAACAACATTTAAATGTCAGTAAATGAACTGTACAAATATTTCAGAATATATCAAAATTTGGAAAACACAAATTAAGCAAATTGTTTTGTAATTCTGAAATGTGGTGGAACGAAATAGTTTAATATGATCAAAACAAATCAATACACTAGGTGATGCAGATTTCCACAAATTATTGTTTGTGCGCTGTATAGTTGTATCAGTAAAACTGTATGTCTGTGCAAATGTAATAATAATTTCAAATGAAAACGTGTTGTCTGTAATGGCAGTGCACTATGACACCATGCATACTCCACTCTACACCACTCAACACTACAACACTCTACTCCATGCCACTCTATGTAACTCCAATCTATGACACTACTCCATGACACTCTATGTCCCTCTATTTCACGACACTCGACTCCACTCAGTGCCACTCCACTCTACGACAATATGCTCAAATATACACCACTCAACTCTACTTCATTCTACGCCACTCCACTCAACGACCCGACTCCATTCGCCTCCACTTTACTCAACTCTATGCCATTCTACGCCCCTCCACTCTACACAATCGCTCTACGTGACTCCACACCACTCCACTCGACTCCACAACACTCTATTCCAGCCACTTCATGCCACTCCACGCACTCCACGTTACTTCACTCTATGCCACTCCACAACACTTTACTCCATTCTACATCACTTCACTCTGCGCCACTCCACGAAACTCCACTCTATGCCACTTTACTCTACTCCACTTTACTATACTCCACGCCACTCAATGACACTTCACTCTATGACACTTTACTCCACTCTATGACACTCCACACCATTTTACTCCATTCTATGCCACTCCACTGTACACCACTCAACTCTACAAACCTCTACGCCACTCTACGACACTCCAGGACATGCTGCTTTACTCTACGCCACTCCACTTCACTCTACAGAATTCTACTCCACTCAATGACACTTCACTCCACAATACAACACTCCACTCTACGCCACTCCACTCTATGACACTCTACACAACTCCACACTACTTCACTCTATGCTACTCTTCTCTACGCTACTAAACTCTACCACACTTCACTTTATGACACTCCACTTTAGTCAGAGCCACTCTATTCTACAACACTCTACACCACTCCACTTTACACCACTCAACTCTACAAAACTCCACAACGCTCTATGATACTCCACTCTATGACACTCTACTCCAGTCCACTCCACTCTAGGCCACTCCACTCTATGACACTTTACTCCACTCCACTCTACAAAACTCTGCTCCAATCTAGGACACTCTACTCTATGGCACTCAACTCTATAACATATCTACTCCACCATACTCTATGACAGTCTACTGCACTCTATGCCACTCTGATCTAGGACACTCAACTCTACACCACTCCACCTCATCCTAAGCCACTCTACTCCACTCTACGCCACAACACGCTACTCCATGCCACTCTAAGCCACTGCACCCTGCACCGCACCACTCCACTCTACGCCAATCTCTTCTACGCCAATAACTTAGCCATGTTGAACAATAGCCATGCTGGTGTACAACATGGCTAAACTAAGACAAAGGACCCCCTATATCAATAGGGTACCGGGGCAGGGAAATTACAAACCAACAAAAACACCCCGTCTAACCATCCTACATTTAAACCTTACCAATCAATGTATATACACCACAAGCTCAAAAGGTTCAATTATTCAAACACGTTTGATTGCAAATTATTTTTTCTTTTTTTTCAATACATCCTCTTATTCATTTTGTATGGACAAATAAAAATTATTTTTATTTATATTTGTACATTTTGACAAAAGCACATGTCATGAATCTTCAATTTTGTGATAAAGACATGCTAAACCATAAAAACTAGGGCTACAATCTCACTTACGCACAATTCACACACACCACATTACAACCAAACTGGCAACCCTATAATCAATACTCTTGCAACCAATAAAAACACAACAGATTTGCCACTGGAGCCATATCCCTTTCTGGGTCTGTTTATTGTAGAATATTCTTTCGAGTGGGCTTTTCTCCCTCCCAGCCAGTTTTGCCCTTTGGGGTAACTATAACAGATATTGTATTGGGATTGGAGAGAAACTTTGCTCTGCCATGACATATCCCTTACCACCGGGGTTGTGACCTACTCAAGTGTAGGTCGGCTCTAGGGTGCATGGATGTAAGACTTAATATTAGGAAGACTCATTTCACTCTCGAATGTGCTATGCTGTAGAGACTCTTGGCACTCGTTCCTTCCAAACGAAACACAGCAGTTCCTCTGGATTTGGTCTTGGGCTAGTCTGGGAAATCGTAACGGGAGCGTCTGTGCCACATACGACAGCAGAGGAAGGAAATTCTATTTTAAGCAGGTTACACTCCCATGAAATCTCAGCTCCCCAAGCGACATAGGTCTTTATACAGAGTTTGAAGAAGAGGAGGGAATGTTGCTCTGATATAATTGAGATGCCCTATGCAGTAGGTTGATACCAGGTAGCATACAGGAACAGGCGTCCAAGCAAACCTGGTAGCTAGTAAGGCCTTGCTGGCCTCCCGCTGGCCCCCCAGGACCCCATGTGAACTAATTTCGTATAGTTGATTTTAAAACCAGAGACCATAGTAAAAAGAGACAATTCATCCTTTAGGGCTGCAACTGAGGCATCTGTATAAGTAAAGAAGCATAAGACACCATCTGCATACAGTGCAGTTTGAATTTGCGGTCATGTAACTGTAGCCCATTTATAAGTGAGTTGTTACGAATTGTGTGAATGAGGAAGTTCCATTAATAAAGCAGAAACCAGAGGGGACAGGGCGCAGCGCTGTTCCTTTCCTCTCTTGATGGGGATAGATGGTAAGAACTCTACATTTATCTTAAGTTTAGTGTACAGTCTTTTCTATTTAGCTAGCTAGGATGGAATTTTTCATTTTCTAGCCTAAGGGTGTTTTGACAAGAAGTCTAGCAATATGTGGCCTGTCTACCCTGTCAGGGTCTTTCTACGCATCAATCAAGAGAAGAATCATTGGCTGGTTCATTCTCTACGCCACCTCTGTCAGGACCACAGGGAGGCGAGTTCTGTCTAGCACAGCAGAAGCAAGGCCATAACACATGTAGGCGGGTAACCAACACCGATATGAACATTTTCACATTGTTGTTAATAAGAGCGATGGGCCTGTTGGAATAAAAGAAAGCAGTATCCTTCTCCTGTTCTGCTAATAGAGTGAGGTGCGATTCCAGCATTGTATCCATGAGCTGCTTTGTATGGACAAAAATTATTGAAGACAGTCGTTCTGCTAAAAGGTCTGCAAATGCCTTATAGAAGGTAATAGGACAGTGGTTAGGTCCAGGAGTCTTCCCCTGGACTTAACCACTTGAGGACCGGCAAGTGTTTTATAGCCGTCTTGAGTTCTGCTATAGAGCTATCCTGCTCCAAGTGTATGCAGTCCTCGAATCGTTCCAGCGGGTCAAGGTGTCTACATAAGAAGCCTGCTACTCCTGGTCTTGCGATTGTTCGGTGAACAGCTTGGAGTAAAAGGGAGTAAAGGTCATCAGTATTCCTGGAGTATCAGTGTAACTCCCAATCTGCTTGTCTTTGATTTTGTTAATATGATTTCTAGTGCGTATCTGTTTGAGCTTGCTAAAAACCTATTTGCCTTATCTCCCTTCTGATAATAGGATTGGAAGACATACAACAGTTTCTTGGCAGCATCATGCATTAAAAGTTGCTCTAGCTTCCCCCGGGCCCTGCGGAGTTCCCTGTGGATTCACAACTAGATATTTGTTTTATGTAAGGATTCTAAGAAGTTTAGATCAGTTTCCAACTCTAGTTTACTCGCTTTGGTGACTTTCGATAACACTCACAGCTCTGTTTCAACTGTTTGAACTAACATATTGCTCAACAATGCGGGGGTTGTAAAATTAGTTTGAAGTTATAGCATGGAGCTCAGCCAGCATCCCATATCTGTTAGGCTCACACAGCAGAATTTTCCACCCTACTTTCTCTCAAAGGGGGACTTAAATTGACTCTTTGTCAGGCCTTCATTACAACCAGTGGAGTGTTGCTCTGTTTATGATCTTAATTTTGTGAGAGGGATTTGAGATTTCTTGAGGCTTTAGAGGTCACTAACAATTTGACTGGCAGAAGTGAAATGCGGTGAACTGTCCAGGGATAGTTGGTGGTTGAAGAGGATACCACTTATATTTACGGCAAAGGACTCTCCGGGGTCAGCACACCAAGAAATAGCAGACAGGGTTGTCTCAGTTGCCCTTAACAGCCCGGGTAAACACATTCAAAAGCTCACTTTACCTGCTATTGTTACTTCTCATGATGGCAGAAAAACATGTAGTAAAGGCAAGAGTTCTATAGTGATGTTCTATTGCTAGAGGTGGAGCACGGGCCTCTCTTTGCCAGAGCTAAGACCAAAGTTAACTGTCACCCCAATAGGCCTTTATGTTGAAGACTCTTGAAGGGCATGTGAAATCTCAACAGATCAGCCTCGCCAAGAAGTCCCAGACTGCCCAGATGAAGGTGTAACAAATGTATTCTCTCCTGAATAATCTATGGGCTTTTCCTCACAGAAGCAAGCCATCAATATTGGCACTCAATTTGCAGAAAGAGGAAAAGAAATGACGAGTCTGAGGGTGAGAAAAGGCGTACAGATAATTAAAACCTCTCAAGAAAGCTGCCAGCAGTAGTCCAAACAATTCTGTGAAAGGATATCATCCAAGGAGAAGGAACCTACCGACCATACATACTCTGCCTCAAGTCAGTTAATGCCAGGAGTACCTTTGCCAGAGCAAGAATGAACAAGGTAGAAATGCATAAGGAATTGTGCAGATGGAAACAATGGTAGGATACCTACTGTGATAGTATCTAAATATGCACAGGGGATCTTTATTATCTGTTTTCCTTCTCTACCTATATGATGCAAATTCCTGCTTCCTGCACCCACAAAGAAATGATGATCTATCTGTTGAATGATCACATACCACAGGTCTCCCAGGGGGTAGCTGACTTCCTATACCTGCGGACATGTTATGCATTGTGCCCCAGTGGCACAATAGGAATGTGCACCTGCTTTGTACGTTCCAGGGCTCTATGGTATTAGAGAAGGGACTGCCGTTACTTGTGAAACCCCTTATGTAATACTGATAGCACTGGCTCACATGTGCTGCCGGAGCTATCTTGAGAGGGCGTTCCATGATTTGCCTAGGATCGTGGCCCTATTCAAATGAGGGAATCACTTTGCCTCTGCACCCACGCCCTATTACAGTTGCAGGCGGAGACACAAACAGGCCATTAGGAGGCACAATGACAATGCACCACAAAAAAGTGGAACACTTCCCTTGCTTTCCCTGAGGGCATCTCTTTTGAAGGGCTCAAGGGAGTCCTATAGACCTTCCAAACTTCCCCTGAATGTGGGTGCAGTCACTCACTGCACACACCTGCAGCTGGAGCTCTGCCTCCACTTTAAAGTGGAAATGGCTGCTGCCTGCACTGTGAAACACGGAACGGCTTGTAAGCAGCTCTCCCTATTTCCTCCGGCAGCGCATTCATTTTAATAGGGTGCACTGCCCCTGTTTGCGCCACAACCCCTTTTGTAATACCATAGTGCCCTGGGGGAGCACAAAGCGGGCGCACACGCCTGTTGTTCCCCCCCAAGGCACAATGAATAAAACAGCCCCTGGTGATCTAACAGCAATCTAAACACAGTCCTATTCATGGATGCTGATAACAAGGGATTGTACTAAACCATCTACCCACAGGAAGGTAACTGCAGCCAGGGAAACAAGAGGCTGAGATCTTACTAAGGTGGACTTCACCAGTGGGAGCCCACTGAAGAGAGGTCAGATTAGCTCTGAAGAAGACGAAAGGCTAAATCTAAACAATACAAGATGGAGGACCCTGCCAAGCCCACACTCTTTACCGCAGGAACTCAAAGTCAGAAGCTACTCGTCTATGGTTAGTTATCTAATATAGGGAGTTGACAAGCATCGGCGCATGGGGTTATTAAATTCCATTCTTATCTGACTGACCAACAAATGCTCTCTTCTGATTGAAAATAATATAGCAGCTTATGCAAAGTAAACATTAAAGTTGCACCCACCTCCCCTTTTTTAATCTTCCCCAATGTGTGAAATCCACCCTTGGGACCCAAAAGCACAGTGCGGTTCACATTATATGGACAGCGTAAGGCATTCTTCAGGGCGCCAGTACTTTTACGAAATTCTCTCCCATGTGAAATTAAAAGAAGGAGGCTAAAATAAACAATGACGCTTTTAACCTCTTTTTAACCAATATTCTGCAGTGCATGCAATAACTAGAGAGTTTGAATTCTAGTAAGAAACAAGTAAACAAAGTGCTTTACTGTGTCAGGTGCAGTTCAGATTTTGCAAGGCAGAGTAAGCGTTTATGAGAAACCCTTAGCACCAATCCTTTCTTTGGTGAAAAGTCTCAGCTTTAAGCGGCTCTACTTATTTAATCCACTAGATGGTTTTGTTGCAGATTAGGGGCTTGTACACAAATCTGATATTGTTCTTACATTTCTCCCAAAGCAACGTGATGAATGCGATCTGGGTCCACTTCTCACGGGACCTGGGTGATTTAGTCTTTCTCTGTCTGTTTCAGTGGGCACTGCACAGCTGGTCCTGTGTGGACAAAACCCCAAAAAGGCACACATCCTGAACAAACACCAGTGGCAATGTTGAAGATGATAAAAGACTCAGCAAGACATTACACTTGATTCAAAATGTGCTTCTGTCGGGTTTCAGGGAGTGAAATGCCCACTATCCCAAAACTCTGATTTGGAGACAGTCAGATGGTGGGCAACAAGGTACTAAATGGGTGGAAAGTTGTTTTCTGGTATTAATGCAATCAAAATATCAGATAATACCAATTGTCTGTTTGGAACATCCGTCTCTGCTGGCACTAATACATGTGGAAAATATGTGGAAACAAATTCCAAAAGTGTGTCCACATTTATATATAAAATTGTGATAATTACCACAAATTAGCCAACTTACTTTAAACAAAGGCAGAAGAATCACTGTCAATGTCTTACTATCCGAGACATGTTTAATAAAGGAACAATTACATCTTTTAATGACTGCGAAAGAGAATTTAATCTGAGTGTGACAGGTAGAATGCAGTACGCTCAAATAAGGCACTGGATCATGCATCCGGAGATGAAAGAAGCTGCAGTCAGACCCACAAGCCCATTTGAAAAATTGGTGGGCACGTACGGCATCAAGATATGTCTGATTGTGTGGTATATAGAATCCTGACGGAGAGATCATCTGGACCCAAGTGGTCCTATCAAAAGGCCCAGGAAGCAGACATAGGGAGGATCTAGAGAGATAAGGACTGGTCTTTCCACTGGCATACCCTCTGTAAGAACTTTAAAAATCTTCAACATAGAGAAGCAGAATACAAATTAATCATGAGGTGGTACTTGACGCCCAGATGACTTAAGACTATATATTCTGTATATTCTGCCAACTCCGACAGCTGGTGGTGGTGTGGGTCAGAGGGAAGCACTTTTGTCCACATCTGGCGGGAATGCTCCACACGCCAGCTGTTTTGGCAGGAAATGCTGAGCCACATAGACTCTATCTTGAGCCCTCGTATACAGAGAGACACATTGGTGGTACTGCTGAAGATGCAAAGTGATCACATGTGGTGGGGGAGGCTGCAGGGGTACAATACTGCTGGGACACCTACTTGGAGCGGCAAAGAGACTGATTATATTATAATGGAAAAAAACAGCAGCTCTGCCAACGGATTTATGAATGCGCAGCCTGTGGCAAAGAATGGCTCTGAAGAAGCTGACATATAGCCTGCTAGAAGACAGTGGGAAATTTGAACAAGCATTTACAATGCAACAGGTCTCGCATTAGTTAGAGTTAGAGTTATTGGCATTGTAAATATAATACAGTGTTTTTTGAGGGTTCGATCAGGTACCAAGCGGGTGCCTGGCTTTGCCGGCAGTGTGCCAACTAGCCACCACCCCCCTCCCGAGACCCATGGTGCGATTATTGATCACCCTACATAGATCTGCTGGGTTCCAATAATTAAGAAGGATCCCGCAGTAATAGCAGGTTTTTAAAGATATTTTCCTGTTTTTTTCACATATTTGACCTCCTGGTTAGGGTGAGCCTTAGCGCGCTCATACCGCCGGGGTCTTCACCTTGGTCCTGAAGAATGCCTAGCTAGTAGCATCATAGAGGCAGAAACATGTTGACCACACACAGTGAGACATAGCTGATTAATCTATACCACTCACTTTGTTTTTATCTGTGCCTGGCTGACCGACGAATAAAATCATTTTCGGATACAACCTAGCCACTTTTAATTCACTTCACAATCACTTGCACTTGTCACTTTAACCTGCTCCGCAGTAATTCTGGCGTTGAAGCACACCGGGGAGGTACTCACCTTCCTGGTGGGGCCCGATGATGAAGCATGTCACCAACCAGGTTGGTGAGTGAGGGCTTTCTAAAGAATCAAATTTGATCCTTCATGCTAGCTCTTCTCTTAAGAAGGCACACTCTTTTGTTGTTTGGACTATATAATTTGGGGGACCAAGAGTGCTAATTTAAAAATTCTCTCTCTCTCTTATTGTTTATTGGTAATGATAAAAGCATCATGTATGCGCCCTGCTCCCCCACCCCCCCAAATGTATTTCCAGCATTTAGCAACGTGCGACCGGCACTTTATTTAGCGGCTCTACCGGGATGGACACATACATGCAGTCTAGGTATGAAACACCAAAAAAACACACACTTCCCTATATTTCATCTATTAATGTATAAGCCGCATGCCGTACTTTATTGTAATTATGAACTATTCCCTGCGTCCATAGGCTGATAAACAAACAAACCGCTGCTTGTAGGACATCGCAAGGTGTTTAAAAAACAACAGGCAGACCTGTAGCTAAAGTTGCGTTGGTGCCATGCAAATGTAACCACGTATACATAGTTGTATATGTAAAACGGGTTTAAAATAGCTTGGTATGTGTTTAACCAGTTGGTGATTACGCGTTGTGAGAGAGTAATTTTAAAATTGTATTTAATAGGGAAGCTCATAAACAGAGCGGACATGCACGGATTTTAGCTCGTCACTATTAGGTGGACCACATATCACTGCACGCATACAGGTACATCATAAAAGAACACACAGACAGCAAGCAGCACACACAAGAATGACAAACTCAAGATCCATCATAAAATAACCCACAAGTAGAGCACGCTGCCATACATAGGAACCGAAGCATCATAAAATAAACCACACAGCACCCTGCAATACACTGTAAAAGCACATCACCAGACAACTCACAGCCAGCAAGCAGAACACCATACAATAACACTGTAAAGGCACATCATAATAGAACTGCAGCAAGCTGAACGCCCTACAATGAGCAAAGAAAGTAAATAAGCGCACCTCAAAATAACTTGCAGCCTGCATCAAAGTACACTGCATCGAAAAGGTACAGAAGCATCATCAAATAACTGACAAGTACAGCACTCTGCAATGGCATTCTGAAGGTGAATAATAAAATAACCCACAACAAGCAAACACATCACCCTCCAATGACAGTGAAGAAGAAGCTTCAGTGACCTACAACAGACCATGTCTCTGTATTTATGTTATTAAAGTTAGCGTTCTCCACGCATGACTATGCAATCGGGGTTGCACAAAGCAAAAAACTGAGTGTCTGCGTTTCTTAAACACAGCCCTTCAGATCCCTTCCTGGCTGTGCTCGGACTCTGGGCCAACATACTCAGCATCATGTCAGCCACGTGCTTCACTTTAACCCCAGTTTAGCTATTAACTTCTCTAGGGCGAGGGCCCTGTGTAAAATGATACTCCAAACCTCCTGGGTGTTGGCACCAGGAACTGGAAGAGCAAGGGTGCACGCTCCCAGAAAAGGGGCTTTAGTTCAAGTCGAATAATGTTCTGGTTTCAGAGACATGAACACGTTTCTTGCGTAACAGGCGATATCCTTACTCAGGGTCTAACAGGAAGGCCTTTCAACCCCAACCTTTGCATGGACTTGTGTTGGTCACTGAAGCTCCCTTTCAGTGAGTATAAACATGATGGCCTGCTAAACTCTAACTCATTGCGAGGGAAGACCGTAGCGGGTTTTAGGAAGCGGCTAACCATATGCGTTATGCTTTTATCTGAAAGGTTATACCTCGCAGGAAGAAATACCTTACATTACGGTCCTTGACAGCATTTAATGATGCACTGTTGTGCGTTGGCGGGCACTCTTAAATCACCTCTCAGAGGGAGTGCAGGCCGGGCATGCAGAGCCCGGTCCCAACACTGGCTGTGGAGGTGACACGATGCCTTTGTTTGTTTTGTCACACCCGGTCACTGGTTATTTGAAACAACACTGCTAGGCGTGGAGGACCGGGAAGACAGAAAGGGCAAGAAAAAATACAAAATCATGATTAAGTTTGCATCGGGGTCACACTACGAACTCTTTATCTACAATGATGAAAATACTGAGTCCCTTTTACATTCCCACACACACGGCACAGACGTCCCTGGATAAAAGCATGGGTAATTATAAACTTGGCTTGTTATTTAAAAAGGCGGGCGAGGGCTTTTGAGCGTGCAGCATTAGTCCAGCAGCAGTCCTTATGCTGATGTGAACTCCGGCGACAGACCTGGCCGCGAGGACGTGTCGCTGGCAGACGGAGCCGTGAATCACCGGAAACCGGGGCTGCCTCGGGGGGCGGGTGACACAAAGCAGCTCTGGGGGCTCTTCCGCAGGGGGCGCGGGGGAGTGGGGGCACATGAGGCTTTACAGGTACTAAGTGGCCCCCATCCTTTCTCTCCACGCACATGTGCTTCCTGTCTCAGGGAGACAGTGGAACATGTAAAAACCCTCGCCCACAGCGAACAAGTAGCCTGAGCATAATACTCACCTTCCAGAGCTCCCTGCGGCACCTCCAATGCTGTACTGCTGAATTTGGCCACAGAGAATGGCAGCAGGGGTGCTCCCTGTCAGCTGCAAGATAAAGCAACGAGGAAGCACAGAAGTGGATGCCTGCTTGTGCCCCGGAGGGACTACTGAGTGCACGCTCGAGCGAGAGCGTATGAATGCTTTTACCCAGGCAAAAACAAATATTTATAAATTCCTAGAAACACAAAAACACAAAAAAAAGTTAATCGCACTTAGCCCAGCATCCATAAACGGTGTGAGAAATACTGAATGCCTCCAAATGAACTCCAGTAGAGTGAATGCTTAGAGGAAATAAAGTGAACAGAGGCAGAAACACTACAACAGACCCCGAGCCAAATTAACAAGCCCTGTCGAGTGCGCCGTGAGCAAGAGATGCCGTGCGCGTGCACATCGGCTGTCCGGGCAGCTGAAATCGTCTGAGAGGAAACGCACGTGCACATCGCCAGGTTGTCCGGGCGCGTGCACAGCTCCTGTCCCCCTTCCGAACACAAAACCGACGACAATAGATCTCGCCAAGGCGAGCAGCGCATGCGCTGCGTCGCTAGGCGAGACCTAAAAATGTGGTCCCTCTGTTGGCCTACTTTACCACCCTGATTAGAAGGCACTCTATCCCATTCTACACTCAATCAATGGGACTGCGGCCCAGCCACAAGTCTGATTGACTTAGATGGGGGTAGGGATCCACTACAACAGCGAAGGAAGGATCCCTGGAATGTTATAATGATTAGATGCATAATGACTAAGTGTCATGTAAGGGGGTTAGGAATAAGGGGAGATGATGAGTTGGGCTGTTACGTTCCTTTTACTTTTTATATCGACAAACAGAATTCAACCCGAAGGCAATCGACAAGTGGCCTGACAGGGCCGTGAGGTGGATGCATGCTGTACCATGGACGTCATTTAGGGGTCGCCAGGGGTCGCAGTTGCGACCCCCTAGCTTGCCCCATGCTACCCCTGGACTAAGAGGTGGCAAAATCAGTGCCAAGTACACAGGGGTATCTCACATTATCAGAGTCAGGCTCTAAACTTGTTTTCTGCTCACTTTTATTACATTAATAGTGAATAATAGTTTATTATTCACTATTAGTACATTAAAAAGTGGAGCAGCAAGATCTGGACCTTCACTGGTATCTGAGGTAAGAAAAATAAAATGGCTTTAAATTTATGCTGTGTTCATGCATGTGGGTGAGAGTGAGTTTGTGTGAGGGAGTGTGTATATGTGTGAACATGTATGTTTGCATGTGAGATCTTGGGTATGTGTAAAAATGAGTGAGTAATTTTAAGTTAGTCAGAGAGAGTGCAAATGAGTGATTCAGAGTGAGAGTGAGTGCAAGAGACTAGGTGAAAATGAATGGGTGCAACTGAGTGCTAATGAGAGAATGAGTGTGAGTAAGTGAATGTAAGTGAACCTGTGTTGTTATGCTTGCAAATCTGCTGTTGGTCCTGGCATGCTTCTTGGTGTATAGAAGCACCCATGGCAAACTGTTGGCAATGGCATACTAGAGACAATACTTGCAGACGGGATACCCTTAGCAAAATGCTATTGCTGGCACACCGCAGGTAAATTTTGGCATGGGGCACCGATGAACGAATACCAGCGCTGGCCTACAGGAGGAAATCCTTGGCATAGTAGCAACTGTGGTAAATTGCTGGTGATGGCACATTGGAGGAAATTCTTGAGATATGGGAAAACAACTGTGGCAATGTCATGGGGCTACCCATGACAAATTGTGGTCCAAAACATATTTATTAGACATAACCTTTGACACAAGGGACATCCATAGTGCAAGAGGAGCAGTATTAGGAAAATTCTGGCACTGGCATTATGTATGCAATGTTTGGGCAAAAAAGTCCATCGCAGTAAAATGCTGGTCCGTGCAATGGAGGTAATTTTTTACATAAGGGGGCACCCACAAGACATTTTAAAAACATAATTGGGTGAACTCATGTGGACTGTCATGTTTCATTATGTAGGCACGCCATGAAAGGACTTGAATATTTAGTGAGTGTTTTTTCAGAGCCTATGTCAGTTCTCCCCTAGAAGAATATAGAATATTAATTGTGCAATTAGGATTAAGGTCGTGTGACATCACTTCTTGGGATGATTGAGGGTCAAAGGTCATATGATGTCAGTTCCTGTGACATCATTAAGGTCAAAGGGAATATGATGTCACATCCACTACCCCTGGGATTTTAGTGAATCGATGCCCGTGTGCTGTACAACGGGATATTACTCTGTGCTTATGAAAATCACAATAAAATTTGCTATACAAAGAATTGTTGTCAAAATCTAGATGTTGTAAATCACACAACCACACAGAAAAGCAGAAATGTAGAAAAATCTAAGGGGCATATTATCAACGGCCAGCGATAATTATCGCTGGCCGTGCTTAGCGATAGATTTCTTATCGCTGGCTATCTCCGGAAATTATCGCCCTGGTAGCGCGTTATTAACAACACGCTTCTCCAGGGCGATGAAAATTCCAGAGATAGCGAGGTTATCGCCGTTTTGCAGGGAACATCGCTGGTTTTCCAGCGATGTTCCCTGAAAAACGGCGATAACCTTGCTGATACGACCCTGTGGTCGTATCAGCACAATCCACCCCCTATGTTAGGGATGGCTAAGTCGGGATAATAGCAGACGTTAGATTTTGGCGAAAACGGCCGTTTTCGCCAAAATCTAACGTCTGCTATCATCCTGTGGGCTGCCTTGTAAATATCGCGATGTGCACATCGGCGATATTTACAACGTAGCCCATCTGGGGTACGCCCAGTAACGCCCACCTTGCATCTCATTAGAGATGCAGGATGGGCGTTGGGGGAAAGGGCGATAGTGCAGGGATTCACGCGATAGCGTGACCTTGCTGATTAGGCGATAGAATTATCGCCGCTTTCCGTCCGAAAACGGACGCTAAAGCGACGATAATTGACTATCGCCTGGTTGTTGATATGCCCCTTAGTACCATACAGCAGGTTGGTAAACATTATGCTAAGCAGCGGCCTACCCTGTTTTTAAAAAGAGGTTATCATACTTAAAAACAGTTTAGTGTTTAAATAAACTTTGGGGATGTTGTCTTACCCCCTGAGCTGGAAGATGTGAGAATTCTCCGGTTATAGTTTCGTTCCTGGTCAACTAAACAGACAAGCCTCTAAAAAGAGAAAGGAGACGGAGATTTTTACAATCACAGAGAGCTAACAGTGGAATAACTAATCACAAACAACACTTAGTAACGCAAGTATCTGAGCTAAAAAAGAATTAAGTGACTAAACTTTCTTATACATAAAAGACCTGCATATTACAACTGTGCTTTGCAGCACGCACATTAATCCACTAAGCTGTTTCTTGACGAGTCAAACTTATGGCTAGAAAAAGCACACACATCTCTCCAGAAGGTGCATTGACGACCGAAAGTACCTTATCAGTATAATACTAAACTCCTGAATAAACATAGCTCTCTGCAGCAGGTGTGTTAAACCACTCAACTGCCTTAAAAGCAGTGCAATGGTGACCAATTACATTTACTAACACATTTCTCGTTGTTACCAACTTTTTGGGGGTGGGGGGAGGACTAATAAACTGCACAGGCTTAGCATGATTCTATCCACTCCTCTTCAGATTGCTCTTCATGACTCTTGCGTCTGACCACTAATTTATAGCTTCCTGGAATAAATCTACAGTATTTAGCCCCTGACTGCCTAAAACCCAGCAGGACTTTCATTATAACTTGACTTACATAATCAAATCTGAGCCCCTCGGGTTCTGGTCAGCTTAATGGCCTGTTCCATCTCTGTTGGAGAGCTAATTAAGGCAAAACTAGAGTGCCAGGTCACTTCAGTACTAAACTACTAAGGGCCTCATTACCAGGGTCCTGGAATAATCCCCGTTATAGGCTCTCCATGGAATTACCATTACTGTGGGTCTCGGGGACACGGACAGAACGGAGATGACAAGTTTTTAAGGAATAACATGCAAGAAGAATCGGTGTTTCTGTACCATTTCCTGTTTCCCTAGGTAGAAGTACCACCATTTACAAATTCTGATGGAATTAACGGGCCACTCGTTACAGGACTCTGTGTTGTATCTCCCCTTCTAATACAACCACAGACATTTTCTCTCTCTCTCTGCCTCCAGAGATATATAAATCACACCGGTCAGATGACTGGTAAGGTTAAGGGGCTTAGTGCTAGCCACATTCTTTTTGTTAGATTCACTTCAAGACTATAATGCATCGGGAATTTTCTCCAAAGAGATCCGAGTGTGCAAATCGGCTCGATTTTGCAAAGTTGAGGAAATAATGCAAATCTTATAAAGTTGAATTAATAACCTCTTAATTTGATCTCGTCTCTCTACCTTACCACATCATTTGCATATATACACGAACTGAATATAAAAAATGGACTGCCCATGGCATCACAATACATATATCAATTCATAAAAGGACTTAATAATACAACATAATTAAATAACAACTCATATACAGGTATGGACTAAATGAGTAAAATCATGAGTGGAAAGATTTGAGCAAAACAATAACTCGGTAATGTTAAAATGCTAAAACATATGATATGCACTATGGACATGTACAAAGCAAATAAAACGATTCGAGAAACAGAAAAATAACACGTAACCAAGCTAAGAAACAACCCTGTATCCACAATGATATAATCAGCAAGGTCAGGGCTTTAAGTGGGATGAAAAAACTGTGTGGGGGTCTCTCAAAGGGGCGTGGCCGATGTAATTAAGGGCGTGGCTTAAAAACACATAAGCTAAAAATCTTTGCATAGCTAGTGTGCCCCCTGACTGATATTTTGCTGCTTCTGTCATTGCATCCAGATATATAATACAAAATGTAACATTAAACCTACAACAAACCAGGAATATTGGCTTTGTCAATGGTTGTTAGTTGTATAAGATAAATAAGCAACAACTATGGCTTCGTTGTGTATTATATTGAAAATGCTTCAGTTTTGAAAAGTTGAGACTGTGAAAGAACTATAAGGAGTTTCTTTGAAGTTACATCAAAGGCTGTGAAGGGTGGTACAGTTGCAAAGTTACGATTTATTTTTCTTCACCCTGAGGGTGAGGGCAAAAAAGGAGAGCCCGATAGGGACCCGTCTCAGCACCTGCTTTTTAGAACTGCCGGTGCTGAGCACCGGCAAGACTCGGCCCACTTAAAGCCCTGCAGTAAGGTCAATGATCTGTGATCTCATCAATAACACTTGGGAAATCAATCACTGAATCATTCAAGGTCATTTACATAGTGCAAAATCCGAAGGGTAGGGTGACTAAACACACAGAGGGAATTGACCAAACAGCTGTGTCTTAAAAAGGAGGAGCTGATCCATTCACAAATGCCGCAAGGCAGTGGTGCCGCCGGATTCTGTAGCACTTGCAGTTTAATTACACTTGATTTAGGCCAGACATTGCCACAGTCCAACATATTTCTGTGCCAAGAACTGGAAATGTGTATAATGAGTGCATTGAGGGGCCGGTTTATGAGTTAGGAGGATGTATGTACGGAGATTTCGGGATATTGGAATTTATGATTTTTGTTGGTTTCTCTGCTATTCCTCCTCTTACGTGTCAAACCTTGAAGAATGGGGAATAACTTTATGGACTCCGTTTTTTCAGCCGGCATGCTGCATGGTATATAACAAAAAAGCTCCTTACCTTCAGTAATAGTCTTTCTAGTGGATGCTTTATCTAACCGCAGATTCCTCACCTTCTGAATATTCCCTTAGCAAAAGAATGATTTGGGAAACTTTACAGCAGTACTCTTGCATGTCACTAGGTGGTGTTGTGCGGCTCTGCACCAACGTTGTTTCACTTCATAAGTGACAAGCGGAGCTATTGTTAGTCGCTTTCTAGGCTGTCCGTGCCTGCAGACGCAGAGCACATCAGCAGATTGAGTATCCACCAGAAAAATCGTTACTGAAGGTAAGAAACTTGTTCTTCTGATGGATACTACTAACTATAGCTTTCCCACTCTGTTCCTAGATACCATAACAGTACCTACCATGGTGGAGGTTCTGTGAACTGGCTCAGACTAAAACTCCTGCAGGATTGACCGAGCAAAATGCCCCCCTCAATGGACCTGACTGTCGAAGCACAAGCGCTTCAGGAACGTGGTAACCAGTGCACACATAGCTCCCTGACAAATGTCCAGGACAGGCACTCCACTAGAAGAAGCTTATTGCCCACTCAATGTTCATTGGTGTCATCAAAAGAAAAGCTTAGGCCCTCTTAGGGTCCAAATGATAGAGTCTCTCTTCCTCCTTGGAGGGATAAGCTGGAACAAATAATGCCAGAAGCGTGACATCTTGCCCGACATGAAAAGGAGTGACCACTTTCGGTAGAAAGGAAGCTCAGGTTCTCAACATTAACTTATCCGGCAAAAACACTGTGTAAGGTGGGTTGACAGAAAGAGCCTGCATCTCACTCACACATCTAGCAATGTTATGGCAATGAGAAAGACCATTGTCAATGTCAGAAGTCTCAAAGGACAACTCTGCTGCCGCTCAAAAGGAGTGCATATCGAAAAAGTGAGGAGTAGGTTCAGGAACAACTGCAGCATCACAAAGCATTTTGGCAGATATAAATATTGCAACCCTTACAAAAATGTCATCATAACAGGTGATTTAAATAAAGAGGGCTGATCCGGCAACCGCAATAAAGCTGAAAGAGCCAATAGCTTGCCCTTAACAGGACCCAAAGCAAGTTCTTCGTGGGCCAAGGACAGAACAAACAATAACACTTTAAACACCTATGCTTGTAATGGGTCAGTTTGTTGGGGCCCACACCAATCCACAAATTTGTCCCAATGACTGGTGAATACTGATTTTATGGAAGTATGCCTCCCTGCTAAGATAACATCAATAGCCTCAGAGGGAAGTTCGAAGGAGGTCAACTGCCGCCGCACAATATCCAAGCATGGAGATTCAAATTGTGCAGGCACCGGTCAAGTACCCTGCCCTGCTGCTGAGACAGAACATCCTCCCGAAGTGACAGTTCTTGAAGCCCAATCCGGTGCAACCAAGATGTCTTAGGCCAAGTCACTCCTGAGCTTCTGCAGAACTCAGGGCAGGAGAGGCAGTGGTGGAAGGCATAGAGAAGTTTCCCAAACTCCACTGTGGACGGAAGGAATCTCAGAGAGAGATCTGCTTTAGAGACTCCAATGCGCAAAAATGGTACCATTGGACATTCTCGGCGAAGGCTTAAAGATCGAGCCGGGACTTCCCAAATGAAGGAAGACGCCATGTGCCACCTCTGAGTGTAACTGCCCTTCACAATCTCCTAAGCGCCGGTAGCTGAGTTTGTCCATCCTGGTGTTTACAGATCCCGCCAGGTGGTTTACCACCAGAGAAATTCCTTGGTGGTCCAGTACTTCCAGAGGAGAACAGCCTCCTGACACAGGGCCCAAGACGCCCCCCGCTTGCTGGTGGTGGACAGGGAGGCCTTAAACCCCAAGCAAATAGCCCTTAACTCCAACAAATTGATAGTGAATCAAGTCTCTGCCGGAAACCAGAGGCCCCTGATTTACACCTCATTCAGATGGCCTCTCCAATTCAGTAGTGATGCATCCATGACTACAATCAGCTCTGAGTAAGGTAGGGAGAGGGGTCTGCCACTGTCTCAATCGTGGTCCATTAGCCACCACTGCAGGTCTTTTGCAGTCTTCTCCAAAATCTGGAAAAAATATGACAGATTGCCCTTATACAATGCCCAATGGGACTTAAATCCCATTGCAGAGCCCGCATGTGCCACCTGATATGTTTGGTCAGCAGGATGCAGGAGGCTAACAAACCCAGGAGTCATCAACACAGAGATCAAAGACTGAGGTTAAAACATCTTGATCGAAGCTTGAATGTCCTGGGCTCTCTGCTCTGGGGGAACCCTGTATCCAGAATGGCTCTGATGAATGGAAGCTTCTTCAAAGGAGTTGGGTATGATTTCAGCACTTTGATAGTGAACCCCAATGATGTTAGAAAGTTTTCCGTTGTCTGCATGTGGTTAACGACTGCCGGGGGCAAGCCTACCTTCAACAGCCAGTTATCGAGGTAGGGAAAGACTAGTAATCCCAACCTCCGAAGGTGTTCTGCGACCAGTGCCATCACTTTCGTGAACACCCGAGGGGCAATGCTGAGGCCAAAAGGAAGCACTGCGAACTGAACATGCTTCTTGCCCACTATGAACCGCAGGTAGCATCTGTGGACCTGTAGGATAGAGATATGGAAATAAGTGTTCTGCAGTCCAACGCCAACATCAAGTCTCCGGAGTCAACAGCAGACAAGACCTAGCCCAGCATGAGCATCTTGAATTTGTCCTTTCGCAAGCAGGCATTGAGAGGACGAAGATCCAAAATATGATGTAGGTCTCTGTCCATCTACAGTGCAAGGAAATAGAAGAAGTAACACTCCTATTTCCAAGGGCAGAACCCTCTCTATGGCACCTTTGGCCAAACAGCCCTGCATTTCCTGCTACAAGTCAGACAGGTGGTTCTCAATCAGCTGTCCTGAAGGTGATGAAGGGTGCCGAAGGGTAGAGAGAAATGGAAGTGTGTAGTCCGATGGACAATTTGAAGGACCCACTTGTCGGACGTGATGGTCTGCCACTTCTGGAGGAAATATTGGATTCTGCCTCTGTAAGGCAGGTAAGGACACACTAAAGCAGTTTTGCGACTGCGGATGCTAGAGGGGTAAGGGACTGAGCTGCACATTATTCCATGTTGTCCTGGCCATTGTCTTTGAATACCATGGCCTCGGTCACAAAAGGGCTAAAATGCTTGCTAGGCTGGTGGAGGAGGCTGGTGTTGGCAAAATGGTAAACCCAACCATAGCCAAGGAGAGGGCGAAATTGTTGGTGGAATTGTTTTGCAGGAGCAGAAATGCCCAAGGAACATGCTGAGGTTCTGCTCTCCATGAACCGTTTCGGGTCAGAGTCACTTTTTTAGCCAAAAAGGTGAGAGCTGTCAACGGCATATCCATTAAGGGTGATTGAATGTTCACAGAGAAGCCTGTATACTTCATCCAGGCACTGCATCTAAGAGCCACTCTAGTGCCCATCGCTCGACCTCAACAGTTGTGTCCAAGCCCTAGAGTATGACATATTTTTCAGCATTACGACCATCTTGAATATCCTGTGTAAGGGATAGCCCTAAGGACATCCAGAAGAGCTATTAAAACCTGTTCCATTATATTGCACAGGGCTTGAGAGCAGCAGCCTAAAAAGCAGCTGACATTCACTGACCTCATGACAAGGCTTTTGGAGAATATCGATTTCCAAATGTCTCTTTCCTTTTAGATACATGATCAAGAGGAGTGGAAGGAAAAGCTTTGGGATTTACTTTGCATGTAGACCCTTATAACAGCAAGCTCTCTGGCTTCAGATGTTCAGTAAGAAAGTCTGAGTGCCCGGTGCAGAAAAATGGTGATGAGCAACCTGCGTATTAACAGGGGGATCAGAGCATGGTTACGACCACATGTCCAAAAGGGCATCTGTAAAGGCTTTAAATAAATGATAACATGGACTCTGTAAGGGCATCACCTGGTTGAAGTAACTCAGTCAACACATTAGACTTCATCTCCACAGTGGGGAGATGTAAGTCTAGAATTTCTGCCGCCTTTCACATAACAATTGTGAAGGAGATGCTCCTTTCTGTGACAGTACCAGGGGGAGACACAAGACCAGCATCTAGAGAAGTATCCAGACCAGCGGCATTATGAAGTTCCTCATACTGGTTTTCCTCATCATACTGAGGAACACATTCATCTACTTCATTGAACTTGTCATTGACAGAGTCAGTGTCAAAAAGATTGTGTAAAGTGTAGGCAAAGTACCAGAATCTGAAGGATTGCCTTTCGGCTCCATGCCGATCAGAGTTGAGCGCGATCTTGGTCGTTGTAGATTCTGCTTGTAGTCAGATAGCACAATGGGCTGTACATCCTGTGCTGGCAATAGGGCCAGTACTGAAGTTGGCATCAGAGATTGTGCTGAACCCAATACATATTCAAGGGACACAGACAGCGCCAAGGGCAAACCCATCAGTGGAAGTCCGATCGGAGGCCGCTGCAGGGAGACGGTAAAGTGAAGAAAATATGCAGCAGGCCTCTCAGAAGACCTATACTTGCGACAATGTTGGTGACAGACACAGCAATTCGGAAGCACTGGGACCACACTCTGAATCGGCTACGATGGAGATCATGAGCGAGACCTGGAGGTACACTGATGCCCTTGTGCTCTCTCTGGAGTCCGAGAGTGAAATGAAATGAAATTTAGATTTATAACACGCGCTAATACCAGGAGGTGTCTAGGCGCGGTGGCGCCCAGTGATGTACTAACCAGAGAGCGTATTTATAATGCTGTAGCGGGTGAAAAGGGACAAATCTCACCTCAAGGACTTTTTCTTTGACCTACCCGAAGACTTGGGTCGATCTGCTGTGGGAACAACTTCCTTGAACCGTCATGGAGTCTTTTTGTGTTTGCGACGTAAAGTTTGGCCTCACAGACATCAGTTTCCGAAGTACCTACACAGTTTGCGCCCTGTCATGTTAAGGGTGACCTTTTTATTTGCAAACTTACTTAATCTTTATAAATTCGGTGTTCTGAAAGACAGAGGAGAAACTTCGGTTCTATGGCTGAAGGTGTGGAAAGAAAGGAACTGATGTCAGCACAAATCAGTGGCTCTTGCATGCAGCTCTGCTCCTCAGTTCCTGAGCTGAATGACATTGGTGTAAAGCCGCACAATGCCACAAACCGGCATACAGGAGTACTGCTGTAAATTTTCCAAGTGCAGTTGAAGCTGGGGGAATATTCACAAGGGGAGGAATCTACTGTTAGAAGTATCCTTCAGATATGTACATTTAACTCCTGCTATGAGCAGGTGGTAATTGTGAAAGGAGGTGGGGCGAGTGGGATTCATGGATATAGCGAGATGGGAAGGGGATGCAGAGGGAAAGGGTGAATGTTGCCTTGCTCCCCTGTGCCTTGGTTAGGGTTAGGTGGTGGCTGGGCTGCACTTCAGCCTATTTTCAAGACAGCTTTACCTGTAGGATTTTCAGTCATGCGAAATCGGTTAAATGCTCCTACCTAGGAAATCCAGGTGCAGAAACACTATCTCACTAATAATTGAGTGGAGTAGAATTCCCCACAGAAAGGTTTTTGGATGAACCCCTTTAGCTGAGTTCCAAGGGATCAAGCTCCATTCTTGCTGAGTTAGAAATCTGAGAATATTGTCTGACAATAATGTAATTTTAGTCAATCAAATCAATGCTGTCTCTAAAAGTTATATGTATGTATGTGGTATTCTATAATTAGAACCCATACAAAAGGGAGTGGAGTGCTGTATAGGGTCAAAAACATGCAGTGATGGCAGACGTAGCTGGTTTGTGGATTGTAGTGCTACTTAAAGAGGTGAGTCTTCAACTCTTTCTTAATTTGGAGCAGCATTGGAGTGGTCCTGATGGATATGGGGATGCTGTTCCAGATCCTGGCTGCATACATGGAAAAAGTGTGCTGTGCTGCCTTATTTTCTTCTTTGTTACAATTAGTCTGTAGTCTGATGGTGTCCTGCATACGCATGTGCCAAGGACCACCAGAGATGATGAACTGATCTGCAAAATGAGCCGGGGGCTGGTTGTGATACCTTTACAAATTAATGTAGTTGTGAAGATGGTGAGGGCCGGCAAGAGGAGTCAATTGAATTCCATCAGGATGGGGGTGATGAGATCATATTTCTTCAGAGCCTGGATGAGACTTGCTGTGGCATGTAGGATGCCTTTAAGCGGTGCCAGTGAGGAGTCTGGGAAACCATTGAGCAGGGTGTTACAACCATCTAGTTGGGAGAGTAAGAGGGCTTTAACAGCAGTGTTCTGAAGTCCCTTTCTGGAAGAAAGGGTTTACTTTTCTTTAGAGGAGAGAGCTGGTCTTACTGTCCACTATACATGCTACAAGTATTACACTGGGAGTCCTCAACCATTCTTGTGCCCAACGGGCCCTTACGCCTACTGAAGTCTACCGGAGAGACCACCCGTCTAGGAAAGGTATTACTAATTTTTATCATCTCCTTGAGCCTCCACCTCAGGACGTTAAACCTTGGTAGGCCCTTAAATGGGAGGAGGAACTGGATGTTACACTAGACAACACCTAATGGTCACATATTTCGACATGGGCTATGACCTCTTCCATTTGCTCCACCTTTAGGGAAAATAGTTACAAAATTCTCTTGTGATGGTATCTCACACAAGCCCAGTTGGAGGCTATTTGTGGCTCAAACCCAAAGCATTGGCATTGCAAGACTAATCGAGGCGTGATGGCGCACATGTGGTGGTTTTGTACTAGCGTCCAATTGTTCTGGAAAGAGGTGCTATATCAGATTAAGACCATTACAAATATCACCCTATCATAGGACCCTACATTTTTGCTGTTGGGTGATACGGGTGAGCATTCGGACTACCCATTAACAAATCTTGGGGGCCGACTTCTTACTCAGCTCCTCTCCGCCACACAAATAATTGCTCGCCTGTGGCGAGCACAGGTGCCCTCCATGATCCAGATGTGGTGGGCCACAGCTGTGGTAAGAGACAAGGTCCCTAAGTTTTAGAAAATATGGGCATCGTTTCGCACATTTATGAAAACACAGGGCACAATTAGCCTGGGTCCTGCCCATCTTTCGAAATGTATACAAACTTTGGGCCTTTGTGATATAAGCTTCTCGGAGACCTCGGGCCAGGAGCAAGAGCCCACCTCTGAGTAATTGAAACTCTGATATCCATAATATATAAGGGAACTAATTCCTCAAGTATCTCCACCTTCCAGATTCCTCGTGTGGACACCATTGGTTTGGGGATGTAACTAGCCTCGAGCACCCCTTGATGGGAAACGGCCACACAAACTAGTGTGTATGGAATTAGTGAAAACAACAAGGGCTAGCGACTGGTTGATGTCCTGTTTGCCACTATTTTATTGCCATAGTGCACAGTTTTAGCTATTATTGAAGTGTTCTATTTAGAAAGGATTCTCTTCTTGTCTCTTCTGGTTCGGCTTGGGTCACTCCTTCTCTCCTTTTAGCTCCGCAAATTCCGGGAGTGCCTCAAAGACAATAGAGACCGAGATAAGAGGTCTTTTCTTTGTCCTCTGTTATAGTAAGGGGAAGGGATGTGATGGGATGACTACACCTTAAAAAAAATAACCTTCACCAATGTGCCCATGTGGATTTGACGTTTCTAGTCTCCCTTATTATGACCCTAGGTTTGGTTAGGTCGGTTTAGGTGCCCACCTCCCAGTCAGGCCCCTCAAGCGATTCCGTACCTGACTGAGCCACGCTCCTCCTGGAACGTGGCTGGACTGCATGTAGGGTCTCTGACTTTCCTCGTCTCTTCTCTCTACTCCCTTGGTGAACAGCTGGGTCTCCGCTGTGCTCGGCTAGGGAAGTATCGGTTCTCGGATTTCTTCCTCGCCCGTACTGGAACCGTTTCTTCTATTTACGCTGTAGATTTCCTCAGTGGCGCGGTCCTCAGGGTTGAAATCCTTCAGCCTCTTCTCCGTCTGCTCTTGAGAACGCCACTCTTCCGTGGTTCCAGAGTTAAACCTCGACGTCCGTTGATCCTGCGCTCTGATTGGGCCCATAGTTGTGGTGACGCAGTCCTGGTGGGAGGAGTTGTATTCCAGGAAGTCTGGATTCGTAAAGGAACCGGTTTTGAAATCGTAAGCCGTGTTTTGTTGATACGGCCGAAAGTAAAAGAAAGGTACAGTATGAGAGGGAAATGGGTCCTCTTCCGTGTCATTTGGGTCAATGTTTTGAAGGAGGTCAGAGACCTCATGACACACCCCTCCACCAGACTTTTCCCGATCAGGGAAATGAGGAATACGGGAGAGGAAATCGGTGTTCCCATTCGTCAAGCCCTTCCGATGACGAACAACAAATCTGAAGGGTTGGAGAGAAAGAAACCAGTGGAGTATCCGAGGGTTGTTGACTTTATTACGACTCATCCAGAGTAAAGGGGCATGGTCCCTATACAGAGTAAAGGAAGACCCTTCCAGATAATATAGCAACTTCTCAATGGCCCATTTGATCGTGAGGCACTCTTTCTCGATAATGGGATATTTTCGTTCCAGAGGAAAGAGTTTTCGACTAATAAATAGAATGGGGAAGTCAACCCCATTCTAGGAGAGTTGGGAAAGAATGGCTCCTAGTCCAGTTTCTAAGGCGTCCGTTTGTAGAATAAAGGGTTTGTTGAAACTTGGGGAAACCAAAATGGGGCTGGAAGTTAAAGCTTTTTTCAGTTCTCGGAATGCTTTTTGGGCGTCGGGGGGGGGGGGTTTCACAAGATCTTAATTCCTCACTTTCTTTTTCAGGAGATCAGTCAGGGGTTTTGCTATATCTGAATATCCTGGTACGAACCTACGATAGTGTCACATTGTTGCGGGGATTCTGCACATACACAGAACTATGCGCAGGAAAACAGGACCTCGGTGTATAGGGGCTGAACTTTCCTACCACCTTAGTACCCAAAATCCCAAAACTGACTAGCTATAGTGTTTCATTCGTTCTCCTACATAACCATGAAGCTACAAATGATTAGACAACCCAGAACACAACACTCCCGACTCTCTCAGGAATCGCAGTAGCAAGACATACCCTTTCGCTCACTCACTCGTACTTGTCCACAATAAGAATTGTCAGAGTCACTGTTATAGTTCAAAATGTTTATTTTAACTATCGTGCTCTATAATGCAGTATATGAGCCACTACCAGCAGCGAAATGCATAAACCTAAAACAGTTAGCATTGTTACAATTCCATAGAATATAAAGGGGGATGTCATCATATACAGACAGTGGAAAAAGGACTAAAGGCCTAACCACCCTCCCCTTGGTAAGGTGAAGTTTATTATATAAAGGAAGATCTCTGGGCTTTGTCAGCAGACCCCATACCTTAGGGCCTAGATGGAAGTTTTACATCATAGGGACTGCATAGCTCTTCTCCCTGGAAAGGTCCCTCTTCAAGTGTGTCTTTAGAACAACATGCATCCCCGTAATATCAAAGCACGAGTTTCCAGCAGCGCAGCTGTGTTAGCATGTTTTGTCTAGGTGCTAGGGACTGACCAGCACAGAATAACAAGGGGCATTGTTTATCGACCTTGCACATTGTGTTCAGACTAAACTCCAGGAACAGGCAGAGAACGCAGAAAGCAGACAGTTCTCATGTGAAAGGCACAAACAGAGTCTTGCAAAATAAAGTCATGTAGTAACGTCGCAAAAGCAGCATCATGGCAGCAGAGCTCATGCTAACCTAGCAATGTCGACAATGACCCTAACGGCCACATAACAACATGGCCCTTGGGGACATTGTAGTCTTTTCTAAGTTAGCATGAGCTTGTTGCTTTGCGCACGTTACTAGAAGACTTTATTTTGCAACTGTCTCTATTGCCGTTTTCACATGAGAACCCATCGCTGTGTTCACACTCTGCAGGTTCCTGGGATTTAGTCTCAACATTGTGGTCAAGGTCGAACAACAATGCCCCTTGTTATTTTGTTCTGGCCAGGCCTTAACACCTAGACAAAACATACCAATGAAGCTGTTGTTTGGGACTACATAATTTGGTTTTACTGGAATACACAAATAGGTAGCACACACTTGGAGAGGGACCTTTCCAGGGAGAAGAGCGAGACAGCACCTATGATGTAGATCTACTCTCTATAGGCTAAGGTATGAGGTCTGCAGACAACGCCTAGAGATCTTCTAATATATAATATTACTATTTCTATGCAAGGGGAGGGAGGTTAGGCTATACTGTCTTTTCACAATGACATCTCCTTTTATGATTTATGGACTAACTGCTATGCTGACCGTATTTGTATTATGCATTTTTTCTGCTTGTTGTGGCACGTATACTGCATCTTAGAGCATGTTAGTTAAAATAAATATTTTAAACTTGTTCGTGTCTTTGTCAGATCTTATTGTGGACAAGTACAAGAGTGCGAGCGAAAGGTTGTGTCTTGCAACCGCGATTCCTGAGAGATCTGGGAGTGTTGTGTTCTGGGGTGTCTAATCACTTGTTTCTCTGTGAGTGAGATGGAGAGCAAGTGAGACACTACAGCTAGTCGGTCCTGGGCTCATGGGTACTAAGGTGGTAGGATGACTCAGTCCCTATGCACTAAGTTCCCATAATCCTACGCATAGCTCTGTTTTTGGGCCGAATCCCTGCAACAATAGTAACCCAATAGTCCTAGGAACGACCTAACTTCTCTCTTACTGGTAGGAAAAGGAGTGTTTAGGATGGCTTTAATCTTTTCCTCCTGGGGTTCTATAACACCCTTCCCTAGAAGAAATCCTAGGTACTTCACCTTTTGGAAAGCCACTCTGGATTTCTTAGCGTTAATGTGAAGGGCAGCCGTCTTGAGGGCTTGGAGAACCTTTTCGCAATGAGCTAGATGCTCCTCCCAAGAGGGGCTGAAAATCACAATATCATCCAAGTATGCTGAGGTATAGGTCTGATGATCAAGAAGGACTTTATTCATGAGTCTCTGGAATGAGGCAGGGGCCCCATGGTACCCGAATGGGAGAACCGTAACTTTGTATAGGCCGTTGGGTGTAGCAAGGGCGGTTTTCTCTTGGTCTTCCCTCTTAAGTGGTACTTGCCAATAGCCTTTTGTAAGGTCAATGGTTGATATATTGTGCTTCCCCATATTTTTCAATCAGTTCATCGATTCGGGGAAGGGGATAGGAATCAAATTTGGAAACGGCATTGAGGGCTCTGAAGTCAATACAGAAGCGGATTGACCCATCCGGTTTTAGGACAAGTACGATCGGTGAAGACCAGTTACTTTGGGAAGGGCGTACGACGCCCATTTTCAACATGTTGTCTATCTCAGCCTCAGTAGCCTTCCTTATGGCAGCGGGTATTCTGTCGGGACGTTGCTTAACCACTTCACTTGGGTTAGTGACTACTGTGTGTTCTACCAGAGTGGTTCTACCTGGAAGGTCTGAAAAGATATCAGAGAAGGGAAGTAAGACCTTCAGGAGATGGGATTTTTGTTCTAGCATTAAGGCATCGTTGATGACCAGCTGATCTACAGTAGAGGGGTCCCTGGGATAAGTGGGTTGGACCAGATTTGTGGCTTTAGGAAGGGGTCAAATCCATTTTTTTAAAGAATATTTATATGGTATCTCTGAGTTTTTCTGGGGATTATTTGCACCAGATAGGTCGTGCGACCAATTTTTCCCACTATTTTATAGGGTCCTTTCCACTCTGTTTTCACCTATTCTAGAGAAGAGGGAAGGAGTACTAAGACCCAGTCATTGACTTGGAGGTGTCTCCACTTCTTCCCTTTGTTGTAAAAGGTCTTTTGTTTTCTTTGGGCTCTCTCTAGATTGGAATAGGCTAGGCACCTTAACTTCCCTATGCAGGACCTTAGACCCGTAGTATAATCTAGGAGATTTTGTGTTTTCTCCAGTTTTTCTTGTTCCCACACCTCCTTTGTCATTTCCAATAGGGTTCTAGGCTGACGACCTTACAGCAGCTCAAAGGATGAACAGCCCAGAGTACTCTGTACTTGACCACGAATGACAAAGAAGGCCAGGGGAAGGAGTAGATCCCATTCTTTTCCTTCCCTGGTTAACATTTTTTTAAGCGTTAGCTTAAGGGTCCCAGTATACCTCTTGCACAGACCATCAGTTTGCGGATGGTAGACGGAAGTTTTTATATGTGATATGTTTAGTGTTTTACAGAATTGTCCCATAAGTCATGATACAAAGGGGGTCCCCTGAATGATTAAAATTTCCTTGGAAAATCCCACTCTGGTAAAGCTCTACCAGTTTTTTCTGCTATATTCGTCGTGGTAGGAGCTTTTAGGGGAAGGCGTTAGGGTATCTAGTTGCATAATCCACGACAACAAGTGCATACTGGTTCCCTTTTTTTGACCTGGGGAGAGGACCTATGAGATCCATACCTACCCTCTCAAATGGCTTCCCTATGATAGGGAGGGGCTGCAAGGGGACAGCAGGTGGTTTATATGGATTTTTATTTTGGCACACCTCACAAGCTTGGCAACACCTGACTATGTGGGCAAAGATGCCTGGCCAGTAGAAGTGTTTTAAAATGCTCCGTCTGGTTTTCTCAGCACCACTATGCACTGCGAGGTGGGAGTGGGCAAAAAAAAGGACCTTGTCACAAAATACTCTTAGGACCAACCAACTGAGGGTCATCTTTTTTTTCTATATGGTAAAGGAGGTCTTTTTGTATTTGAAAGCAGGGATAATCTTGTAGAGGGATGTTGTTCTTGGCTTGTAGCCAAGCAAACCGGAGCTTAGGATCAGTACGTTGAGCATACCGTAAACTACGGTTGGATGACCAGGGATTCTGGGTCAGGAAGTTGGAGTGAGTATGTTCGCTATTCAGCTTGTACCTGAATAGAGCTACAAAATTTGGGTTATCGATGCCTATGATGACTTCCTCTGGTAGATTATGCATCACTCCTACTCTAACCAGGGAGATACAGCCATTGGGGTTTTTTATTGGGGCTTCCGCTAGAGGGTAGGCCTTTATATTGCCATGGACACATCTTATAGGTACTTCTGCTACAGGGAGGAGCTGAGAGTCTTCTACAAGGTGGGACTGAATGACGGATTGTCGACAGCCTGTATCTAGTAGGGCTGTAACTTGTTTCCTGTTTACCCAGAGACTTACGTAAAAACTTGTTCCAAGTTCTTCTGAAAAAAGGATGTTTCTCGGGAGGTAGCTGATGTCCATGGGTTCTTCTTTTGGGGACAAAACAGAGCAATATGTCCCCAATTACCACAATCGAAACATTGTGGTCCCCGGGAGGGAAAGATGTCTGTTTTATGAGTCTAGGGTTTCGTTGGTTCCGGTATGGGTTTAGAGGTCTTCTTCTCCTATCTCACTGCCACCGTACCCGTTCAATGGGATTTCTCGATTTCCCAGGGAGAGTACCGAGGCTGAGCTTGAGCAAACGTGGTGACCATTTTGAAGGCTTGTTCAACGGTTAAGTGGGTGTATTGCCGGAGCCATCGTTGGGTAGCAAAGGGCAGTGCCTCCAAATACTGTTCCAGAGAGATGAGATCATTATTTCTTCCTTGGAATTCTCATGTGGCCTTAACCATTTATCTGCGGCTGTTTTCAACTTAAAAAAGAGTATTGGGACTGTCTCCTGGAGTCCCTCTTTCCTTCCAAAATCTGACTCTGTATACTTCAACATCCATACCTAAATGATCAAGTATCAGCTCCTTGATTTCGGTATATGGGGTATTTCCCCCCGCATTAGCCACTTGATAGGCGGCCTGGGCTTCTCCTGTTAAAAGAGGAGCTAAAAAGAATGGCAATTTAGCCACGGGCCAACAACAGGCCCCAGCGACTCACTCAAAATTCAGGAGGAAGGCCTCCGGGTCTTCCACTGGAACATATATTTGGATGGCGATATTTGGGACTCCTGTTGTGGGTTGTGGACTTTGTAACCGGGAGTTCAGCTGTACTTGGTCCTCTACTACTTTATGAATACACTCAACTTGTTGTGCCATCGAGTCCTTGAATAAGTCTCTGTCGGGTTGAACCGAGGACATCTGTTTCTCCAGGGCCCATTCCAGATTCTTTTGCCCCTTTATTAGTTGTTGTATCAGGTTTTCCATTATTGCGATCTAATGGAGGTTTATGCCCGCATTCTCCACCATATGTAGAGAATTAGTGAAAATAACGAGAGCTAACGACTAGTTGATGTCCTGTTTGCCACTATTTTATTGTCATAGTGCACAGTTTTAGCTATTACTGAAGTGTTCTATCTAGAAAGGATTCTCTTCTTGTCTCTTCCGGTTCGGCTTGGGTCACTCCTTCTCTCCTTTTAGCTCCGCAAATTCCGGGAGTGCCTCAAAGACAAGAGAGACCGTGATAAGAGGTCTTTTCTTTGTCCTCTGTTATAGTAAGGGGAAGGAATGTGACGGGATGACTACACATTTTTAAAAAAATAACCTTCACCAATGAGCACACGTGGATTTGACGGTTGCTAGCCTCCCTTATTATGACTCTAGGTTTGGTTAGGTCGGTTTAGGTGCCCAACTCCCAGTCAGGCCCCTCAAGAGATTCCGTACCTGACAGAGCCACGCTCCTCCTGGAACGTGGCTGGACTGCATGTAGGGTCTCTGACTTCCCTCGTCTCTTCTCTCTACTCCCGTGGTGAACAGCTGGGTCTCCTCTGTGCTCGGCTCGGGAAGTATTGGTTCTCGGATTTCTTCCTCGCCTGTACTGGAACTGTTTCTTCTATTTACGCTGCAGATTTCCTCACTGGCGCATTCCTCAGGGTTGAAATCCTTCAGCCTCTTCTCCGTCTGCTCGTGAGAACGCCACTCTTCAGAGGTTCCGGAGTTTAACCTTGACGTCCATTGATCCTGCGCTCTGATTGGGCCCATAGTTGTGGTAACGCAGTCCTGGTGGGAGGAGTTGTATTCCAGGAAGTCTGGATTCGTAAAGGAACCAGTTTTGAAATTGTAAGCCGTGTTTTGTTGATACGGCTGAAAGTAAAAGAAAGGTACAGTATGAGGGGGGAATGGGTCCTCTTCTGTGTCATTTGGGTCAAAGTTTTGAACGAGGTCTGAGACCTCGTGACATAGTGTTACCCTTATAGAGCGATACCCCTAAGCTACATAACCAATGTGAAGATTGCGCTGTCGTCCTCTTCTTTTTTTCTTTTCTTTCCTCCCTCTCCCCATTTTTTCCTTCTCTGTTATTTTACTGGTTCTGTTTCTCTGTCCTTTTTAGGTCTCGCCTACGCAGCGCGCATGCGCTGCATAGGAAAAAAGACCTTTTGCGATCGCTTCGGCTTTTCAGCCAAAAACGTGCATGCGTTCCATTGCCTTCAATGGCAACACGTGCACGTTTGGCGATTCACTTGCGGGAGCTAGCAGCTGGCGCCATATGGTAGCAATTATCGCTCCTGGCGCCGCTCGCTCCTGCAAGTGAATCGCGCAGGCTCCCTCCTCTCCCCCCTCCCCCTGCTGCCGTGCGAGGCGCGCGCGTTTGGTCTTTGTGATTCGGAGGGGCAGATCGCTTCTCTGCCGTCCACTGTTAATTGTGAGTCGGGTGGTGCTGTTGACATTCTGAGTTGTGAAAACACTGAGGGCTCGACATGCCATTTTGACACAATTGGTAGGTGGCTTTTCACCATTGCCAGGCCTGTCAGTTTGCGCAGCACAAGGCTCTGCGAAGCTGAAAAGCCTTTGACACATCAGGCCCTTAAGTGCTGAAAAAGCGCTTAAAGCAGAAGTGGAAAGTGAATCTTGGTTTGCTCAGCTGTCCTCTTTGAGTAGATGGCATGAAAACGAGTAATAACAGAACTTTAGACTCAGTCGGTCGCAGCTCAACATCGCTTACAACGTTATTATAGCAAACGTGATATCACAATTCCTACTTCCAGAGACCGGCTGCCGAGGCCTGCTTTTAAAACCGGAGCAGATAAATCAAGGTAGCAGAGGAGAGGCCTGCCTCTCCGACCCGTCCCTGCAGAGAAACCCGTGCACTGCATCTCGAACTGCAGGCCTTTTTTGGTCTCGGCCGCCCCTCCGCTTCTTCGTATCTTTTGATTTGTTGGTCCGCTCTGTTGTGAACTCTCGCTGGCTTTTGGCGCCGCTATGTGGCGGTGTGATGCTGAAGTTAAACTTTCAGAACCAGGGACACGGAAAAACAGCTAAAAAAACTCAAGTGGCGTTCGCCAGCCAAAGGGCATCAATAGAAAACTTGAGCAAGCAGTGTTAACGCTATTTCTTTTTTATTTAGGAGCTATATAGTTTGTCTTGCAACAACAATATTTTATGTGGAATTTAGGCTTGATTCACAAAGGTAAACACACGTTTGTGTAAGTTACACTTTTTCAGTATTCACAAAAGTGCACTTTAATAGGAAGTGTGGAGACTCCGCACATAAAAACACAGGCTTGACCTATCTTTTTATGTGTGCAGTCGGGCCGGAGAACTCAGAAATAAACCCCACATCACGGCTGGCCTTCTTGAGGCTACAGTGAAACTCTTAGCACCACTCTGAACAGGTTTACAGTGGAGCCCCTCGGAAGGCGCTGATCTTGGGCAATTGCCCACTTTGCCCGTGCCATGGTGTTTGCATACTTGTATTTTTGCTGATGTGAAACTAGTCCAAACCTTTCTAAGAGCCTGATTCGATAAGTGATGGACAGTGGGTTTTTCCCCACAGTTTTATATAGCGCGAACTCGACCCAGAGGTATCAGAGCGCTTTACATGAGCACCAGTTGCGTTACAGTCAGACACATTAATTTTGTCAGGCATGGACGGGGACATTAAATGATTTGCCCAGAATCACAGGATGGTGAGAGTCCCAGCGTGTTACAGACACAGGAGAGGTTATCGCAAAAGTCTCCGCGTTTCCTACAAGAGAAGCTCCTAGGTCTAATCTATATGGTTTAGATTTTAGCAGTTTTGTCAGGCTCCCTTAAATGCAATAGAATTGCTAGTGCTGTCTCAGAGGCCTCCAGCAAGTCTACTGCTTTTAAGGTCCGCATTATAAATGGCGCCCCTGGCTGTGAAGGTGAAACCCCTGAGCCAAGCAGCTCGAGCCAGATCAATCATTTTCATGGCTGTTTCTCCACATTTCTGATCTGATGCTAGTTACTAATATAGCGAGCTTCCGTGGCTAAGAATTGCTTTAATAAGTATAAGCCCAATCACACTTGATTAAATGGGGCTGGGCAGCCCAAATAACATTCTGAACAGGCACATTGCTCTCTGTCCAGCCACTTTGATAGCTTTCCGAGGTAGGTCCTTGTGACACAGCCAACGATCAAAAGCATTAAAAAACACTAGGGCAACTGTGTTTGTGTCCCGTGGGGGCGGGGTCAGCAAATGTGGGGGCGGGGTCAGAAAGCATGGGGCGGGGTCAAAGCCATTGGCTAAAAAAGAAAATATTCTGTAACTATTTTGTTGGTCTTTCACCTTCAAGTAACTGCATGTAAAATAACACACAGTTTTAATGAAAAATAATTGCAAGTGAAACAAATTTATCATACCTGCCAACTTGAAGAACAATCTCACCATGTGAGGAGGGGCGGGGCCCGAGAAGTACCTACGAGGCACTCACCTACCTCGGTCTCAGGCTGGCCTGGGGTTGCAGATGTTTTGAGCAGAACCACTGCTCGTGGGAGTCCCAGTCTTTTATTTGAGCAAGGCAGTCAGGTCCTCCGGGGTTTTTGAGGTTGCTGACCACTGAAGAGGCCGGAGTTTAGCAGAAGCAGGTTCGAGGGTCGACAGGCTGGTAGGGCTGGGGACAAGTCAGTTGGTGTCGTCCTCTGGTTAGCAGCTGCACTGCTGGTCTTCTTTCTCCTTGTTCTTCTTGTTGTTAAGATACAAATAAATTGCAACGGAACAACAGGGCTCAAGTTTAAAAATCATCTAGATGTTATAGGAGTATAAAAATCATCTAGATGTTATATGAGTACTGAATATTAATCCAAACTCAAAAACGGCAAGAATCACGGAACAAAAAGGGCTTTGGTTAGAGAAACTTAAACACAACTAGGAACAGGCATGCTAATAGATTAAATTAAACAAGCATGGCTTTCAAATGGCACTAGGTCTCATACGATGGAAACTTAATCAACCGTGCATTGTGAAAAACGATAAAAAGAGTCTTGTACGGTCGGGGAAACATGAACCGATTAGTACAAGTCTCAACAAGCTGCAAAACAACCTGTTCCCTGCCTGCCAAACAGGCTAGAGATCGCCTTTGCATACCTTTTAACATCTTGCCGGCAGCCGGATTTGAGGATCTGTGCTGCGGGCCATGCAAACGCTGCTTTTTAGGTCTCGGCCTGCACCAGCGCTTGCGCTGGTCTGGCCGAGAGTTTTAGTAAGCGGGTTTTGGAAGTGCAAACCCACTGGCTTTCGGCTGGCGACCAGCTTGCGTTCACAATGGCGTGCACGCGCGCAGCTGAGCTGCCATCTGGGTTTCCGATCTCTTCCTCATTTCCTCGTCATGGCTCATTAACTCTCTGGACTCTGATGTTTCAATCGCAGCAGCAGCTAACATTACCAACTGACGGCCCTGGACTACAGTCACATGAAAAACAACAGCGATTAGCATTGAAATGCAAGCTTTTTTTTGTCTAGTTAGAAATATTGCTTCGGTGGGTTGATTTCACCTTATATCGCTATTTGTTTTATATTGGGAGTCACAGCCTAATTACCAGTATTTTTGTGTCTCACTTTTTTTTAAATATTTATTCGCGCAAAGCACAAAGCTATATTTAAGGTTACTTTTTCTGCGTCGCTTCTTCACTCTATTTAAACTCCACACCCCTCACTCTTATTGTCTCTCTCCTTCTCTCTCTCGCCCCTCTCTAATTCTCTCTCTACTTAATTAACTCTCCCCTCTCTATCTTTTTAGCCTTTCATTCTCTCTCACCCCTTTATCTGTTTCTCTTTCAAACTCCTTCATTCACTCTCTCCCCTTCTTTCTCTCTCTCTATCCCGCTCAACTCTTTATTCTATGTACACCCTTTCTCTCTCTTTCTCCCTCACCACCCTCTCTAATTGGGCATTATATCTTCACTCTATCTCTCACTCGGCAACACCACAGCATCACTCAGCATCACCACATCATCACTCAGTGACACCACAGGATGACTCAGCACCACCACAGGATGACTCCGCACCACCACAGCATCACTCAGCACCACCACAGCATCGCTCAGCACCACCACAGCATCGCTCAGCGCCACCACAGCATCGCTCAGCGCCACCACAGCATCGCTCAGCGCCACCACAGCATCGCTCGGCGCCACCACAGCATCGCTCGGCGCCACCACAGCATCACTCGGCGCTACCACAGCATCACTCGGCACCACCACAGCATCACTCGGCACCACCACAGCATCACTCGGCACCACCACAGCAACACTCGGCGCCACCACAGCATCACTCGACGCCACCATAGCATCACTCAGCGCCACCACAACATCACCACAGCATCACTCAGCGCCACCACAGCATCACTCAGCGCCACCACAGCATCACTCAGCGCCACCACAGCATCACTCAGCGCCGCCACAGCATCACTCAGCGCCGCCACAGCATCACTCAGCGCCGCACCAGCATCACTCAGCGCCGCCACAGCATCACTCAGCGCCGCCACAGCATCACTCAGCGCCGCCACAGCATCGCTCAGCACCGCCACAGCATCGCTCAGCACCACCACAGCATCATTCAGCACCACCACAGCATCACTCAGGGCCACCACAGCATCACTCAGGGCCACCACAGCATCACTCAGGGCCACCACAGCATCACTCAGCACCACCACAGCATCACTCAGCACCAAGACAATATCACTTAGCACCAAGACAATATCACTCAGCACCACCACAGCATCACTCAGCGCGAAGACAATATCACTCAGCACCACCACAGCATCACTCAGCAAGACCTGAGTATCATTCAGCATCACCTCAGCATCGTCTCCGCAACAGTCACCACCACCACCACTACCACCTCAGCATCACTCAGCACCACCTCAGCCTGCTCTCGGAATCTGGCATCTGTTGATTCTCCCCTAGCGTCTGGCCGCTGCTAGTGTTATAATACAGGTACTAGTTCCCAACCTTCACCCTCCGATTGTTTATACCCCTCAAAAAAAAGCTTTCACAAACAACCATTGCAATAGGCAGAAACAAGTTGCCAGCATTGCAAGAACAAAAGAAAACTGAGGACATTTTTTATTGTAAATACTTTTTTTAATATGGTCGTTCAGTTTTACATAATGCCTTCTTGGTCATATATAAAGTAACAAAAATGCTTCTGACACTTTTTTATTATAACTTTTCAGCATGCTGCACAGCAGCCACACTTCTCTACAGCACAGCTTGAAGACATTGGCAAAGTCAATAGCTCTGGCTAAACACTTATAAGGCCCCAAAGGCGAGACCTATTGGCTATGCCAATGCTTGTTTCTATTGGTCTTATAATGTTTTTGTTAGATTACATTAATGTTAACAGTGGTCTTATTGAATCCAATGCACTACGTACCGCATCTGGACATGCACCTCTTGAATATATTGCATTTTTGTCTATATTAAGAAATGTTTCAATGTATGTGTGATTGATGCTTTGTCTATTGGATTCTGAGTATCGAAATGTACCATTTTTGGTTACCCTTCAGCTGAGTCACCTAATGGATAATACTGATGTCATTATTAGCGCCCACAATAGTACACCTGAGGATAACTGAAAAGTACCTTTGATTGAAGATGACACTACGTGATATCTTGTTGCTGATGATCATTACCAAACTTAATGCTAGATGCACTATATCCCTATATATACGCACATTGCACCACTTGTTTGTTGCTGTGCAACTTAATAAAAAATAATATTACCCCCCCCCCCCCAAAAAAAAAGAGAGAGCTGGTACCAGGTTGTCTTCAAGTGAATTAGTATTCCGTGAAAGATGAGGTTTGAAACCATGAATGTTAATGCCAATGAGCCAGATTTGCACTGTTTCTTATTTGTTCTTGGCAAATAGGAATTCTGTCAACCTTATTCAAGGCAGCTGAGATGTATGCAAGATAAGCGGGTGTTGCTGGTTGTAATGTCTTTGTATGATAGTAGTTGTGAAGATGGCGAGGACCAGTATTGATGTGGTCATTGATGTGATTTTGGAGTTGCAATTAGACTGCTTTTGTAATGATTTTGCCAGTGAATGGTAGGTGAGTGAAGAGCCGGTAGTTGGCGAGGTCATCAGGATCTAGTGTAGGTTTCTGGGAAGCTTTTGGGAAGAAGCCTTGAATGAGTATTTCATTGACAATGACAGGTAAGGGTGAGAGAGCTTCCCTGAGAGTGTTGATGAAGGACAAGAGAAAGACATCAACTGCATAAGAAATGGCTTTGAGGGAAATGAGTATGTCAGCCAGATCTGCGAGAGATAGGGCTTTGAAAGATGACCATTGTAGGATTCTACAGGAAGGGGTTGGTGTAAAAAATAAAGCAGGCTTGGTGTTGTTTTTTTTCATTGTCCACATCACCTCTGTCATGCATTGCCCATTTCTATGCAAAAGGTCTATGGGCTGCAAAGACCCACCTCCACATCATAGATGCTAGGCTTCACCCTCTTTTGCATATGAGCATCTTATCCAATGCAGAGCAAAAGAGATGGATCACCCCATTGGTGTAATCATTGGAGCAGTGACCTTTTTATCTTATGCAGCTAGCCAGACACTCATCTGCTTCCAAAACCGAGTCATTTTCTCCTTTCCGGTTGCAAAATCTAAGTTACCAATTCTCCTCACTTCTGCTACCCACTTCAAATCTACCCACTTTTTAGACATACTATGTCTCGCTACAAAGATCAGATAAAATAATCATTGACTCTCTTTAATGGGATGACTTATATAATCATTCATCGATACTCCAAATAGTAAGCGGGCTTACTTTAAATTCTCTCCCCAGTATTTTCGAAAATACCTCAAATACCTCCTACCAGAATTGAATTAAAACAGAACATTGCACAAACATGTGAATATCATGTGCATCTGGGGCTGTGCACTTCTTACATACTGCGTCTTGAGCTCCTCCGATTTTTGAGATCGTATACCCTGTGTAAAGAAAACAGAAATTTGCCAGATCTCTTTCAGCTGCTGAGCTGACCAGTACTCTTCTCAAATTGCATAAAGCTGTGGTCATGCTCGGCCTTCAGCCTCACAGAGGAGCTTGCATCACCTAAAGTCTTCTTTCTTGACCTGCCCAGCCTCAAACAATTTCCCCAACTACCGGCTCCAGAACCTTTTTATCTTATTTTAGCCCTTTACAGCAGCATGAGAGTTGACTATACTTAAACTTGGATAGCTTAGAATTGGTCTTAAAGCAAAAAAAATCCCAAGATTTCAAACCTTCATCTCCCAGTAGGTCCCCCCAAACTGTACCCCTGGCAGCCCTAAGGGGCATGCTCAAAGCATCAAGATGGCCGCTCGCTAAGAGGGCTCTGCCGGCCCAGATTTTATCCGTCACTAAGCCTCGCTACTGGGGCACACTGAAAAGCTGAATCGGACAGAAACAAATAGCGGACCTCGCCTTGGGCTGAGTATACGATCCCTCAGCCTTGGGGAGACAGGGAACCTAATAAACTAATGACCCGGCAGAGGTGCTGGGCCCACTCTACTGTCTGGGTCTGGAGAGACAGCGGCGAGGATCGTGCGCGACGGCACCTGCAGCGGAAATCAGGCCTCTGAGGTGGGCCAGGCGAGGCCGCATGGTCGCGGGCTGAGCCGTCGCTGGCCATAATCACACAAGTGACGCTGTTCAAGGAGGTGAGGCGTCCCCCCCGGTGCGTGCCTGCAATCGCGCTGGCCGGGCTGTGAGCGGGCACAGCGGATGAGGCCGCTGCTGTTGTCCCCGCTGGTGCTACGAATACGCAGCTGTTATCTGTGGCGAGAAGGAGATCCCGAGGCAATCTGGGCTGGGGCTGCGGATGCCGCTGGCGCGTGCATCCTTCCACTAGACGATCCGGGGAGGAGGTCCTGCGACGAGCTACGTGCCGCCGGGGCCGAGGTCCCGGACTACACACGGCTCCTGCTTTCAAGTCGGCTGGACGCGTGCCTGGTGGTGGAAGACGGGCCCCCTGCCGTTGTGGCCCCCGGTGACACCACCAACAAACAGCCCATTTAACTGGCCGAGCTGGGAAGATCCAAAGCGGTGAACGCCGAGGTTAATGGCTGTGGAATTCCCTGCCAAGGCACGCAGCACATTTCCCGGCCTGCCAGACACGGCTGACAGCACCGGGGGGCCCTTGGGGCCAGGAACATGAGGATCAAGCCAAGCAACCGCATTGAATCCTCGACAGCGCAGTAGGGAATAATTACCTGCGCAGTAACTCTATGACAAACAGTGAGTGTGCTGAAAACAGTGTTTGACCTGTCCCACAGCTCCTCGGGGTAGTGGCTACTCCAGGCCTAAGCCCAACTCGACCACGACGGTCCCCCTGATGGCGCATTCAATATAGACACTGCAAGCACAGAGTCCGTTCTGCTATATGAACCCTGAAGTGCGGATGCTCAGTACAATAAATTAACCGGATCCAAATCGCTAAATCAGCAATTCAATATCCCATGGTGAGGCCCACCTGGTGAGGTTGGCTGGTGGAGAAAGACTTGGAGCCCTATCTATGTAACGCGCCTGGTGCAGCTCACTGTGCCACTGGATTCAAGCTAGCCTGGCTGATGAAGGGTGACATACCCCGAAACTGGTCCCAGGAGGCTTGTTTCCACTCCAGGGAGGACCTGGCTTAGCAGTTCGGTCTGGACTGTTCCCATGAGGCACAGGGTCAAGACTGATTTGCATATGGCAGGGTCCAAACTGGGGTGGCGTAGTGGGCAAAAGAACGATGGATTTAACCCAGATCTCTTGACTGGGGGAGAATGTTTGAATCATTCAGCATTCCGTCCATCATTTGTTGCAGTTGCAGTTCACAGCGCAAACAACACAATTCTTTACATTGAATATTTGCACACCTGAGCTGATAACTTTGTCGCGCTAAACTAGGTAATTGATCCTATCTGCTGTGGGGCTCCTCGCACGGTCGATACAGGTTGCAGAATTACTCACCACCACATCATTCAGAATCATGGGGAAGAATGAGGCTAAGCAAACCAAACTGTCATTCAGAAATAAAAGACTTACACGCCATACTGAAACAGGGGCGGAATCTGACGCTGAACTAGGCCGTAGAGAAGACTATGACAGGCAAGATGAAGATATTCGCAATATACTACTGGAAGTGAAAACAAGCCTTAAAACAATAAACACAAAACTTTATAAACTCACCTCCCAGCTGGATCAAGTTAGAAAACGTGTGGACACCCATGAAACGCGACTAGACCATCTAGAGAATAGGGCCTCAGATGCACATGACTACCAAGTTGAATCAAAGGAGCACTTGCTACAAATGGAGAAGGTCCTAAACATAATTAAAGCGAAAAATGAGGAGTTGGAGGACCATTGCAGAAGGAACAATCTACGCATCACTGGCATACAAGAGACCACTGCAATATCCAAAATGGTAACATATGTCGAGGGGCTGCTACGTGAGTTGTTTGGTCAGGATCTCTCTGCGATGTTTATCGTTGAGCGCGCTCATCGATCCCTGGCCCGCAGTTGGAGCTGCCCCTAGACCAATACTTGCAAGACTACTTAACTGCCGGGACAGGGACACTATCCTGCGCTTAGCCAGGGAAAAAGGAAATATAAACCACCAAGGAAACAACGTCTCCTTTTATCCGGATTTCATGCCAACGGTCCAGGCAGGCCGTTGTAAATTTTCCCCTGCCAAGCAGATCTTGCAACAGGCAGGAACCCCTTATGCACTCTTATATCCAGCCTAACTGAAATAACGCATGACAGCACTGCACACTACTTTACTGATGCCAAGTCGGCCCTAAAACTTGCTAAGCATATAGGTAACCGGAAATGCTCCCCTGTCCACGCAAGAGGGAGACAGCCAACACCGGTCTCAGTGACAATGACTGATCTCCAACATGAAGCTATTTCTAAGCAGGATCTCAGTATTGCCAAATGGCTGAGAAGAGATCATGGCCGCGTGCAACGGTGGTCAGATTGCACGGCAAACATTCCTTTGTAGTACTGTTGACGTCCGAACTTGAATAATACATTTAATGCCCCTTAGCTTTTGTTCCATTGCTCGGCCACCCCGCTTCATGGTACGGTAGTTCGCCGGCGATGCCATGCCTCCGGGAGAACTTACATTTGTTTCCTCTCTAACTTTTGTTTGAAGTGAAGGCACACAAGTTGGGGGGTGGGATTTATTGCAACCTAATTGGGGGATTGGTGTGGGTGGGAGGGAGGGTAAGGTTGTTGTTTTAGTTCTTCTGGAGCAGACAGATAAAACACACTGTCCAAAGACACTCACGAGATTGAGCAGGCATACGGGGAAATCACAGATTCCACTACAGCGGCTATGCGTAACCCTATTTGTTTCCAATATAACATTGTAGACAAAAACACAAACTATGTGTTCAACTGGGTCCAGATGTATAAAACCGCACTTCATCATTTTAGATGACGGCATACACATTCCTTACCTGGAATATCCGAGGCTTAAACAATCACAGGAAAACTCGCCTCATCCAGGCCTTTTTAACTAGGCACAACATTGATATTTGTTTCCTTCAAGAGACACATCTCAACAGCACATCATCCACTAAACTACGGCACAGTCGCTGGGGAGATGTCTATTCATCGATTTACTCAAATTATGCTAGAGGTGTGGCCATATTAATACGTCGGGGACTCGACTGGTCTAAGACACATTCACAGATAGGCCCAGAGGGCAGACACATTATTCTGGGGGGCAAGTTGGGGAATACCAAGATCACTGTGGTGGCAGTCTATGGCCCAAACATAGATGACCCAGAATTTTTTAACAGTATCTGGTCTAAAGTTATAGCACTCGGTTGCAATACCATCATATAGGGAGGTGATTTCAATGCCATACTAGAGGATACCCTGGACAGACTGGGCTCCTCGTGTAGATTACACCCCAGAGCGAGCACGACTGAACACGATTATATCTGACAACGATCTAGTAGACATCTGGCGACAACGACACCCTGGGAAAAGGGAGGGCACCTGCATTACGTCACAGCACAGTGCATGGCCCAGGCTGGATTTCTGGCTGGTGTCCAAGGACATTGCTACATGGGCAACTGATGCTGGGCACTTGCCCAGGACTTTGTCTGATCATGCCACCTGCCTCCTTAGACTGACATTGACGCTATCCCCCCGTCGGGAGTTTACCTGGAGACTACGGCCCCACGCCTTACTAGACACAGCATTTCGGGAAGAAATTTGTGGGGACATAACAGAATATTTTACACTCAATGTGGGATCAGTATCATCCCCCTCGACACTATGGGAAGCCTTAAAGGCAGTAATTAGAGGGAAGTGCATAGCTAGACAGGCAGGGGTACTAAAAGCTATCAGACAATCACTCAGAAATCTGGAATCCCATATCCGAGACATTGAACTGAAATACTACAACTTTTGATTCTTTGGAATGGTCATACCTTTTTGTCATTTTAGCCAGACTGGGGCTTAGCTCACTATTCATACATCAAATCAAGCTACTTTACTGACTGACTGAATATTTATAAAGAGCCTAATTTCTTCACCTAGCCTGGGACTGCCCCCCTAAAGCACAGGTTTGGGTGGAAACTTTTCATAAAATCTGTGAAATATAAGAAATACGAATAGATCCAACACCTCTGGTGGGGTTGCTGGGATATGTAAAAGAAGCCCAGACCGCAACCCGCCGTCTTCTAGCCATGCTACTCCTGCTGGTGAAACGCAGAGTCACCTTATATTGGGGAAAGTCAATTGCCCCTTCCATTAAAGCCTGGGTGCTTGATATCACATTTTGTCAAGAACAACTGACCACCTTTTGAGATATGATGCCGAAATCCAGACCCAGAGATATATGGGGACCGTTCCTGACATGGCTCCCGACTCACAACTCAGATCAACCAAACTCATCTATATCAATGCGACACATACTAGATCACTTCCCAAGACTAGAGGCTTCCTAAGTCTCCTACGTAGGTATAACTAGTCAGCCCCGAATCTCTACCTACTGCCACAACACTTATGTAGCTATAATACATCTTCCACATCCATTAAATATTTTTGTATGGAAGGCTCATTTTTTTAAAATAAGCTGCTAGGTAAACCCCACATTTGTTTGATCATACTGTCTCGCTCTCTCAAGTTCTTTTGTTGTGTTGTTAGTTTCGGTTACTGATGGCACTAGTAAAATACATGCTGTTTAATACTTGCTTCTACTGAAATGGATGTAATAATTTCAAATGCCAATTAATAAAGAAAAAAACATTTTGGAGTGCCCAGAGAATCCCAGATGGGGCCTTTTCTAGACCTTATAACATACTATACATAGGCCCCTGTTTTAAGAGTCTACAACCTAATGTTTTACAGAACTCTGGGGAGCCGAATTTGTAGAGAAATCCGCCACCCCCGGAATAGTTTTTTAACATCACCTGCCACAATTGCCCTTTAGCAGTATGGTAGGGCGAACCTAGAAGCATCCTGAATGACTTAAACTGAACAGCCCAACAATAAAATAGAATGTCAGGGAGTTTTAAGCCACCCTGCCTCAATTTCACCCTCAGTTTTTTCCAAGCTATTCTAGCACCCTTCGAGGCCCAGATAAAGCTATTTAAAATGCATTGGATCTTTTTAATTGCTTGATTTTTCGAGCTGTAGTGGGATGCAACTAAAAATATATGTAAGTTTGAGGAGAATGCATATTTTAATCAAATTGATATAGTCGTAGATTGACAACGGCCAATTTTGCCATTTGATTAATAAGACTTTTACTTCTTCTAAAACCCTGTCTATGTCCAGGTTGATCTTAGGAATCATGCCCAGGATTTGAGTAATTTTGAGACCTATATACCTCACTTTCTTTTTGAAAAAACAGCTACTATTTTCCATACAACAACTTCAGTCTATTCATGTTAATTTATATCCTGACAGAGTTCCAAACTCAGAAGCTAATTGCTCTAAATTCGGCACCGCTTTCTCAGGGCTGTTTGTAAATAAGATGAAATCGTCAGCATATAAGGCTAGCTTCTTCTTATACCCCTCGGCCTATAAAGGTGAAATCTTATCCGACTCTCTTACTTTATGGGACAGGGATTCAATGTAAAAATGATGGAGACAAAGGGCATCCCTGACGCAAGCCTCTGTGATCAGAAGTCTCTCCGACAATGTATCATTGACCAAGACCCTTGCAGAAGAGTTTGAGTATATATTTTTCAAGGCATTTAAAAACTGTGTTGGAACTCCAAATTTGCCCAAACGGGACCACCAATATTACCAGTTCACCTGGTCAAAAGCTTAGGCTGCCTCGAATGTAGCAATTGCAAGCAGAATAGAGTTTGCTGTTGCCAAGTCTATCATCCCAATAAGCTGTTGCACTTGCTCAGTGAGCTGTCTCCCGAGCATAAAACCTTGCTGATCTTCAGAAATTAGTTTTGATGTAAAACCTGAAAGTCTTCTCACAAGGATCCGGGCAAATATCTTGTAGTCTACATTAAGTAGGGAAATAGGCTGGTATGACTCACCAAGCTTGTTTTTTTTTTAAAGATGACTACAATTGTAGCTCTGGCCCAAGATGGAGCAGGTAAGAGACCATCCTGTAGTATACCATTGAACAATGACTTCCATATTGGCCACAGTTCATCAACCAGGGAAGTGTAAAGTCCCCCTGGAATACCATCAGGCCTGCTGCCTTCCCATTTTTCATTTTGACAGAACTACTCTTATTTCTTCTTGCATTATCTTCTGCGTCAGGCTTTCCACAGACAGAAGTGGGGGCAGCTGGTAAGGTGGGAACATGGCGGCAGCTGGCTGAGCGACCGACGCGGGTGCAATCTTCCCTCCCAATCTCAGCGGAGCGGCTGATGGCTGCTCAGAAGTAAATGCGCTTGCCGCAGCTTGCCTTTGTAGAGCCTCAAAGATATTGTTAGTTTCTTTTCTCCTCCCCCCGACTTACCATATGTCCTCTGGTAAATGAAGACTACTTGCTGGCTGGCTGGGTGGGTGGGAGTGAGCTTCGATTGCTCTCTCTAAGGATAGGAGGGTGGCAGCAAGGATACCCTTTCGGGGGAGAATAGGCAGAGACATCACAGGTCCAGGTTTTTCCAATCAGCTTTTCTCACATTCTGTGTGGATGCCCTCGAGGGAAGAACACGTCCTATCTAGCAAGGGGGAGACTTCCCCATTACGGATGACACAGACAGGCCTTAACCATGCGGCATTTGAAGATGATACCCGGGAAGCAGATATAAGAGAAGGGATCTGGGCTCAAGACCAAACTGTGAGTATAGCGCTCCTTTTTTCGAATGCCATTAAGATATTTGATAAATGAGAAAATGTGAAAGTTAAAGCACATCCACCCGGGTGCAAGCAATCTGGGCACTCTGAGTACCCCAAAAGGTATCAAATAAGATCAGGGGGGTTAATCAAAGTAAATTCGGAAGGCTTGTACAAGGGAAAGCATAACACGGAAGAGGGAGTAGGGGATCCTAAAGATCTAAAAGAAAGAGGAGGAGCGTGTCCAAGATGCCGACCGAGTGAGTCGCCGCGCTCGGAGCTCCGCCAGACATATTTAAAAAAAGGGTCAAAACTGCGGTGCATGGGGGCCCTACCACTATACCGTGAACCCCACCTCATTTGGCCCCTAGGGCGGTGAATGCCGCGGAGGGGTCGAGGAATCCCCAGATCGGGCCTTGGCATAGTGGGCCCTACTGCACTATGGCGCGGTGTGGATCGTGGTGTTCCCGCCGATGTGAGTTTGGCTCCCTCCTGCCTGACTTTCATTGATCTACCGGGGGAGAGGCATGAGACGAGGGTCAGCTGGCATGGACCTTCTGCAGGCCACTGGCGGTGGGCTGGCCCGTCTCCATAACTGACTACCCCCCCCAGCTCTGCCTCATCACTCCTGGGGCTGTTTGGCACACTGGATTGGGGCTGATTTGGATATATATTGGGGCGGCATTGTGTGATCTTCAGCACTCCCTTCGCAAATGTTGGTAGCTGGTGCCCCGTTATCCCTGCTGGGGATCGCGAAAGAGGGAGGGGGCACTATCTTCGAACCTGTGTAGTCCTGCTGGGCAGAGGACGATGCTTGGCGGATTGATGAGCAGAGGTGCACTTTCCGTCTCGTGTGTACCCTTGCACACTCTCCTTGGTCATAGCTAGGTCCACGCCATGCATCAGCGGGGGCTCCCAATCAGATTCCTGCTGGAGCCATTGATCATAACGCATTCCAGGAACACATCTTTGGCCCCAGGAAGCTCTGGGGCGGCCATTTCTGTCCCTGGGGAGCTGCCACCTGCTCCGCCATGTCCTCTCAACGCACCATGAAGAAGGACCCTTCCTTGAAGGATCTTTTTGCCAAGAACTCGGCAAAGATGGCAGATCAGGTGCCCGAGGTGACTGCATCCGCGTCACCCACTGCGTCACCCACTGGGTGCTCGGATGGACCAGACGACCCATGGGGATTCCCCCATAACAAAAGCATTTATGGAGCAGCTTTTTGGGACTCTTCGAGACAACTTTGCAGGCCTTAAACAGGGCAAAGCTACAGAGATTAAAGACATCTGGCACGAAGTGAAGGAGCCGGGCCAGAGGGTGAACTCACTAGAGCAGGGACAGGACGCCCGTGAGGAGGAACTGGATGGCCACTGTTGAGAACTATTGGAGTTGCGGTATCATAACGAGCTATCAGCTCGAGGATCTTGAAAACATGTCCCAGCGCTCAAATATACGCATTAAGAGTGTACCTTTGCAGGCAGTTTCAGGTAACCTAGAGGAATTTGATATACGTCTCTTCAGACACATGGCACTGTCGCTTGGAATGTGGTAAAAACAAGAAAGTACGCTGTTCTTATAAGAGAAAGGAGAAAGAAGCGGAGGGGGGAGGACGAGAAGAAGAACTGGGGTAACAGGCAAGGGCCCTCACACACCCCGAGGGGTGTCATGCTTCATCATAGGGCAGCTCCTCATTGGGCCGGCGCTGCAATGCCCAATGGGCCCCGCAGGGGGGCTCTTTGCCGTTGTGAAGCTTAAATATGTTGTGGAGGGGACGCTTGGGGACCAGGAGACGGAGGTCTTCTCGGTTTGCCGTCGTGAAGCTTAAAGATGTTGTGGAGGGGACGCTTGGGGACCAGGAGATTGTTCTTAACTGCACCCATTGTGCTGGACGCCCGGCCAGCGCACCAGGTCAGCCTCAGGACATACTCACTTGTTTACAATACTATCGCCAAAAGGATGCCATTATGACTGCGGCACACAATAAGGCGGCTATTGAATTTGAGGGCCATAGGTTGTGCCTTTCACAAGACCTCTCCATGCTTACCCTACAACAGAGGAAGGCCGTCCGGCCTCTGACCCAGAGAAGAACATCAGATACAAATGGGGTCACCCTTTCCGCCTTCAATTTGTTTGGCAAGATGAGGTTTGTGTAATCCGCACTCTTGAGGATGCCTGGGCCCTCCCAGAAATGCCTACCTTTCAGCCTGTTTCACGGGCCGTCTCGCGGTCCGGGGACCCAGCGGCTGCTGGTTCTGACTCTCGGCGCTCTGCCCGTCACAGGAAAAAAACCTGTGAGCAAGCCCTCTGAGGCTGATAGTCGCAGGGAGCGTGCTCGGCTACTCAGGTAACTACAACATGGGGACAATGTCATGGAAGTGGATGGTGAGCATTGACTTTTACTCTGTTCAGGCAATTCTCATTGGAAGGGCCTCCCACTTATCTGTTAGGTCAAGTTCTCAACCAAATTTACAATGATTTCCCTTTGCTTAAAGTCTACAAGTTTTGGAAGCAGCGCTTCACCAATTCATGGAGCGATTGACAAAAGTGTTGTTGCCCACGACGTGGAACCTCATGTATTAGTTATTGTTGTCCCCAGGTGGGGGACGCCTTTGAATCACTGTTTTCCATCTCCACTCTATGTTTCTTCCTTTTGTTTTTCTGCCCTCATCCCTATTCTATCCAGGATACCTTTTATTGCATGCATCATTCGGTCTGGCTTAATTCTGTCTCAAGCATGCCTTACACTGCGTCACCACACACACACCAATGGCAATATCCATACTTAGTTGTTTTTTTAAAATTTGTTTATTGGCATTTAAAGTTATTACAAGCATCTCGTACTTAACCGTTTTACAGATATATAGACCATGCGAGTTTCATTTATCGCAACAATAACAAGAACAACAAAAGAAAAACTAGGAAGCACGACAACATCTTCGCATTAATACAGTAGACAGCATTGAATTTCCAAGGTCTCCACTTTTCTATTAATTTAAACCGTACATCTAGCAAGTTAATATGGTGTTACCCATTTACTTCATCACGGGGCTATGAACAGGTGAATCTAAGTTTGAGTGTTCGATATCTCGCTATTCACTTCAGTGATGATCACAGCTGTGTGGGGGGGTGACTGTGACGGGTCTTGAGTGGCATTGTAGGTCGCAAGCCAGGTTTGAAATGGTTCCCAAATGTCTTTGGGTCGGGACGCGATGGGCATCAATTCCTAAAATGTACTCAGTTGTTCTTGGCAAAATGTAGTATCCCCTGCCCAGCTCTTAATGGTAGGGGCAGTTGATTGTCCCCAGTGTAGTAGCTACTCTAAGTTTCGCCATGAGGAGCAGCATGGCTTGGGGGGCGTGGCCTAGCCAGCAATGGAGTAGGACGCCTTTGTGTGGAGCTCCGATGGCGGCTCCTCGCTCCGGCCCGAAATAGCTGCAAGTGGGCACTGGTCGGAGCTGCGTGTGTTCCCCGACGTGGTCGTGGTCACCCTGCGGCATCGGAGGAGATTTATGGCACTGGCGGGCGCCGTCTTTGGCGAGGCGCCGGGCCGTCTCTGGTGACGCTGCTCGCCCTGCTGTTGGTGAGGGAGCGCGCGCTGGGCGAGCCCGGGGATGCGCCCCGCCCGCAGGGCCCGCGACGGAGACGTTGATATCCTGGAGGTACTGTGAGCTCCGACTGGGGGCTAACATTAGCGTTGGACCGGCGGTGGTTCCGGGTGCCCCCTCGCACACTCCCCCGGCGTTGGACTGCGGTCCTGAGCAGCGACTGAGCTCCCGACGACGGGTGAGGGCCCGGGGAGTTGAGTGATGGCGGCTGGCCTGCGGCCTGATGGTGACCCTGCGACGCTGCTACGCCAGCAACCCCCGTGGTGCATGAGACTCCCGTAGCTGCCAGGAATCGCCCAGGAGGGTTGGAGACATCGCGGATGCCCGGCGAGGGAGCCCTATTGGCAGTGAGTGACTTGGTGGCCAGCGCTGGGGGATGGGCGCTGTGAGACTCCGTGGCTTGCCTGATTGAGCGCTGCTATGCGCTGACTCGCCCTATAGCAATACATGCTGGTGCCTGGAATGTCCTAACCTGGCCCCCCCCGCTGAGAAGCATTGCAACTCACTCAATGAGATCGGGAAGGGCTGGGGGGAGTATCCTGATAATATACCTCGCTTCACAGGCTACAGTAGAGAAGTGTCTTTTCCTGGCTGTGCAACTGGTGTGACCGCCCTCCCCCCCTCCTCACCGCTGAATCTCTTGGCACGACGATCCTGAGGCTCATGTCACGCGGTGGGCGAACACGCATAGGCGTAGGAGGCGCCACGGCCCCTCCGCCACAGACCAGGGCACATACGGACAAGATGGCGGAGGCGAGTGGCACCGGCCCAATGTCCAGCAAGTTGGATGCAGTACTGGCGGCGGTGGAAAAGCTGGGGGAAACAATGAACCAAATCCGTACCTCGCTAGAAGGTAAAATAGACAAGGTAGCAGTTGACCTAACCCTGCTACATGCGGACCACCGTAAACTCTCAGACCGCACCACCACACTGGAGGAGACAGCTGCGGACGTTTCCCCTCGGGTGGCCACAGCGGAGAAGCAGATCCGTATTTTACTCGATTGCGTGGACCTCCTGGAAAGTAGAGCGGAGGACGCTGAAGGTCGTGCTCGGCGAAATAATATCTGCGTGGTGGGCCTACCCGAAGGAACGGAAGGTGCGGACCCAGTGGCCCACACCGAACTTTGGCTCCGTACGTTGCTGCCTGAGGGAGTCCTATCTCCATACTTTGTCATCGAACGGGCACATAGGGTGCCGGCTCGGCCCCCCCCCGGGATCGAACCCGCGGCCACTTCTTATTCGTCTATTAAACTATAGGGACCGGGACGTCATTCTTCAGGAGACAGGAAAATTGCGGGACATACAAGTGGACAACCACAAAGTTATGTTCTTCCCAGATTATACCATGCAGGTGCAGCGACACAGATACTCCTTTATGGCTGTAAAGAGACGTCTCCGTCAACATGATCTCAAGTACTCTTTACTCTTCCCAGCGAAGCTCAGGGTGGTGGCTGCGGGAAAGACGCATTTTTTCAACACCTCAGAGGGTGCAGAGGACTGGCTCGACAAATATGAAGCCATCAGTGGAGGTGCCAGGACCACAGAGCGCAGCGGCAAGTCGACTACTGAACCCGCACGACGACGGCGCAGAACGAAAAGGAGGCCACGACCGACGGCTTCTCACGCCCTTGGACCAAATCCTGAGCAGATACTTGATGACCAACGCAAGGCCCTGCAGGCGGTTGTCGACATTAGTGGAACTCCAGAGACAGAATCGGACGCTGGTTCCAATCAGCAAGAACAAGTCAGTGAGGATGGCCTTTCAGATTCCCTACCTGCCACACAAGATTCCTACGAACTGCCTGTAGTTACACCGCAATCCTCCCATGACATTACTTGATTGTATGTAATACACATTACCTCGCTATTGTACATACAGACGCCTCAACAAGCATGCAAGTATTTTGCTTATGTAAATATGGGAGGCGGGTGCAGTTGTCTGAACATGCCCTAAGAGTGGGGTGGTGGCGGGGTGGGTGTTCCGGGTTGGGGATGGGGGGAAGCGGTTTGGGTGAATACATCGGAGTTTCTCATTGACCGCGGAGGGACCTTCACTCTCTTTGCTGTTTTCCTCCAGTTATATATATATATATATATATATATATATATATATATTTTTTTTTTTTGTAGACGCCTGATGCATGCCCCAGTCTCAAACATAGTGGGTCGGGTGCGAGGGAGCCGCCGGAGCGAGATCTTACTACCTAGTTTCTCTAAAGTTCGCAGAGCTAGCCAGTCTCCCTTTAGACATTGGTTGAATGTCGCTTCTAATGACAGTTTGGACGAATGCCCGTTGCATTTCCGCCCTTATGGTATTTTGGTTAGTAAGTTCGTTAGTTACGCCAACAAATGCACTCCAGACGCTGGGGATGGGGGCAACACAGCCATCGCGAAGCACGCAGCCACTACCTAGGTTAGGCGTAAATCACAACACGCTTTGGGGTTACTGCACGCGGGAGGTAGGTCATACACGCATACTCTGTGACTCATGGCTTCGATTAGGATAGGCACGTGGAATGTGCGTGGCATACACAGTCCCTCACGCAGATATTTCATCTACTCATACTTAAAACGTCATCACATCCGCATTGCTCTCCTGCAGGAAACCCACTTATCCAAGACAGAAGTAACACAACTACAGAGGAGATGGAGAGGGCAATTATATGCTACCGGCTATTCGACATATGCACGGGGAGTGTTAATTTGGGTGAGACCTGGCACGCCTTTTAAGGTAGAAGATTCAGAGATAGACACAGAGGGGAGATACGTGGTAGTGCGGGGCACTCTGGATGGCAGGCCAATAGTTCTTGCCTCATTATACGCACCAAATGTTGATCAAGCCGCATTTTTTGAGTCACTTTCACGCACACTGGTCTCACGACACGGCATCCCACTGATTCTGGGGGGGGACTACAACAGTGTGTTAGATGTTTCCCTAGACCGTTCCTTTCCCCCCTTGCCAGGGACGGCCACACACACTGGTATGAAGGCGCTTAACAGGTGGGCCACACTATGGCGATTGGTAGATGTGTGGCGACATAGATATCCATTGGACAGGGTGTACTCCTACTACTCTGGCGCCCATGACCTGCATGTGCGCTTGGACCGCTTCATGCTTACGGAAGATCTATTGCCATACATTATTGAAACGGAGTGTCTGGGACGTACATATTCAGACCACAATCCACACGTGTTAGAGTTGGGATGGGACAGCGCAGTGCCGCCAATTCCTGTCTGGCGCCTTCAACCCGACACTTTGCTGGACGCTGCATTTCGAGATACACTGGCAGCCACTATAGCGGAATATTTTGAAAACAATACAGGTACCGCCTCTTCGCAGCTTGTGGAGTGGGATGCCTTTAAGGTGGTGGTGAGGGGGCACTGTCTGGGGACGCAGGCGGGGATGCGCGTTCAGATAGAAAAGGAGCTTACCGTGATAGAGAAGGCGTTGGCACACGGGGAACAGGAGGAGATTGCAGGATCTTTTACGCGACTTGCGCGGGATAAGCAACAACACGCCCACCTGCTGGAACGCCTCAAATGCCTTAACTATGCAGCGCACTCAGCGTGTACACACCGTGCGGGGGACAAGGCAGGGAAGCTATTGATGTGGCTAATACAACGGGATGAGAAGACATCTCCAGTGGCCTCTCTCCGTACAATACAGGGGGTCACAGTGTATACACAACGTGATATACATCATGAGTTTGTGGCTCATTACAACACACTGTATAGATCTCAAGTGCGTGTCGCACCCACAGAATTGCAGGCCTACTTGGAGGAAATAGTCCTCCCACACCCAACGCGTGACCACAGTGCGGCGTTGAACGACCCACTATTGCAGGAGGAGATCCGAGACAGTATATATTCATTATCAAATGGTAAGGCACCGGGACCTGACGGCTTACCGCCAGAATTTTATAAGGCATACGCACACATCTTGGCACCCCAGCTTTTAAATATATTTACTACTGCGATAACCGACGCTACGCTCACTGACACACAAAACGAAGCCCTATTGATCTCATTACTTAAACCCGACAAAGACCCCGAATCCTTGGGTTCATACCGCCCATTGGCTATTCTAAACACTGACTATAAAATTTTCGCATCCCTCCTAGCAAAACGTCTGGCGCCAGTGGTGAAAACTTTAGTGCACCCCGACCAGAATGGCTTTGTTCCTACCAGAAATACTTCATTGAATATTCGGCGGTTTTTCAGAGTGCAACAATATGCGCTCCACTGCTGGCCACGATCTGGTTGCCTAGTGCTCGATCTAGAAAAAGCTTTCGATTCTTTAGAATGGCCCTACCTGTCCGCAGTCCTGCATAAATACGAGCTGGGAGATTTCTTCATGAGTATGGTTCAGTTGCTGTATCAGCGCCCGATGGTCAGGGTCCGCACAGGACGAATTATATCAGACCCCATATACGTGCGGCGAGGCACGAGGCAGGGTTGCCCCCTGTCCCCATTATTGTTCTCCCTGGCCATGGAACCACTGGCATACAGGCTCCGCGTGGCGGGAACCGAATGGGGCATACCGTTGGGGGATGGAATGCACGCTGTCTCTCTCTATGCGGACGATTTGCTGTTATACATAAGGGACCTGACTCGTATTCCTGTGATAATAGAGGACATTCTAGGGGAATTTGAGGGGCTGTCTGGGCTCCGGGTAAACTGGGGTAAATCAGGGGTCTATTCGTTCGGTAATGCACTAGAGGATACACCAGTGCGCATAAACAATGCCACACTCACTTGGTACCCTAACCCGTTCCGATACCTCAGCGTGTTTATATATCAAACACCAGACGACATTTTTGAGGGAAATCTTGTCAGAGCGGTCTCATCGGTGCGTGCCCAGGTCTTATTCTGGAAGACTCTCCCGCTGAATGTTATGAGTCGGGTAACACTAATCAAAATGATAATTCTTCCCAAATTACTGTACTATTTTTCGAATCTCCCTGTATACGTACCCACAAGGTTCTTTCGGGAACTAGAACGGTTACTCCGTGAATTTATTTGGAACAAGGGCAGGCCGCGAGTGGCGTTGTGGAAGTTATATGCCCCCATGGCACAGGGCGGACTGGCAGTTCCAAATTTGGAGCTATATTATTCAGCGGCCCAGCTGCAATGGACAACAAAGTGGCTGGATGGCAGGGATCTAGACGATACGGCCACCACACTGCAGCCATGGACACGATCCCAGATTTATCATCTGTTCCACCCCCTTGCTCGCCCGCCACGTCCGCCACAGTTATTCCTGCATTTAGCGCTCAAGTGCTACAAACGATGTCTGTATCTCACCAGGGCAGTGATTCCCTATGCCCCTCTACTGCCACTCATGGGCACGCCACGGGCGGAGCTGGTACATCAGAGGGCGTTCTTGCCAGCTGGCATGTGGCCGGCCTAGATACGTTGGGAGACCTTTATGCCGACGGTGCCTTGCTCACCTTTGAGGCGCTGTTAACGGCTACTGAACTGCCTGCCGGACAGTTTCTGCTCCATAACTCGATCACACGGTCATTGACTGCGGCTTGGGGCGACATTACTGCTGAGCCGCCGATGCATCTACTGATCCAGTATATGCACATTATGGGATCGGGCTCTCATGTAGTGCACTGGTTAGTGGAGGCGCTACTCACGCACACGCTACAACCTTATACACGGTTACGTACCCGGTGGGAAGCGGATAGGGGACGACCTTGGACTGAGAAGGAGTGGGCCACAATACTGGCGGGTTCATCCAATGTGCCACGTAATTCCAGATTTAAGTTAATACAAACGTATGTGATACACAGAGCATATCTCTCACCTGACAACATCAATAAATACTTCGCTATTGCCACCTCTGCATGCCCGAGATGTCGACACCTCAATGCTGACCTCTTGCACATGCTCTGGTCTTGCCCCTCTCTGCAAACCTATTGGACTGCGGTTACAACCGCACTGGCGAACTGCACAGAGGTACCATCACTTTACACATGGGAGGTCTGTATTCTAGGCCTATATACTAGATCCAAAAAGAACAGGGTGACCTCCCGCTTCAGGGACCTGGGATTAATAGTGGCAAAACGGCTTATTACTAAAAGATGGAAACAGAATGCCCCCCCCGAAGCGGTGAGCTGGGAGAGATCCCTACTTATATGGGCACAAGCAGAAAGCGTTACATTGCATAGAGAAGAAACGGCAGGCCTGCGCGCATACCCGATAGCACAATCCTGGGATGCCATCCTGGACACTTTTCCCCGCAGTTGCAACATTGAAACCCCATACTCCTCACAGGTGGTTGATGCCGAGACAAATGTCCCTGCCACCTAAGTGTTAGATACCATACGGCATTTTCAATAGCCGTGCGACATATGACCCCAAAGTGATTCTAACACTATGCATGACCCCTTTCCCAGCTCTGGATCCCGGCAATGGTGCAATGTGCTAAAATGGCGTGCTTTGTTTTATACAGTTGGTTATAGTTTTCATTGATGATTATTAAACTTTAAATATGTATTTTATTTGCCTTAAATCCGGATTTTTTGTAATTGCAGTAAACTGCGTTGAATTTAGATTTCCTGGACACATGTTGTATATTATACACAGACCAACTAATACTCGTGACCGGTTACCCCTAAACCGTTGTCTTTTTGGGCAGAATTAATGCTCTTGTTTACCCTGAAAGAAGTGCTTTAACTTCTCTAGAAAGTGTTGTGGTACTTTAAGTTAGATATCAGATTAGTACATATTGTATTGTTGATTAACGTAGACAGATATCCTCGGTCACTATCTGAAACATTGAAGTGTGTTATTTAATCATCCACAGTGCATTCAGGAGTCATTTTTCAATAACGGTATGTTGTAAATTGAATGTGGTATGAAAATGCAAATAAAGATATTTAAACAAAAAAAACAACAACAAAAAATGAGGAGCAGCATGGCTAGAATACGTCTACTTGCCGTAGGGGCATCTTTAACATATCCCAATATTCCCATGATGGGTGTAGGTTCAATATTTCTCCCTAGAATTCTGCTAATCGTTTGAAATATCTCAATCCAATAGGGGGACTATCTTCGGGCAGCACCAGGCAATGTGTAAGAAGGAGGCCTGCTGTGCGCCGCATCTCCAGCAATTTGCCTCCAGACGGAGCTCCATGCGATGTAGTTGGACAGGGGTTCTATAAACTCGATTTAAGAATTCAAAGTGTATTAGTCTTAGTTTGTAGTTGGGTGAGAGAGCTTCTAGTTGGCCACAGCAAAAGTTTCATTGAGCCTCAGTGATAGGAGTCTCAAGCTCCGAATTCCAACCCTCAAACGAGTTAACCTTCATTATTGGGGCTGACTTTTGCATTGAGTTATATAATCGAGTGATAAGCTTGCATGGAGAAGCATTAAGCAGCATTTGTTCGAGGGGTGCCAGAGTGGGTGGAGGATTTGGAAATGTACTATGGAGCTTACGGCACGTACCTCTCATACTATAGTAGAATAACAAGTTAGAGAGTCTGGCGGTCGTATCTAGGCTAGGAGGTGCAAGGAAAGTGTCTCCTGGGTAGAGATCGACAAAAGTATTTAGTCCTAGTTTAAGTGCGCTCCCGATATTGCCTCTGTCTTCAAACAGGGGTAGTTGTGGGTTTCGTGCCAGAGGAATGGAGGGAGCATATAAAATTGGGTGCCTCACTCTGATGCATAACCTGTTCCATGCCCAGCGCAGCTTTTCATTCGTATTTATTTCCGTGGTGCTACGCCTGGGTGTTTGATATACGGCCATCTCTAAGGGTCTAGGAGCATCTCTATCAGCTTCAACTGCCAGGTGGGGTTGGAATGGCGTGGAATGCAGCCAATGGTGCAAAAACTGCGCCTGAGAACAGTATGCATATAGCGAAATGTCGGGCGCGCCCATCCCACCCTGCGAGAGGGGAAGAGTGAGCACCTCCCATGAGACACAAGCTTGCTTGCCCGCCCAAACCAACGTGCTCATCAACGATCGCAACCTATTGAGAAATGATTGGGTCAATGGCAATGGTAGATTGACGAATAGATATAATAGTTTCGGAACGACAATCATTTTGGCTATAGCTATTTTACCAGCCAGGGATATAGGGAGTTTAGCCCAAATGTCTATTTTCCCTTCTAACCAGGTGACCATGCGCCCATAGTTCATGTCCCATAGTTCCTGTATGTCCCGGCTCAACCATATTCCTAGGTATTTGACAGCTCCGCCAGCCCATGTTATCGGATATTCTGCGTCAAATGGACATGTCGAGACAGTGAGAGGTGGCAGTGTGGACTTAGCCCAATTAATGTGTATGCCTGATAGACCCCCAAATCTGTTTATTTCGCGGAGCACTTGATTCAAATTCTCATCTGGTTTTTTAATGTATAGAGTGATGTCATCCGCATAGAGCGATATTATTAAATCTTGCGTAGAAAATTCCAGCGCCCTCACCTTGTGGTGCTGCCTAATTCGGGCCGCCAGCGGCTCCATGGCTATGGCAAAGAGGAGGGGTGACAAGAGGCACCCCTGTCTGGTGCCACGGGTGATGTCAAATGAGGGCGAGAGTAGACCGTTTAAGCGTAGTCGAGCTGTAGGCTGAGAGTAAAGTAGCTTGACTTGCTTAATGAACAGTGGGCTTAACCCCAGTCTGCCAAGCACTGTGAACAAATGCTGCCATTCCAGCGAATCAAACACCTTAGTGGCGTCCAACAGAGCCGCCAGTGTGGGCATCTGAGGTTCGAGGTAATGTATCACCGAAAAGAAGGTGCTAAGATTGTGGGCCGTAGATCTGCCAGATATGAACCCCGATTGATCTGGTCTGGCAATTAGGGGGAGTAGGGGCTGTAATCTATTTGCTAACAATTTGGTGTATATCTTATTGTCTATGTTAATAAGAGAGCGGGGTCGGTATGAGTCACATTTGTTTGGTGCTTTCCCAGGCTTAAGGAGAGTTAATATTACTGCTTCCCTAGTAGAGGAGGGGAGTATTCCATTTTGCAACGACTCTTGGTACATGTCCATGAGGTGAGGTGCAAGTATATTTGCATAGCATTTGTAAAATGACGTTGTTAGACCATCCAGCCCCGGAGCTTTGTCACTAGGAAGACTATTTATGACTTGTATGACATCTTCCTTGGTGAATGGTTCATCAAGATATTCCCTGTGTGCTCTGCTTAGCCATAGTAGTTCCAGTGAGTCTAAATCTGCGGTTAAATCTTCCTCTGTATTAGGGGCTCCAGAGGTGTACAGTGTAGCGTAAAATTTGGTTACATGCTCAAGAATCTGACTTGATCCCCTGACTGTATTGTCCTCCTCATCATGAATTTCGGTTATGTACGTTGCACTGTGTTAAGGTTTGAGGGTGTTGGCAAGAGTTTTACCCGGCCTATCTCCTTCCCCGTATCTTCTAGCAGATGCGTATTTCCCCATGAATTTTATTTCTCTGTTCGCTTCGTCTTCAAATTCAGAAAATTTCCCCCTGATGGGCGCCAGAAAGGCTGAGTCATGTGTTTCGAAGTATTTGAGCTCACAGTCCTGTATGTCCGATTCTAGCTTCTCGATTGTCTGTCGGATTGATTTCAAAACCCCAGCTTGTCTGGAAATGCATTTCCCTAATGACCACTTTGAATGCCTCCCATAATGTGGAACAGGAAGATACTGAGCCCTGATTCAATGTAAAATACTCGATTATGTTGCTACGTATTTCTTCTTTGAAGGCTGCGTCTAATAGGGCGTGTGGGGGTAATCTCCAAGTGTACATCCGATTGGCCGCCATAGGGAGCCTGACTTTTAAGAGGCAGGGAGCGTGATCTGAGAGGGTTCTGGGCAAATGCATAATCTCTTCTGTCCAGGACGCTACATCCCCGGATACTAACCACAAATCTAACCTTGACCAGGCATTGTGCTGCGCTGATATACACGTACCCTCCCTTCTACCAATGTGCCATTGTCTCCAAATACCTACAAGGTGATTATCTGTTACAATCGTGTTAAGTGTTCTGCTGGCTTTGGGGTGTAGGTTACGGGATGCACCCTCTCTGTCTACCAAATCGTTCAATACAACATTAAAGTCGCCCCCCCCCAATATGATGGTGTCCCCCCCCGGGGAACTACTCTGGCCCATACGTCATTGAAAAACTCAGGGGAATCCGTGTTTGGCCCATAAATTGCACCAGTGTTATAGTGTTGCCTCCCAGTGCGCCCTTCACTATAACATATCTCCCCTCCGGGTCGATTTTCGTCTGGTTTGTTACCCACTCGATACCGCTACGAATTGAAATGGCCACTCCTCTCGCATATGGCAGATTAGGTCTCTCCCCATCGCTTATGTTGCAGTTTATTTGAGTCTGTACTTTTTAGATGTGTTTCCTGTAAGAAACATATGTCTATACTCTGTCTAGCAAGATAGGCTTGAATGAGGCAGGCTTTTCTACGGTCATTAACCCCCCGTATGTTCCAGGTTAAAAATGTGTAAACCGTCATCTCCTCAAAGGGTCCATAAGAGTATTACACTGCCTCGTGTCATAAATGGCTGTCCCCAATCCCAACTGGCCCAAGCTGTTGGTAGGTTTATTAGGCCTGATTTAAGATTCATTGTGGACCTGGTTTGTGTTACGTATGTCTCAGTTGTCGCCTGCGTGTCCTTAAATAGTGTACCTGTACTTGTCTGCTTCCAAACATTCAAAACTGTTCCCCAACCCAACCCTCCTCCCACACCAACCCCCCAATCAGGTCGTGTATTAAAACCCACCCTATCTCCCATAGAACAAATTCCTCACTAACAGAGGTAAAAACTCAGTGGGAGATCTCCCCGGGGCCTGGAGTCGCCGGCTAACTAACCTGCCAAGATGGCGGGTGGCCGAATCATCAAGTAATAACTATGGGTCTAACTTGGTCAATTTGTATGAACCTGTAAACAAGCTGTAGATCTCTCACTTATGGGACATCCCATGTCCATTTCACCTCCCACAGCCCCCCTCCCAGTTTAAAGTCATGAAACAAACTTCTTATCTGGTGGAGTACGTTTGACAGTTCTTAGTCGTTTTCACTCAGCGCAGCTTCGCTTTCTTCTCGTTGCGCCCGGGAGGGTGAGCTTTTCGATTTGCCAATGTGTTTAGCAAATTTTAGGGCCAATTTAGCATCCGTAAAATAATGCGCCGATCCCTCGTGCGTTATCTTCAGCTTTGCAAGGTAGAACATCGAATATGAGACTCCAGCTTGCTGCAGAATCCGTTTGGTCGGCATGAACTCCCGGCGGGCTGCCTGAACCGTGGGCGTGAAGTCAGGGAAGAACGAAATGTTATTCCCTTGGTGTGTGATGGAACCTTTTTCCATAGCTAATCTTAAAATTGTATCCCTATCTCTGTAGTTCAAAATTTTAGCAAGTATTGGGCGAGGGGTGGCTCCGATCGGCGGTTTGGGGGCCAGCGAACGGTGAGCTCTTTCCACAATAAACACTCCAGAAAGCTCGGATTCAAACAGGTCTTTAAGCAGTCCTTCCACATATGGTTCCATCTTGGGTATTGCCGTTGTCTCCGGTATGCCCGTAATTCAAATATTACTCCTTCTGGAGCGAGCCTCTAAATCCTTGTTTTTCGCTTGAATTATATGCAGGACTTTTTCCATTTGAAGTAAATGTTCTTTAGATTCAACTTGGTAATCATGAGCGTCTGATGCCCTGTTTTCAAGTTGGTCAAGGCGAGTGTCGTGCGAATCCACCCGCTTTCTCACTTGGTCTAGTTGGGTGGTTAGCTTATCTAGTTTGGAGTCGATAGCTTTGAGGCTTGACTGTACTTCTAGCATTATATTGCGTAGGTCATCATCTTGTCTTACAGGTTCTGCCCTTGGACTCGTTTCAGCTTCGTGTTCAGATCCTGCCTCTGTTGTGCGGGTGAGTCTTTTATTCTCGAATGGTAATTTAGTCTGCCTGGCGTCGCTTTTCCCCATTGTGCCAGATCTGTGCAGTGAACCGAAGTCCAGGGAGTTTATATCCAGCCACTGCATGCTCGGTCGGGTGTCCCCCAGACTGGTCTCCTACTGCACTTTGTTCATGGAGTTCTCGTGAAGTATATACCGCCTTTGTAGACCCCACTGTCGCCCACAGCTTATGTTCTATATGGCGGGTGCGGGCTATTCTATCCCACCTGTGCTGTGGCTTGTTGTTCAGGTGCCTTTGCCAGGAATCTCATGGGCGGATTTCCTCCTCAGAATGAGGCTATATTATGGCTAATAAGACTTATTGCGCTCTTCCACTTGCCTGTACTTGCAGGTTTATGTTGCCGACGCTCCAATCTACGCCTGCGGCCTTATGTCGATTAGGAATTGTGCCGCGGCGGGGTGTTCTTCTCGCTGCAGCAGGGGCCTGCAACCCACCCCTGATGTGTGCCTCGGACCTCGTTTAGTACGTATTTATTGCCAGTGTCAACAATGCTTTGCGGTAGTCATATATCGCTGCCTGGGCCAACCGGTTCAACTCGAGGCTCGATGTCCGGGGCCCCGCACCTCAGAGTCCTGAACGATCGCTGACCCAGTGCTCCGGCGCGTTTCTACTTATTAGCGCGGCCTGCCGATCTAAGATGGCGCGTACTTTTCAGCCGAGGTCCATGCCTATCTGCGCGCTCCAGAATGCGATCCGCCGATTGTTTTAAAATGAGACTGAGGCACTAGGGAGCCGTCCACACAACCCACCTCCGATCGCTGTGCTGGGTGTACCTCGTTTCGTCGGCGCTGGCTCCGCTGCTTATCCTCCTACGCGGCAGGCCGTGAGCTGGGCTCAGTGGGGAGTTGACTTCCAGCCCCGTAATTTGTTGTCAGTCGATGTCCCCGCTTTGGGATTTTGTATCAGGTGCACTCCGGGATGGCTTTCCGGTATCGTAGAGTTCAGCTGCCCTGCGCGCCGCGCGCTTCCCAGCATCTTAGACCACACAGGGAAGCGCGAGCAGGCCCGTCCCACCTCTCTCACCGCTGCAAGGTTGCAGGTCCGCTAACGGCTTCCAGATTTACACCGGGAGGTGCAGTGTCATATCCGCAGGTATTTTTTACTATTTTCGCCTACCAAGTAGACCTCATAGACAGGATAAATGTAGGATTAATTATTCAGCCGGCAGAGCCCCCTTATCCAGCGGCCATCTTGCTGCTCGGCTCGGCCACGCCCCCCAGCCATACTTAGCTTTAATGTTAGAGGTCTTAATGCACCAGTAAAGCATCTAGCACTCCTCACATTCCTTAGGTTTAAATTAGTTTTTATTGTTACAGCTTTATCTGCTCACCCAAACAGTGAACTTGCTGTATTGGGAAATCCACTTTCCATTAGATTACAATCATAAAGCGTAACTTTTCAAAGTAACCCGTATCCCCACCCCACAGCCCTCCCCCCTCCCTCCCCGGGTACTAATAGCAATATGAATATACAGAAAGAAAGTTATCAGATGAGTGTCACTCAGAAGGGGCCTTTTTATCCTTTGGCAGAGCAGAATCTGTAAGACGTAATAATCGCAAATAGCGGGGCAGGTCAGTTCCCTAAATTCCTGGTACATGAGGGCTATGAATGGTGGCCAGAGGGTTCTATACGTGCCACCCTGGGCAGAAAGCGTGAGGGACAGCTTTTCCATCCCACGAACAAACCAAAGGTGCATCGGTATAGTGGCAGTGCCCCAGAGTGCTAGGATGGTTTAATGGGCCGCCCCCAGATTTATACTAATGTGACACCCCCTGCATGTTGTAAGCGGGTATGTGAGGGTGTTGGGGAGTCCTAGCAAGATAAATGTCGGGAACCTGTGGAGTTGGGTGTGAAAGTGGGCATCAATGCAATTTAGCACAGATTCCCAAAATGAAGTCACCTTTGGACAGTCCCATAGGATGTGGGTATGGGTGCCCTTAGCCCCGCATTGTCACCAGCACTCATCACTACGGGCAGGGTTACCCCTGTAAAGCCTGACGGGGGTCAAATACCAGTAAGCGGTTTCTGTGCTAGATGCGTTGAATGCAGTGTGCCTCCTATATAAGATGTCTTGCCACTCTTTATGGGTGTGTTGCCTTCCCAATTCCGCCTCCCAGCGTGATTGGGTGGGGGATTTGTTCTCAGACCTCGATGGTAGAAGCAGAGTGTATAATTCTGTGATAAGGCATTTATTTGACCTTTTGACAAGAAGCCATTTTTCAAACATTGTTAGTGGCCCCTGAGCTCCCTTTCTAACAAATGGTTGTAAAATCGAGCGTCTAATCTGACGATAATGGCACCGTTCATCTTTAGAAATAGAATAATCCACCCGTAGAGTATCGAAGTGAATAGCACTTTCCTGATCGAAAAAGTGCCCAATCGCCTGCCAACCGGCCTCCCGCCACGCTCGAAAAGTGGGCCCCATACCCGGCGTGAAGGCTGGATTGTCCACTTCTGATGTGAGGGGGAGGGGAAAGTGGTTAGGTTCCCCTTGAGAGTGAAAGTGTCCCACACTCTCAACAGTGAGCTCGTGATTGAGGATATGTAGAGACTGGGGGCTCAATGTACGCGAGGATGAAACAGACTTTCCCCAGTGAGGTCCCAGCTTTTCGGACTCTGCTCTAGACCACTCGACCAGGTAGCAAAGCTGGGCTGCCTGGTAGTAATGAAGTAGGCTCGGCACTCCAAGCCCTCCTTCAGCCGGTGGGTGCCAGCTCAGCTCCTTACGCATTTGGGGGGTTTGCCCCCCCGGAAAAAGTGATGTAGCAAGGCCTGTAGGCCAGAAATCGTGCCTGTCGGAGGAGTCAGAGGAAGGGTCTGGAAAAGGAAGAGTATCTTGGTGAGGATTGTCATCTTCAGGGCTGCAATGAGACCTAACAAAGACAACTGATAGTGTCTCCAGCGGTCCAGGTTGGCCCGCACTCGTTTTAGTAAATCTCAATAGTTAAGGATTTTTGTTTTCTCCAGTGTCGAGGCCAAATGCACTCCCAGCTAGGGGATGGAGTCCTTTGCCCATTGTAATGGGTAAGCCTGGTTTAAGGAAGCCAGCGGCGTGGGCGAAACAGATAGGTTACGGGCTTGTGACTTATGGAGGTTCATGCAGAACCCCGAGGTCTCCCCAAACTCTCTCAGCTCCTCTAAGAAGTGGGGTAAAGTCTCTCGGGGATTGTCTAACATCACCATGACATCGTCTGCGTATAAACTGATCAGATGGTCCTCCCCACCAAAGAGAACTCCCTTGATTCGAGGATGGTCCCTCACCCTCTGTGTGAATGGCTCTATATAGAGCGCAAATAGAAGAGACGGCAAGGGGCAACCTTGCTGCGTACCCCTTCTTATCGGAAAGCATGCAGAGTTTTGCCCATTGACTCGTACCGAATGCTTTCTCGGCATCGACCGATAGCAGCATTGTTTCGCTCTCGTCGCGGTTGGCTTTATCTATGATGTTGAGGAGTCGCTTTGTGTTATCAGCGCACTGCCTCTGTTATGTTATGTTATTTATATTTGTGGCGCGCTCAGATACTCCAAGGAGTGTCCCGGTACGAACCTTGAGAGGTGAGGGGGAACCAATTAGATAAATAGGAATGTTTTCAGATTTTTTTTTTAAGAGGATGGGATCTTGAATGCTACGAAGAGCAAAAGGCAGCGAGTTCCCAAGCCAGGGCAGCCTTCAAGGCAAGGGAACTGCCCCCCATCCTTTGTAGTCTGTAACAGGGAACATGAGCCAGGAGCTGAGAGGCAGAGCGCAGTTGTCTAGAAGGAGTATACAAGGTAAAGCGATTCCGCAAGTATATAGGACCAGCGGCATGCAGGGCACGATGTGCTATGACCAGAGCTTTGAACTTAACTCGTTCGGCTACGGGCAGCCAGTGAAGAGCGCGCAGATGTTGTCTCACGCTGCTTCTGATAGGGATGTTAAAGAGAAGCCTGGCCGCCGCATTCTGGACAGGTATCCTGGGAGGCCAACATACAGAGCATTTGCATAATCGATTTGTGATAAAATTAAGGCTCGAGGATAAAGCCCGCCTGATCAGGGGCTACGAGAACCTGCATAAAGGGGTTGAGACAGGCTGCCAGGACACCAGTGAATAGTTTCACATCTACGTTCAGTAGAGGAATGGGGCAATAGTTCGCACAGTGCTGCCCATCTTTTCCAGGCTTAGGGTTGACGACGATGGTCGCCTCCTTTATCGACGGTGAGAGTGTGGCTGCATTCGATAATGAGTTAAAAAGCCTCGTGAGGAAGGGAGCTAGTTCAGGGCAGAAGAATTTATAGAAGCCTGTTGGGAAGCCGTAAGGGCCTGGTGCCTTAAGAGAATTCTGTCTGGATATGACAGTTTTGACCTCCTCTATGCATATCGGAGAGTCCAGTGAAGCCGCTTGCGCTTCATTCAGCCGGGTTACGGTCGCGGTGTGGAGATAACGGGCCGAGTTCCCAAGGGGGAGGGGCTGCTCCGAATATAAGGCTTTGTAGAACTCTCTGAACTGGGATGATATCAGGTTGTCCCCATCAACAGGCGCCCCTCATTGGTCAGCAGGGAGTCAACCCTCGCCGACTGTCTCTGGGCTCGTTTGCCAGGAGCCTCCTGCATTTATTCCGCCCCCCCACATAGAAGGAGTGCTTTAGTCTAAGGAGGGAGTATTCAGCCCTATCTAAGTCCAACCCCGCCACCTGTTTCCTGGCCATTTACAGCTTCCTACCACTATTACTATTACAATTGGTAAACTTATTTTGCACCCAAGGTCTTCGGGACCAACTAGTCCATACAAGACCCAAAACCAAACCTATTCCAGGTATAGGGGCCCTTTGGGACCTCCCTGCTGTTCGGGGCCACTTTCGGTGTGGGTCATGTGCGGCCTGTCCCCAAACACAACAATCCAAATCTGTGGATATAGGGACTAATAGACCTTGGGTGCAAAATAAGTTTACCAATTGTAATAGTGATAAACTTATTTACCTTATTACCTGTCTATGTAACTTGCAATATGTGGGCATGACCACTCGAAAGGTCAAATTAAGGATCTTGGAACACAAGAGCACGGTGAGATGCAAGAAACAAGCAACAAGACTTACAAGACATTTTCTTGAAGCTA